>CM076971.1:10417112-10468487 GCA_039105355.1 Benthosema pterotum | reverse complement strand
CCATCCTGACACTGAGGGGTAGTTTGCTTGCAGTGCAATGGTTAACCGGGTTGATCGTAAATCTGACAGAATGTGAGCCGTTGTCTGTTAACGTGGACTGTAAGGACATCACTCACAAGCAGGGACGTTCGGGATTGTGAGGACATGCACCATTCCTCATAAATTTGACATTGTTGCAGTTTATAAGGACAGCCCTTGGTTTGCCGAAACCCGGGATCGAACCAGGGACCTTTAGATCTTCAGTCTAACGCTCTCCCAACTGAGCTATTTTCGGCACACCATTCATGTCATGTTGTATTACTTAGAAGTTTGCAGCAACAGTGTTCTTTTGAATAACTAGAAAATATAAAATAGTCCTTGTCAGAAGTGGGATTGTGAACCCACCGCCTCCAGGGGAGACAGCGACCTGAACGCAGCGCCTAAACCCGCTCGGCCACCTGACATTGAGGGGTTAGTTTGCTTGCAGTGCAATGGTTAACGGGTTGAAATCGTAAATTCTGACTGAATGTTGACCATTGTCTGTTAACGTGACTGGTATGGACATTCACTCAAAGCAGGACGTTCGTATTGTGAGGACATGCCCAGTCCTCCATAAATTGACATTGTTGCAGTTTATAAGACAGCCCTTGTTGCCGAAACCCGGATCGAACCAGGGACCTTTAGATCTTCAGTCTAACGCTCTCCCCAACTGAGCTATTTCGGCACACCATTCATGTGTCATGTTGTTTACTTAGGATGCAGCAACAGTGTCTTTTGAATAACTAGAAAATATAAAGTACCTTGTCAGAGTGGATTCTGAACCCACCCTCCAGGGGAGACTGCGACCTGAACGCAGCGCCTTACCCGCTCGCCATCCTGACACTGAGGGTATTTTGCTTGCAGTGCAATGGTTAACGGTTTGATCGTAAATCTGACAGAATGTGAGCCGTTGTCTGTTAACGTGGACTGTAAGGACATTCACTCACAAGCAGGACGTTTCGGGATTGTGAGGACATGCACCATGTCCTCATAAATTTGACATTGTTGCAGTTTATAAGGACAGCCCTTGTTTCCGAAACCCGGATCGAACCAGGGACCTTTAGATCTTCAGTCTAACGCTCTCCCAACTGAGCTATTTCGGCACACCATTCATGTGTCATGTTGTTTACTTAGGATTGCAGCAACAGTGTTCTTTTTGAATAACTAGAAAATATAAAGTACACTTGTCAGAAGTGGGTTTCGAACCCACGCCTCCAGGGGAGACTGCGACCTGAAACGCAGCGCCTTAGACCCGCTCGGCCATCCTGACATAAATCCTATAAAAAAGTAATAGTTAATGCGTTTCAGTATTATTTATTAACAAATATAAAAATAGACTTGTCAGAATGTGATTCGAACCCACGCCTCCAGGGAGACTGCGACCTGAACGCAGCGCCTTGGACCGCTCGGCCTCCTGACACTGAGGGTAGTTTGCTGAGTGCAATGGTTAACGGTTTGATCGTAAATCTGACAGAATGTGAGCCGTTGTCTGTTAACGTGGACTGTAAGGACATTCACTCACAAGCAGACGTTCGGGATTGTAAAGACATGCACCATGTCCTCATAATTTGACATTGTTTGCAGTTTATAAGGACAGCCCTTGGTTGCCGAAACCCGGAATCGAACCAGGGACCTTTAGATCTTCAGTCTAACGCTCTCCCAACTGAGCTATTTCGGCACACCATTCATGTGTCATGTTGTTTACTTAGGATTGCAGCAACAGTGTTCTTTTGAATAACTAGAAAATATAAAGTACGCTTGTCAGAAGTGGGATTCGAACCCACGCCTCCAGGGGAGACTGCGACCTGAACGCAGCGCCTTAGACCGCTCGGCCATCCTGACATAAATCCTATAAAAAAGTAATATGTTAATGCGTTTCAGTATTATTTATTAACAAATATAAAATAGTCTTGTCAGAAGTGGGATTCGAACCCACGCCTCCAGGGGAGACTGCGACCTGAACGCAGCGCTTATAGACCGCTCGGCCATCCTGACACTGAGGGGTAGTTTGCTCGCAGTGCAATGGTTAACGGGTTTGATCGTAAATCTGACAATGTGAGCCGTTGTCTGTTAACGTGGACTGTAAGGACATTCACTCACAAGCAGGACGTTCGGGATTGTGAGGACATGCACCATGTCCTCATAAATTTGACATTGTTGCAGTTTATAAGGACAGCCCTTGGTTCCGAAACCCGGATCGAACCAGGGACCTTTACATCTTCATCTAAAGCTCTCCCAACTGAGCTATTTTCGGCACACCATTCATGTGTCATGTTGTTTTACTTAGGATTTCAGCAACAGTGTTCTTTTGAATAACTAAAAAATATAAAGTACACTTGTCAGAAGTGGGATTCGAACCCACGCCTCCAGGGAGACTGCGACCTGAACGCAGCGCCTTAGACCGCTCGGCCATCCTGACATAAATCCTATAAAAAAGTAATATGTTAATGCGTTTCAGTATTATTTATTAACAAATATAAAATAGACTTGTCAGAAGTGGGATTCGAACCCACGCCTCCAGGGGAGACTGCGACCTGAACGCAGCGCCTTAGACCGCTCGCCATCCTGACACTGAGGGTAGTTTGCTGGCAGTGCAATGGTTAACGGGTTTGATCGTAAATCTGACAGAATGTGAGCCGTTGTCTGTTAACGTGGACTGTAAGGACATTCACTCACAAGCAGGACGTTCGGGATTGTAAAGACATGCACCATGTCCTCATAAATTTACATTGTTGCAGTTTATAAGGACAGCCCTTGGTTGCCGAAACCCGGATCGAACCAGGGACCTTTAGATCTTCAGTCTAACGCTCTCCCAACTGAGCTATTTCGGCACACCATTCATGTGTCATGTTGTTTACTTAGGATTGCAGCAACAGTGTTCTTTTGAATAACTAGAAAATATAAAGTACGCTTGTCAGAAGTGGGATTCGAACCCACGCCTCCAGGGGAGACTGCGACCTGAACGCAGCGCCTTAGACCGCTCGCCATCCTGACATAAATCCTATAAAAAAAGTAATATGTTAATGCGTTTCAGTATTATTTATTAACAAATATAAAATATCTTGTCAGAATGGGATTCGAACCCACGCCTCCAGGGATACTGCGACCTGAACGCAGCGCCTTAGACCGCTCGGCCATCCTGACACTGAGGGGTATTTGCTCGCAGTGCAATGGTTAATGGTTTTGATCGTAAATCTGACAGAATGTGAGCCGTTGTCTGTTAACGTGGACGTAAGGACATTCACTCACAAGCAGGACGTTCGGATTGTGAGGACATGCACCATTTCCTCATAAATTTGACATTGTTGCAGTTTATAAGGACAGCCCTTGGTTGCCCGAAACCCGATCGAACCAGGACCTTTACATCTTCAGTCTAACGCTCTCCCAACTGAGCTTTTCGGCACACCATTCATGTGTCATGTTGTTTACTTAGATTGCAGCAACAGTGTTCTTTTGAATAACTAAAAATATAAAGTACGCTTGTCAGAAGTGGAATTCGAACCCACGCCTCCAGGGAGACTGCGACCTGAACGCAGCGCCTTAGACCGCTCTCGGCCCATCCTGACATAAATCCTATAAAAAAAGTAATATTTAATGCTTTCAGTATTATTTATTAACAAATATAAAATAGTCTTGTCAGAAGTGGGATTCGAACCCACGCCTCCAGGGAGACTGCGACCTGAACGCAGCGCCTCAGACTGCTCGGCCATCCTGACACTGAGGCGTAGTTTGCTTTCAGTGCAATGGTTAACGGGTTTGATCGTAAATCTGACAGAATGTGAGCCGTTGTCTGTTAACGTGGACTGTAAGGACATTCACTCACAAGCAGGACGTTCGGATTGTGAGGACATGCACCTTGTCCTCATAAATTTGACATTGTTGCAGTTTATAAGGACAGCTCTTGGTTGCCGAAACCCGGATCGAACCAGGGACCTTTAGATCTTCAGTCTAACGCTCTCCCAACTGAGCTATTTCGGCACACCATTCATGTGTCATGTTGTTTACTTAGGATTGCAGCAACAGTGTTCTTTTGAATAACTAGAAAATATAAAGTAGGCTTGTCAGAAGTGGGATTCGAACCCACGCCTCGAGGGAGACTGCGACCTGAACGCAGCGCCTTAGACCACTCGGCCATCCTGACATAAAACCTATAAAAAAGTAATATGTTAATGCGTTTCAGTATTATTTATTAACAAATATAAAATTAGTCTTGTCAGAAGTGGGATTCGAACCCACGCCTCCAGGGAGACTGCGACCTGAACGCAGCGCCTCAGACTGCTCGTCCATCCTGACACTGAGGCGTAGTTTGCTTTCAGTGCAATGGTTAACGGTTTGATCGTAAATCTGACAGAATGTGAGCCGTTGTCTGTTAACGTGGACTGTAAGGACATTCACTCACAAGCAGGACGTTCGGGATTGTGAGGACATGCACATTGTCCTCATAAATTTGACATTGTTGCAGTTTATAAGGACACGCTCTTGTTGCCGAAACCCGGATCGAACCAGGACCTTTAGATCTTCAGTCTAACGCTCTCCCAACTGAGCTATTTCGGCACACCATTCATGTGTCATTTGTTTACTTAGGATTGCAGCAACAGTGTTCTTTTGAATAACTAGAAAATATAAAGTACGCTTGTCAGAAGTGGGATTCGAACCCACGTCTCCAGGGAGACTGCGACCTGAACGCAGCGCCTTAGACCGCTCGGCCATCCTGACACTGAGGGTAGTTTGCTTGCAGTGCAATGGTTAACGGGTTTGATCGTAAATCTGACAATGTGAGCCGTTGTCTGTTAACGTGGACTGTAAGGACATTCACTCACAAGCAACGTTCGGGATTGTGAGGACATGCACCATGTCCTCATAAATTTGACATTGTTGCAGTTTATAAGGACAGCCCTTGTTTGCCGAAACCCGGATCGAACCAGGGACCTTTACATCTTCAGTCTAACGCTCTCCCAACTGAGCTATTTCGGCACACCATTCTGTGTCATGTTGTTTACTTAGGATTTCAGCAACAGTGTTCTTTGAATAACTAGAAAATATAAAGTACACTTGTCAGAAGTGGGATTCGAACCCACGCCTCCAGGGAGACTGCGACCTGAACGCAGCGCCTTAGACCGCTCGGCCATCCTGACACTGAGGGGTAGTTTGCTCGCAGTGCAATGTTAACGGGTTTGATCGTAAATCTGACAATGTGAGCCTTGTCTGTTAACGGGACTGTAAGGACATTCACTCACAAGCAGGACGTTCGGGATTGTGAGGACATGCACCATGTCCTCATAAATTTGACATTGTTGCAGTTTATAAGGACAGCCCTTGGTTGCCGAAACCCGGATCGAACCAGGGACCTTTACATCTTCAGTCTAACGCTCTCCCAACTGAGCTATTTCGGCACACCATTCATGTGTCATGTTGTTTACTTAGGATTTCAGCAACAGTGTTCTTTTGAATAACTACTTTAAAGTGTACTTGTCAGAAGTGGGATTCGAACCCACGCCTCCAGGGGAGACTGCGACCTAACGCAGCGCCTAGACCGCTCGGCCTCCTGACATAAATCTATAAAAAAGTAATATGTTAATGCGTTTCAGTATTATTTATTAACAAATATTAAATAGACTTGTCAGAAGTGGATTCGAACCCACGCCTCCAGGGGAACTGCAACCTGAACGCAGCGCCTTAGACCGCTCGGCCATCCTGACACTGAGGTAGTTTGCTTGCAGTGCAATGGTTAACGGGTTTGATCGTAAATCTGACAGAATGTGAGCCGTTGTCTGTTAACGTGGACTGTAAGGACATTCACTCACAAGCAGGACGTTCGGGATTGTGAAGACATGCACCATGTCCTCATAAATTTGACATTGTTGCAGTTTATAAGGACAGCCCTTGGTTGCCGAAACCCGGATCGAACCAGGGACCTTTAGATCTTCAGTCTAACGCTCTCCCAACTGAGCTATTTCTGCACACCATTCATGTGCCATGTTGTTTACTTAGGATTGCAGCAACATGTTCTTTTGAATAACTAGAAAATATAAAGTACGCTTGTCAGAAGTGGGATTCGAACCCACGCCTCCAGGGAGACTGCGACCTGAACGCAGCGCCTTAGACCGCTCGCCATCCTGACACTGAGGGGTAGTTTGCTCGCAGTGCAATGGTTAACGGGTTTGATCGTAAATCTGACAATGTGAGCCTTGTCTGTTAACGTGGACTGTAAGGACATTCACTCACAAGCAGGACGTTCGGGATTGTGAGGACATGCACCATGTCCTCATAAATTTGACATTGTTGCAGTTTATAAGGACAGCCTTGGTTGCCGAAACCCGGATCGAACCAGGGACCTTTAGATCTTCAGTCTAACGCTCTCCAACTGAGCTATTTCGGCACACCATTCATGTGTCATGTTGTTTACTTAGATTTCAGCAACAGTGTTCTTTTGAATAACTAGAAAATATAAAGTACACTTGTCAGAAGTGGGATTCGAACCCACCCACGCCTCCAGGGAGACTGCGACCTGAACGCAGCGCCTTAGACCGCTCGGCCATCCTGACATAAATCCTATAAAAAAGTAATATGTTAATGCGTTTCAGTATTATTTATTAACAAATATAAAATAGTCTTGTCAGAAGTGGGATTCGAACCCACGCCTCCAGGGAGACTGCGACCTGAACGCAGCGCCTTAGACCGCTCGGCCATCCTGACACTGAGGGTAGTTTGCTCGCAGTGCAATGGTTAACGGGTTTGATCGTAAATCTGACAGAATGTGAGCCGTTGTCTGTTAACGTGGACTGTAAGGACATTCACTCACAAGCAGGACGTTCGGGATTGTGAGGACATGCACCATGTCCTCATAAATTTGACATTGTTGCAGTTTATAAGGACAGCCCTTGGTTGCCGAAACCCGGATCGAACCAGGGACCTTTAGATCTTCAGTCTAACGCTCTCCCAACTGAGCTATTTCGGCACGCCATTCATGTGTCATGTTGTTTACTTAGGATTGCAGCAACAGTGTTCTTTTGAATAACTAGAAAATATAAAGTATCGCTTGTCAGAAGTGGGATTCGAACCCACGCCTCCAGGGAGACTGCGACCTGAACGCAGCGCCTTAGACCGCTCGGGCCATCCTGACATTGAGGGTCGTTTGCTTGCAGTGCAATGGTTAACGGGTTTGATCGTAAATCTGACAGAATGTGAGCCAATGTCTGTTAACGTGGACTGTAAGGACATTCACTCACAAGCAGGACGTTCGGGATTGTGAGACATGCACCATGTCCTCATAAATTTGACATTGTTGCAGTTTATAAGGACAGCCCTTGGTTGCCGAAACCGGGATCGAACCAGGGACCTTTAGATCTTCAGTCTAACGCTCTCCCAACTGAGCTATTTCGGCACACCATTCATGTGTCATGTTGTTTACTTAGGATTTCAGCAACAGTGTTCTTTTGAATAACTACTTTAGGAAATATAAAGTGCGCTTGTCAGAAGTGGGATTCGAACCCACGCCTCCAGGGGAGACTGCGACCTGAACGGAGCGCCTTAGACCGCTCGGCCATCCTGACACTGAGGGGTAGTTTGCTCGCAGTGCAATGGTTAACGGGTTTGATCGTAAATCTGACAATGTGAGCCGTTGTCTGTTAACGTGGACTGTAAGGACATTCACTCACAAGCAGGACGTTCGGGATTGTGAGGACATGCACCATGTCCTCATAAATTTGACATTGTTGCAGTTTATAAGGACAGCCCTTGGTTGCCGAAACCCGGATCGAACCAGGGACCTTTACATCTTCAGTCTAACGCTCTCCCAACTGAGCTATTTCGGCACACCATTCATGTGTCATGTTGTTTACTTAGGATTTCAGCAACAGTGTTCTTTTGAATAACTAGAAAATATAAAGTACACTTGTCAAAGTGGGATTCGAACCCACGCCTCCAGGGAGACTGCGACCTGAACGCAGCGCCTTAGACCGCTCGCCATCCTGACATAAATCCTATAAAAAGTAATATGTTAATGCGTTTCAGTATTATTTATTAACAAATATAAAATAGTCTTGTCAGAAGTGGGATTCGAACCCACGCCTCCAGGAGACTGCAACCTGAACACAGCGCCGCCTTAGACCGCTCGCCATCCTGACACTGAGGGGTAGTTTTGCTAACGGTTTTTATCGTAAATCTGACAGAATGTGAGCCGTTGTCTGTTAACGTGGACTGTAAGGACATTCACTCACAAGCAGGACGTTCGGGATTGTGAGGACATGCACCATGTCCTCATAAATTTGACATTGTTGCAGTTTATAAGGACAGCCCTTGGTTGCCGAAACCCGGATCGAACCAGGGACCTTTACATCTTCAGTCTAACGCTCTCCCAACTGAGCTATTTCGGCACACCATTCATGTGTCATGTTGTTTACTTAGATTGCAGCAACAGTGTTCTTTTGAATAACTAGAAAATATAAAGTACACTTGTCAGAAGTGGATTCGAACCCACGCCTCCAGGGGAGACTGCAACCTGAACGCAGCGCCTTAGACCGCTCGGCCATCCTGACATAAATCCATAAAAAAGTAATATGTTAATGCTTTTCAGTATTATTTATTAACAAATATAAAATAGTCTTGTCAGAAGTGGGATTCGAACCCACGCCTCCAGGGAGACTGCGACCTGAACGCAGCGCCTTAGACCGCTCGGCCATCCTGACACTGAGGGGTATTTTGCTCGCAGTGCAATGGTTAACGGGTTTGATCGTAAATCTGACAGAATGTGAGCCGTTGTCTGTTAACGTGGACTGTAAGGACATTCACTCACAAGCAGGACGTTCGGGATTGTGAGGACATGCACCATGTCCTCATAAATTTGACATTGTTGCAGTTTATAAGGACAGCCCTTGGTTGCCGAAACCCGGGATCGAACCAGGGACCTTTAGATCTTCAGTCTAACGCTCTCCCAACTGAGCTATTTCGGCACACCATTCATGTGTCATGTTGTTTACTTAGGATTGCAGCAACAGTGTTCTTTTGAATAACTAGAAAATATAAAATAGTCTTGTCAGAAGTGGGATTTGAACCCACGCCTCCAGGGAGACTGCGACCTGAACGCAGCGCCTTAGACCGCTCGGCCATCCTGACACTGAGGGGTAGTTTGCTTGCAGTGCAATGGTTAACGGGTTTGATCGTAAATCTGACAGAATGTGAGCCATTGTCTGTTAACGTGGACTGTAAGGACATTCACTCACAAGCAGGACGTTCGGGATTGTGAGGACATGCACCATGTCCTCATAAATTTGACATTGTTGCAGTTTATAAGGACAGCCTTGGTTGCCGAAACCCGGGATCGAACCAGGACCTTTAGATCTTCAGTCTAACCTCTCCCAACTGAGCTATTTCGGCACACCATTCATGTGCCATGTTGTTTACTTAGGATTGCAGCAACAGTGTTCTTTTGAATAACTAAAAATATAAAGTACGCTTGTCAGAAGTGGGATTCGAACCCACGCCTCCAGGGGAGACTGCGACCTGAACGCAGCGCCTTAGACCGCTCGGCCATCCTGACACTGAGGGGTAGTTTGCTCGCAGTGCAATGGTTAACGGTTTGATCGTAAATCTGACAATGTGAGCCGTTGTCTGTTAACGTGGACTGTAAGGACATTCACTCACAAGCAGGACGTTCGGGATTGTGAGGACATGCACCATGTCCTCATAAATTTGACATTGTTGCAGTTTATAAGGACAGCCCTTGGTTGCCGAAACCCGGGATCGAACCAGGGACCTTTAGATCTTCAGTCTAACGCTCTCCCAACTGAGCTATTTCGGCACACCATTCATGTGTCATGTTGTTTACTTAGGATTTCAGCAACAGTGTTCTTTTGAATAACTAGAAAATATAAAGTACGCTTGTCAGAAGTGGGATTCGAACCCACGCCTCCAGGGGAGACTGCGACCTGAACGCAGCGCCTTAGACCGCTCGGCCATCCTGACATAAATCCTATAAAAAAGTAATATGTTAATGCGTTCAGTATTATTTATTAACAAATATAAAATAGACTTGTCAGAAGTGGATTCGAACCCACGCCTCCAGGGAGACTGCGACCTGAACGCAGCGCCTTAGACCGCTCTGCCATCCTGACACTGAGGGTAGTAAGCTTGCAGTGCAATGGTTAACGGTTTTGATCGTAAATCTGACAGAATGTGAGCCGTTGTCTGTTAACGTGGACTGTAAGGACATTCACTCACAAGCAGGACGTTCGGGATTGTGAGACATGCACCATGTCCTCATAAATTTGACATTGTTGCAGTTTATAAGGACAGCCCTTGGTTGCCGAAACCCGGGATCGAACCAGGGACCTTTAGATCTTCAGTCTAACGCTCTCCCAACTGAGCTATTTCGGCACACCATTCATGTGTCATGTTGTTTACTTAGGATTGCAGCAACAGTGTTCTTTTGAATAACTAGAAAATATAAAGTAGCTTGTCAGAAGTGGGATTCGAACCCACGCCTCCAGGGGAGACTGCGACCTGAACGCAGCGCCTTAGACCGCTCGGCCATCCTGACATAAATCCTATAAAAAAGTAATATGTTAATGCGTTTCAGTATTATTTATTAACAAATATAAAATAGTCTTGTCAGAAGTGGGATTCGAACCCACGCCTCCAGGGGAGACTGCGACCTGAACGCAGCGCCTTAGACCGCTCGGCCATCCTGACACTGAGGGGTAGTTTGCTTGCAGTGCAATGGTTAACGGTTTGATCGTAAATCTGACAGAATGTGAGCCGTTGTCTGTTAACGTGGACTGTAAGGACATTCACTCACAAGCAGGACGTTCGGGATTTAAGGACATGCACCATGTCCTCATAAATTTGACATTGTTGCAGTTTATAAGGACACCCTTGGTTGCCGAAACCCGGGATCGAACCAGGGACCTTTAGATCTTCAGTCTAACGCTCTCCCAACTGAGCTATTTCGGCACACCATTCATGTGTCATGTTTTTACTTAGGATTGCAGCAACAGTGTTCTTTTGAATAACTAGAAAATATAAAGTACGCTTGTCGGAAGTGGGATTCGAACCCACGCCTCCAGGGAGACTGCGACCTGAACGCAGCGCCTTAGACCGCTCGGCCATCCTGACATAATCCTATAAAAAAGTAATATGTAAATGCGTTTCAGTATTATTTATTAACAAATATAAAATAGTCTTGTCAGAAGTGGGATTCGAACCCACGCCTCCAGGGGAGACTGCGACCTGAACGCAGCGCCTTAGACCGCTCGGCCATCCTGACACTGAGGGTAGTTTGCTCGCAGTGCAATGGTTAACGGGTTTGATCGTAAATCTGACAGAATGTGAGCCGTTGTCTGTTAACGTGGACTGTAAGGACATTCACTCACAAGCAGGACGTTCGGGATTGTGAGGACATGCACCATTTCCTCATAAATTTGACATTGTTGCAGTTTATAAGGACAGCCCTTGGTTGCCGAAACCCGGATCGAACCAGGACCTTTAGATCTTCAGTCTAACGCTCTCCCAACTGAGCTATTTCGGCACACCATTCATGTGTCATGTTGTTTACTTAGGATTGCAGCAACAGTGTTCTTTTGAATAACTAGAAAATATAAAGTACGCTTGTCAGAAGTGGGATTCGAACCCACGCCTCCAGGGAGACTGCGACCTGAACGCAGCGCCTTAGACCGCTCGGCCATCCTGACACTGAGGGTAGTTTGCTTGCAGTGCAATGGTTAACGGGTTTGATCGTAAATCTGACAAATGTGAGCTGTTATCTGTTAACGTGGACTGTAAGGACATTCACTCACAAGCAGGACGTTCGGGATTGTGAGGACATGCACCATGTCCTCATAAATTTGACATTGTTGCAGTTTATAAGGACAGCCCTTGGTTGCCGAAACCCGGGATCGAACCAGGGACCTTTAGATCTTCAGTCTAACGCTCTCCCAACTGAGCTATTTCGGCACACCATTCATGTGTCATGTTGTTTACTTAGGATTGCAGCAACAGTGTTCTTTTGAATAACTAGAAAATATAAAGTAGGCTTGTCAGAAGTGGGATTCGAACCCACGCCTCCAGGGAGACTGCGACCTGAACGCAGCGCCTTAGACCGCTCGGCCATCCTGACATAAATCCTATAAAAAAGTAATATGTTTAATGCGTTTCAGTATTATTTATTAACAAATATAAAATAGTCTTGTCAGAAGTGGGATTCGAACCCACGCCTCCAGGGGAGACTGCGACCTGAACGCAGCGCCTTAGACCGCTCGGCCATCCTGACACTGAGGGGTAGTTTGCTTGCAGTGCAATGGTTAACGGGTTTGATCGTAAATCTGACAGAATGTGAGCCGTTGTCTGTTAACGTGGACTGTAAGGACATTCACTCACAAGCAGGACGTTCGGGATTGTGAGGACATGCACCATGTCCTCATAAATTTGACATTGTTGCAGTTTATAAGGACAGCCCTTGGTTGCCGAAACCCGGATCGAACCAGGACCTTTAGATCTTCAGTCTAACGCTCTCCCAACTGAGCTATTTCGGCACACCATTCATGTGTCATGTTGTTTACTTAGGATTGCAGCAACAGTGTTCTTTTGAATAACTAGAAAATATAAAGTACGCTTGTCGAAGTGGGATTCGAACCCACGCCTCCAGGGAGACTGCGACCTGAACGCAGCGCCTTAGACCGCTCGGCCATCCTGACATAAATCCTATAAAAAAGTAATATGTTAATGCGTTTCAGTATTATTTATTAACAAATATAATATAGTCTTGTCAGAAGTGGGATTTGAACCCACGCCTCCAGGGGAGACTGCGACCTGAACGCAGCGCCTTAGACCGCTCGGCCATCCTGACACTGGGGGGTAGTTTGCTTGCAGTGCAGTCGTTAACGGGTTTGATCGTAAATCTGACAGAATGTGAGCCGTTGTCTGTTAACGTGGACTGTAAGGACATTCACTCACAAGCAGGACGTTCGGGATTGTGAGGACATGCACCATGTCCTCATAAATTTGACATTGTTGCAGTTTATAAGGACAGCCCTTGGTTGCCGAAACCCGGGATCGAACCAGGGACCTTTAGATCTTCAGTCTAACGCTCTCCCAACTAAGCTATTTCGGCACGCCATTCATGTGTCATGTTGTTTACTTAGGATTGCAGCAACAGTGTTCTTTTGAATAACTAAAAATAAAATAGTCTTGTCAGAAGTGGGATTTGAACCCACGCCTCCAGGGAGACTGCGACCTGAACGCAGCGCCTTAGACCGCTCGGCCATCCTGACATGAGGGTAGTTTGCTTGCAGTGCAATGGTTAACGGGTTTGATCGTAAATCTGACAGAATGTGAGCCATTGTCTGTTAACGTGGACTGTAAGGACATTCACTCACAAGCAGGACGTTCGGGATTGTGAGGACATGCACCATGTCCTCATAAATTTGACATTGTTGCAGTTTATAAGGACAGCAATTGGTTGCCGAAACCCGGATCGAACCAGGGACCTTTAGATCTTCAGTCTAACGCTCTCCCAACTGAGCTATTTCGGCACACCATTCATGTGCCATGTTGTTTACTTAGGATTGCAGCAACAGTGTTCTTTTGAATAACTAGAAAATATAAAGTACGCTTGTCAGAAGTGGATTCGAACCCACGCCTCCAGGGGAGACTGCGACCTGAACGCAGCGCCTTAGACCGCTCGGCCATCCTGACACTGAGGGGTAGTTTGCTCGCAGTGCAATGGTTAACGGGTTTGATCGTAAATCTGACAATGTGAGCCGTTGTCTGTTAACGTGGACTGTAAGGACATTCACTCACAAGCAGGACGTTCGGATTGTGAGGACATGCACCATGTCCTCATAAATTTGACATTGTTGCAGTTTATAAGGACAGCCCTTAGTTGCCGAAACCCGGGATCGAACCAGGGACCTTTAGATCTTCAGTCTAACGCTCTCCCAACTGAGCTATTTCGGCACACCATTCATGTGTCATGTTGTTTACTTAGGATTTAAGCAACAGTGTTCTTTTGAATAACTAGAAAATATAAAGTACACTTGTCAGAAGTGGGATTCGAACCCACGCCTCCAGGGGAGACTGCGACCTGAACGCAGCGCCTTAGACCGCTCGGCCATCCTGACATAAATCCTATAAAAAAGTAATATGTTAATGCGTTTCAGTATTATTTATTAACAAATATAAAATAGTCTTGTCAGAAGTGGGATTCGAACCCACGCCTCCAGGGGAGACTGCGACCTGAACGCAGCGCCTTAGACCGCTCGGCCATCCTGACACTGAGGGGTAGTTTGCTTGCAGTGCAATGGTTAACGGGTTTGATCGTAAATCTGACAATGTGAGCCGTTGTCTGTTAACGTGGACTGTAAGGACATTCACTCACAAGCAGGACGTTCGGGATTGTAAAGACATGCACCATGTCCTCATAATATTTGACATTGTTGCAGTTTATAAGGACAGCCCTTGGTTGCCGAAACCCGGGATCGAACCAGGGACCTTTAGATCTTCAGTCTAACGCTCTCCCAACTGAGCTATTTCGGCACACCATTCATGTGTCATGTTGTTTACTTAGGATTGCAGCAACAGTGTTCTTTTGAATAACTAGAAAATATAAAGTACGCTTGTCAGAAGTGGGATTCGAACCCACGCCTCCAGGGGAGACTGCGACCTGAACGCAGCGCCTTAGACCGCTCGGCGCATCCTGACACTGGGGGTAGTTTGCTTGCAGTGCAATGGTTAACGGGTTTGATCGTAAATCTGACAGAATGTGAGCCGTTGTCTGTTAACGTGGACTGTAAGGACATTCACTCACAAGCAGGACGTTCGGGATTGTGAGGACATGCACCATGTCCTCATAAATTTGACATTGTTGCAGTTTATAAGGACAGCCCTTGGTTGCCGAAACCCGGGATCGAACCAGGACCTTTAGATCTTCAGTCTAACGCTCTCCCAACTGAGCTATTTCGGCACGCCATTCATGTGTCATGTTGTTTACTTAGGATTGCAGCAACAGTGTTCTTTTGAATAACTAGAAAATATAAAATAGTCTTGTCAGAAGTGGGATTGAACCCACGCCTCCAGGGGAGACTGCGACCTGAACGCAGCGCCTTAGACCGCTCGGCCATCCTGACACTGAGGGGTAGTTTGCTTGCAGTGCAATGGTTAACGGGTTTGATCGTAAATCTGACAGAATGTGAGCCATTGTTAACGTGGACTGTAAGGACATTCACTCACAAGCAGGACGTTCGGGATTGTGAGGACATGCACCATGTCCTCATAAATTTGACATTGTTGCAGTTTATAAGGACAGCCCTTGGTTGCCGAAACCCGGGATCGAACCAGGGACCTTTAGATCTTCAGTCTAACGCTCTCCCAACTGAGCTATTTCGGCACACCATTCATGTGCATGTTGTTTACTTAGGATTGCAGCAACAGTGTTCTTTTGAATAACTAGAAAATATAAAGTACGCTTGTCAGAAGTGGGATTCGAACCCACGCCTCCAGGGGAGACTGCGACCTGAACGCAGCGCCTTAGACCGCTCGGCCATCCTGACACTGAGGGGTAGTTTGCTCGCAGTGCAATGGTTAACGGGTTTGATCGTAAATCTGACAAATGTGAGCCGTTGTCTGTTAACGTGGACTGTAAGGACATTCACTCACAAGCAGGACGTTCGGGATGTGAGGACATGCACCATGTCCTCATAAATTTGACATTGTTGCAGTTTATAAGGACAGCCCTTGGTTGCCGAAACCCGGGATCGAACCAGGACCTTTACATCTTCAGTCTAACGCTCTCCCAACTGAGCTATTTCGGCACACCATTCATGTGTCATGTTGTTTACTTAGGATTTCAGCAACAGTGTTCTTTTGAATAACTAGAAAATATAAAGTACACTTGTCAGAAGTGGGATTCGAACCCACGCCTCCAGGGAGACTGCGACCTGAACGCAGCGCCTTAGACCGCTCGGCCATCCTGACATAAATCCTATAAAAAAGTAATATGTTAATGCGTTTCAGTATTATTTATTAACAAATATAAAATAGACTTGTCAGAAGTGGATTCGAACCCACGCCTCCAGGGAGACTGCGACCTGAACGCAGCGCCTTAGACCGCTCGGCCATCCTGACACTGAGGGTAGTTTGCTGGCAGTGCAATGGTTAACGGGTTTGATCGTAAATCTGACAATGTGAGCCGTTGTCTGTTAACGTGGACTGTAAGGACATTCACTCACAAGCAGGACGTTCGGGATTGTGAGGACATGCACCATGTCCTCATAAATTTGACATTGTTGCAGTTTATAAGGACAGCCCTTGGTTGCCGAAACCCGGGATCGAACCAGGGACCTTTAGATCTTCAGTCTAACGCTCTCCCAACTGAGCTATTTCGGCACACCATTCATGTGTCATGTTGTTTACTTAGGATTGCAGCAACAGTGTTCTTTTGAATAACTAGAAAATATAAAGTACGCTTGTCAGAAGTGGGATTCGAACCCACGCCTCCAGGGGAGACTGCGACCTGAACGCAGCGCCTTAGACCGCTCGGCCATCCTGACACTGAGGGGTAGTTTGCTTGCAGTGCAATGGTTAACGGGTTTGATCGTAAATCTGACAGAATGTGAGCCGTTGTCTGTTAACGTGGACTGTAAGGACATTCACTCACAAGCAGGACGTTCGGGATTGTGAGGACATGCACCATGTCCTCATAAATTTGACATTGTTGCAGTTTATAAGGACAGCCCTTGGTTGCCGAAACCCGGGATCGAACCAGGGACCTTTAGATCTTCAGTCTAACGCTCTCCCAACTGAGCTATTTCGGCACACCATTCATGTGTCATGTTGTTTACTTAGGATTGCAGCAACAGTGTTCTTTTGAATAACTAGAAAATATAAAGTACGCTTGTCAGAAGTGGGATTCGAACCCACGCCTCCAGGGGAGACTGCGACCTGAACGCAGCGCCTTAGACCGCTCGGCCATCCTGACATAAATCCTATAAAAAAGTAATATGTTAATGCTTTTTAGTATTATTTCTTAACAAATATAAAATAGTCTTGTCAGAAGTGGGATTCGAACCCACCCCTCCAGGGGAGACTGCGACCTGAACGCAGCGCCTTAGACCGCTCGGCCATCCTGACACTGAGGGGTAGTTTGCTTGCAGTGCAATGGTTAACGGGTTTGATCGTAAATCTGACAGAATGTGAGCCGTTGTCTGTTAACGTGGACTGTAAGGACATTCACTCACAAGCAGGACGTTCGGGATTGTGAGGACATGCACCATGTCCTCATAAATTTGACATTGTTGCAGTTTATAAGGACAGCCCTTGGTTGCCGAAACCTGGATCGAACCAGGACCTTTAGATCTTCAGTCTAACGCTCTCCCAACTGAGCTATTTCGGCACACCATTCATGTGTCATGTTGTTTACTTAGGATTGCAGCAACAGTGTTCTTTTGAATAACTAGAAAATATAAAGTAGGCTTGTCAGAAGTGGAGACTGCGACCTGAACGCAGCGCCTTAGACCGCTCGGCCATCCTGACATAAATCCTATAAAAAGTAATATGTTAATGCGTTTCAGTATTATTTATTAACAAATATAAAATAGTCTTGTCAGAAGTGGGATTCGAACCCACGCCTCCAGGGGAACTGCGACCTGAACGCAGCGCCTTAGACCGCTCGGCCATCCTGACACTGAGGGGTAGTTTGCTTGCAGTGCAATGGTTAACGGGTTTGATCGTAAATCTGACAGAATGAGCCGTTGTCTGTTAACGTGGACTGTAAGGACATTCACTCACAAGCAGACGTTCGGGATTGTGAGGACATGCACCATGTCCTCATAAATTTGACATTGTTGCAGTTTATAAGGACAGCCCTTGGTTGCCGAAACCCGGGATCGAACCAGGGACCTTTAGATCTTCAGTCTAACGCTCTCCCAACTGAGCTATTTCGGCACACCATTCATGTGTCATGTTGTTTACTTAGGATTGCAGCAACAGTGTTCTTTTGAATAACTAGAAAATATAAAGTACGCTTGTCAGAAGTGGGATTCGAACCCACGCCTCCAGGGAGACTGCGACCTGAACGCAGCGCCTTAGACCGCTCGGCCATCCTGACATAAATCCTATAAAAAAGTAATATGTTAATGCGTTTCAGTATTATTTATTAACAAATATAAAATAGACTTGTCAGAAGTGGGATTCGAACCCACGCCTCCAGGGGAGACTGCGACCTGAACGCAGCGCCTTAGACCGCTCGGCCCATCCTGACACTGAGGGGTAGTTTGCTGGCAGTGCAATGGTTAACGGGTTTGATCGTAAATCTGACAGAATGTGAGCCGTTGTCTGTTAACGTGGACTGTAAGGACATTCACTCACAAGCAGGACGTTCGGGATTGTGAGGACATGCACCATGTCCTCATAAATTTGACATTGTTGCAGTTTATAAGGACAGCCCTTGGTTGCCGAAACCCGGATCGAACCAGGGACCTTTAGATCTTCAGTCTAACGCTCTCCCAACTGAGCTATTTCGGCACACCATTCATGTGTCATGTTGTTTACTTAGGATTGCAGCAACAGTGTTTTTGAATAACTAGAAAATATAAAGTAGGCTTGTCAGAAGTGGGATTCGAACCCACGCCTCCAGGGGAGACTGCGACCTGAACGCAGCGCCTTAGACCGCTCGGCCATCCTGACATAAATCCTATAAAAAAGTAATATGTTAATGCGTTTCAGTATTATTTATTAACAAATATAAAATAGTCTTGTCAGAAGTGGGATTCGAACCCACGCCTCCAGGGGAGACTGCGACCTGAACGCAGCGCCTTAGACCGCTCGGCCATCCTGACACTGAGGGGTAGTTTGCTTGCAGTGCAATGGTTAACGGGTTTGATCGTAAATCTGACAGAATGTGAGCCGTTGTCTGTTAACGTGGACTGTAAGGACATTCACTCACAAGCAGGACGTTCGGGATTGTGAGGACATGCACCATGTCCTCATAAATTTGACATTGTTGCAGTTTATAAGGACAGCCCTTGGTTGCCGAAACCCGGGATCGAACCAGGGACCTTTAGATCTTCAGTCTAACGCTCTCCCAACTGAGCTATTTCGGCACACCATTCATGTGTCATGTTGTTTACTTAGGATTGCAGCAACAGTGTTCTTTTGAATAACTAGAAAATATAAAGTACGCTTGTCAGAAGTGGGATTCGAACCCACGCCTCCAGGGGAGACTGCGACCTGAACGCAGCGCCTTAGACCGCTCGGCCATCCTGACATAAATCCTATAAAAAAGTAATATGTTAATGCGTTTCAGTATTATTTATTAACAAATATAAAATAGTCTTGTCAGAAGTGGGATTCGAACCCACGCCTCCAGGGGAGACTGCGACCTGAACGCAGCGCCTTAGACCGCTCGGCCATCCTGACACTGAGGGTAGTTTGCTGGCAGTGCAATGGTTAACGGTTTGATCGTAAATCTGACAGAATGTGAGCCGTTGTCTGTTAACGTGGACTGTAAGGACATTCACTCACAAGCAGACGTTCGGGATTGTAAAGACATGCACCATGTCCTCATAAATTTGACATTGTTGCAGTTTATAAGGACAGCCCTTGGTTGCCGAAACCCGGGATCGAACCAGGACCTTTAGATCTTCAGTCTAACGCTCTCCCAACTGAGCTATTTCGGCACACCATTCATGTGTCATGTTGTTTACTTAGGATTGCAGCAACAGTGTTCTTTTGAATAACTAGAAAATATAAAGTACGCTTGTCAGAAGTGGGATTCGAACCCACGCCTCCAGGGGAGACTGCGACCTGAACGCAGCGCCTTAGACCGCTCGGCCATCCTGACATAAATCCTATAAAAAAGTAATATGTTAATGCGTTTCAGTATTATTTATTAACAAATATAAAATAGTCTTGTCAGAAGTGGGATTCGAACCCACGCCTCCAGGGGAGACTGCGACCTGAACGCAGCGCCTTAGACCGCTCGGCCATCCTGACACTGAGGGGTAGTTTGCTTGCAGTGCAATGGTTAACGGGTTTGATCGTAAATCTGACAATGTGAGCCGTTGTCTGTTAACGTGGACTGTAAGGACATTCACTCACAAGCAGGACGTTCGGGATTGTGAGGACATGCACCATGTCCTCATAAATTTGACATTGTTGCAGTTTATAAGGACAGCCCTTGGTTGCCGAAACCCGGGATCGAACCAGGGACCTTTACATCTTCAGTCTAACGCTCTCCCAACTGAGCTATTTCGGCACACCATTCATGTGTCATGTTGTTTACTTAGGATTTCAGCAACAGTGTTCTTTTGAATAACTAGAAAATATAAAGTACACTTGTCAGAAGTGGGATTCGAACCCACGCCTCCAGGGAGAGACTGCGACCTGAACGCAGCGCCTTAGACCGCTCGGCCATCCTGACATAAATCCTATAAAAAAGTAATATGTTAATGCGTTTCAGTATTATTTATTAACAAATATAAAATAGACTTGTCAGAAGTGGGATTCGAACCCACGCCTCCAGGGAGACTGCGACCTGAACGCAGCGCCTTAGACCGCTCGGCCATCCTGACACTGAGGGGTAGTTTGCTGGCAGTGCAATGGTTAACGGTTTGATCGTAAATCTGACAGAATGTGAGCCGTTGTCTGTTAACGTGGACTGTAAGGACATTCACTCACAAGCAGGACGTTCGGGATTGTAAAGACATGCACCATGTCCTCATAAATTTGACATTGTTGCAGTTTATAAGGACAGCCCTTGGTTGCCGAAACCCGGGATCGAACCAGGGACCTTTAGATCTTCAGTCTAACGCTCTCTCAACTGAGCTATTTCGGCACACCATTCATGTGTCATGTTGTTTACTTAGGATTGCAGCAACAGTGTTCTTTTGAATAACTAGAAAATATAAAGTACGCTTGTCAGAAGTGGGATTCGAACCCACGCCTCCAGGGGAGACTGCGACCTGAACGCAGCGCCTTAGACCGCTCGGCCATCCTGACATAAATCCTATAAAAAAGTAATATGTTAATGCGTTTCAGTATTATTTATTAACAAATATAAAATAGTCTTGTCAGAAGTGGGATTCGAACCCACGCCTCCAGGGGAGACTGCGACCTGAACGCAGCGCCTTAGACCGCTCGGCCATCCTGACACTGAGGGGTAGTTTGCTCGCAGTGCAATGGTTAATGGGTTTGATCGTAAATCTGACAGAATGTGAGCCGTTGTCTGTTAACGTGGACTGTAAGGACATTCACTCACAAGCAGGACGTTCGGGATTGTGAGGACATGCACCATTTCCTCATAAATTTGACATTGTTGCAGTTTATAAGGACAGCCCTTGGTTGCCGAAACCCGGGATCGAACCAGGGACCTTTAGATCTTCAGTCTAACGCTCTCCCAACTGAGCTATTTCGGCACACCATTCATGTGTCATGTTGTTTACTTAGGATTGCAGCAACAGTGTTCTTTTGAATAACTAGAAAATATAAAGTACGCTTGTCAGAAGTGGAATTCGAACCCACGCCTCCAGGGAGACTGCGACCTGAACGCAGCGCCTTAGACCCGCTCGGCCATCCTGACATAAATCCTATAAAAAAGTAATATGTTAATGCGTTTCAGTATTATTTATTAACAAATATAAAATAGTCTTGTCAGAAGTGGGATTCGAACCCACGCCTCCAGGGGAGACTGCGACCTGAACGCAGCGCCTCAGACTGCTCGGCCATCCTGACACTGAGGGTAGTTTGCTTTCAGTGCAATGGTTAACGGGTTTGATCGTAAATCTGACAGAATGTGAGCCGTTGTCTGTTAACGTGGACTGTAAGGACATTCACTCACAAGCAGGACGTTCGGGATTGTGAGGACATGCACCTTGTCCTCATAAATTTGACATTGTTGCAGTTTATAAGGACAGCTCTTGGTTGCCGAAACCCGGGATCGAACCAGGGACCTTTAGATCTTCAGTCTAACGCTCTCCCAACTGAGCTATTTCGGCACACCATTCATGTGTCATGTTGTTTACTTAGGATTGCAGCAACAGTGTTCTTTTGAATAACTAGAAAATATAAAGTAGGCTTGTCAGAAGTGGGATTCGAACCCACGCCTCGAGGGGAGACTGCGACCTGAACGCAGCGCCTTAGACCACTCGGCCATCCTGACATAAATCCTATAAAAAAGTAATATGTTAATGCGTTTCAGTATTATTTATTAACAAATATAAAATAGTCTTGTCAGAAGTGGGATTCGAACCCACGCCTCCAGGGAGACTGCGACCTGAACGCAGCGCCTCAGACCTGCTCGGCCATCCTGACACTGAGGCGTAGTTTGCTTTCAGTGCAATGGTTAACGGGTTTGATCGTAAATCTGACAGAATGTGAGCCGTTGTCTGTTAACGTGGACTGTAAGGACATTCACTCACAAGCAGGACGTTCGGGATTGTGAGGACATGCACCATGTCCTCATAAATTTGACATTGTTGCAGTTTATAAGGACAGCCCTTGGTTGCCGAAACCCGGGATCGAACCAGGGACCTTTAGATCTTCAGTCTAACGCTCTCCCAACTGAGCTATTTCGGCACACCATTCATGTGTCATGTTGTTTACTTAGGATTGCAGCAACAGTGTTCTTTTGAATAACTAGAAAATATAAAGTACGCTTGTCAGAAGTGGGATTCGAACCCACGCCTCCAGGGGAGACTGCGACCTGAACGCAGCGCCTTAGACCGCTCGGCCATCCTGACACTGAGGGGTAGTTTGCTTGCAGTGCAATGGTTAACGGGTTTGATCGTAAATCTGACAATGTGAGCCGTTGTCTGTTAACGTGGACTGTAAGGACATTCACTCACAAGCAGGACGTTCGGGATTGTGAGGACATGCACCATGTCCTCATAAATTTGACATTGTTGCAGTTTATAAGGACAGCCCTTGGTTGCCGAAACCCGGGATCGAACCAGGGACCTTTACATCTTCAGTCTAACGCTCTCCCAACTGAGCTATTTCGGCACACCATTCATGTGTCATGTTGTTTACTTAGGATTTCAGCAACAGTGTTCTTTTGAATAACTAGAAAATATAAAGTACACTTGTCAGAAGTGGGATTCGAACCCACGCCTCCAGGGGAGACTGCGACCTGAACGCAGCGCCTTAGACCGCTCGGCCATCCTGACACTGAGGGGTAGTTTGCTTGCAGTGCAATGGTTAACGGGTTTGATCGTAAATCTGACAGAATGTGAGCCGTTGTCTGTTAACGTGGACTGTAAGGACATTCACTCACAAGCAGGACGTTCGGGATTGTGAGGACATGCACCATGTCCTCATAAATTTGACATTGTTGCAGTTTATAAGGACAGCCCTTGGTTGCCGAAACCCGGGATCGAACCAGGGACCTTTAGATCTTCAGTCTAACGCTCTCCCAACTGAGCTATTTCGGCACACCATTCATGTGTCATGTTGTTTACTTAGGATTTCAGCAACAGTGTTCTTTTGAATAACTAGAAAATATAAAGTACACTTGTCAGAAGTGGGATTCGAACCCACGCCTCCAGGGGAGACTGCGACCTGAACGCAGCGCCTTAGACCGCTCGGCCATCCTGACATAAATCCTATAAAAAAGTAATATGTTAATGCGTTTCAGTATTATTTATTAACAAATATAAAATAGTCTTGTCAGAAGTGGGATTCGAACCCACGCCTCCAGGGGAGACTGCAACCTGAACGCAGCGCCTTAGACCGCTCGGCCATCCTGACACTGAGGGGTAGTTTGCTTGCAGTGCAATGGTTAACGGGTTTGATCGTAAATCTGACAGAATGTGAGCCGTTGTCTGTTAACGTGGACTGTAAGGACATTCACTCACAAGCAGGACGTTCGGGATTGTAAGGACATGCACCATGTCCTCATAAATTTGACATTGTTGCAGTTTATAAGGACAGCCCTTGGTTGCCGAAACCCGGGATCGAACCAGGGACCTTTAGATCTTCAGTCTAACGCTCTCCCAACTGAGCTATTTCGGCACACCATTCATGTGTCATGTTGTTTACTTAGGATTGCAGCAACAGTGTTCTTTTGAATAACTAGAAAATATAAAGTACGCTTGTCAGAAGTGGGATTCGAACCCACGCCTCCAGGGGAGACTGCGACCTGAACGCAGCGCCTTAGACCGCTCGGCCATCCTGACACTGAGGGGTAGTTTGCTCGCAGTGCAATGGTTAACGGGTTTGATCGTAAATCTGACAATGTGAGCCGTTGTCTGTTAACGTGGACTGTAAGGACATTCACTCACAAGCAGGACGTTCGGGATTGTGAGGACATGCACCATGTCCTCATAAATTTGACATTGTTGCAGTTTATAAGGACAGCCCTTGGTTGCCGAAACCCGGGATCGAACCAGGGACCTTTAGATCTTCAGTCTAACGCTCTCCCAACTGAGCTATTTCGGCACACCATTCATGTGTCATGTTGTTTACTTAGGATTTCAGCAACAGTGTTCTTTTGAATAACTAGAAAATATAAAGTACACTTGTCAGAAGTGGGATTCGAACCCACGCCTCCAGGGGAGACTGCGACCTGAACGCAGCGCCTTAGACCGCTCGGCCATCCTGACATAAATCCTATAAAAAAGTAATATGTTAATGCGTTTCAGTATTATTTATTAACAAATATAAAATAGTCTTGTCAGAAGTGGGATTCGAACCCACGCCTCCAGGGAGACTGCGACCTGAACGCAGCGCCTTAGACCGCTCGGCCATCCTGACACTGAGGGGTAGTTTGCTCGCAGTGCAATGGTTAACGGGTTTGATCGTAAATCTGACAGAATGTGAGCCGTTGTCTGTTAACGTGGACTGTAAGGACATTCACTCACAAGCAGGACGTTCGGGATTGTGAGGACATGCACCATGTCCTCATAAATTTGACATTGTTGCAGTTTATAAGGACAGCCCTTGGTTGCCGAAACCCGGGATCAAACCAGGGACCTTTAGATCTTCAGTCTAACGCTCTCCCAACTGAGCTATTTCGGCACACCATTCATGTGTCATGTTGTTTACTTAGGATTGCAGCAACAGTGTTCTTTTGAATAACTAGAAAATATAAAATAGTCTTGTCAGAAGTGGGATTTGAACCCACGCCTCCAGGGGAGACTGCGACCTGAACGCAGCGCCTTAGACCGCTCGGCCATCCTGACACTGAGGGGTAGTTTGCTTGCAGTGCAATGGTTAACGGGTTTGATCGTAAATCTGACAGAATGTGAGCCATTGTCTGTTAACGTGGACTGTAAGGACATTCACTCACAAGCAGGACGTTCGGGATTGTGAGGACATGCACCATGTCCTCATAAATTTGACATTGTTGCAGTTTATAAGGACAGCCCTTGGTTGCCGAAACCCGGGATCGAACCAGGGACCTTTAGATCTTCAGTCTAACGCTCTCCCAACTGAGCTATTTCGGCACACCATTCATGTGTCATGTTGTTTACTTAGGATTTCAGCAACAGTGTTCTTTTGAATAACTAGAAAATATAAAGTACACTTGTCAGAAGTGGGATTCGAACCCACGCCTCCAGGGGAGACTGCGACCTGAACGCAGCGCCTTAGACCGCTCGGCCATCCTGACACTGAGGGGTAGTTTGCTTGCAGTGCAATGGTTAACGGGTTTGATCGTAAATCTGACAATGTGAGCCGTTGTCTGTTAACGTGGACTGTAAGGACATTCACTCACAAGCAGGACGTTCGGGATTGTGAGGACATGCACCATGTCCTCATAAATTTGACATTGTTGCAGTTTATAAGGACAGCCCTTGGTTGCCGAAACCCGGGATCGAACCAGGGACCTTTAGATCTTCAGTCTAACGCTCTCCCAACTGAGCTATTTCGGCACACCATTCATGTGTCATGTTGTTTACTTAGGATTTCAGCAACAGTGTTCTTTTGAATAACTAATATAAAGTACACTTGTCAGAAGTGGGATTCGAACCCACGCCTCCAGGGGAGACTGCGACCTGAACGCAGCGCCTTAGACCGCTCGGCCATCCTGACATAAATCCTATAAAAAAGTAATATGTTAATGCGTTTCAGTATTATTTATTAACAAATATAAAATAGTCTTGTCAGAAGTGGGATTCGAACCCACGCCTCCAGGGGAGACTGCAACCTGAACGCAGCGCCTTAGACCGCTCGGCCATCCTGACACTGAGGGGTAGTTTGCTAACGGGTTTGATCGTAAATCTGACAGAATGTGAGCCGTTGTCTGTTAACGTGGACTGTAAGGACATTCACTCACAAGCAGGACGTTCGGGATTGTGAGGACATGCACCATGTCCTCATAAATTTGACATTGTTGCAGTTTATAAGGACAGCCCTTGGTTGCCGAAACCCGGGATCGAACCAGGGACCTTTAGATCTTCAGTCTAACGCTCTCCCAACTGAGCTATTTCGGCACACCATTCATGTGTCATGTTGTTTACTTAGGATTTCAGCAACAGTGTTCTTTTGAATAACTAGAAAATATAAAGTACACTTGTCAGAAGTGGGATTCGAACCCACGCCTCCAGGGGAGACTGCAACCTGAACGCAGCGCCTTAGACCGCTCGGCCATCCTGACATAAATCCTATAAAAAAGTAATATGTTAATGCGTTTCAGTATTATTTATTAACAAATATAAAATAGTCTTGTCAGAAGTGGGATTCGAACCCACGCCTCCAGGGGAGACTGCGACCTGAACGCAGCGCCTTAGACCGCTCGGCCATCCTGACACTGAGGGGTAGTTTGCTCGCAGTGCAATGGTTAACGGGTTTGATCGTAAATCTGACAGAATGTGAGCCGTTGTCTGTTAACGTGGACTGTAAGGACATTCACTCACAAGCAGGACGTTCGGGATTGTGAGGACATGCACCATGTCCTCATAAATTTGACATTGTTGCAGTTTATAAGGACAGCCCTTGGTTGCCGAAACCCGGGATCAAACCAGGGACCTTTAGATCTTCAGTCTAACGCTCTCCCAACTGAGCTATTTTGGCACGCCATTCATGTGTCATGTTGTTTACTTAGGATTGCAGCAACAGTGTTCTTTTGAATAACTAGAAAATATAAAATAGTCTTGTCAGAAGTGGGATTTGAACCCACGCCTCCAGGGGAGACTGCGACCTGAACGCAGTGCCTTAGACCGCTCGGCCATCCTGACACTGAGGGGTAGTTTGCTTGCAGTGCAATGGTTAACGGGTTTGATCGTAAATCTGACAGAATGTGAGCCATTGTCTGTTAACGTGGACTGTAAGGACATTCACTCACAAGCAGGACGTTCGGGATTGTGAGGACATGCACCATGTCCTCATAAATTTGACATTGTTGCAGTTTATAAGGACAGCAATTGGTTGCCGAAACCCGGGATCGAACCAGGGACCTTTAGATCTTCAGTCTAACGCTCTCCCAACTGAGCTATTTCGGCACACCATTCATGTGTCATGTTGTTTACTTAGGATTGCAGCAACAGTGTTCTTTTGAATAACTAGAAAATATAAAGTACGCTTGTCAGAAGTGGGATTCGAACCCACGCCTCCAGGGGAGACTGCGACCTGAACGCAGCGCCTTAGACCGCTCGGCCATCCTGACACTGAGGGGTAGTTTGCTCGCAGTGCAATGGTTAACGGGTTGATCGTAAATCTGACAATGTGAGCCGTTGTCTGTTAACGTGGACTGTAAGGACATTCACTCACAAGCAGGACGTTCGGGATTGTGAGGACATGCACCATGTCCTCATAAATTTGACATTGTTGCAGTTTATAAGGACAGCCCTTGGTTGCCGAAACCCGGGATCGAACCAGGGACCTTTACATCTTCAGTCTAACGCTCTCCCAACTGAGCTATTTCGGCACACCATTCATGTGTCATGTTGTTTACTTAGGATTGCAGCAACAGTGTTCTTTTGAATAACTAGAAAATATAAAGTACGCTTGTCAGAAGTGGGATTCGAACCCACGCCTCCAGGGGAGACTGCGACCTGAACGCAGCGCCTTAGACCGCTCGGCCATCCTGACATAAATCCTATAAAAAAGTAATATGTTAATGCGTTTCAGTATTATTTATTAACAAATATAAAATAGTCTTGTCAGAAGTGGGATTCGAACCCACGCCTCCAGGGGAGACTGCGACCTGAACGCAGCGCCTTAGACCGCTCGGCCATCCTGACACTGAGGGGTAGTTTGCTCGCAGTGCAATGGTTAACGGGTTTGATCGTAAATCTGACAGAATGTGAGCCGTTGTCTGTTAACGTGGACTGTAAGGACATTCACTCACAAGCAGGACGTTCGGGATTGTGAGGACATGCACCATTTCCTCATAAATTTGACATTGTTGCAGTTTATAAGGACAGCCCTTGGTTGCCGAAACCCGGGATCGAACCAGGGACCTTTAGATCTTCAGTCTAACGCTCTCCCAACTGAGCTATTTCGGCACACCATTCATGTGTCATGTTGTTTACTTAGGATTGCAGCAACAGTGTTCTTTTGAATAACTAGAAAATATAAAGTACGCTTGTCAGAAGTGGGATTCGAACCCACGCCTCCAGGGGAGACTGCGACCTGAACGCAGCGCCTTAGACCGCTCGGCCATCCTGACACTGAGGGTAGTTTGCTCGCAGTGCAATGCTTAACGGGTTTAATCGTAAATCTGACAATGTGAGCTGTTATCTGTTAACGTGGACTGTAAGGACATTCACTCACAAGCAGGACGTTCGGGATTGTGAGGACATGCACCATGTCCTCATAAATTTGACATTGTTGCAGTTTATAAGGACAGCCCTGGGTTGCCGAAACCCGGGATCGAACCAGGGACCTTTACATCTTCAGTCTAACGCTCTCCCAACTGAGCTATTTCGGCACAACATTCATGTGTCATGTTGTTTACTTAGGATTGCAGCAACAGTGTTCTTTTGAATAACTAGAAAATTAAAGTACGCTTGTCAGAAGTGGGATTCGAACCCACGCCTCCAGGGGAGACTGCGACCTGAACGCAGCGCCTTAGACCGCTCGGCCATCCTGACACTGGGGGGTAGTTTGCTTGCAGTGCAGTCGTTAACGGGTTTGATCGTAAATCTGACAGAATGTGAGCCGTTGTCTGTTAACGTGGACTGTAAGGACATTCACTCACAAGCAGGACGTTCGGGATTGTGAGGACATGCACCATGTCCTCATAAATTTGACATTGTTGCAGTTTATAAGGACAGCCCTTGGTTGCCGAAACCCGGGATCGAACCAGGGACCTTTAGATCTTCAGTCTAACGCTCTCCCAACTGAGCTATTTCGGCACACCATTCATGTGTCATGTTGTTTACTTAGGATTGCAGCAACAGTGTTCTTTTGAATAACTAGAAAATATAAAATAGTCTTGTCAGAAGTGGGATTTGAACCCACGCCTCCAGGGGAGACTGCGACCTGAACGCAGCGCCTTAGACCGCTCGGCCATCCTGACACTGAGGGGTAGTTTGCTTGCAGTGCAATGGTTAACGGGTTTGATCGTAAATCTGACAGAATGTGAGCCATTGTCTGTTAACGTGGACTGTAAGGACATTCACTCACAAGCAGGACGTTCGGGATTGTGAGGACATGCACCATGTCCTCATAAATTTGACATTGTTGCAGTTTATAAGGACAGCAATTGGTTGCCGAAACCCGGGATCGAACCAGGGACCTTTAGATCTTCAGTCTAACGCTCTCCCAACTGAGCTATTTCGGCACACCATTCATGTGTCATGTTGTTTACTTAGGATTGCAGCAACAGTGTTCTTTTGAATAACTAGAAAATATAAAGTACGCTTGTCAGAAGTGGGATTCGAACCCACGCCTCCAGGGGAGACTGCGACCTGAACGCAGCGCCTTAGACCGCTCGGCCATCCTGACACTGAGGGGTAGTTTGCTCGCAGTGCAATGGTTAACGGGTTTGATCGTAAATCTGACAATGTGAGCCGTTGTCTGTTAACGTGGACTGTAAGGACATTCACTCACAAGCAGGACGTTCGGGATTGTGAGGACATGCACCATGTCCTCATAAATTTGACATTGTTGCAGTTTATAAGGACAGCCCTTGGTTGCCGAAACCCGGGATCGAACCAGGGACCTTTAGATCTTCAGTCTAACACTCTCCCAACTGAGCTATTTCGGCACACCATTCATGTGTCATGTTGTTTACTTAGGATTGCAGCAACAGTGTTCTTTTGAATAACTAGAAAATATAAAGTACGCTTGTCAGAAGTGGGATTCGAACCCACGCCTCCAGGGGAGACTGCGACCTGAACGCAGCGCCTTAGACCGCTCGGCCATCCTGACATAAATCCTATAAAAAAGTAATATGTTAATGCGTTTCAGTATTATTTATTAACAAATATAAAATAGTCTTGTCAGAAGTGGGATTCGAACCCACGCCTCCAGGGATACTGCGACCTGAACGCAGCGCCTTAGACCGCTCGGCCATCCTGACACTGAGGGGTAGTTTGCTCGCAGTGCAATGGTTAATGGTTTGATCGTAAATCTGACAGAATGTGAGCCGTTGTCTGTTAACGTGGACTGTAAGGACATTCACTCACAAGCAGGACGTTCGGGATTGTGAGGACATGCACCATGTCCTCATAAATTTGACATTGTTGCAGTTTATAAGGACAGCCCTTGGTTGCCGAAACCCGGGATCGAACCAGGGACCTTTAGATCTTCAGTCTAACGCTCTCCCAACTGAGCTATTTCGGCACACCATTCATGTGTCATGTTGTTTACTTAGGATTGCAGCAACAGTGTTCTTTTGAATAACTAGAAAATATAAAGTACGCTTGTCAGAAGTGGGATTCGAACCCACGCCTCCAGGGGAGACTGCGACCTGAACGCAGCGCCTTAGACCGCTCGGCCATCCTGACACTGAGGGGTAGTTTGCTCGCAGTGCAATGGTTAACGGGTTTGATCGTAAATCTGACAATGTGAGCCGTTGTCTGTTAACGTGGACTGTAAGGACATTCACTCACAAGCAGGACGTTCGGGATTGTGAGGACATGCACCATGTCCTCATAAATTTGACATTGTTGCAGTTTATAAGGACAGCCCTTGGTTGCCGAAACCCGGGATCGAACCAGGGACCTTTACATCTTCAGTCTAACGCTCTCCCAACTGAGCTATTTCGGCACACCATTCATGTGTCATGTTGTTTACTTAGGATTTCAGCAACAGTGTTCTTTTGAATAACTAGAAAATATAAAGTACACTTGTCAGAAGTGGGATTCGAACCCACGCCTCCAGGGGAGACTGCGACCTGAACGCAGCGCCTTAGACCGCTCGGCCATCCTGACATAAATCCTATAAAAAAGTAATATGTTAATGCGTTTCAGTATTATTTATTAACAAATATAAAATAGACTTGTCAGAAGTGGGATTCGAACCCACGCCTCCAGGGGAGACTGCGACCTGAACGCAGCGCCTTAGACCGCTCGGCCATCCTGACACTGAGGGGTAGTTTGCTTGCAGTGCAATGGTTAACGGGTTTGATCGTAAATCTGACAGAATGTGAGCCGTTGTCTGTTAACGTGGACTGTAAGGACATTCACTCACAAGCAGGACGTTCGGGATTGTAAAGACATGCACCATGTCCTCATAAATTTGACATTGTTGCAGTTTATAAGGACAGCCCTTGGTTGCCGAAACCCGGGATCGAACCAGGGACCTTTAGATCTTCAGTCTAACGCTCTCCCAACTGAGCTATTTCGGCACAACATTCATGTGTCATGTTGTTTACTTAGGATTGCAGCAACAGTGTTCTTTTGAATAACTAGAAAATATAAAGTACGCTTGTCAGAAGTGGGATTCGAACCCACGCCTCCAGGGGAGACTGCGACCTGAACGCAGCGCCTTAGACCGCTCGGCCATCCTGACACTGAGGGGTAGTTTGCTTGCAGTGCAGTGGTTAACGGGTTTGATCGTAAATCTGACAGAATGTGAGCCGTTGTCTGTTAACGTGGACTGTAAGGACATTCACTCACAAGCAGGACGTTCGGGATTGTGAGGACATGCACCATGTCCTCATAAATTTGACATTGTTGCAGTTTATAAGGACAGCCCTTGGTTGCCGAAACCCGGGATCGAACCAGGGACCTTTAGATCTTCAGTCTAACGCTCTCCCAACTGAGCTATTTCGGCACACCATTCATGTGTCATGTTGTTTACTTAGGATTGCAGCAACAGTGTTCTTTTGAATAACTAGAAAATATAAAATAGTCTTGTCAGAAGTGGGATTCGAACCCACGCCTCCAGGGGAGACTGCGACCTGAACGCAGCGCCTTAGACCGCTCGGCCATCCTGACACTGAGGGGTAGTTTGCTCGCAGTGCAATGGTTAACGGGCTTGATCGTAAATCTGACAATGTGAGCTGTTGTCTGTTAACGTGGACTGTAAGGACATTCACTCACAAGCAGGACGTTCGGGATTGTGAGGACATGCACCATGTCCTCATAAATTTGACATTGTTGCAGTTTATAAGGACAGCCCTTGGTTGCCGAAACCCAGGATCGAACCAGGGACCTTTAGATCTTCAGTCTAACGCTCTCCCAACTGAGCTATTTCGGCACAACATTCATGTGTCATGTTGTTTACTTAGGATTTCAGCAACAGTGTTCTTTTGAATAACTAGAAAATATAAAATAGTCTTGTCAGAAGTGGGATTTGAACCCACGCCTCCAGGGGAGACTGCGACCTGAACGCAGCGCCTTAGACCGCTCGGCCATCCTGACATAAATCCTATATATATTCATCCCATATCTATTTCCCTTATCCCTACTGCTAGGCCTGACCCTCCTAAGCCCGCAGCCTGCCTGTGGGCTTAGGACAGACACATGCATGAGTAGCCTATTCTCAAAGATTATAGCTCTCATTTTCAAACAATTATAGCTCGGTCAATCATTTCTTACCTCAACATGTTATGTTGAAAAAACATGTTCCATGTTTTTTTTTTGCTGTATGTGGCGTGCATTTATCCCAAGTCTGCCTAATGTTATAAAGTAAATTGCAAAAAAAAAGTCGGGAATTCTCTGCAAAAAAAAGGACGTTTTTTGAATATTCATTTCTCGGTCAATTCTGGACCATTTTTTACATTTCAAAATGTAGCGTGACGGGTAAAGGCCACTCTCTCAGATGCTGTATAGAATATTTGGGTAGGTCTTCTCTATGATGCGGGATCGAGCAAACTGTAACTGTCAGGGATTCGGTGGAAACGGTCTTTTTTGCAGCGAATTCACAACTTTTTTTGCAATTTACAGCATTGCGTCACAAGTTAATTAATGTATTTAATTATATTATATGCTGTACATTACCTAAACACAAGGAAGTGACCGACAGCAGGCAATCTACAGCTGTTTATAGGACATTCCATAAATAAGGAGATAAATTGAAATGGCGCCTTTCCACGTGGAGTCGTGGACATCTCCAAGGCGCACCGCACCGTGTGCACGTGGCTCTGCCTTCTCATATCGGTTAGCGGGTGCTTTGAGATGGCGTTATCTAGTTCCCAAATCTATTTGACGAAATTAGCAACTTAAGGGACTGGGCGACAAACACATCCATGACCACACCTCCAGTCACAAATAACGGTGTCAGCATAAAGAATAGTGGCTAAGGGAGGAGAAAAGGTGACGAAAATACCAATAAGGGAATTCGCTGCGGGTTTCGGGTAACGTTACGGACATCAGTAGCCAGTAGCCTATTATGTTAAGGCCCTGCTACACTAGCAATATTTTCATCAATATCAACTAGCAATGTCAACATCAACAGGCAACATGATGAGACACATGGCAACAGGCAACATTAAAAGGGGAATTCCACTCAAGTTTTTCCTGAGAGTGTACACATGTGAACCAAATGGACCCTTGCGGGTCCAAATGTGGGAGTCTAGGAGAAAGGAACACATGACGCCAAGGAGGGCTGTGATTGGAGGATTCCGAAATGTTGACCAGTATAGGGCGCTAAAAATCTGACTTTTCTGGAGTTGATCATTTTCTATAGAAAAGTGAAAAGTCAACGTTGATGATTGACGTTGCTTGGTGATGTTGATTAAAACTTTGCTAGGTGTATCAGGGCCTTGGAGACACACTCGGTCTCAAGAAATAACTGTGAAATGTCGGTCTCTATGCAGGTTTGCTGAACTACAGTCGTATACAGAGCTGGACTTCCATCCTTCAGACGACAAACACTGTGACCTTATCATCGACAGACCCACTGTTTTTATGAAACTGGATGCTGGTAAGGAAGGATGATTCAGTGGCTCCCACGTTCAACTAATCACTAATAGGTGCTCTAAGAAGGGCCCCAAATGTGCGTCCTGCCTACCCAGCCAAAGGACTTTCTTTTTTCCCCCCTCAGTGTGAAAATACTGCGCAGCATTTTTAGACCTAACAACAAACGCACACCATAAAAGTTGTGTCTTTGTTTCACTTGAAGTGAAAGCTCAGAGGAAACCGTACAATGGTTATTCAATTGTCACACAATGTGAATACTATGCTATTTTGTCTGTCACGATTTGTCACGACCCAAGTTGTCTTTCTTTGTCTGCGGCGTAACCGTCTTTGTATCGATCATTTTCGAAAGGTCTATGGGAAAATGAATGGGGAATCCGTTTCTGGACCACAGGCAACATCATGAAAGGGACTGCAGGACTGTTCAGCTAGTCAGCTCTATAAGGTTTAATAGTTAATACCTTTGAGGCGAGACTGTAGAACAAAAACGTGTCAGTGATTCTTAATTTCTTTTCCTTCTTTTGGACAGGGGTGAACATGTACCACCACTTCTGTGATTTTGTCAACTTGTACATCTCCCAGCACATCAACAACTCCTTCAGCTCAGACATCAACATCCTCATGTGGGACACGGTGGGTATTGGAGGACGCCAGGGGAAAATTGGCACATATTTTCCCACCGGGACAATTTTGCCTTTGCCAGGCCACCCTGGGGGTGGCAGCTTGTTAACCATGCAGATGTAACTCTTTGAGAGCGTAAAAATGATTTGGTTTCATTTTTATACCCTCAAGAGTTAAAATATTCATCATGTGAATTAGCCCAACTTAGTCTACACAACTAGAGAATGTAGAAGATTATTGGTCATTTTGATCTGTATGTTCCAGGCGAGCATCTAGTGCATTCTAGTGCATTTTGGAAGTGTCACTAGTGCATTTTGGATCTTGTCCAGGCCACTAGGTGGCGCAGGCTACCAGGAAAACTCCCTGTACTCCAGATGGCCAATCCGCTCCTGGAGGACGCAGTGCTACGGCGATAACCTATTCAGAATGGAGTGGAAAAAAAGTGGAGAGAAATAATCATGCTTAACTTGGAAGCCTACCTCTAAGCCTTAACATAACTGCAAGCACAGAGCAGTACCGAATTACTAACTAAATCTCCCATGTTGGGCAATTTCACTTAGGAAAGTAATATATTACTTTTTACTTATTACACAGGAACTGCTATGATGGAATGTTCCAGCGGAGGCGCTAGAGTTACTGAACCGAAATGATAAAAAAAAAGAGAATACCATGATGCTTCCGTCTTTAGTTTAAATATTATGTCAATTTAACTACTGTGTGGAGGAAAAAAGCTGAAAGACAAGGGCAAGTGGCCTTCATTTACTAAATGGAAATGTTTTGTACATTGTTCTTTTGTAGATTTTCACTGTTCGTGATGCTTGCGTTAATTACAGACAGCACATGTGTCAACGTTTATTTTTGTGAAATGACAAAGAAACATGGATACTGTTCATTCAAACAGTGGATGGATTTTATAAAACATTTGAAAAGGGAAGAGTGATGCTGTTTAATTCACAACTACTCTGGATCTCATTATTTACAGTATAAGTTACTAAGGAGCTGGAGAACTATGTGGAACTGAGATTTATTGTACACAACACCCACACGTCTTACTTATAGTATAAGTTAAAAAAAAATGTTAGGCCTATTGTTTTGTAGAACCTAATGAGTTATATGATACATATAAAATAAATAATATTACTGCAATACTTTTTTATATTACTGGGTGCACCCATCTCTGCCTATCTCTAAGCACGGAGCAGTGCAACTACTACTTGACATCTGGTATAGGAATGCTAGGACTGTGGTAAGTGGTTAACATATTTATTATTGTATTATAAGGTATGGTATGTATTAGAGATGCCCGATATTGACTTTTTTACCGATATCCGATATCCCGATATTATCCAACTTCTAATTCCCGATACCGATATCAACCGATATCAACCGATACCGATATATGCGGCCTCCAGTGGTGGAAAAATAACAGAAACTATTTACTATACAAATATTTAATATAAATAAACATTTAGTATAAATACGAATTCATGTTATAGCCTAGAAATACTCCATACAACTATAAATTCAACATGTAGCCTACTTGAGTAAAGTACAAAAGTAATGGTATAAACATGACCGTAGCGCTGAGTCTACATCTCTGTAAATAGTCATCATTTCCAGTTTGTAAATACCGATACCGATATTTTCCGATATGAAATTTGAAAGCTTTTATCGGCCGATAATATCGGAGGGCCGATAATATCTGGCATCTCTAGTATGTATGTTTATGTGTTCTTCCCTCACATCTGTAGAGTTTCTATGGCTATGGAGATCTGTTCAGTGAGACGTGGAGAGCCTTCTCAGACTATGACATCATTCATCTGAAGTCCTACGACTCTAAGAGAGTATGTACAGTATGCTGCCTGTGAATGTTGACATGTTGAAATGTTTTTGCTAGACACATCCTTTTATCAATTTGCTATAGTGTTTTTTTTCCTGTAATTCCCCAATGTGCCAAATGTGTGTAATTGTCTCATTAATTATGCACAATGCAAAACGGTACAATTTCTTGATATTTTCACCCATGTGTCAATTAATATTGCATATTTAATTAATATTGCATATTTACCCAGGGGGCAAAGGGGGGTGTACTGCATTTGCCATAACATAAAAGGTTGTCCACCAGAAATATTATCTATGACCCAGTAGGATCCCAACCTATATGGACAACCTGGTCAATTTTTTTGCTGGAAACCCAATATGGCCGCCGCAATATTAGCCCCTATTAGATATAATGGGGGGTGAATAGGGCAAAATTTTAAACTGAGAGATATTTCCACAAAACTGGTTGATCAATTATGTAAAGACAAACATTTTTTGTATTGGAACTTTTCATGAAATCCAATATGGCCGCCACAATATGGCGACCACAATATTAGCACACAGAAATAAGGTTTTGGCTCTAACCTCTGAACCAAATGAGCTAAAAACACAAACTCGGTGTCTATTGAAGAGTTTCTGGTTGGTCTAAATATTGAAAAGGAGGGGGCAAGCACACTTCCTTGTGGGAGGACATTCTTTTGGGCTTTCCATTTACTCCTCTGGTCATTTAGGTGGGCGTAGAAGCGTCTGTTGTTGAGAAGGCTTTTAATGATCTGGCACAGGTTCAGGTCACCAGTCATGTCCAGTGGTTTTCTGACCATTGTGTGGTGATCGTCGGTGTCATAGGCAGCAGTGAGATGAATGAATGCTGCCCTAGTTATTTGCTTTTCTTCAAACCCATCCTCAATGTGTTGGTTGAGGTTGAGTAACTGTCCAGCACAGGAGGTGCCAGGGCAGAAACTTGGCTTGGTCTTTAGTCAGCATGGTGTCTATGATTGGGATGAGACGTTGGAGCAGCAGCCTCTCATAGAGCTTGTAGGTGATGCAGAGGAGGGAACGACATTGGCCTTTCTCCAGACAGAAAGGATGGTTTTCTGTGCTAAGCATGTGTTCAGCATCTCTAGGAGCCACGACTTTGCGTTAGCTCCCCTGAAGGATTTCAGCACCATGGAGAGCTCATCTAGGAACAGCTCCCCTAAAAGATTTCAGCACCATGGAGAGCACCCCTTGGGGCAGCTCCCCTGAAGGATTTCAGCACCATGGAGAGCTCCCCCTGAAGGATTTCAGCACCATGGAGAGCTCCCCTGAAGGATTTCAGCACCATGGAGAGCTCCCCTTGGGACAGCTCCCCTAAAGGATTTCAGCACCATGGAGAGCTCCCCTTGGGACAGCTCCCCTAAAGGATTTCAGCACCATGGAGAGCTCCCCTTGGTGCCATCCATTGTTGTCTTTCATTCATCCGATACTTTTAATTTAATTTTTATCCCACGGATTTTGTAACCCATTTTTTCACCCAGTGCCAATTCCTAATGTGATCCTGGGCTCTACACACCCTCCGCCAACCTGAGGAGGCAGCAGACTGGCCCCATGCTTCCTTCAATGCATGAGGAGTCCAAGCTGCCTTCTTTTCACCTGACAGAGGGGAGTTTTCCTGGTTGGACGTAGCGCATTGTGAAAGGAACACGTTATTCCAATCAGTTCCTGTCCCCTCCATCAGGCGCCCCGGCTGACCAGGGGGAGGCAGTTTAGAGCCCAGGATTACTGCATGTTTTTGTGAGGGTATCTACCCTAGGGGACACGGGGAGAACATGCAAACACCACACAGAAAGGCCCTTTTGCCAACCCCACCTCGGGTATGGGCACTGATGACGCGGGGGAGACACGCCGCCAGCAGTAGTAGCATTAGTAGTAGTAGTAGCAGTGCACAAGGATCAACCGAGAAAAGTTTGGTAAAACCTTTTTTTCTAGGGTGACCAAATCCGAATTGTTCATTTGAGGGACAGAAGTATTGCATTTGTGGGACAACTTAAGTGGGGGAAACGTTACAGGATGAAACACTGGGGTTAGCAAATTATTAAGATTTTGATGCCGTATTCAAAAAAGAATTCAGGATTTCAATTCAAACATAGCAAAAATAGTTAGTTAGATCGTTAGTTTAAGCTCAAAATGCGTCGCAGTACGCGAAAGTGCATGTCACTGTCAATTATACTGTAGATCAACTATTTTTGATAAATACATAGTACTAGTGTGGTCTCTTTGGAGTGAGTGTGGAAATACTTCTCGGGTTAATTTAATAGACCAGGGGTTTTCAACAGGTGGTCCGGGGGCCACCAGTGGTCCCTGAGAGGGTTCCAGGTGGTCCCCAGCTGCTAGCCCCCAGCTGCTTGCCCAATTGCTTAACCAGATGTAACTCTTGAGAACGTAAAAATGAAACCAAATGGACCCTGGCGGGTCCACTGGGTTTCATTTTTACACTCTCAAGAGTTAGAATATTCCTCATGTGAATTAGTCCAAGTCTACTCAACTAGAAGATTAATGGTCATGGACAGAAGCAAAATAAATCTTTAGTTTTGGGGTCTGTGGGGCTAAAATGTCCTCAAATGGTGGTCCGTGGCTTAAATGCTGAATAAATGGTGGGTCCTGCGATCAAAAAGGTTGAAAACCCCTGTAATAGACTTAAAAACACATCTATAGCAGGGGGAAAGAGAGAGCAACAGAAAGACAGCCATCAGGGCGTTTGAAGCCTGATGTCTGTCAGTCAGAATGTTGGCCTGGGTCTCAGTTTGTGGGACATCTGAAAAGTATTGGAAACGAGGGACTGTCCCAATGCAAAGAGGGACATGTGGTCACCGTACTTTAGTCAGACGGCTGTATGTTTTTCATCTCTGTCTGTCTGTTTATCGTCTATGGCTAGGTGTGCTTCAAAGATGCCTTCTTCTCCCTGCTCCCCAGGATGAGATATGGACTGTATTACAACACTCCTCTGGTAAGCTTCAGTGTGCTTGCATGTGTGTGTGTGTGTGTGTGTGTGTGTGTGTGTGTGTGTGTGTGTGTGTGTGTGTGCGTGCGTGTGTGCGTGCGTGCGTGCGTGTGTGTGTGTGCATGCGTGCGCGCATGTGCGTGTGCGTGTGCTTGCACATTTGAGGTGCATTATACATGCATATATGCCAAACATATATTTTTCGTGTCCAGGTCTTTGATCGAGAGAAATCCAGCGAAATCCATTTGCGACCGCGACTGCCGACGGGACGGTTTTATAACTGTCGCAACTGTTTTGCATAACAGCCGTGACCGTTTTGAATAACAGTTGTGGCCATTTGCATAACAATTGTGACCGCTTTGCATAACAGCCGTGGCCGTTTGCATAACGGTCGTGGCCGTTTGCATAATAGTCGCGGCCGTTCACATTTCAGAAACTTAACCCTAACCATAAATATAACCTCAGTAAAAACCTATGCCTAAACTAACCTTAACCCTCGACCACTATAGAGCTGCGCAGTGACGTCACCGCCCCTGTTCCGGAAGTATTTTCCCCATTCATTTTTCTCATAGACTTTTCGAAAATAATTTATATCAAGACGATTACGCCGCGGTCAAAGCCAACTCAGGTCGTGACAAATCATGACAACAAACACAATATCGTCATATAATATATAATTGGGAAGAAGTAGAAAACGGCATGATACAAGACTTTTTGTTTCGTTTTTCATCTTAGAAATTATTTTATTGTCCCAAAAGTTTGTGTGTGTCATCATGATTCGTCACGACTCGAGTTGGCTTTGTCCGCGGCGTAATCGTCTTGATATAAATTATTTTCGAAAAGTCTATGAGAAAAATGAATTGGGAAAAGACTTCCGGAACAGGGGCGGTGACGTCACTGCGCAGCTCTATACCGGTTCTAAAACTGTCGCGCCGGCCATCACGGTCGCAAATGGATTTCGCTCCTCCTGCTTTGATCCATATTCCCACATTTGTATATTCTCCTTATTATATACAGTATCTTTTTCATCCCACGTGTCAGTCATTTCCTCTGTATGTGTTTATTCCTCGGCCCCTTTGTTTCCTGCATGTGGGAAAAAAACAGATTTCATGGATAAATTGCATGTTTATGGCCTGCCATAAACATGCGGTTTGGTCAAACAGGGGAGGATCTAGGCATGGGCATGGGGGGGGGCAATGCCCCCCTAAATACCCAGTCTGCCCCCCCCCCCCCCCCCCCCCCCAAAACACGATGCCATGCAAAACAACCCAAGGTGTTTCAAAGTAAAGTGCTAATATTTAAAATGATTTGAAACACTACTACTGCTACTGCTACTAACTACAGCTGTGTCACCATTAAACCAACAGCATTTAATCATTGAAAACAGAAAACTCTCTGAGTCAGACCTTTACAGGGATTAAAGTAAAAAATAATCTTGAGACTGAAAATGATCTTTTGCAAATAAGCACTGAGCTAATTAAATGACCCCTGTGAAATCCTTAGGACTGAAATCAGTACCCAGTACTGAGAACTTTAATCCCTGCCTTTAGCTTTATGCATGCTGCGTGTCTGTTCAACAACAACTAATGTTATTATTGATGCTTTACTTACCATTTTCTCTTGCCCCTCCAACATGTTCTCTTGCCCCCCCCCCCCCCCAAAGGGGCATGTTACATCCGCCCTGTGGTCAAATATTTATGTGATGCTTCCCACACAGCCTCGGTCGGCGCTTATGTTATTTAGATGATTATTCCGGTGGGGGATTTGCGTAAAGATGGTATCATGTAAATTGGCTGCAGACCCCGGGGCTTCCGGCCTTGAGGTGTGAAATATTGATAGGTTAGCCTCATATCTGACGCTTTTGTTTGCCCCCACTGCTCATGTCATGTTTATATTCATGTGTTCGTGTTTGAGGTCGCAGCATCACACACACATGCTCCGATGCTCTTTTATGGCATGTAATATGTTTGCCGATTGACAGATTCTCATCATATTTGCGAGATCCAACCTTCTGATTAAACTGATTTATTTTTATGCGTGTAGTTCACATATCCGACTAGGGGTGGGACTTAAAATTTTTGATGTAATTAATTTGAAGCTTTGTAATTAATTAATCCCAATTAATTGCATACCAATATTTGACCTGTGATGCATTTTTTGTGTCAGGTTGGTAGCGTGGGAGTGAGTTTTTTCTAAATCAAAACTGTGTCCACACTGCAACGTGTTATGTTGAGCGCGAGGGTTAGAGATAGCATTAGTAATATCGGACCAATGGATGCAGAAACAGTGGGAGTTGGGATCAATGGCAGCCCTTATTGGTTACCCTGATTGGATTCTTCTGCCATTGCCTGCACCGGTATGATCGGTACACCTGAAATTCGTCAGTGAAAAAGGATCTGCGATGCAAAATCTATGTGTGATTAAAATGAGTTAATTTCTTTAATTGCTAGTATAATAAAAGAAAAGTGATATATCGATATATCGAATTGCAGCATAATGAGTATCGCAATATAAATCAATTCAGAACCCTAAATATAGATATTGTATCGTGTTGTGAGGTACCTTTTCTGTGTGTTGTGTTGATGTCAGATCTCAGAGTGCTACAGTGAGGGGATGTTCAGAGCTTTCTCCCAGCATGTCCTCCATCGCCTCCACATCCCACAGACGGGACCCAAGGTAAGAGGAACAATCTGTTGCTTCTCAGCGCAGTTCAATACTCCAGGCAGGAACAGTGTTGCCAACTGCCAAATTCCAAAATGCACTAGTGGCACTCCCAAAATGCACTAGAATGCGCTAGATGCTTGCCTGGAAGGGAATATACGAACCTACAGATCAAAATGACCATTAATATTTTATATTGAGACTTGGGCTAACACACATGATGAATATTTTAACTCTTGAGAGCGTAAAAATGAAACCAAATGGACCCTTGCGGGTCTACATTCCGGCTGCCACCCGTCTCTCCGGTGGTCACCAAGTCTTTCCCTGGTTGTCACGTAGTCTATTCCTATGAGTCACTATAAATAGGTTGATCGTTTTTTTAATACATCGAATGGATGCAACCTGGGACGTGTCTTCAGTGATGTATCCCAAGCTCATTGGGGTTTCGGGTCTCTCGAACATCATACCCCTCACTCAGGTGACCCAGCCGGGGTTCATGACGCCCCGACTCACGTTCCAGTAGCTACCCCTGATCAGTCCCACAAGGGAAAGGCCAAGGCCGTCCAATCCACCGCCCCTGAAATACTCCGCCAAAACTGGGAGGTTCTGATGCGTGGAGGGACTAGGCTCTGTGGTTTGACACCTGTCCGTGCCCCTCCTACGTCTCACCAGGCCCAATCCTGCTCTCACCAGGAGGCACAGGACCTGTGCGTTGCACCAGACTCCCAGTGCCGGACATGGAAGAGACTCCATGAGCGGTGGACAAACAGCCCTCCTAAAGGACTAACCAAGGGTTTTTGGGCGTCTTCCTCACGGACGACGCAGGCTGGGGCGCTAGCCCATACTGCTAACCCGGTGCCGTCTACATTCCGGCTGCCACCCGTCTCTCCGGTGGTCACCAAGTCTTTCCCTGGTTGTCACGTAGTCTATTCCTATGAGTCACTATAAATAGGTTGATCGTTTGATCGGTTTTTTAATACATCGAATGGATGCAACCTGGGACGTGTCTTCAGTGATGTATCCATATACAGTATTATATACCCGGATTATATATGGAAACATTTTCACTCTTGTCCATTTTTAAATAAAAAAAACATGAACATAAAATTGATATTCAATTACTGAAAACGAAAACGTCCTGCATGCTGACGTATTGTGGCCCACATCAATAAAAGCCAAGAGAAATTAAGCTGTTTTTATTCTACTCCTCAATTTTTAATTTTGTGATTAATAAGAATTATTTATGACATTCAAAAAAGATATGAAATCCATTGTGATGCCCCGCATCTGCCACTAGATGGGGTGGTAGTATTGTTTTAGCAGGTTCCCCAATAGGTGAGCCTGGGTGAGGCTTTGACAAATGGCTGATTGGGAGTCACCTGTGTCCGGTGCCTCCCACAGCCTATAAATAGGAGGAGGCAGACGGCCTCTACTCTCCTGTGTTTGTTTGCTCCAGCCTTTTTGATATATTCTTTCCATCCAACATTCACCTCACCGTGTCTTATACATCCATACACTGCTCACACCACTGAATATACTGACTGCACACCTCATAGGATCCTTTGCCTTAAGTTCTGTTAATTCTTCAGTTTTACTTATTAATTTAGTTATTGTTCATATAGCCCCAATCCTAGTAATAATATATGGCATGCAAAACAGATACTGTATAAGATCAATAGTATTTTTATTGAAAAATGGCTTGTGTGAAAGGTGCCACTTTCAAGAGTTCACATACTGTATAAAGTTTTTTTTCATATGGGCAGAGTAGAGCTGTCTCTCTATCTTTGCGCCCCATAGCCTGAAAGGATGTGAACTCTGATTGGTTCAGAGACTTTAGATCAGAGTTTCAGGCTGAAACTTCAAAGTAAAATGCCATACATTTCTGTTTTAGTGCACCTATAAAGGTTTTTCAGGCATACAATCGTGTTGCAGATTAAACTTTTTTTCCTAGGCGTCATAGACTTGTTTAACAGCCTTCTCAAGCGGCATGTTGAATACATTTTAAGGCGTATTTCTTCTGCCCCACGCAAGGAGACGCCATATCCAAACTGGGTGTACAGATTGGGTGTACGTTTAATACGCTTGTATGCGTCAGGGAAACTCATTGGGGCTCCGGTGTTGGATACCTGTAACCGTAGAGGCGTGGAGCAGTTTTATGAGACGATATCCAGCACAGGATTACAAGAGTTCTCGGTTCACAGACCAGACCAGACCAGGGGATACGGCAGGCCACTGAATTACTGACAGGCAGTAAAATGGAAAAGCGTACATGCACATATACTGTATATACACACATACTGTACAACACTGTTCATCTCCTCCACGCACCTCCTTCTGCAACTCTCGGGTCTGTAACATTAGTGCACACATCACCAGGGCCGGATCAAAATGGGGGCATGATGCCATGCAAATTTCAAAGATATTTCAAATTAAAATGCTTATATTTAAAAAATGATTTGAAACACTACTATTGCTAACTAACTGCAATTGTGGCACCACTAAACCAACAGCATTTCATCATTGAAAACAGAAAACTCTCTGAGTCAGACCTTTAGCTTTATGCATGCTGCGTGTCTGTTGAAACTTCAACAACAACAACCCCCCCCAATAGTGAAATGTTACATCCGGGCCTAGACATCACAGGTGTACTGTGTATGTTTGTGTGTGTTTTTTTTATGGCGCTGCACTTCAATTGCTCGACTGTACAGTACCTGTATATTTATGACCGTCGAAGCCCCCGATAACTTCTCCTCATCCTATGGAACACCTCATTGGGTATTCATGGCCCTCGACTCACAGATATATGCTAAGAGAGGCTCTCCAGGCTATAGATGCAGGGGAGGGCGTCATGCTAGGGCCTCATGATAGCAGGCGGGGCAGCAGGCTGAATGAGAGGTCTTCATGGCCCTGACCCTTTTTCCCCGTCGCCTCCTTTAATGCCACGCAGCCAAACACAGGCTGTTCCTCTCTTCCATTGTCCTCCATCTGTTCATCTCTTCCCGATGCCTTCCCCTTCATATTATCAGTGGCGTTTCTAAGCTTCTAAGATTTTCCCTGGGGCCCCCACTTACCAAATGGACCCTTGCGTGTCCATTTGGTAAGGGGGGCTCCAGGGAAAATCTCCTGTGACGTCATACGTACTGTATATAGGCACCAGTGTTGTAGTGGTAGTTTTAGAAGTGGGGGGACGCCTCTTAAAGGGGAATTCCACCCATTTTCAGTGTACAAATGCGAACCAAATGGACCCTAGCGGGTCCATTTGGTTCCATTTGTACACTCTCAGAAAAAAAGGAAACTCATTAACATGGTGAAACACATCTTGATGATGTCATCAAGATGTATTTCACCATGCTAATGATTTTTGATGTCCACAGTAAAATATTGAAAATGAGTGGAATTTCCCTTTAAGACACGTACATGCACAGTTTGCACACTTGCATTTATATCACATTGAGAAAGATTGTTTACAATGCCTAATTGCATCGATAAAGTAAATGACAAGACAAAAAACATAGGCCTACTTTTGCCCCAAAAATATTTTAGATGTGAGAAGTGGGGGGACGCCGTCCCCCCGCGTCCCCCCTCTACTACACCCTTGATAGGCAGAGTAAAATGGCCCCCTACAAGGGAACTATTTTTAATCGTCTGCCTAATGGCAAAAACGCCCCTGCATATTATGCTTCAGTCCGAATCACAGCATGCACTGCGCCTCTTCAATACTTTTACTTTTACTTTTGTTTTTAGGGAAGGCACTCGAACAGAACAGTTAATCTTATTAATTAATATGAAGCTTTGTACCGTAATTAAAGGTAATAGACGCGACTTTAGTGTGTACAAGTGCTGTGTTTTTAAACAGCTTTGTTTAAAAACAGAATCTAACTCCACCTCACCTCCATTCTATTGGCTCATTATGAATCTGCTGGAGACTGCTGTGCTGTGATTGGCTAAAACTCTGCCTCAACAAAGTTCTGGACTGTCTGCAAGGCAAAGCAAGTGTCCGTCTGCAGGGAAACAGCTGCAGCAAAGTAACAGCAGAGGAGAGTAACTGCAGGGATAGAGCTGCAGCAAGTAGAAGCAACGAAAAAGGCAAAAGAAATATAGCTATATATCTATTTTTGAAAACACATTTCCAATTCAAAAGCAGTTGGGGGCGTGGAATGGGCTTATATTGGAGGGAATATCAAATGAATATCAAAAAAATTAATTAACTTCAACTGGCTGGGGTGTATGCATACAAAAGTAGACCTTGAAGATGTGTCCGCAGAAAAGTGATTTTCCTATGGAATGCAGGGGCGGATCTAGGCATGGGAATACGTCGGGCAATGCCCCCCTAAATGCCCAGTCTGCCCCACCAAACACGATGCCATGCAAAACAACCCAAGATATTTCAAATTAAAGTGTTTATATTTAAAAATACTACTCCTTATTACAATGTTTTTAGCGCTCCATTGTATATTGTAAAATGTATTGTGAATCCTGAATTGTAGACTTTTTACCAAGTCTCTCTGGATCAAGAGCGTATGCTAAATGCCTAAATTGTAAATTGTACTGATATTAACTAACTACAGCTGTGTAACCACTAAACCAACAGCATTTCATTGAAAACAGAAACCTCTCTGAGTCAGACCTTTAGCTTTATGCATGCTGCGTGTCTGTTGCAACTTCAATAACAACTGATGTTATGATTGATGTTTTACTTCACTAATAAAAGTCCTGTAACTGGAGAAAATGGTATGGGTACGACTTGATCGCCCGTGGTGCAACCCCCCCCCCCCCCCCCCCCCAATTGGGAAATGTTACATCCGCCCCTGATGGAATGTAGGTTACAGTGGGTGAACAAGTCGTCCCCCTCTCTGCCCGGTGTGGAGAACTGTCGCAGAAACTTTTGTAATTGTTGTGAAGGAGCGGTGGCATCTCGCCAGCCATCTTCCTCTTGTCCTTGCGGCTGATTGATTATTGGGCGCATTGCTGCTTTCAGGAGGGGCGTGTTCGTGTCACCCTGCTCGCTCGCAGCACGGAATACAGAAGAATATTAAACCAAGTGGAGGTGAGTCTCTTTCCATCTCTATCTTCGGCTCGTTTTCTCCAACGCCGCCGCCGTCCCATTCTCTCTCTCTCTCTCTTTGTGAGTCTCTCCCGTACGTCTCGCGGGATTCCTTCCAACTCTCTTCTCCTTCCATCTCTCATCCTTCTCTCTCATCTGTATTCCTTCCCATTGGAGCAGCGTCTTTCTCTCCCCATCTCTCTCACTTCGTCCTCTCCACCCTTCCGCCCCTTTCTTTCCCCAACATTGATTTACTGCCCTCATCTCTTAAGTGCCCGTTTAAACTCTTATTTGCCATAAACAGCGGGGGTGGGGAGAAAAAGGGAGGTGCTGTTGTGATGTGTATGGCTGGACGGACGTCCATATTAGTTTGTCCTCTCATTGATCAGACGAGGCGCGTCGGTGTCGTTGATTACAGATGGTGAACGCCCTGAAGACCGTCCCCTCGCTGGAGGTCAACGTGGTGGACTACAAATACAAGTGAGTTAAATGGCTCCTGCTGCTTTCTGACAGCAGCGGTCCCCAAGGTGCCACGGCTGAAGGCACCGATATGAATGGCACAAGGCGTTCGACTTTGAAGTTTCTAAAAGCCTAAACTGTAAACTGTAAAGGTGGTTCAGTTGTTTTTGCTCAACTTTTTTTTTTGGTCAGCGCCTGTTAGGAGGACATCACAGTTGTCAGAGGATATGGGACTTTGTTGGGTACAGATGTACAGTGAGTTCTGACATAGTAACAGGACTGACAGTCATTAGTCCGACACGCTACCCCAGGGCTGCCCAAAAGGTAGATTGTGATCTCCCAGGAGATCACACAGGCTGTGTGACAGTCCCCTAAAATATAGTGCCACATATTTCAATTCAAACCCCAAATACTTTTCAAATGTCAGTAGCAGCATACAAGAAAGCCTACCAATTCCCCTCCACATTTTTATTTTAAAGGTAGGGAAGTGATTTCACTTTTGTCAGATATCACCCAAAAAATATTTTTTTCTGTTAAAATGCTCTATTATAAGGTGTGGAAACCTCATATGGAGTTCCCCCTCCCCCACGTTAGCAGAGGAGCTAATAAAAGTTCCCCAGGTCACCACAATTTTCCTCCAATCAGGAGAGAGCAGCAGGTTCACATAGTGTAGCTACTTTTGGGGGCCCTAGTGCACCAGGCTGGAACTACACCATGAATTTCAAATCACTTCCCCTACATTTTTACTTTAAGTGTGTTTTTCTTAAGTAACACTCAAGTCAACCGTCCACTGACCGAAGGCTAAAGATTTACCACTGGTGTTGTACAGGACCAGAGAGAGTTCAGTGTCTGGTGTTGCAGTCCAGAGCCTCATTAGGGCCAGTGCCAGAGTCTGGCCTGAGAGCCTGTTGTTTTTGCGGCTCTTCTTCTGGACAACTGCCTATTAGTTGTCAACCTGTTTCATGCCAGTGCACACTATTTATTTAGAATTTGAGCCACAGACCACCATTTGATGACATTTTAGCCCCACAGATCGACGGACCCAAAACTAAAGATTTCGGAGAAAACAAAACAGTCAAACATACAGATCAAAATGACTATTAATCGTCTACATTCTCTAGTTGTGTAGACTTATAGGCTAATTCAGATGATGAATATTTTAACTCTTCAGAGTGTAAACATGAAACCAAATGGACCCGCAACTTAAGGGTCCATTATACATTTGACAGGCAGCCTCTGTAGACATTTTTAAATCACAGCTCAAGACGTACTTCTATGCACTTGCTTTTAATTGACTTTCTCTGTCTTTTTATATTTTATGCCATATTTCAGGTCCTCACTGTACTGCTTCTTTGATGTTTGCCATTTTAATGATCTCTTTATTTTATTTCCATTCTTTTTGCCTTCTTTTTTCTATTGCAATGTAAAGCACTTTGAGCTGCATTTTATGTCATGAAAGGTGCTATACAAATAAAGCTTATTATTATTACACTCTCAAAGAGTTGGTTAACCAACTTTCCATTACTTAGCCTGGGGACCAGGCTAAGTAATGTTTTTTTTTTTTTGTTTGTTTTTTGGCTAAAAAGTAATTTAATGTGAATCTGTTCTGTAAATGTTTATCACAGACTGCGTATTTCTTCTTAGCTTATGGTAATGGTATTGGTAGGCCTACTGCACTGAGTGTATTACGTATAACTCCATTGTCTGGTTCAGGGACGTTCCATTCTTGGAGCAGCTGAAGATCACCCACAACTCGGACATCTTCATCGGGATGCACGGGGCGGGCCTCACACATCTCCTCTTCCTCCCTGACTGGGCCGTCATCTTCGAACTGTGAGCGACCCCTCCATTCTGTCTGTCTGTCTGTCTGTCTGTCTGTCTGTCTGTCTGTCTGTCTGTCTGTCTGTCTGTCTGTCTGTCTGTCCGTCCGTCCGTCCAGTGGCGTTTCTAAGCAATTTGGAGCTCAAAAATGGACCCTTACGGGTGAACGAATGAATTAATTTTTTTATGACAGAGATGAGAGTTACAGCACAAGTCAAGTACACACTGCAACAAAACGAATAGCAGCTTGGAGAATTACTGTACAATTCAAGTACAACTGCATCAAATCTGAAACAGCTGATTGGACACACTAGTTAAGCATACACTTGTTTACAATAGTGGCCAACTTGTGCATTTCATTTAGGCATTCAAATACATACAAAACAACTACTTCAGTAAAGTCAGAAGCAGCAAATAATGGAGGTAAAATCATAGTGGAGGTAAAAAGGGAAACGAGAAATGTACAAAGAGGAGGGGGTGGGGGGATTTTATATACATTTTTGTTTTACAGAGGCCAGTTCCGAATTGCAGCCATCTGTAGGTGCCCCTTGAGAGAGGTTTTGAAGGAGTCACAAGTCTTTATGAGTATGAGTATCGAATCTTGTGGACCCCACCCATTGCGAGATGTTGAACTCTGACGTCAACCCTAAGCCAACCCTGACTGCCAAAGTGGGCAGGGGTTAGGTGGGTCCTGGGAAAATCTCCTGTGCTGTCATACCTATGAGAGACACAGTTAAATGGCACCCCCAAGGGATATAATTATGAAGTATTTTTAAACTAAAGAGCATATTATATGTGATTTAAATGCTCATTTCTAGTTATAGGGGACAAGTATCATGTATTTATCCATATGAGGCTTATTAGCCCTGGTGCCCCCCCCCCCCCCCCCCCCCCCCCCCCCCCCTCCCCATAGTGCCCCAGGCAACTGCCTAGTCTGCCTAATGGCAAAAATGCCCCTCTGTCTGTCTGTCTGTCTGTCTGTCTCTGTCTGTCTGTCTGTCTGTCTGTCTGTCTGTCTGTCTGTCTGTCTGTCTGTCTGTCTGGTTGTGTGGTTTTGTGAAACAGTGGGAAATGTCCTAGCATGCCATTCTATACTTGCCCAATTAACTAGGAATTCATCACACCTGGCTGGCGTCCTTGGGTGGATGTGTGTGGCGATGTTTTTGTGTGTGTGTGGGGGGGGGGGATTTGAACCTACTATTTACTTGTATTACTATTTACTTGTGAGGACCATAAAATGGCCCCACAACAGCATTAGAAATTGAGAAATGGAAATATTTAGCACACCGGCTATTTTACGATTATCTTCGTATTATACATTTTTAGATTTGAGTTATGGCCGAATTAGTAGTAGTAGTAGCCCGTCAGTATCATATAAGGAAGATAGCTGATCTGAGCTTGTAGATCTGTAGAAAAAGAGCACTAAGATGTACCAAAAACAAACTGTGTGTGTGTGCGTGTGCGTGTGCGCGTGCGTGCGTGCGTGCGTGCGTGCGTGCGTGCGTGCGTGCGTGCGTGCGTGCGTGCGTGCGTGTGTGAGATAGGGTAGAGACAGGAAAACAAGATGAGGTACCATAAAAGATTGATAAAAGTATCTGCTGTCCCTCTCCAGATATAACTGTCAGGATGAGAGCTGCTACAGAGACCTGGCTCGGCTGCGGGGCATCCGATACGTCACATGGCAGAAGATGGACAAAGTGGTCCCGCAAGATAAG
>CM076971.1:10387112-10414612 GCA_039105355.1 Benthosema pterotum | reverse complement strand
ACGATGCGACACAATATCGATATTTAGGGTTGTGAATCGATTTATACTACCATTTTCAAGATTTTTTCTGAGGGCGTACAAATGGAACCAAATGGACCCTGACGGGTCCATTTGGTTCCATTTGTACACCCCAGGAAAAAAGGTCCTAAAAGAAAAATCATTAACAAACCCAACACAAACCCAACTTGACGATGTCATCAAGTTGTGTAATGATTTCTTTCAGATCTCCATTTTAGGAAATACAGAATGGGGGGGGGGGGGGGGGCTTTTTCACCATGCCAGGTACCGTAAAATGTTGAAAATGGGTGGAATTCCCCATTGAAACAATTCTAAACAATATGGACCGTGACAAGTTCATTCTAGAACATTGTAAAAAACATAACAATATTTGAATTAAGTGAAATCACTTAGTATATTGGCATATAGATTTTTTTTTGCCCACCCCAGTGTGTGTGTGTGTGTGTGTGTGTGCGTGTGCGTGTGCGCGTGCGCGTGCGCGTGCGAGAGAGAGAGAGAGAGAGAGAGAGAGAGAGAGAGAGAGAGAGAGAGAGAGAGAGAGAGACTGATGTCTGGCTTCACAGAAACTTCCGACTGAAATGCCAGACAGCTCTTAGAAAACATTTCTGAGAGTGAGGAGATGAATACAGCAGCGGCGGTGGCGGCGTACCTTTTATGTTGTATATTCGCTCTAAATGTTTACATAGCCGTCCAAGGGGCCACTGTTGCCGACTTGGTGCATTTGTCGCTATATTTAGCTTTTTCCCAGGCCCCCCTAGCGCCAAAATTAGTGAAAAAATCCTGGTGGAAAGTCTAGTGTTTTTTTGCTGACAGGCTCCAGAGATAAAACCCTCATTTTTCAGAATTTTTCCTCCTATGATAGAGTCCTCCTTCCTTCCTAGAAAGGACCATTGGTAACCTAGTGGAGGATTTAACCCCGAAAAAATTGCCGTTAACTTCAAGTCATGACACAGATAATCCCTTTGGCATGGAAGTACCTTAGGGTGGTAGGAAAAGATTCATCCAAAGAGACAAGCTGCATCACCTTTCATTTCTGAAATATACACGTTTTTCAAAATGGCCGCCACCATTCTCAGCAATACAGCATAGCCCATAGCTTTGCTTCTGTTAGAGCTATAATAATAATATTGGTGTCAAAGTATACATTTTTAGGGTCAAGGAATCCAATAAAATACATTTCAAGACTAAAAAACTCAATATTGTTTTCGTTACCATGACAACCGGGGTAAAATATGCAAATTTCATTCAGAAAATGTGTTTTAACAGGGTAACTTTGTACCCCCTCATCTGCTAAAACTTCCATTTTGTTTTCTCTTTGGCATGGAAGTACCTTAGGATAATAGGAAAATATTTATCCAAAGAGACAAGCTGTATCGCCTTTCATTTCTGAAATATACACATTTTTCAAAATGGCCGCCACCATTCTCAGCAATACAGCATAGCCCATAGCTTTGCTTCTGTTAGAGCTAAATAATAATATTGGTGTCAAAGTATACATTTTTAGGGTCAAGGAATCCAATAAAATACATTTCAAGACTAAAAAACTCAATATTGTTTTTGTTACCATGACAACTGGGGTAAAATATGCAAATTTCATTCAAAAAATGTGTTTTAACAGGGTAACTTTGTACCCCCTCACCTGCTAAAACTTCCATTTTGTTTTCTCTTTGGCATGGAAGTACCTTAGGATAATAGGAAAACATTTATCCAAAGAGACAAGCTGTATCACCTTTCATTTCTGAAATATACACGTTTTTCAAAATGGCCGCCACCATTCTCAGCAATACAGCATAGCCCATATCTTTGCTTCTGTTAGAGCTATAATAATAATATTGGTGTCAAAGTATACATTTTTAGGGTCAAGGAATCCAATAAAATACTTTTCAAGAAAAAAATAATAATATTGTTTTCATTACCATGACAACTGGGGTAAAATATGCACATTTTCATTAAAAAATGTGTTTTAACAGGGTAACTTTATCCCCCCTCACCCGCTAAAACTTCCATTTTGTTTTTTGTTTTTTTTTGCATGGAAGTACCTTAGGATAATAGGAAAACATTTATCCAAAGAGACGAGTTGCATCACATTTCATTTCTGAGATATACACGCTTTTCAAAATGTCCGCCACCATTCTCAGCAATCCAGCATAGCCCATAGCCCCATGTTAGAGGTATAATAATAATATTGGTGTTTAAGTATATACGTTTTTAAAGGTCAATCAAGCCAATAGAATACATTTCAAGCCTCAAAAAACAATATTGTTTTCGTTACCACAACAAGGGTAAAATATGCATTTTTTCCATTAAAAAAAAAGTGTTTAACCCTGTAAGGACACTGTTGAGCATTTTCCGTTTTGTGATGTTTTGCATTTTCCTTTATAAAACACATTCATAAAGTGTCCAGCCACTAATGTTTGGTACCCTTTTTTTCAGGACAACCTCAGCTACAATAATAAACCATAATTAATTCACTTTTACATACTATAAAGGTAATTTGAACCAAAAACTACATGCAAAAACAAAAATCGGACCTTGTTTTTCAGGTTTATGGACTTGTAAAAATCACAAATATGATTATCAAAGAATTTTGGCTGTTGAGAAAGTCAGGATATGTGGTCTATAAGAATGTAAAATGATGAGATTCAAGAGAAATAAAGCCATAATTGCTTATTTTGAGCTGTTATTAGGTATATCTATGCCAGGCGTTTTTTTTTACAGATCTTATATTAGTCCTTATATTCCACACTAGGAAGTATTTCATAGCTATATTTGGTATATTTTTGACCCATATGTCTCAACAATTATTTGTTTCAATTTGACCTAATATCAATGCATTTGACCCAGAAAGAGACAAAATAGACTAAAACGGATTTGAAAAATAAGGTTTATGGACTTGTAAAGATCACAAACATGCTTATCTGATCATATTGTCTGTTGAAAAGGTCAAGATATATTGTCTATATGAATATAGAATGATGGAATTCAAGTAAAATGAAGTCATTACTTATTTTGAGCTGGTATTAGGTTATGTTAGGCGTTTTTTACAGATCTTCATATTTATGCCCTGAAACAATCTCTTGCCATGGCCAGACCAGGGTATAGCACTGAGCAGACATGCTTCTTCCTCCAGTACTCCTGGACATTTGAACTTGAACTGCTTCACAGGGCCGCTGTCCTTCTCGCCATCAGTCTCCCAAGCTGAGGGGTGGAGCTGACTGAGCTCTTGGCCTAGAATTGCAGATAATCACACCAATCAATAAGTAAATTCATGTGATTAGCTCCACACGTGACATGCATATCTAACAGTTGAATTCAACATTACAATAATTACACTAACCTCTGCATGCCCCCGCTGCCATGGCCTCTTTCTCTTGTGTCACCGCCACAGGTGAAGTGTCACCATCACTGCAGAAATGTAAAAACATTAGTAGATGATTTACAAAATAGGTTCCGTCACTGGAAAAAATGTAAAAACAGTATTACATGATTCACAAAAGGGGTTCTGTCACCATCATATTACATGAAGCACCAATAAAAAACAATGCAAAAACATCTGGTGCTCCGTGGGCAGTCTGTGCACGTGATAGATTATTATTATTACTGGTAATAGTGTATAAAAGTGAATTGTTACTCACTTCTCAGGCTCAGAAACTATAACAGCTAGTATCTGGCCTCAGTATGAAACTGCCCAGCCAGCTGCTCCTCCTCCTCTCCGCCGCCTATATAATATGGAAACATATTGTAACAGTTTTGCTTCCAGGCAGGAGTCAGGACCATAATGTGTACAATGTTTCAATATGTGTCTGCTCACACACACACACACACAGACACAGACACAGACACAGACACAGACACAGACACACACACACACACACACACACACACACACACACACACACACACACACACACACACACACAGAAAGAGACGGAGAAGAGAAGGGAAATCACTTACTCAAGAATGTATCCATATTCAGCCATCAGGTCCAAGGCGACTTTGCCACGTAATATATTGGCAACGTCTTCTGTCGAGATGTCTGATTGCTCCTAAAAGTATGTTTGCGATACGGACGCCACTAGTCCACTGTGATTGTGATAACACGACGATGAAAAACAAACAAAGAACTAACACTAACACACTCTCCCTCCCTCACACACTATCGATCGATCTGTCTTTGTTTTGCGCATAACGCACGGGCAGATGCGCGCACACACACCCTCACATGTGTGTATTATATAAAAATAAATGTTGCATCGTGTGTGTTGTTCGTGTGTGTTTTGGCTCTATTGTTGTGGCAGACCGGAAACAGAGTTACGTTTCACTCGACGCACATAACCGTTATGTGCGTTCACTTCATGGGGCCAGTCCAAGCTCTTCTACATAGAGTTTCTATTGAGAATGGGGACAACCGGAAGTCACGGAATGCATTGGAGTCTATGGGCGGTGTCCCTGCACCCTCAATGTCGCAACTCTTCTACTAGATGGCCATGATAGAGTGTATATAGGACGGCGGATGGACGGTGGAGATTCTGAAGGAGGATTCGGCTACGTCACATCCCTACACGTCTACGACGTGGTAACTGCCTCCCACTAGCCAAATGCTGGCTAGCTAACTAGCTTTTTGACTCATCCTTGGTGTAAAAACCTTGTTTCGAAAAGCAATGGAACCGACGACACAGAACACATCGGAGAAGAGAATAAACAAACACATGGATAAACAAACAAACACATGCGCACAGATTTTACGCATTTGGACACGTGTACATATTTATGTCAACTTCAAAGGGTTATATTTATGTGAAAAAGTGGTCGATTCTCTTCAAACCAACGTTGGTTGAAATCTACAACCCCTCCGGATTAAAATGAGACCACCCAGAAGTCCGACAGTGACGTCATCGTCACGCGACGTCGTGTCAAAGTGACGTAGGTCGGCGGACGCTCAGGAGCGTTCGTCGTCCTACCAGGGTTAAGAGGGTACCGGAACTTTATACCCCCTCACTTGCTAAAACTTCCATTTAGTTTTCTATTTGACATGGAAGTACATCGAAGTACAGGGTAATAGGAAAATATTCATCAAAAGAGACAAACTGCATCACTGTTCCAATTTTTTTCAAAATGGCTGACACCATTGCCGCACTTACAGCAATACAGCATAGCCCATTTATTTAGTTCTGTTAAAACTATGACAAAAAGTATGGTGAAGAGAATATTTATGAGGTATAATATAAGTTAGAAGAAACATGTTTTAGCAGGGTAACTTTCCACCCCTTCCAAACCACTCTAATTTTTCATTTTTCATTTGGCATGGAAGTCACAGGGCATGGCACCATAAAATAATAATAACTTAACTCTCTGACACACTGGAAGTACCATAAGGCAATAAGGACATTATCAAAATAAGACAAATTACTCTTAATTTCGGAAATGTATGGGTTTAAAATGGCCACCACCATTTGAAATAATACAACAGCAGTCAAGTATTGGACATTTGGACTTCAGTTAAAGCTATAATAATGGTAAACCTCAAATTGTACATTTTTATGTACCATTTTGTATCATGACAATGAAGTTTCAAATCCTATATAATGTATGTGAGACAAGTTTGCAGCTGTTTTAGACTTTGATCAACATTTAGAATCCAATATCTCCACATGACATCTGCAGAAAGCCATGTCTGGCTTGCATTCAGTGTTCAACGTACCTCACATGGGGTCTGCATGGGGCACCTGTGTAGAGGATTCCATAGCATAGATTCAGTAATGCACATGTGGGCATGGATAGACACATGGGAGTGGCATGATTGGGAGGAATGATCTCCCTCATCTGAACTGGAGGCTTAGATTTCTGCTATGATCATGGGCTGACCATAACAGTTATAGTGGTTCAGAAATTTGGTTAGGATGCCACTCGAGCTTCTCCCTACAGAGAGATACTTGTTGCACATCACACTGGGAGGAGACCCCAAGGCAGAACAAGGATAGGCTTGAGGAATTACACCACTCATTGGCAATGGAATCCCTATAGATCCACCGGTTATGAATGTTGCTCTGGAGAGGGAAGTCTGGAGCTCTCTGGTGGAGCTGTCACCCCCGCGATCCAACTATGTATATAAGTGGTTGAAGATGGATATATGGATATTTTTAATGTTGCATGGAATGCAACATTGGACAATACCTAAAGAGTGACTGACTTCGCTAGCTTTGCCACTCATTAAGAAAGGAAACCATAAGATGTGTGCCATTTATAGATATGATTGCTTAGTCCCCCAAACAAATTTTACACTAATATATAGTACTAAAAAGGAGGTTCTAGACGATAATCAAACTTCTTCAAGAGGAGCAAGGTGCATTCTGTTCTGATCATGAATCTGAATAGCTATTCATTCTTGAATATGGGGTGAGGGGCTCTTTGTTGTGGGTCATTCAATCTCTGTACACCCAAAGTAAGATCTGTGTCTGTTTCATGAGATACTGTGTGTTGGGCAGTAACTCACGAAAGGTGACACAGCATTGGTCCAAATTTGACACTTACGTGTGCATATTTCACCATCAATGTGACGATAATGACAAAAACATTTTTTTTTAGCATATAACTATGGACATGCAGCTTTGTGTGTTTGTTAATTCAGTGTTGCTCACCTCAGAGCAATGCTATTATTTTATTCACAGACACAAAGATGGGATCTGATGTATTGCTATATTTGATAGACATTTTAAGACATTTTTAAAAAGTGTGTATTTTTTAAATGAAAAGTGATACAACTTGTTTTTTCCTATAACCCTAGGTATATTTTACCACTGTTGTCATTGCAATGACAAATGTATTGGTTTTCTTTTTATTCAATTGTTTATTGAATTGGATTACTTGGCAACAAAAATGAATTGGATTACTTGACATAGATATTATTATAGCTCTAACAGGAGCTCCAATTGGTGGTGGCCATTTTGAAAACTGTGTATATTTCAGAAAAAAAAGTGATGCAGTTTGTCTCTTTGGATAAATCTTTTCCTCTTCCATGCCAAATACAAAATTAAATGAAAGTTTTAGTGGGTGAGGGGTTATAAATTTGCACTGTTAAAACATATTTTTCAAATGAAATTTGCATATTTGCCCCTGTTGTTGTGGTAACAAAAACAATATTGAGTTCTTTAGTCTTTAAATGTATTTTATTGGATTCTTTGACCCTGAAAATGTATACTTGACACCAATGTTATTATTATAGCTCTAACAGAAGCAAAAGATGGGCTATGCTGTATTGCTGAGAATGGTGGCGGCCATTTTGAAAAACGTGTATATTTCAGAAATGAAAGGTGATACAGCTTGTCTCTTTGGATAAATGTTTTCCTATTATCCTAAGGTACTTCCATGCCAAAGAGAAAACAAAATGGAAGTTTTAGCAGGTGAGGGGGTATAAAGTTACCCTGTTAAAACACATTTTTTTAAAATTAAATTTTTATATTTTAACCCTGTTGTCGTAGTAATGAAAACAATATTGGGTTTTTAGTCTTGAAATGTATTTTATTGAATTCATTAACCCTGAAAATGTATACTTTGACACCAATATCATTATTATAGCTCTAACAGAAGCAAAAGATGGGCTATGCTGTATTGCTGAGAATGGTGGCGGCCATTTTGAAAAACGTGTATATTTCAGGAATGAAAGGTGATTGTCTCTTTGGATAAATATTTTCCTATTGTCCTAAGGTACTTCCATGCCAAAGAGAAAACAAAATGGAAGTCTTAGCAGGTGAGGGGGTACAAAGTTACCCTGTTAAAACACATTTTTTGAATGAAATTTGCATATTTTACCCCGGTTGTCATGGTAACGAAAACAATATTGAGTTTTTTAGTCTTGAAATGTATTTTATTGGATTCCTTGACCCTAAAAATGTATACTTTGACACCAATATTATTATGCTCTAACAGAAGCAAAGATATGGGCTATGCTGTATTGCTGAGAATGGTGGCAGCCATTTTGATAAACGTGTATATTTCAGAAATGAAAGGTGGTACAGCTTGTCTCTTTGGATAAATATTTTCCTATTATCTTAAGGTAGTTCCATGCCAAAGAGAAAACAAAATAGAAGTTTTAGCAGGTGAGGGGGTATAAAGTTACCCTGTTAAAACCCATTTTTTAAATGAAATTTGCTTATTTTACCCCGGTCGCCATGGTGACGAAAACAATATTGAGTTTTTTAGTCTTGAAATGTATTTTATTGGATTCCTTGACCCTAAAAATGTAGACTTCGACACCATTATTATTATTATAGCTCCATCAGAGGCAAAGACACGGGGTATGGTGTAATACTGGTTCATTGTCGGCGGCCATTTTGAAAATGTGAATATTTCTGAAATGAAGGGCGACACAGCTTGTCTCTTTGGATGAATCTTTTCCTATCACCCTAAGGTACTTCCATGCCAAAGGGAATATCTGTGTCATAACTTGAAGTCAAAAGTTGATTACATCCTCCACTAATTGGTAACCAAATGGATCCTTACGGGTCCATTTGGTTTCATTTTACGCCCTCAAGAGTTACATTATATTTAAACATCCAAATTTCCTAGATTTCAAGAATCTACAAATTTACAAAATGTTGAAGAATTGCTATTTTGACCAACATTTTGCCAGTTATTTCTCCTAAATTAGTCCGAGAGACTAAACTCAACATCAAATGGTGTTCCTCCATGGCTAAAATGCGGAATAAACAGTGTGGGCCCTATTATGAAAATAGTTGAAACCTACTGCTCTAGTGCATTCTCCTACAGCATTTTGGAAGTGCCACTAGTGCATTTTGGATTTTGGCAGTTGGCAACACTGCTCAGAAAACATTTCTGAGAGTGAGGAGATGATGCAGTAGTAGCGGCATACCGTTTTATGTTGTATATTCGCTCTAAATGTTTACATAGCCGTCCACAAGGCTTGGGCGCTATACCAGTCCAGTTTTCTGTCTCTCTACTGTCTCTCTTCCCACACACAACACACAGCTGTGATGATAAGCCCGGCGCATGGCTGAAAGCAATATGGCAAATGGCTTCTGTTTGAAGATCCTCCTCCACTGGTTTCCATTAGCGCCGGTCGGCGACAGTAGAAAGGACAGGGCGTCTCGAGAGGGAAGAGACGCGTCCCGCATCCTTTCATTACCTCCTATTGTCAACTTCGTCTCCACGCTGACAAAGTTGCCTAATGAGCAGCTGTTAGGGCTCCTCGTCAGACAAGAGCCTCCGTTTCCTGCTGTACGCTTTGTCATATGTCACCCATGATGAGTATCAGCTTAACTCTTTATCTCTCAAGGACGTACTTGACGTGTATATTGATTGCTGGCCAGTGATTTTCATATTTTTTTTATTTATCAAATTATTTCCCCATTCAAATAGTGTCTATAATCCCACACAGGTCCTCTGTTAGTCTCTCTAGTATGGCCTATATCAGGGGTTTTCAACCTTTTTGACACCAGGGCCCACCATTTATTCAGCATTTGAGCCACGGACCACCATTTGAGGACATTTTAGACCCACAGACCCCAAAACTAAAGATTTCTTTTGCTTTTGTCCAAAATACCAGGCTGGATTTTGGAAACAAAGCAGGCAAAGCATACAGACCAAAATGACCATAAATCTTCTAGTTGTGTAGACCTATGGGCTAATTAAGACAATGAATATTTTAACTCTTGAGAGTGTAAAAATGAAACCAAATGGACCCGCAAGGGTCCATTTGGTTTCATTTTTACGTTCTCAAGAGTTACATCTGGTTAACCAACTTAGCTGGGGACCACCTGGAACCCTCTCAAGGACCACTGGTGGTCCCCGGACCACCTGTTGAAAACCACTGGCCTATATAACTACAACCACTAGGTGTCAGTAAGCAGCTCATTGCCAGGAAGTGGCAACAGAAACATAGAAGAAGAGCTTCTTCTTCTTCCTGGTTCACCAGGGTCATCTAACCTCAAGCAACTTCTGCCATCATCATGATGTGCAGGTTCTTCTCGATCACTGTGATCATGTTTATCATCATCAATAAGTCAAATCAGGCTCTATTGCCGCAGTGATTGTTGGATTGTGATCAGCACTGGACACAGAGTGTGCAGCCGATGATTTTGGTCCTTTCTTGGTGAGTAGGACCTGACGTTAGCCGATCATGCAAAAAAAGGTTTTCTTTTAGACAAATCAACCGTATGCGTCATGTACGTCAGCAGTCAGATTTACAAAATGAATATAAATTTAAGCAGTAGGCATAGGGTTAAATGCAGTTCTTAGACAGTCACGTCGGTGGGTGGGGTTCTACACGTGTCCAAGATGCAACAACTTCTCTTTATGCTCTCAAGAGTTAAATTTATTTTTAAACCTCTGAATTAATTAATTTTCCAGAATCTACACAATTAGAAAATGTAGAAGATTGATGTTATTTTGAATGCTTGGCTAGTTATCTCAGAATTGTGGACACAATCTTGAAAATCCTTAGTTACATTTTCATTCAGATAATGACATTCATTCATTGATATTTCTTGTAGAATGTAGTGTGATCTCCTAGTGCAGGGGTTTTCAACAGGTGGTCCGGGGACCACCAGTGGTCCTTGAGAGGGTTACAGGTGGTCCCCAGGCTAAATGATGGAAAGTTGGTTAACCAGATGTAACTCTTGAGAATGTAAAAATGAAACCAAATGGACCCTCGCAGGTCCATTTGGTTTCATTTTCACACTCTCAAGAGTTAAAATATTCATCATCTGAATTAGCTCCACTTAATTGAGAAGCTTACACTGTTTTGTTGGCAAAATACAGCCTGGAATTGTGGACAAAACCAAAAGAATTAAAGAATTAAGAAAAGAAAGAATTAAATTTCGGTCTTTGGTGTGTAAACGTAATCAAATGGTGGTCCGTGGCTCAAATGATGAATAAATGGTGGTCCCTGGAGTCAAAAAGGTTGAAAACCCCTGTCCTAGTGTGATGTCCTGGCTTCACGTATGCCTCCATATGCCTCCATGCCCCCACGGCCAGGCTACTTTATTTTTAGTTTTGTTTGGGAGTGTATAACAATATCAAGACAATTTCACCCACTGTAGCAGTATAAAATATTTCTATACAAGATTCCATTTCATGTACAGTATGGGATGCCTTGGAGATGAGGAAAGTGTTTGTTTTTTTTTGTCCCACCTCCGCTAGTGGTAATTCGAAAACGAAAGCAGACCCTTTTGCTCCGTTTGTCAGTGCCCTATACTAGCGATTGAAATTGGAAATGGTGCTGGGGACCTGTGTGGCCATTTCAGGCCTCATTAAACAGCAGTTGATGGAACCACACAATTGATTGGAAATTTGCTTAGGATTAGGATTTTGCTCAACATTTAGATGGAAAACGTGAATATATAGAGACTTCTCTCTTCCAAACGTGCTTCTGATCGACCTCTATCCATGGATCGAATAGAGCATAATCACGAGTATTCACACAATAAAATACAACAAGTAGACGCAGATAACAAATACCCGCCGGGCAAGAAGATATTTTGTATTCACTCAGTTCCACTCTGTATCTGAGTTTTACACCCCTGATTTAGATGGAAACGTGAATATATAGAGACTTCTCTCTTCCAAACGTGCTTCTGATGGACATCTAATGCGTGCTGCTCGGTAGCTGTGTGCATGTGTGCATGTATACATGTGTCATCTATGCATGTGTGTGCACATATGTGTCAGTATCGTTGGCACCACACACGTTATGGCGATATTCCTTTTACCCAAGCGTGACAAACTATATCACAAACACCTGGTAGACTTTCCAAATCTGACACTGATGGAGTCTGGAGGGACGAAAACAGTCCTTCTGTCTGACAAAAAAAAAAAAAAGAATAACGTGGAAAAGGCCCCTTGTCATTTACAGCTCATCACCAGTATGTACTGTAGGACACACAGGAATTAGTTATGCTCAAAATGCAAAAACATCATGAAGTCATAAGATTATAATACTTTATACAAGGCAAGCAAAGTATGTTGCCCGGTTTATCGGCCATGTCAACAGAAAGACTTTCGCCATGTTTGCCATGTTACTCTTTGTGTGTTACTCTTTGGTCTATGACCCGATCCCAGTTGTATGTTTGTCGCTCAACACACACCTTCTTAACCCTTTCATTTTTTCCTTCCTCTTGGAAGGTTCACGTTTCGGACAGCGACACTTCTTTCTCTTTTGGTTTGGTGGGTCTAGAACAGTGGTTTTCAACCATTTTGATACCAGGGCCCAGTATATATTCAGCATTGGAGCCACGGACCACCATTTGATGACATTTAGCGTCTCGGACCCGAAACTAAAGAATCTTGTCACTAAATACACTATGGTGTATTTAGGAAACCATAGACAAAATGAGTAATTCTTCTCTAGTTCCAAACTGATTGTAAATGAAGTAATTCAAATGTTTCACAATAATGTAACGCTTGAGAGCGTAAAATGAAACCAAATGGACCCGTTAAGGGTCCATTTGGTTTCATTTTACGCTCTCAAGTGGTTTTCACTGGTTGAAAACCAGTGGTCTAGAGGGAGGTTGTGGAAAGGGGGAGTGCTGTGGAGGAGAGGAAGAGGGCAGTGTGGAGGTACTCTCTGGCTTTGAAGGAGAGAGAGGAGTAGAAGCTTCCTGAGATCGTCTGAGGACGACTAAGAGAGAGAGAGATCTCTGTAATCCATACCTGCAGCATTATGCTGCCCGGGGGGCAAATGCAGCCCTTTGGCTGACTCTGACCGGCCCGGGGACCACCAGTGGTCCTTGAGAGAGTTCCAGTTAAATATGGAAAGTTGGTTAACCAGATGTAACTCCTTGAGAGCGTAAAAATGAAACCAAATGGACCCTTGTGGGTCCATTTGGTTTCATGTTTACACTCTCAAGAGTTAACATATTCATCATCTGAATTACCTAAAATCTACACAATCAGATAATGTAAAAGAATGGTCATTTTTTATCTATGTTTGCCTGTTTTGTTTCCGAAATCCAGCCAGGAATTGTGAACAACAACAAAATAAATCTTTAGTTTTGGGGTCTGTGGGGCTAAAATGTCATCAAATGGTGGTCCTTTGTGGCTCAAATTCTGAATAAATTGAGGGCCCCGGTATCAAAAAGTTTCGGCCCTCCACAATATTTTATGTATCTCATGTGGCCCCTTGGGAAAAATAATTGCCCACCCCTGCTGTAATCTGTCATAATCTTTCTCTCTCCCCTGTCCTCCATTCACCGGTTTGGATTGAAAATGTTGCTATGGTCAATGTGGAGCGCACTGAGGGTTCTCATCTTCCCATTCCTCATTCCTCGTATCGTACTTCAGTGCTCTCTGCGCCCAGTATTTCTTGTCGCGCAGCTCTCATGGACACGGAGAACAGTTTAGCTGGTTTAGAGTAGACTAAATTCAGCATAGCACTTCGTCTCACATCCAGTGTTACTGTATTTTGTGATTTTCAAAACACTCCAACACTCCAGTCCATTTATTTATACTACATAACCCCACCACCACCAACACCACTTGGATTCTTGGAGTTGAGGAACTCAAATGTGTTTGATTTCGTTTCCACAGGTATACTGTATATTGTGAAAACAACCTCTTTATGATATTTGATGATCTGGCCAATGTTTGACCAGTTTTATAATATAGTTTGTTCATTAGCTACTTTTGATGTTAATGGTCTTTTCTTTTCTTAATTTAAAACAAGTATTAATAGTCCTTACATTGTCACTTCACTGTAATCTGGGGACCCCTCAACACTCCCCCAAATCATGTGATTTGGGATATAGTATTTTTTTTTTATTTGCGCAAGCAGAGGGAGCAAGTATTGTGTTTCAATGGTCACCATTGAAGAAAAAAAAGCTGTTAAAACATTGAAAATGTTGTTTTTGTTGTGATATTGAAAATGTTGTTTTGATGAATAGGAAGTTTAATCATTCATATAAACATCATCTGAAAATGGCAAGCAAGAGTTGCCTTCACCATGCGTCAAACAGGACCTTATTTTTGTGGCCTTTTTTATTGGGAACTTCCCACTCAACACTACATTCCAAAAACAACAAACAGAAACAAGACGGTTATACAAAACTAAACCAGAAAAGACAAAGATAACCTATACAGTCCCCAACTCAACGCTTCACAATGGCAAATGTGTCCATGACATTAATTGATCTATAAAAATCATGTATAAGAATCATCTAGAAAAAAGCCATTGTTGTAGGGCCAGGCCTGTGTAGTGTATATGTTTCTCAACTAGGTGAATATAGGCTACAGGTTGGGCCTATATCTGGGTTAGAGAATGTCCATCGGCGACTGAGGAGGCTATCTCCATATATAGGCCTTATAACTGATGCTGAGGGTGCTGCTAGCAACTGTTACCTACAAACGTATTTGAACATATGTTGTTATTGTTTTTGTATTAAACTTCAAATAAAGGGAATGCACACAAATCGCATGCATGCCGTCTGATGCCAAGCTTGAGAGTGAGAGATAAGAAAAGATCATTCTCTTGTTTTGTGGCTTTCTCGTCCAGTTGATGTTTTATTTATGTGTGGAACAAAGTTGAGGCGATGTTGGGCCGTGTTTTGGTCGGTGTTTTTACAAGATGTGTGTCAGTGTGTGGATAATTTTCTATGAAGAAGGAAAAATAAATAATTCAAACGTGCTGACCCATGACTCTTGATTCTCTTTTAACCACATTGGGGGCATCATCGGGGATTTGATAGATCATGATTTTAATCAATCATCTTTTGAAGTGTGACCTTGGCGGTGGGTTTAAAAAAAAAAACGAAAGAAAGAAAGAAAACTGGAGCTCCTGTCCGCCCAATTCTTGCTGATGCCAGACAGGTCTTTGCTGTGGCTTTCATTATTTTAGTGAGCTCAGGCCGGAGGAGGGAAAGGGCTCTTGGCAAAAGGGCACTAGTTCAGCTTTTACTGTCACCATAATAAATCTGAGTGACCTCAAAAACCCAACTCTTAGTTTGACAGTGACGCGTTACGGCCACTGGATGGCAGTGCAACACCACGCATGAATCGAGAGGAGCCGCTGCTCGGGGAGGCTGCGTTGCTGCTGCTGCTGCTGTTGCTCTTTCTGTGTGAGAGGCAGCAGAGAGAGCAGGCGGCTGTCATGCTCCACCGACACTCATTGTGAGAATTAAACCAAATAGCCTGGTTTCATTAAGTCGCCCCATGACACATTTTGCCTCTTGTGTAGTCGCATTTGAACTGCCGTCGCAATAGCTACCCAAATTTTCGGTGTCAGCAGTCGGGAGTTGTTCTTCTTCTTGCTGTGCTCTTTGCGGATGTTGTGGCTGAACTTTCTGAGTATTGACAGACGCCGGGGCCTGTCTGGGATGGACACTATTTATGGCCCTGCTCGGGTTACTGCCAGTGACCTCGTAAAGAAATGAAGAATCTTTATGCGGAGGGATCAAACGCAGGGAAACCAAGATGTCTGCTCTCATTAACCTTCATGGCAGTTCCACATCGATCTGAAGCCCCTGCATTCTTTTTTTTTTCTCCACGCACCAGTCACTTCCCCTTGTTTGAAGAAGTAGTTCTAAAATAACCAAAAACAATGCACCTGAACGGAGGAGCAGGCTGATCAATAATGTGGGTAGCTAAGAACTCCAAGTGATTGCTGCACACGTAAAGCCTATCCATCTGGAACTCCGAGGGTGAACAGATAGATATACTAACTCTCAACGACACTGAGGTTTACTGTGAATAGGCTAAAAATGCCACGAAAAGTCACAGGCTACAGAAATGATAGCCTATACACCCTCTCACTGCTCAGTCTCAGTCTATATCAGGGGTTTTCAACCGTTTTGATTCCAGGGCCCACTATTTATTCAGCAAGTGAGCAATTACGGACCACCATTTGAGGACATTTTAGCCCTACAGACCCCAGAAACTAAAGATTTATTTTTGCTTTTGTCCACAATTCCAGGCTGGAACATACAGATCAAAGTGACCATTAATCTTCTAGTTGTGTAATTCAGATGATGAATATTTTAATCTTGAGAGCGTAAACATGAAACCAAATGGACCCGTAAGGGTCCATTTGGTTTCATGGTTACGCTCTCAAGAGTTACATCTGGTTAACCAACATATGGGGACCACCTGGATGGAACTCAATCTCAAGGACCACTGGTGGTCCCTCTCTGGACCTCTGGTTAAAAACCACTGGTCTATATGACACGACACAGTGTACTATAGCTTAAATGCACCCTGCACTGTAAAAAGAGAAAAGAAAAACAAGGCAGTGGTCCATCGGGCCGCCAGGGCGCATATACCATACACACAGCCACTTGCTGTGGAGTCTAATTAGTGAACCTTGTGAGTGATGGTGCCTCGTTGTGCAGGGAGCACAACCTCTCTCTCTCTCTCTCTCTCTCTCTCTCTCTCTCTCTCTCTCTCTCTCTCTCTCTCTCTCTCTCTCTCTCTCTCTCTCTCTCTCTCTCTCTCTCTCTCTCTCTCTCTCTCCCCCCTCTAAAGCTCAACTCATTAATGGCGAGGCTGTATAGTCCTTTTGAGGTCTCTACTCGAACTATTCCACTCCCACCCGACTCCCCTAACATGTCTGCCTGGGTGGCCTTATTTTGTCATGCCCGAAGTAATAGTGTTTTGTCTCAACCTAGAAGAAGAAGTGTTGAGTTGCCTTCTGCATGTGTTGTGCATGCACGTGGCCTTTTGTGTGTAGGCTACTAGGCTTGATTCAGGCTCCCGTGGAACTAAATATCATGGTTGTTGCTCACAGCATAGTTTTGTAGATTTGCAACAACATTTTGCTGAATGTTTGCCCACCAGGAACATGGTGATGCTGTAGTATAGGGTTCGTGTGGTTAAGTGGCTGGCTGGATTGATTCAGTCTGGATAAAGCCATTAGCTGGTCTGGGGCTTGTGATTCACATTCAGAATCAAAGCGTAATGTACTTGAGTGAGTTTAGGAGTTTAGGAGACGTTCAAAAGGTATATTTCTTGGCCCTATTAGTTGCCGAGGTGAGATGAATGCAGTTGTGTTTAGCTATAGAAAAAGGTTTCCCTTTAGTATGCCGAGTTGCCATATACAGTATACCGGCTATTGTTTCCAATTCCACCACTCGATGAACCATTTCCCTTTGGGTTTTGTAGTCCTTACTGTACATCATTGTCTTGATCTAATTCATCTGCCAAAGGCAAATGTTTCATCTGGCCACTGCACTGCCCACTGCACTGCACTGAACACAGAGAGGAATCAATTAGGCCTTTTATAAAGCTGCTCATCTTACGCTCTTGGCCACTTCTCTTTTCCACGCAGGCGTCCCGCAGAGCAGGGAAACATTTTCTTTGGGGCCAGGATTAATGTAAGACTCATCGATTGAGTGGAAAGACATATTCCTCGGATTTGACCAGATATTTCCCCTAATGTTTTCTCTCTCTTTCTCTCTCTCTCTCCGAGGTGAGGTGCACTGCATGCATGGGCAGGGGCGGATTGGCACATATTTTCCCACCGGGACAATTTTGCCTTTGCCAGGCCACCCTGGTGGGGGCAGCTGGTTAACCAGATGTAACTCTTTGAGAGCGTAAAAATGAAACCAAATGGACCCTTGCGGGTCCATTTGGTTTCATTTTTACACCCTCAAGAGTTAAAATATTCATCATGTGAATTAGCCCAACTTAGTCTACACAACTAGAGAATGTAGAAGATTAATGGTCATTTTGCTCTGTATGTTCCAGGCGAGCATCTAGCACATTCTAGTGCATTTTGGAAGTGCCACTAGTGCATTTTGGATCTTGTCCAGGCCACTAGGTGGCGCAGGCCACCGGGAAAACTCCCTGTACTCCAGATGGCCAATCCGCCCCTGCTCCGGGGTGAGGTGCACTGCATGCATGGGCCATGGTGGAGAGGTGGGCCGTGCCGTGCCGTCCCGTCCCGCGGGGGATCCTATAACCAAGGGCTCTGCGCGATGATACACGAGATACATCAGGAGGCCCCTGGCTCCCTCCTGGACTCCATTCCGGCCCATTCAGCAATCCGGTGAGTTCTGCACACAAAAAACTCTTAACCTAGCCATTTATGACTACAAAAAACTGGAAGGCAGGGGCTGATGTAACATTTCCCAATTGGGGGGGGGGGGGGGTATGGAGGCGATTCATCGCCCCTATTTTCAGTCACAGGACTTTTATTAGCTATGTAAAGCATCAATAATAACATCAGTTGTTGTTGTTGTTGAAGTTGCAACAGACACGCAGCATGCACAAAGCTAAAGGTCTGACTCAGAGAGTTTTCTGTTTTCAATGATGAAATGCTGTTGGTTTAGTGGTGCCACAGCTGTAGTTAGTTAGCAGCAGTAGGGCAGACTGCCCCCCCCCCCCATGCCCATGTCTAGATCCGCCCCTGCTGGAAGGTCGAAAGCGGAAATTTGCTTAAATGGAAGGTTCCATAACTTCCATTCTATAGCCACGGGCTGGAAAATATCAATGTGTGTTGACTTTCCTCCATAACATCACAAGGAGGCAAATTGAATTCCCCACACCATTTACCCGCACACAGCTCACATGCACCTTAATGCCCACAGCAAAGTGTTTGCTTACTTCAATGTCCTGATTAGGTTTTCTACTGATTCTATATCAGCCGCTCCCTTTGCAGAGCGCAGATTAAATCAACGCATAGCCAACAATATTTCGTCCATTATAGCTCTGCATGTAATGGTTATAGATTTTAAAAAACATCCTTTGATCCGGCAGTTCGCCACAGGGGCTCGGCTCGGCTCGGCCCGGCTCGTGGGAGTCTGCAGCCCAGGATTCTATCATGCAACTTTCTGGGGTGATTGCTGATATTGCTCTATCAACCTTGTATATGCTATGGAAACACCGTTTGAAATGTCGATACCTCTTGCCTTATCACTTGTGTGATAAGGCAAGCATGTTAACCAGAGGTTTTCAACCTGGTCCGGGGACCACCAGTGTTCCCTGAGAGGATTCCAGGTGGTCCCCAGCTAAATGATGGACATTGGGTAACCAAATGGAACCGTATAGATCTGTAACTCTTGAGATCGTAAAAAGAAACCAAATGGACCCTTGCGGGTCCATTTCGTTTCATTTTAGGCTCTCAAGAGTTTAATGATATTTAAACTTCTGAATGACTTAATTTTCAAGAAAATGTAGAAGAATGGTTATTTTGATCAACATTTTTCCAGTTATCTATCCTAAACTGTGGACACAAACTTGGAAATCCTTGGTTTTGGGTCCCAGAGACTGAACTCAACATCAAATGGCGGTCTGTGGTTACTATGTGGGGGAAAAAATAGTGGGCCCTGGTATGAAAAAGGTTGGAAAGCACTGATGTAGACTGACCAAGTAAGAATCAGAATCCTACAACAATTATATAAAACACGGTGGCTGTGTCGTGTTGCTTTCTCGTGTGTGTCGCTGTCCATCCCGCGTGGTGCTGAAATGCGCGCATGTTCGCTGTTCATTCCCCGCGGTGCTGAAAGGCACGCATGCACGCACAAGTCGTGTGCTGCTCATTGTTTTTGGCTTTTGTGACACGCAACCGTGAATATATTTTATACAGGAGGAACCTTTATAAAGTGACACAGTAGCTAATGTTAAAGTATTATTTTGGTTTGCAAGTTTTTTTTTTTTTTTTTTTTTTTTTTTTTTTTTTTTTTTTTTTTTGCCAGCTTGTCAGGGTTGATGCCTACAGGGCAGAGTGAATAGTGTGCTCCATATTTTACAATCGCCCAGAGCAATTGAGCCTGTGTAATAGTTGTTTGTCGACCTCATAAGGCCTAATTGCCGTCTCGCATTTTGTTTTGCCTGCAAGAAGCCGACGTAATGCCTTGTCTTGTGGTGCAAGAGGCCAGACATATCCAGCACCAGGGGCGGATGTAACATTTCCCAATTGGAAGAGGGGGGGGGGGGCAGGAGAAAATGGCATGGGGGCGGCCGCACCCATACCATTTTTGGTTATTAGGCAAGTAAAGCATCAATAATCAGTTGTTGTTGAAGTTGCAACAGACACGCAGCATGCATAAAGCTAAAGGTCTGACTCAGAGAGTTTTCTGTTTTCAATGATGACATGCTGTTGGTTTAGTGGTGTGACACAGCTATAGTTAGTAGCAGTAGTATATTTAAAATACGGTAAGCACTGAAATATCTTGGGTTGTTTTGCATGCCATGTTTGGTGGGGCAGTCTACCTGGGCATAGAGGGGGGCATTACCCCCCCATGCCCATGCCTAGATCCGCCCTGTCCAGCACAGCAGGCCCCGGGCTGTTAGGCTATACAGACCTGACGTGCCCGACACGCGGGGAAGTCATTTGAATGGATCCTACCCTGCAGTCCTCACCTTGGGTCGTTAGCGCCGATCGACCTCCCCTAATCCCCTAATGACTACAAAATACAGCGCAAAGCAATCAATCGCTCACCGGAATATTTTCCAAGGATGAAATATAATTGATAGGGCTATCTCCTCTCCTCTCCCCCTCCCCTCTCTCTCTCTCTCCGGTGCGTAACGGTAGAGGCGGCTATCGGTGATTAAATGCTGTTTAACATCTTGATGGGGGGGTTTCAGATTTACACCTCCGCGCTTTAGTACACAGTCTGGCGCGGAATCAAGAGGTATCGATATCTATAACACCATTTGTAACATGATCGAACGGCACGAGGGAGGGAGAGGCGGACTATTATGTGAATGGCTGAGTGTCATCGATTCAATCGGCGCACGGTTGAGCAGCTGTCAATCTGTCAGGAGCTGTTAGAGTCATGAGCGGAGAGGACGAGTCTCCACGGCTGAAGGATTGCTGTCATCTTTTAGCCTCCTCTCCTCCTCCTCCTCCTCCTCCTCCTCCTCCTCCTCCTCCCCCTCCAGGGGTGGATGTAACATTTCACAATTGGGGGGGCAGGAGAAAATGGCATGCGGGGCGCGCCACGGGTACCATTTTCCGTTACAGAACTTATATTAGGCAAGTAAAACATCCATTGACTGTTGTTGAACTTGCAACAGACACGCAGCATGCATAAAGCTAAAGGTCTGACTCAGAGAGTTTTCTGTTTTCAATGATGAAATGCTGTTGGTTTAGTGGTGACACAGCTGTAGTTAGTTAGTAGCAGTAGTAGTGTTTCAAATCATTTTAAATACAAACACTTTAATTTGAAATATCTTGGGTTGCTTTGCATGCCATCATGTTTGGTGGGGCAGTCTGGGCATTTAGGGGGGCATTGTCCCCCCAGGCCCATGCCTAGATCCGCCCCTGCCACCCGCACAGACAAGAGTGCTCTCTCATTTAACTCTGGACAACATGCGACATGCATGGAATCATTTGGGCCGGTCGCCGGTCCTTCATGCAAGCAGCGCTGGGTCGCATTATGAGTCATTGACCAAACGTCAACAGGGACTTCTTGGAAAACTAAATATAAGGACCTTAGGGCTCCATTTGTTACCACGCATGTTGTATAACTAGCTCAGAGTCACGTTTTAAATGCTTTTACCCCCCCGCCCGCAGTAGATTTAAAGTATAGGCATACCTCCTTCTCTCTACGATTTACATTACAGAGAAGTGGTTTGGAACTGGAGGTTCCAGGTGGCTCCCATGCAGGCTAAATGATGGAAAGTTGGTTAACCAGATGTAACTCTTTGAGAGCGTAAACATGAAACCAAATGGACCCTTTCGGGTCCATTTGGTTTCATTTTACACTCTCAAGAGTTGAGTTAAAATATTCATCATCTGAATAAGCAAAGTCTACACAATTTTGATCTATCTTTGACTGTTTTGCATGTTTCCAAAATCCAGCCTGGCATTGTGGACAAAAACAAAAGAAATCTTTGTTTTTTGGGGGGGTCTGTGGGGCTAAAACGGCATCAAATGGTGGTCCGTGGCTCAAATGCTGAATAAATAGTGGGCCCTGGTATCAAAACGGTAGAAAAACACTGTTTTTTCCTCTCTCTCTCCCCTCTTGGTCCTCTCTCTCTCTCTCTCTCTCTCTCTCTCTCTCTCTCTCTCTCTCTCTCTCTCTCTCTCTCTCTCTCTCTCTCTCTCTCTCTCTCTCTCTCTCTCTCTCTCTCTCTCTCCATGGTAAACCATGACATCACTGAGCGCCGTGCACTTGAGAGATGGCAAAAACTGGGGGTGGGACTGGTGGTGTGTGTGTGTGTGAGGGGGGGGGGGGGCGTGCGCTGGCGCACGCACGTGTTCGGAATGGGGAAGACGAGCCAGCATCGCATTTCTCATGTCAGATCGATCTGGTAGCTCGTCGGGAGGAGAGAGAGAGGTAGAGAGAAAGCGGGAGAGAGAGCGCGCGAGAGAGAGAGAAAGCGAGAGAGGGGGAGAGAGGGGGGGCGAGAGAAAGAGTAAGAGAGAGAGAGAGAGAGAGAGAGAGAGAGAGAGAGAGAGAGAGAGAGAGAGAGAGAGAAAGGGGGGGCGAGGGGAGAGAGAGAGAGAGAGAACGCAGCTATCATTCTACCATCACCGCGATCACTCTCGCATCTCTCCAGCGACTCCACCGACGCGTCGGTCCGCGTGTGACGGACGACCACTCAGCGCGGCGGGGGACCACCAACCACCAACCACCGCTGTCCATGGTACAGCCGCGATGAACTTGTACGGAACATCCGCCGTTAAACGCCACCAGTCCACCACGCAGCTGTCGCTTCTCTTGAGGGATTTACGCACTTTTTGAGGACTTTCCTACCGTTGTGTCAGCAGGAGCGAGTGTCCTTTCCCCTTTTTTTTTCTTTTTTCCTCTCCCCCTCTCTCTTTTTCTTGTATTTTTTATATTTTTCTGGGACGCAGTGAGATTATTACCATAGAAACATGACCCTGTCGGCATCATTACCATCATATTATTAATAATCAGCGCCTGCACGGAGTGAGATTGATCACCCAGCCGCCACGGAGTGCTGGTGCCCCGGCGTGGCTGTAGCCGCCCCCCGCCCCCTGCTCCGGTGTGTTCCCAGGCAGGCAGGCTCCTGGACGCGTGAAGGATTGAGCCCCCCACAACCGGCACGCACGGCCGCCCGTCCGCCTACCCACCCACCCACCAACCAACCCACCATCCCACCATCCCAACGACCCCACAGTCTGGACACGGGATCAGTGGACTGAAGCACAAGTCCCAAAAACACTTGGAATCCGGATCCTTTACAATATCCCATGCAGGCAGTGATTATGCCGTCAGGCTTATAGATTTTGGGGTAAGGTATAGTGTTTTTACATTGTAATTGCAGTGCCATTGACTCACTATAGATTTCTGTTTAACGCTGTTGGTGTTCTTCTTCTTTGTGGCGCACGAGGTGGTCAACGGGGACTGGTTAAACAAGGACAGGGTCAGAGGGAGACATTGGTTGGTTGGTTGGAATGTGGAACGTTTTCCACGACAGCCAGTAGAAAGGTTGCTGCTGAGTGACTGACTGCTGCTGAAAACTATACTTTGATGTTCTTTTTCTTGGCTCAGTGCTGCGGCCGTGCACGTTCGGCTGCTGAGCTCATCTGGAAAGGAACAGCGAGGATTCCCTCCACTAAGACACACTCGTCTCACCCTTTATAATCTCCAAGCAAGGGACTTGGCTTTGTGACTGACTGGCTGACTGACTGACGTGATTGCCATGCGTAAAACGAAACCCCCGCGATAAGCCCGTCTAAGAGCCACCCAAGATCCACTGGCCGTAGCGTGTGGAGCTGTTTTATTGGCAAGCCAACGAGGGCCAAGTGGAGATTGAGGTGAGATTGATGCAGTGCTCAGTTCACACCCGCTTCGCCGCGAGGTTAAATAAATAAATATGCAAGCCGAGCCGATCGGTCGTTGGAACGGAAGGAACCGCCGACCGCGCGTATACGTCGCTTAGCATCTATTGAGTGTTCTTTCTTGGGGGAAAAGCTGTTCCGCTGACCGGGCGCTTTCCACGGGGCCTCCTCCTCCTCCTCCTCCTCCTCCTCCTCCTCCTCCTCCTCCTCCTAATCGCTTTGCATGGATTGTGATCTGCTACGGGGAATAGAGAAGGGTTAGTGAGTGAGGAGGAGGCGGCCAGCCATCCAGCCGCGGGCACGGATGGAGAGTAGAGGATGCGCCGGGCAGATTGCGCACAGAGGAGAGGCGTGGACGAGTTGCACTGTCTGTGTTGGACGACCCAATGGGCGCACTCTGCCGGGCGCACGGCACGTCCATGTCCACGCGCACGACCCCCCCTCCCCCCAGCTCCCAACTCACACTGTCACACATTCTCTCTCTCTCTCTCTCTCTCTCTCTCTCTCTCTCTCTCTCTCTCTCTCTCTCTCTCTCTCTCTCTCTCTCTCTCTCTCTCTCTCTCTCTTTTCAACCTTTCTCATACCACGGCCTCCAATTAGTTTATATTTTGCATGGACATCCACTTGATGTTGAGATGTTGAGTCTATAGGATCTCGGAGCCAAAACAACGGATTTTCAAGTTTTTGTCCACAATTTAGTATAACTCGCCAAACGTTGTTCAAAATCACAATTCTTGTACATTTTCTAAATATTCTTGAAAATTATAATTCAGATGTTTAAATAGAATTTAACTCTTGAGAGAGTAAAATGAAACCAAATGGACCCTTAATGGACCCTTTTCATTTTTTTTATTCAATTTTACACATTTTACTCTTGACTCTTGACATTTTACTGTCAAGAGTTACAGTTACAGATCTATAAGGGTCCATCATTTAGCTGGGGACCACCTGGAATCCTCTCACTGGTTGAAAACCACTGCTCTTCACATGCACAAAGTGCATTGTTCATTTAATCATTGAGCAATTGGAACCAAATGGACCCTATATTTACAGGCCCATTGTCTGCATGCATACAGTATGCACTCTCAGGGCTGTATAGGGGTGCATTTTACCACCGTCTGGCTCCGGACCCCATGTTGAGGAACCAGTGAGCTATGGAGCAAAAATGACTTGGTGCATGTTAATGGGTGCAGTAATGAGACCCGGGCCCTATCCTGTTAGAATTGTTAGTCATCCCTGTTCCCCCCCTCTCTCTTTCTCTATGTCTCTCCTCCTCCTCCTCCTCCTCTCCTCCTGTTCTTTGGCAATTTGTACTGTATTGAGAGAGTGTAATTATTTCCCCATTGTTTTTGTCCGCGGTGCTGCCTGCCTGGCACTCCACTGAGAGAGCACAGTGTCATTAGTGTGACGTGGGGGGGTGTTGGGGGGCGAGAGAGCAAGCCTGACTACTGGGGAAGGGGAGAGAGAGAGAGAGAGAGAGAGAGAGACGGTGTGGGTCCAGGGACTTAATTCTCATCGACAGTCACATTAACACAGGAGCGGCTCTCTTAATCCTGGGGAGATTACTCTGTTCAACCTGACCTGCACACTCACACCTCACACCTCCTCACACGTATGCACGCACACGCACACACACGCACACACACACACGCACACACACACACACACACACACACACACACACACACACGCGCACACGCACACGCACACGCACACGCACACGCACACACACACACAGCCCTATATGCAGGGGGCCTGCAGCAGGGCCGGCTCTAGAGAGGAGCAGGGGGGGGGGCTGGGGGGGGCTGCCCCTCTCTAGATCATAATACATGCCCCGATCGGTGGATGGAGTGACAGCAGCATCCTGCACACCGACCCTCTCTATTGTTAGTGTTATAAATGATCACTCATATGGTTTTTAACTCTCCTTCATCTTATTCCACTCCTTGGACCGTGTGGTCGTATTTTATCACGCACGCACGCACGCACGCACGCACGCACGCACGCACGCACGCACGCACGCACGCACGCACGCACACACACACACACACACACACACACACACACACACACACACACACACACACTCTACAATAGGCTCAGAACACGGAGGTCTGTTCAGGATGACTGAGTGGGAATGAGGGGGAATGGAGTGTGTGCATGTACTGATCATGCATGCGGACCCACGGCCCAGCGGAGAATATATGGCGGAGATAGAGGGAGGGAGACATTTTAGTGGGGGGTTCTGGTCTGGTCAAGGCAGGGGTTTTCAACCTTTTTGATACCAGGGCCCACTGTGTATTCAGCGTTTGAGCCACGGAGCACCATTTGGGGACATTTTATAGCCCCACAGGCCCCCCAAAACTAAAAAGATTTCTTTTGCTTTTGTCCACAATATGGATTTTGGAAACAGACCAGGCAAACAGACAAATCAGAATGACCATAAATCTTCTAGTTGGACTGGGCTAATTCAGATGATGAATATTCTAACTCTTGAGAGTGTGAAAATGAAACCAAATGGACCGGTAAGGGTCCATTTGGTTTCATTTTTACACTCTCAAGAGTTACATCTGGTTAACCAACTTGCCATCATTGAGCTGGGGACCACCTGGAACCATCTCAAGGACCACTGGTGGTCCCCAGACCACTGGTTGAAAACCACTGTTCTAAGGGACAGGTTGAGAGAAACCACAAGTAACGCGGGAGTTCCTTTGTGTGCCTTTGTCTGCATGTAGTATAATACTACAGTAATAGAGATGTGCAGTGACGTCACCGCCCCTGTTCCGGAAGTCTTTTCCCAATTCATTTTTCTCATAGACTTTTCGAAAATAGTTTATATCAAGACCATTACGCCGCGGACAAAGCCAACTCGAGTCGTGACGAATCATGATGACACACACAAACTTTTGGGACAATAAAATAATTTCTAAGATGAAAAACGAAACAAAAAGTCTTGTATCATGCCGTTTTCTACTTCTTCCTAATTATATATGACGATATTGTGTTTGTTGTCATGATTTGTCACGACCCGAGTTGGCTTTGGCCGCGGCGTAATCGTCTTGATATAAATTATTTTCGAAAAGTCTATGAGAAAAATGAATGGGGAAAAGACTTCCGGAACAGGGGCGGTGACGTCACTGCGCATCTAGTACAATATGGGAATGCATTTAATGAGAAATAGCCTTAGTGTATGCATTTGTTTTATGATGGTATGATATGGTATGTGTGCATTGTACACTGCATGTATGTGAGAGATTGTACTGCAGTTTGGACTTTCACCTCTGTGTCCACAATGACATGAACAAGACTGACTGCTGTGATTGGAAGTAATGCATACAGATTAGTTGAAAATACAGTTCACAATTTTAGCAGAATTTACAATACACTTTACAATTTACAACGTAAGCAGTACTCTAAAACATGGTAATACATTAGACATCCTATATAAGTCACTGCTATCTCAGTCTAATGAGGTGCTATCTAAACTACCTAGGAGGGTATTGCCAGTACGATGGGTTGGTATGTAATACAAGTGCTATGGGCTGAGATGGAGCCTGAAGAGGTGTGTTTTCAGACTGCGGTGGAAGATAGGGAGTGAGTCTGTGGTTCTGATTGCAATGGGAAGTTAATTCCATAGTGTTGGAGCCAGGAGGGAGGAAGAGCTTGGGGAGAGTGGAGCGTTGGCCAGGCGTTTTCTTTAATTATTTTTTTTGCGGGGGTACCGCCAGCTTCCCTGTGTCCGGCTGATCGAAGTGCACGGGAGGGCTTGTATAGGGTGTTATGA
>CM076971.1:10382112-10384612 GCA_039105355.1 Benthosema pterotum | reverse complement strand
GGGTACTGCCAGCTTCCTATTGTCGGCTGACTGGAGTGTACGGGAGGGCTTGTAGGGTTTTATCAGACCATATTTGCAGTAGGTACGTAGCTTTCACCATATTGATAACCACAATCAATATACATCTGGAAATGCAGCCATGCACATATTTAAACAATGGCATTCCTATCTTGGGCACTAGAGGTGGAATATCTCTCCCAAATGTCCCCAAATATCCTCAGACACTCTATTTGTGCTCTTCATCGGGAAAACAAAGTATACAGGTCTGAGTGGTGAATCTAATCCAAGATTTTAACCCAGGGGTGTCCAAAAGGTAGATGGTGATCTACCAGTACATCACACATTCCGTGCAGGTAGATCACATGACAGTCCCCCCAGCACTTGGACCCTTATAGATCTGTAACTCTTGAGAGTGTTAATTTTACACTCTCAAGAGTTAAATTATAAATTTAAACATCTGAATTACGTAATTTTCAAAGGTCTACACAATTAGAAAATGGAGAATAATTGTTATTTTGACCAAAGTTTTGCCAGTTCTCTTCCTCAATTCTGGACAAAAACGTGAAAGTTCTCAGTTTTGGGTGCAGGAAACTAAACTCAACGTCACAAACTGTCAACTCAAACCTCAAATACTGTTTTCAAACGTCAGTAATAGCATATGCAGGGAAACCTTCCAATTCTCCCCCTCTATTTTTCATTATAAGTGCATTATTCTTAAACATATAATAGTAAGTAACACCATCACCACTATTTCAAAGCTCAAACTTTCTAGGGGCCTTGAAATGGATTCTCAGTAACAATGACGTTTTTGATGTGTAGATCTTGTTGAGCCGCTCATTTTGAAAGTAGCTCTCAAGTCAAAAAAGTGTGGGCACCGCTGTTCTAACCTTTTCTTGTATACAGTACACATGACAGGCCCATTGTGCTGTGAAGCAGTGTTGTTTTTTTGAGAATATTTTGATTTAATCTTAGTCTTTTCAAAAATACATATTTAGTCTTTTAGTCCCATTTAGTCTTCTGAAATGTCTCGTTTTAGTTCATATACTTAAAAAGAAAGAAAAGAGGAAGATAAAAATGTGTCTTATTTCCATTAGTCTTAGGTTATGATTTAGTCTTAGTCTTTAGATAATATTTTTTGATAGGTTCTAGTCTTAGTCGACTAAATATCAAAAACCAACTAAGTCTTTAGTCTTAGTCTTAGTCTTAGTCGACAAAAACAACACTGCGGTTGAGTGGTCCGGTCCAGGTCTTATGTCAGCTGGTGGTCCGGTCCAGGTCTTACTGACAGCTGGTGATCCGGTCCAGGTCTTATGACAGCTGGTGGTCCGGTCCAGGTCTTACTGACAGCTGGTGGTCCGGTCCAGGTCTTACTGACAGCTGGTGGTCAGCCAGAGGTGAAAGGCCCCAAACATCTCAGTTCACTTTTTCACTGTCAAAAGTACATGGCTGACAGCTTCCACGCTGTTAGTGTAACTTCTGACCAGACCCTGGGCCCATCATTTCTAGATCTGTCTATGGTTGGATCTGTGTGTTTGAAAGGGATGTTACATCATGCAACGTCATGTGTGTGTGTTTCTTTCTTTTTTTGCGATGCTGTATGTCACGCTAGGGGTGGATGTAACATGTCCCATTTTGGGGGGGGCAAGAGAACATGTTGGAGGGGCAAGAGAAAATGGTATGGGGGCGGCTTCATCGCACGTGTCGCTTTGCACCACGGGCGATGAAGTCGCACCCATACCATTTTCGGTTACAGGACTTTTATTAGTCAAGTAAAGCATCAATAATAACATCAGTTGTTGTTGAAGTTGCAACAGACACGCAGCATGCATAAAGCTAAAGGTCTGACTCAGAGAGTTTCCAGTTTTCACTGATGATATGCTGTTGGTTTAGTGGTGCCAAATTGTAGTTAGTAGCAGTAGTAGTGTTTCACATCATTTTAAATATAAGCACTTTAATTTGAAATATCTTGGGTTGTTTTGCATGCCATCATGTTTGGGGGGACAGACTGGGTATTTAGGGGGCCATTGCCCCCCCCATGCCCATGCCTAGATCCACCCCTGTATCACGCTAGGGTTCAAGTGCCTATAGTTCACATATACATTTCCGAAATGTATTTCCCATATCATATTATTTGCACATGAAACCTTCCATTAACGAATCTGTATATCGATTAATTTCATGCCACTCACAGTCAGTCTTTTAGTCAATTCTATTCTAGTCAAATAAGTGCTTCATATTGGCATGAGAAGACATGGGTTTACACCGCCAACGCAAAAACACACGACACAACAATACAATCAAAACAAAATGTAGACCCATGCACATTTGAAAGTCAGGGATCTTCAATAAATGGATTTCTGCGTACCCAGAAGATCTCTCTCCATGCATGCATGCAGATATTGCAGGGATACACACAATGATTAGTCTTTCAATGATTGCGTTCCACTCGATATGATCCGTGTCTGCAAGTTGTCTCAGACGTTGTGTGAGTGTGTACTGT
>CM076971.1:10372112-10377112 GCA_039105355.1 Benthosema pterotum | reverse complement strand
CACACACGACACACACACACAAACGCTCTCTTCAGTTCCCTGAGCTGTTTTCGGTCTTATCACCTCCCCTCCAATCACGGTCATTCGGCGATTCTCAGCCTTGCCTATATTGCAAAAGGGACCCCAAATAATTGCCAAAACACTCATACAGTGACTGTGTATTTAAAAGTATAATAAAAAACAGTGATACTTTTAGGTAGAAGCCAGAATGTATTGTTGTATGAATGATGTATGTTTTATGTACTGGACCCCAGGAAGAATAGCCACGCTCTTGAGCAAGTGCTAATGGGGATCCATAATAAAGTAAAGTAAAGTAAAGAATACACTGACCATTCAAATAGCCCACACATCTCAACACAGGCCACAGCTTCTCCACTCTGGTCAGATATGTGGGCTGTGTGAATGCTTGCAATATTTTCAAGGACTCCCCTCTTTCAGAAAAGGTTGTGAACCGCATTGTACAGTCAGTACAGCTAATGTACATGATAAAATACCACTATTTTTTTTTCCTACTCAGTCTGTCTCACAGGAGGGCTTTGGACAGTTCAGAAACTTCTTCCAATGACCTCATCATTCTGCAGATTTTTTTTAAACAATGTGTTTTTGAAAAAAAAAAAAATATATATACAGTGTATTTATATTTTTATAATCAGGAGAACGATAGCTGCCATTTTTGCACTGTGACTTTTCAGGAATAGAAAGCCTGCATTTTCTATTAGCTTGGATTCCACCATTGATGATGTCATTGGAAGAAGTTTCTGAACTGTCCACAGCCCTCCTGTGAGACACATAGACTGAGTAGAAAAAAATATCATGTACATTGATTAGTGAGGACCTATTATATGAATATACGTTGAAAAGTGGTGAAGTGGTCCTTTAATATGTTTGCCCAAAACTAGTGAAAAAAAAGCAAATCTTTAAAGGTAATTGAGGCAGCTTTGTGACCACTGTTTGTAAACAGATTTGTTTAAAAACAGAGGGCTCCATTTTTGTCACACGCTAAACCCCTTATCCCAAACCCATTATCCCTCTTTTATTATTTTGATAAACTTTTTGGAATAGTTCAACATGCCAATCTACTGACACGCTGTGAGCTTGTAGATTGGCCATCTTAACTATTGAAAAAATGTTTTTTTTTTTTTTAAATCAGCTTAAAACGGCAAAGAAGTTAAGGGATAAGGGGTTTAGCGGTGACGAAAATCTAGACCAGAATCTAACTCCACCTCACCTCCACTATAGAGATGCGCAGTGACATCACCACCCCTGTTCCACTAGTGGATTCCATTTCTCATAGAATTTATATCAAGACGATTACGCCGCGGACAAAGCCAACTCGAGTCGTGACTAATCATGATGACACACACAAACTTTTGGGACAATAAAATAATTTCTAAGATGAAAAACGAAACAAAAAGTCTTGTATCATGCCGTTTTCTACTTCTTCCTAATCATATACGATATTGTGTTTGTTGTCATGATTTGTCACGACCCGAGTTGGCTTTGGCCGCGGCGCAATCGTGTTTTTATTAACCATTTTCGAAAAGTCTATGAGGAAAATGAATGAGGAATCCACTAGTGGAACAGGGCTGGTGGCGTCACTGCGCATCTCTATAATCTGCTGGAGACTTCTGTGCTGTGATTGGCTAAAACACTCCCTGAGCCCACGCAACCCTCCCCCACCCCTCACAAATTAGTACCGCCTTTCCTGTTCCTGACGTATGTTTTGTTTTCATGATTTGTTTTGACAACAGCAAAGTTCTGGCCAGAGTCTACTTTGTGTCTGGACCACTATAGTCCGGTGGGCCTAGAACCCTATTTTCACTTCTTATGAAAACATTGTATTTATTTATTCAGTCATGGAAATGTAGGCTACACGTTTTTGCCCTTTCCTGCCATTCTCAGTGTCTACCTCTCTCTCCGTCTGGCTCCATGGTCCCCCACGTCTGTGTCTGTATCATCATCCTCATGTGTTGGGTCGGCCGGTCTATGAGTTTAAGCCTTTGTGTATACTGAACGCATTTTGGTGTTTTATAGCTGTTGAAAAATAGCAGATCTACAAGCTCATATCGCGCCACCGAGTGGCGCGATATGAGCTTGTCGTTCTGCTATTTTTGAAAAATTGTGAAAATGTGGTACAAATCTTTGAATACATTATTTCGGAAGCAAACGTTTTTTTAACTCAAATCTTTGCTTCTGGGGTATCGCCTAGAACAACTTGTTTTTAGATGAGGTTCTGCAGCTAAATAATAGATATTTCTGGGGGTCCTTCCTATGAAATATGTTAAGCATCACTGACACAGAAAGATATTTTTCCAGGAAAAACTAGAATCTAGCGCCGGGGACTAAAATTTAGTGTCACAAACTAGAATCTAGTGTCATGGACTAGAATCTAGACTAGAATCTAGTGTCAAGGTCTAGAATCTAGTGTCAGAAACTGAAATCTAACTTCAGAAACTACAGTCTACTGAGACAGGAACTAGAATCTACCGTGGGGGACGAGAATCTAACATGAGTAACTACTGTATAATCTAGCATGACAAACTAGAATCTAGTGTCAGAAACTGGAATCTAACTTCAGAAACTACAGTCTACTGAGAGGAATAGAGTCTACCGTGGGGGACTAGAATCTACAGTAGTGTCGGGAACTAGAATCTAGTTTCAAAAACTAGAATCTAGCATCAGAAACCTGAATCCAATCAGGACACAATGGGTTTAAAAGGCACAGCACGTTTGGTCATTAATATAATTATGTGCTTGCTCCAGGCACAGAGCCAGTCATTAGCAGCACAGGGCACTGACTGACACAGTCAAGATGCTGCTTGGTCTGCCATATTGTGTAAGAGAGCAGACACCACGCAGACGGACACGCAGACAGTCACCAGAGAGAACGGGAGATTGATTGAATTTTTTATTTCGCAGCGTGCAGAATGGCTACTTTTGACATTTCAAACTGAAGCTAAAGTCATTACAAAGCACCATGATTAAGCACTGCAACAACAGGGTCCATCCTTTTCAATTCTGTGCGTGTGTGTGTATGTGTGTGCCTCAACAATGTCTCACTCTCAACAAGGTCCAAAATCAAACCAACAACAGAATGAGTTCAACAAACCTTATCCCAGAATTGGTTCCAATAAGGGGTTAAATTAATTTCGTTCAGGACTCTGCCAAAATGTGGAACTGCCCTACTAATAGCCATTAAAAAAAAAACGTGAATTCTTAGGCTATAGACTTCTTCAAAAGCACTCTTAAAGAACACTTGTTCTTCAAACTGGCCCTTATGAAAAAAATAAAGACCCCTCGCCCCCTAGTTTTTCATGCTGTACCTCACGTTTTAGTTTTTTTTGGCTTTGTTTAACTGTATGATGATGATTGTACTTCTTTAAATGTGTTTAATTGCACATGGAGAAGTAGAGTGATGTAACTGAAGTCGCAGTGCTTTTTTTCCTGCATTTATCCTTTTTTTGTATTGACCTGTCTGGAAGCTTGTAGGCTACTTTTTGTTTCAAGGAATAGTTAAGTTTTTAATAATTTCTATGAAATACTTGCCATGTAGCCTGGTCTAGCCCTCAATGATTTTGGCCTTGGGGGGCGGGGGTGTCGTGGGATACCCACGGCGGAAGTGCTGTGCTCTGATTTGATCTCACTAACGTGTCGTCATCTCCGGCCCCTCCCACGCCCGTCCACTGCTGTTCTACGTCACATCATTTAGAGCGACGCCCACCCCGGAAGGTTGACACGCCCCTCAAGGCCACTTTCCAACGCGCGTTAGTCCAGGCTTTCCGTTTTCGTGCAAGGCGGACGAAAATGAAAGCCTGGGTGTCGAGGCTACTTGCCATGAAACCTGGTGGTGTCAACTGTAGGGTAATTGATTGCCAGAGTCCTGTGGTGGGAGTTACAAATTTAGTTAGTTTTGTGGATTAATTTACTTCTAAATGCGTGGCCCCAGCAGTGACTCCAACAAACTGACGAGAACTACTTCATATTCTACTCATACTTACAGCAGTGGTTTTCAACATTCTTGATACAAGGGGGGGGGGGAGGGTGGGGGGGGGGGGGGGGGGCACTATTTATTCAGAATTTGTTTAGCCCCACAGACCAAAAACTAAAGATTTATTTTGCTTTTGTCCACAATTTCCAGACTGTATTTGGGAAACAAAAGTCAAACATACAGATCAAAATGACCATTAATCTTCTACATTCTGTAGTTGTGTAGACTTGGGCTAATTCACATGATGAATATTTTAACGATTGAGAGTGTAAACGGAATGGACGCGCAAGGGTACATTTAGTTTCATTTTTACACTCTCAAGGAGTTACATCTGGTTAATAATTACTTTCCATCATTTAGCCTGGGGACCACCTTGAACTCTCTCAAGGACCACTGTTGTAAACCCCTGACGTAAATTCATGCGGGGGGGGGGCGCGGCGCACGAGAGACCTCGCTGTGATGGCCAGTAAACCAGGAAGTTAGAAACATCCATTTTCACCATGGGGGAAAAAAACGTGTGTGCCCCGTCCCTGTCTGGTCAGTGGTAAGGGAGGGTCGCTCGCTCCGGTGTGGTTGGTCACGGTGACCACCAAGCGCGCGCCATGGCGCACAAGGCGGATTCTTTTACCCGTGCAGTTACGGCGCCAGCTCTTTAGTTTAACGTATGGATACAACGACAGCAAGGGCAAAGCAGTATCAGTGTGTTTAGTTTACATGTCGTCCACACGTCTTCCATCCACGCTACTACAAACACGTTGTCAGAGTCGCTCTCTGAGATGATCCTGAACACTGCCAGAGGTATGTAAATAATTCCAGCGTGCGTAATTATGCCTGCGTCGTGTGTGTATGGGTGTGTTCACTGTGTTGTGTGTGTGTGTGTGTGTGTGTGTGTGGTGTGTGTGTTGTGTGTGTGTGTGCGCACGCGCGCGCGCGCGTGCGTGCGTGTTATTATCGTGTGCGTGTGGTTTTTGTTTTGTCGGCGCTTGCCGCGTGCGTGAGCGGTGCGCGTGCG
>CM076971.1:10339947-10371612 GCA_039105355.1 Benthosema pterotum | reverse complement strand
TTGGGGGATCCCTAGAACAACATGTTTTCAGATGGGGTCTGCAGTCAAATATGGATAATTCTGGTGGTCCTTGGGTTGAATTATGTTAGCATCACTGACACAGGAACACAGATTTTTTTGAGAAAATAGAATCTAGTGTCAGAAAATATATATTTAGTGTCAAAAACTTGATCAAGCGTCCTAAACTAGATTCTAGTGTCAAAAAGGAGATCCTAGCATCAGAAAACTAAATATGGTGTCAATAACTAGCATTATAGTGTCGGAAACTACTGTGGAATCTAGTTTCAAAATCTAGAATGTTGCTGCAAGCTATAATTCTGGTGTTCCGGAACTACTGTATAATCCTGGCGTCAGAAACTCGAATCGAGGGTTAGGACACAATGGGTAAATATAGGGTGTCAACTCTATTACTGATGTCCAGTGATCCCGTGTGTGGGAGTTCTGCTCTGGTTTTGGTTAATATTAAGTATCGTTCCAGTAATTTTGTGGAGGTCACTGGGGGCACGCAGAACTAATCATTACAATCATTTGTATTAAAATATTAGCACATCCTTGGTTCATTTTTGACTTTTAAGTAGTCAAAAATGAACAATCACTACTCCCAAAAATGAACAATCACTACTCCCAAAAATGAACAATCACTACTCCCAAAAAGTAGTTCTTTTTCAAGGAACTACTTTTTGGGAGTAGTGATATTGACACAAAAACTATGATAGAGGCGTCAAAAATGAATTGCTAATGTTTTAGAAATGGATCAACAAATCAACTGACGTTAGTTTTGTACATTCATTTACTTCCACCGTGTGGCCCCATGCAGTGACCTCCCCAAAAATGTCCAGAACTACTTCATATTTCACCAAAACCACGGGACTCTGGAAAATGAATTAATACAGTTGACACCACTATATTAACAGCCAGTATTTCATACAGCTTAACTTCAACAAATTTGAACTATCCCACTATTAAACAATAAAATTCATTATGATCTGTTCACATCAGCATTTTGAAGACGCCACTGATTATTAAGCAGTGATAAAAGTATATTTTTATAGATAATACATGACTTTGTGGCTACATGCCATGGAAAAGCAGGGAGGGCTAATGGAGCAGTGATGTACATGTACAACTACCCAGCGTTTATACTCACTCTGCTGCCCCAAATTCCCAATACAAGTTAACATTGCATTTCCATCATCCAGCGTTTCTACATGTATTTCAGATTTTTACTAACCAAATAATGGCCCAAGGGATGGGGACGGAACAAGCTTTTATAGCCTTTATAGCTTTTATAGTATTAGACCAAACACAGAAGAAGGGGCTACTGGAACGTAGCCCAGTTGATGCTACTTTGCCATTTGTTTTCCCAGCGGTGTCTGTAAAAACTGGTTATAGTCCCCTTTGTCGGTATTATTATTATTATTAGTTGAGGCACAATGCGATTGTAAAATATAATGAGGTGTGTGTGGTTGTGTTGTGTGTGTGTGTGTGTGTGTGTGTGTTGTGTGTGTGTGTGTGTTGTTGTGTGAGTGTGTGTGTGTGTGTGGGTGTGTGTGTTTGTGTGTGTGTGTGTGTGTGGTGTGTGTTGTGTGATGTGTGCGCGTGCCGCGCGTGTGTGGTGTGTGTGTGTGCATGTGCATTCAAACTCTGTGTGTTATGGCTGTTTTCGTCTCAATGCGCTGTACATTATCAAATCATGACCCAAGGCCACATCACTTCATATAGATCTAGAATCCACTATGTGTCTGACATATTCAATGCGGTCAGTTATAGACCTGCGCAGTGACGTCACCGTCCCGATTCCACTAATGTTTTCCTTTTCCCCATTCTTACTTTTCAAAAATAATTTATATAAAGACGATTTTGCCGTGGACAAAGCCAACTCTGGTCGTGACAAATCAGGATGACACACACAATATCATCATATACACTGTAATATCTAATTAGCAAGAAGTAGAAAACGGCAGGGGATAACACTTTTTGTTTTTCGTTTTTCATCTTATAAAGTAAAAGACTTAAATACAAGAAGTAAAAGACAGAATACAACACTTTTTGTTTCGTTTTTCTTCTGAGAAATGATTTGATCGTCCCAAAACATTGTGTGTGTTGTTGTGAATTGTCACAACCCGAGTTGGCTTTGTCCGCCTCCTAATCTTCTTTATATGGATCTTTTTCAAAAAGTCTGAGGTAAATGAATGCGGACGGCAGGGGCAGATGTAGGCATGGGCATGGGGGGCAATGCCCCCCTAAATGCCCTGACTGTCCCACCAAACATGTCATGCAAACAATCCAAATTTCCAATTAAAGTGCTTATAATTAAAATGATTTGAAACTCTACTACTGTTACTAACTAACTACTAATTGTGGCACCACTATACCATAATTGAAAACAGAAAACTCTCCGGGTTAGCTCTATGCATGCTGCGTGTCTGTTGCAACTTCAATAACTGCAGCTATTATTGATGCTTTACTTGACTAATATAATTCATGTAACCAAAAATGGTACCATACTATTCCCCCCCCCAATTGGGAAATGTTACATCCGCCCTTGGTGGACAGGATGACGTCAGGAGGTTACGGGATGCTCAGCTCTATTGACAATTGACCACATTGTCCTGGTTTAGTATGACAATTTGTTGAACTAAGTTAGGAACTAGTTGAACTGTGATCAAACTGATTTGAAAGCTTCAAGCCAGCACACAAGTGGGTGCATTCCCTTCCATCTGTGCGTGCCTGTGCGTGTGTACATTGGTCGTTTACATTTCATACTTTTTTTTTTTGTTCAGATAATGCGCCCGTAGACAGGATGCAAAGGGCTGACAAAAGGGGAAAGACAAAGTTGGGTGTCGGACTTGAATCCAGGTCCAATAAGATGATAGGGTGTATGCACCCCATAGCTACCTATCTTTTAACTCGACTACATTTAAAATATAGGTAAAAGAAGTTCACAGGATCTACTGAATATGAAGGAGGCAGCTCACTGCACTGCACTTCACACACTCCATATTATTTAGTATTTAGTATTTATGTAAAGGATTTCTCTAATAATCTAAAACATAAAACTTGATTGAAAAAACAAAACAAAACAAAAAACAATCTTGTCCTTTATTCCATTGTCTGTTTCTTTCCTCCTTGATGTGCAGTGTTCCCCATACTGCTGCTATGGCGTGGCTGCCCACCAGGGGGCAGTGTTGTTACACTGATGGACGTGGGGAGTGCGTTCAGACCGTGTGTGGAGCTGATGTATAGTAGTACTGTAGGAACTAGTTTGTTCAGCGTTCCAACCTCAATGAATTGCAGTGAATACTTTAAATACCGTTGAGGTTTGGGGAACGGGAAGATAATAAAGTTGTTTATTTGAACCTCTTATCTTGTGCGACGAAAGCCAAGTCCCCTTAGCTTTGTAAAGAAAGTTATGTTGATACATTCCTACAGTAGTGGTACATTAATTCACACAATCACTATCCGCACACACGCACGCGCGCACACACACACAGACACACACACACACACACACACACACACACACACACACACACACACACACACACACACACACACACACACACACACTGGAAGCTGTCACTCAACTGTATTAAAAACAATCCTGTTGTTTTGTGATGCTGTTTGACTTTACCTAGCAAACAACTCTGTGTGTGTGTGTGTGTGTGTGTGTGTGTGTGTGTGTGTGGTGTGTGTGTGTGTGTGTGTGTGTGTGTGTGTGTGTGTGTGTGTGTGTGTGTGTGTGTGTGTGTGTTGTGTGTGTGCGCGTGTGCGTGTGCGCGTGCGTGCATATGCATGTGTATGCATGTGTGTATGAATAATGAGAGAGAGAGAGAGAGACGGGTAACGAGACTTTTCAGGCAAATGTTTATTCTACCTCTTTGCAATTTAAAGTGTGTGATATAAATATAATAGAATGTACTGTATAAATTAAATGCATTATTTTTGTTATTCAGGCAGCTGTCTGTCTGTCTGTCTGTCTGTCTGTCTGTCTGTCTGTCTGTCTGTCTGTCTGTCAGTATGCAGCAGTTTATCTCTGTTAGCCTCTTTTTAAAGTAGTTTTCCTGTCCCTGTTTGAGGTAGAGCTTTGTCAGGTCAGTTTAGTTTTATCCTGCACTGCTCTGGGTCTGTTCACTGTGTGTGTGTGTGTGTGTGTGTGTGTGTGTGTGTGTGTGTGTGTGTGTGTGTGTGTGCGTGTGCGTGTGTGTGTGTGCGCATGCACAGGCTTTCGAATACCTCTTGCAAAAAGCCAGTAGGATGATAGGGCTGCAACCGTGAATCAATGAATCGTAATCGCATCGATATTTTTATTAGTTCTCAACTAATTTATAAATCGATTAATCGGATAATCAACCAATCACTGGAGTTTTTCTATTTTATCATAGGACTTTTCTCACTTAACCATAGTTTTTCCAGTGTTATTATTATATATTATAAATATATCATGAGTTGCAGCCCTAATTAATGACTGATATCAGAGGCTGGACACATGAAGTTTTTGTAATCGCCTATTTAAAAGGATCCATGGCTAATAAGACAAACATGCCTTAAAACACTAAGCTCGCCTTCTATAACTAAAACATGCAGATAAAAACACCTTCGATACTTTATTTTTTCATAAATAGAGAATCCTTCACTCAATAGGAGGTGCTCCGGTCGCAGGGTGATGATGTCACATGAACATGTTCATCCATATATTCCATAGAGCTAGACCACACGTGACATCATCATCCAGCGCCAGAAGCAGTTCCTGTTGAGTGAAATATTCTCTATTTATGAAAGAAATAAGATGCCGATGGTGTTTTTTGTTGTTTATTTTAGTTATATAGGGAAAGTACAGTATAATGTTTTAAGCTGTGTTGATCTTATTAGTCAGGGAACCTTGTGTTCACACAGTCACAAAGTTTCAAAATGGAGGAGGATCCATCAGTGATTTGACTGCAATGGTGTTGTGTGTGTGTGTGTGTGCGTGCACGTGTGCTTGTGTGTATGCACAAGCATCCTTCCAGCCACATGCGCACGCCACACGGCACATATCATGCGCATGCAGGGCGAGGATCAGGTGGAGCCCAGGGGTAGGTGAACCTCACTGTACAGTAAACAATGGATCTGACAGAATCTAGGTCTTCACATCACCACACCTTCTCTCTCTCTCTCTCTCTGTGCGCATACTGTATGTAGCGTGCACGCACACTGTGTGTGTGTGTGTGTGTGTGTGTGTGTGTGTGTGTGTGTGTGTGTGTGTGCGTGCGTGCACGCGTGCACGGTAGACCTTTGTGCAAGCCTGTTGGAGGCCACTGTATGTGAGCCTTCAGGGCAGAGCATACTGTATGCTCCTCTGACCAGTGCTGCAAGGGTTGGTCAAAAATTACATTTGAATATTCCTTTTAAAACAACATGTGGGTTCGAACGAATATCGAATTATTTGAATATCGAATGTATATAATTAATATGAAATATTGCAGCCTAATATGCTGTAATTCATCCTTTTTGTTCCTCTGTTTGCTCCAGTCCTGTATTGTCCACAGTTGGTGCTTAGAAATGCGCTCTCTCGAGTCTTGCGAGAGCAAATTAACGATTTGTAATTAATAATAATAATAGCCTATTTTTTGTATAATAGCCTATAATAATAGCCTATTTTTTTTTTTTGTATAATGTTTAGTTTATGTGGCCCAGAGTCTTGTGGGAACTCGCACAGCATTTTTATCACTATCTGTTTTAAATTTGACCCTTAATTTATGATATTCGAATATGCTTTACGATTATGGAATATTCGTTTGCGGCACTGCCTCTGACTGACTGCCTTTGTACCTGAATCCCCAGGGGGCGTGGTCTGTGTGAGGAGGAGGAGGAGGAGGAGCAGGAGGAGGAGGAGGAGCAGGAGGAGGAGGAGGAGGAGGAGGAGGAGGAGGAGGAGGAGGAGAGCAGGAGGAGCAGGAGGAGGAGCAGGAGGAGGAGGAGGGAGGAGGAGGAGGAGGTACCCTGACAGTGAGTGAATGCAGACATGGCCCCGTAGTACCTCCTGCTGCCCATAGAGGTGCTGCTCGGTTGGAAGACAGACAGAGAGGACAGAGGACACACAGGTAAGGGTGCCCAGACAGTGGATTCTACCGCATACCGATATTTGACTAATTGTTTCTGTAATTAATTAAAATCGCTCGGGAATTATCGCTTGATAATGGTCGAAGCGGGTGATCCAGAGATGTCCCTCTTTGCATGGGACAGTCCCTCAAAGCGTAAACATGAAACCAAATGGACCCTTGTGGGTCCATTTGGTTTCATGGTTTCATGTTTGGTTTCATGTTTTCATGTTAACTCTCACGAGTTAAAATATTCATCATTTGACTTAGCCCAAGTCTACACAACTAGAGAATGTGGAGGATTCCCAAATCCAATATGGTATTTTGGACAAAAGCAAAGTAATCTTGTCCTCAAATGCTGAATTAATAGTTGGCCCTGGTATCAGAAAGGTTGAAAACCATTGGATTAAAGTGAGTGTTTGTATAACAGACATGCAGCATAGTTTTCACGCCGATCACAAGCTCGTCGTTTTCTTACCATGGGGCAACACTCGCCCAACACGACAAAGGCGCAGAACATGACAAAATGTCGATTTCAACTATTAGTCCGAGCGCATCGTCTGATAAAGATCCCGTGGCTGACTTTCATTTGGGACAGAATGGGCGAATGGGACAATTTGTTTTTGTCCCATTCGCACCCATTCAATCCAATGCATTCAAAAGCCTTTCCTGGATCCACTAGGGCTAGACGTCACTTCCTGACTTTTGACCCGGAACTCTTTGCTCAGATTGTGATAGGACAGGTTAGTCAAGACACCAGAAACAGCATGACGTCATCGCACATCCTGTTTAGGAGATCTGGCGCTTCAAAATACGTTTTTTTTTTTTTTTTTTACCGAATGCACTAGCTTGAGCCGTGGCATATGGCAGAAAACAACAAACGTGCGCTCGCAGTAAATGAGTTAACAGTATGAAGTCCACAGTGTTTTGCTTTTGCCAGATGAACCGATGCTGCAATGTGTCCTTTAACCTGTCATGACAGCTGACATGATGTTGTTGTTGTTGTTGTGTTGACCCATTTGGCGGTCCCTCCTGTCACAGCAGAATGAATCATGTAATGCTAATGGACCTTTAAAAGGTGTCCTGGGCCTGGACCTGTGCCTGGAGAGGTCCAGGACCTGCCGGTGTGTGGGTTCCAGATGGAGGCTGACCCATAGCATGGGTCTATCGTATTGGTGGTCACATCAATGCGTCCCCTTCTATCGGTGGTCATATCGTATCAGTGAAGTTGTCACCAATAAAGTTTTAGAAAGTGCACTGTGTATACTACTAGCTGCTACAGTGTGTACCTCCCTGCTTGGCCCTCAGCATCAAGAGTTGGATGGGGGTAAGTCCTCCTGATGTACTAGTGCAGGGGTCGGCAACCCAAGATGTTGAAAGAGCCATTTTCGAGCCAAAATTAAATTCAAAATCTGTCTGGAGCCGCATTTTATTATTTTTTTTCCTGAGAGTGTGCAAATGTGAACCAAATGGACCCTGGCGGGTCCATTTGGTTCCATTTGCACACTCTCAGAAAAAAGAAAAATCATTAACATGGTGAAACACAACCTTTCTTCAGAAATGGAGTTTCTAAAGTTTTACAGAACTCCATTTCTAGTCCACACAACATCTCTAAGGTATATTAATGACATAGTAAACTGAGTAAACGTTTGAAAATGGGTGGTTCAGATTGAAAGCTCCACCTCTGATAACTGCTGGGCTTTTTTGACATGGCCAAGTGCTACTTTAACTGGCAACTGTCAGACAGCGCAACACGTTTTGGGTGACTGAAATGTTTATATTATTTTTGGTGTGGATCACCCCAGTGTGTGTATGTAATAATGCTACAGCCACTGAGCCACTAGGGCTGTGTTCTGGAGCCGCATGCGGCTCCTGAGCCGCAGGTTGCCGACCCCTGTACTAGTGTCATGTCCAGGGGGTGTACTTGTACATCAAGCTGCCTCACGCTACAGAAACAGGAGATGGGCTCTTGAGCTATGGGCAGGAGTCATATTGAGGGTCATATCGGTGGTTTCCCCTTCTATAGATTTAAAGCAATTTCTTTTTTTTATTATCTACTACCGTGCTAATAAACTCCAAACTCTTTAAAATGTTGTGTTTAGGGCCATGTTTGAATTTGTGGATGAGAGGTTTGTGCCTAAAATTTACGCTCTCCTTTTTTTCTGATTCTCTCTCTCTGTCTTTCTCTCTCTCTCTGTGTCTCTCTCTCTCTCTGTCTCTCTCTCTGTCTCTCTGTCTCTGTCTTTCTCTCTCTGTCTTTCTCTCTCTGTCTCTCTCTCTCTGTCTCTCTCTCTCTGTCTTTCTCTCTGTCTCTCTCTCTCTGTCTTTCTCTCTGTCTCTCTCTCTCTCTCTGTCTTTCTCTCTCTCTCTCTCTCTCTCTCTCTCTGTCTTTCTCTCTCTGTCTCTCTCTCTCTGTCTCTCTCTCTCTGTCTCTCTCCCCCATCCAGGATGAAGCTGTGGGCGTGGTCGGCCCGGCCCCTGCAGGCGGGCATCTTGCTGGTTTCCGTGGCGATGCTGATGCTGTGCGTTGACCCGGTGTCCGCTGGCAGCCGTAACCATCGAGGACAGACAGGTACAGAAGGTCTCGCTCCGGGTCCCACCCCCAAAACCACCCCCCTACCCCCCATCCGACCACCACCCACCCACCCAACCACCCACCCACCCCTTCCACATGGCACAGGAGGTTAATTACACTGTCACTGGCCGAGATCCAACACATGTTTCTGAGCCTGTCGTTATTACCTGAGCTGTCCCCGTGGCGGGGGGCTAGGGGTGGGTCGCAGGGGTGTGTGTGGGTGGTCCCCGACGGGGGGACAATCTGTCCGGTCCTTCAGGATGACGGACGTGCAATCTAGACCAGCCCTGAGTGTTTTTTCTTTTTTTTGTGTGTGTGTGTGTGGGGGGGGGGGGGGGGGGCACGCACACACACACACACACACACACACACACACACACACACACACACACACAGTGTCACACACACACGTTTGAATGATGAAGGTTGTACAGCGGATGGCACTTTAGCTGTCACCGGCTGTCAACACACAGATATGGGAGCCGGAGCGATCGGATCTCTTTTCGGGGGCTCTGATCTGATGATGTGGAGACATCCGGAAGGAGCGGAGAGGAGAGCAGCGGATGGATGCCATTGTTCTCAAAGAGAGAGTTACTATAAAAAAAGGGAGAGAGAGAGAGAAAGAGAGAGAGAGAGAGAGAGAGAGAGAGAGAGAGAGAGAGAGAGAGAGAGAGAAAAAGGGAGAAAGAGAGAGAGAGAAAATAGGGCAGGGCCCTGGTGTATGTTAGTCCATTTATACTACTGGGGTAGGCTAAGAACTTCATGGCTATAATAGGCCATGTCTTTATTGTGATATGTTAAGCTCCACAGTGCCTCCCACCAGTCTGTCAGGCTGTAGGGCTCTAACCCTCCCTGAATTAAAATGAAGGTAGAGTCATATCCACCAGAGTCTTAATTGGGGACTCACCAGCTAAATTGAATTTCTATCTTTAATTTGCAGTCAGTGAAGTCAGCGACAGCACCGTGACCACTCCCAGAGTGGACCAAAAAAGAATCAAATAGGTAGACGAGACATAGTTTTAACATTCAGAACATGTACTGTGGAATATTGTTACCATGTCTGAAAGGGGTAAAGGGGAACCGGCCCATTTCTCACCCCATTGGTTCTTATATTCTTGTATTTGTTGATCTGAGGTTAAAGCTACAGTAATTAAAATATTGTTACCGATATTTATTTCTTCTTTTTTATATAACCCTCCCTACTATAAAGTGTAGTGACCATATCCCGTCCCGTTCAGGACGACCTTTGTCTGTCTGTCCCTTTCTCTCTGCCCCTCTTTCCTGTCCAAAAGCAAATATATAACTAAGGTTATAGGTTTAGGAATAAGTTTATGTTTAGGCATAGTTTTATTGAGTTTATATTTTGGATTACTTGGTGGTGACCGCACAAAGCACTACGTGTAGAGCAGGGATGTCAAAGTGAAGTACACAGAGGGCCAAAATGGAACAATTGGTACAAATCAAGGGCTGGAGCCGCTGGTCTGTGTTTCAACAGACCAGCACCGGTTTATGAGGACGTCCCAGGCAAACAGTAAAAAAAACTTAATAGCAAGATGCATGCAAAGATGAGACTGTGGCCATTAGCTTGGTTTCCCTTTCTCTGATCGTCACAAAGCATTGCTTTCATTGTAAAATGAGAAAGTAAATCGATTGAGTTGAGAAAGCAAAAAGTTTGATTTGATTGCATTTCTCATCATGATGTGTGCTACATACCAGAGTTCTAGTTCTAATAGTCATTTAATATCATCCCGCGGGCCAAAGGCAATTCATGATTCATGATTTGATTTGGCCGCCGAGCCTTGAGTTTGACATACAGGTATGTGGTGTAGTGCAGGGCTGCCCAAAAGGTAGATTGTGATCTACCAGTATAGATCACACAGGCCATGCAGGTAGTTCCACAGCAGTTGGACCCTTATACTGTAGATCTGTAACTCTTGAGGATTAAAATGAAACCAAATGGACCCTTAGGGCCCTGCTACACTAGCAATATTTTGATCAATATCAACTAGCAATGTCAACATCAACGGGCAACATGATGAGACACATGGCAACAGGCAACATTAAAAGGGGAATTCCACCCATTTTCATTTTTTCCTGAGAGTATACAAATGAACAACCAGGAGTTGATCATTTTCTATAGAAAGGTGGAAAGTCCACGTTGATAGTTGACGTTGCTTGTTGATGTTGATCAAAACATTGCTAGGGTGTATCAGGGCCCTTACGGGTCATTAATAGTATATACAGGAAAACCTCCCTCTCCCCCTCTATTTTTCATTATAAGGGCATTATTCTTGAACACTATAACAGTAACTAACAGCATCAACAACTAGTTCAAAGCTCGAACTTTCTAGGGGGGGGGCTTTTAATGTTTTTTCAGTAATGGAACAATCACATAATTTTGATGTGTAGATCTTGTTGAGCCGTTCATTTTGAAAGTAGCTCTAAAGTCAAAAAAGTGTGGGCACCCCTGGTGTAGAGCAACAAAATGTGCCAAAAAGTGCCAGAAAGTAGACCCTCATAATTCATATAGTGTATACATTTTTTGGTGAAAGTAGACTGTCTGCCTTAGATAAGTGTGCGCTGTGGTCGGGACAGGGAGGTCACCACAATAATATCCAACTAGGACAACCAGATCTCCAGCCCTGTCCCTTCTGACCGTGTTTATGGGGAGAGAACGTTCTTGTACTCCTGTATAACAATCCCCTCAGGGACGGACCACGAGGTGTATGGCATTATGACACGAAATTAAAAATATTTGCCTCATTCATATTCATATAGAACAGCGACCGGCTGCTGTGCTGAGTCACAACATGCCAACCATCCATCCGCTGTACCCTCCACACACACACTCCTATGCACACGCACACACCCATCAGGTGCGGATCTAGGCATGGGCATGGGGGGGGTAATGCCCCCCTAAATACCCTGACTGCCCCACCAAACATGATGACATGCAAAACAACAACAAGATATTTCAGTGCTTATATTTAAGTAATTTAAGTATATTTAAGTATTTGAAACACTGCTGAAAATGGCTTCATCGCCATCGACATTTTAGAACATGTTATTAGACACCATTTCAGACGCTAATGTGCTCGCATCCTAACTCAGATATTGATGAAATGGTGTTGGTTTCGTGGTATAGTTAGTTAATAGCGCAAGTGTCACTTTAGATTTACTATTACGTTAAGCAATTTCATTTGAAGTATGTTTAAAATTTGACTTGTGTGCATGCCATCATGTTTGGTGAGGGAGTCAGGGCATTGGGGGGGGGGGGGGGGGGGGGGGGGGGGGGGGGGGGGGGGGGGGGGGGGGGGGGGCATTGACCCTCCTAATGCCTATACCTACATCCGAGCCTGCACCACCGCATAACGTCACCTGCTTTTCTCACTCTTAATTATGACAATTTCCTTAATTATTTCTGGGTGCCGTAGCAGCACCCCTTTTTCTCTCCGACCCCCCCACCCACCTCCCCTCACCCCCCACCTCCTGCTTTGCCTCCTGACGCAAGGTGACCTTTCATGTGCCACAGAAATGCCAGGGGCGTCCCAGAGTCTCTGTGGTGAGTGATGGTGTTGGTTTCCCTTTGACGGGGCAGAGGCAGCAGGCAGTGAGGGGAGGGGGGGTGTTGGGGGGGGGGGTGCGCTGGTGGCGGGGTAGAGGCGCTAATTGCAGTCCCGGCTTGTTGTGAAGGTCAGCGCGAGTCCAAAAGAGAGAAAAAAAAAACTCCTCCCTAATCCCCCCCCACAACCCCCAATTTAAAACATTTTGATCTGGAAAAATATTTGCGCCACAATTGCGCGATTTTCCTCAAGATATCCTCAGATCTACAAGCTCATCACGCGTTATGAGTTTGTAGATCTGACATTTAATGGCAATAAATAAGTAATAAGTAATGGCAATAAATGCTAAGTAATGCTAATACTGCTACTAATGCTGAGTATTGCTAATAATCCTAATAACACTAAGTTGTGCTCATAATGCTTAGTAATGCTAATGCAAAGTATTGTTAACAGTGCTAAGGAATGCTAATGTTAAGCATTATTAATAATGCTAAGTAATGCAAGTGCTAAGTATTGTTAATAATAATTCTAAGTAAGCCGTTCCCGCCCAAAGCGGATTAACGCACTTGCGGTTTTGCGACGCCGGCTGCACTTTTCTCCCTAAACTGATTGCAGCGTTTCATTAGAGGATTTCCACTAATTGGTGTAAGATTAGGTTTCCGCTTGCCTGTGAAAAATGTCACGACACACAGCTGTTTCTAGGCGGGACGGGATAATTGGCCAAATGTCATGATTTCTGTATTCATTTCTCTCTGTTGTGCAGCAAAATGTGTTTTCTGTAATTTCCAGGGTTGGTTCAATGAGCCACTAGTTTGGATTAATGAATGTAGGTGCTGTGACCACATGCCGCCACATGGTGGCTCCAGAGGTCACAAAATGCAAACAGTGCAGACATTTTTTTTATTTTTTATTTTGCAGTAACTCAGGGGTTCTCAACCTATTTGATACCAGGGCCCACTATTTATTCAACATTTTGAGCCATGGACCACCACTTGAGGACATTTTAGCCCCCACAGACATAAAACTAAATATGTATTTTGTTTTTTTCCACAATTCCAGGCTGGATTTGGGAAAACAAAGGAGTCAAACATACAGATCAAAATGACCATTAATCTTCTACATTCTCTAGTTGTGTAGGCTAATTCAGATGGTGAATATTTTAACTCTTGAGAGCGTAAAGAAACCAATTGGACCCGCAAGGGTCCATTTGGTTTCATGTTTACGCTCTCAAAGAGTTACATTTAGTTAACCAACTCTCAAGTACCACTGGTGGTCCCCGACCACCTGTTGTAAACCACTGCAGTAACTCATCGTGAAAACAGTCTCTTTAGAAACAAATAGAATGAATGTCATCTCTCTATAGGCCTTTGGAAAGCTTGACTGATACTTGTCATTTGAATAAAGTTATATTTTGTTCCTACATTTCCAAAGAATTCTATGATATTCAGATCGTTGTAGGTTGCTGGATATAGTCTTTAACAAAACACAATGCAGTTGTTTTTTCACACTTTGGTCTTGTAGTGCTATAGCTGCTCATACAGTACATTCTGTAGTGATCTCAGAATGCAGTGTTGGTCAGTAATGTAATGTGATTCTCCGCTCCAAGTTTACACATGTCTCTGCTAGTGCCTGCATGTCTCCTGTAGGCTACCTCTCGTCTCGTCTCACTCTATCACCGCATAATTGTATGCCTGTTTATCCATCCATCCCTCCATCCATCCATCCATCCATCCATCCATCCATCCATCCATCCATCCATCCATCCATCCATCCATCCATCCATCCATCCATCCATCCCTCTATCCATCCATCCCTCTATCCATCCATCCATCCATCCATCCATCCCTCTATCCATCCATCCCTCTATCCATCCATCCCTCTATCCATCCATCCATCCATCCCATCCATCCATCCATCCCTCTATCCATCCATCCATCCATCCATCCCTCTATCCTCCATCCATCCATCCATCCCTCTATCCATCCATCCCTCTATCCATCCATCCCTCTATCCATCCATCTATCCATCCATCCATCCATCCATCCATCCATCCATCCATCCATCCATCCATCCATCCATCCATCCATCCATCCATCCCTCTATCCATCCATCCCTCTATCCATCCATCCCTCTATCCATCCATCCATCCCTCTATCCATCCATCCCTCTATCCATCCATCCATCCATCCATCCATCCATCCATCCATCCCTCTATCCATCCATCCCTCTATCCATCCATCCATCCATCCATCCATCCATCCATCCATCCATCCATCCATCCATCCATCCATCCATCCCTCTATCCATCCATCCCTCTATCCATCCATCCATCCATCCATCCATCCATCCATCCATCCATCCATCCATCTATCCATCCATCCCTATCCATCCATCCATCCATCCATCCATCCATCCATCCATCCATCCATCCATCCCTCTATCCATCCATCCCTCTATCCATCCCTCTATCCATCCATCCCTCTATCCATCCATCCCTCTATCCATCCATCCATCCATCCATCCATCCATCCATCCATCCATCCCTCTATCCATCCATCCCTCTATCCATCCATCCATCCATCCATCCATCCATCCATCCATCCATCCATCCATCCATCCATCCCTCTATCCATCCATCCATCCCTCCATCCATCCATCCATCCATCCATCCATCCATCCATCCATCCATCCATCCATCCATCCATCCCTCTATCCATCCATCCATCCATCCATCCATCCATCCATCCCTCTATCCATCCATCCCTCTATCCATCCATCCATCCCTCTATCCATCCATCCCTCTATCCATCCATCCCTCTATCCATCCCTCTATCCATCCCTCTATCCATCCCTCCATCCATCCATCCATCCATCCATCCATCCATCCATCCATCCATCCATCCCTCTATCCATCCATCCCTCTATCATCCATCCCTCTATCCATCCATCCCTCTATCCATCCATCCATCCATCCATCCATCCATCCATCCATCCATCCTTCTCTCCATCCATCTATCCTTCTCTCCATCGTTCCTTCATTTTACATCAGTGGTTTTCAGCCTTTTTGATGTCCTGCACAATTCCAGGCTGGATTTGGGGAAACAAAACATAGGAATCAAAATGACCATTAATCTTCTACATTCTCTAGTTGTGTAGACTTGGGCTAATTCAGATGATAAATATTTTAACTCTTGAGAGTGTAAACATGAAACCAAACGGACCCTTGCGGGTCCGTTTGGTTTCATTTTTTCACTCTCAAAGAGTTACTGGTTAACCAACTTTCCATCATTTATCCTGGGGACCACCTGGGACCCTCTCAAGGACCACTGGTGGTCCCCAGACTACTGGTTTTATACCATAAAAAAGTTAAGGATTTGAAAGATCAACATGCAGCTACTGTATGGCTGCGATGAAAGCGTTAAATTCCATATTACATATAGCTAACAACATTTCCTAAAGATATTCATCATTTATGTTGTATGGGGCAGTAAAGTGATCCCATTACCATATTGCTGAGCTCCCACTACTGTATGTCTGTATTTACATTAACACATACAGGGCATCACAAACGCCCATCTTCTTTTGAGGGGATTTAAATAATTCTGTCTTATGTATGTTTGTAATCTTGCCACGCATGTGGATGTGTAAATAGATAAGGGGCGGTGTGTGTGTTTGTGTGCGTGTGTGTGTGTGTGTGTGTGTGTGTGTGTGTGCGTGTGCGTGCGCGTGCGTGCACATGCAGGTTTCTTTACCTGCCAGACAGCGCTAGCTTGCGTGAAGTGAGAATCGAATTTTTCATGTGAATCAAAGTATATCGAAATGAAAACAGCAACATGACTATTTATCATATCGTTTTGCAAGGCAAATAATCAGTATCGAATTGTTCTCTTGGCAGATAATCATTAATAACTAAAAATAAATAAATAAATAAAAACTGTAGCTGATCGAGAATACCAGCCCTTGTCAGTTTATTTTAAATAGTTACGATATTGATCGCAAATCAATGAATCGTATCGGGTCACGTCACCAGAATGACCCAATATCGTCCATGTATCGTATAGTCAATCATGTATTGTGATACGTATCAAATAAAATATTTAAGAAAGAGGCAGCATCTTAGTGAGGTGTGGTGAGCTTGTACATCTTCACAATATTCATCACAGTATTTATCTTGTGGAACCGACTAGCACTGGCACCAACTCCTGCATTCCAAGTGCTTATCAGGGAGCATTGGGGCCTGGGGCGGGGGTCCCCAGTTCAAATATAGGGCCACGGCCTGAAAAGGTTGAGGACCGCTGGTCCACGGAGGTGTACGTTCCACCCCTCCAGCCCCCCCTTTGCCCTCACCCCTGCTCCAGCGGCTGCTGAAACTGAAACATGACATGCTTGACAAGTCTTTTCATCCAGGCCTCTGCTAGGCTTTAGTGCACTGGTATATGGCCATAAAACGCACCACAGGGCCTATATATATATATATATATATATATATATATATATATATATATATATATATATATATATATATATATATATATATATATATATATATATATATATATATACACACACAGATGACTGACCACTTGACCTCTGGGGTCGATTCTACATGTATTACGCCTTTGTTGGTGGCAACAACATGGACCCCCAATATAATCCATCTAAAATGACTTCCCCAGATTGAAAATGGGGGCTGAACCTTTCCAGTCAAACGTGCTAATGAAGAAAAAAAAATAGTGACATCATGTGCTCAGCCCCTCCCCTAACTCCTCCCCCTTTATCATGCAACTAAAGCTGTGGGCGTGGCTTCAGTTCAGGTGGATCTCCACCCATCACCACCCACCAGGCAAACCAGGCATACTTAATGAACTGGTAGGGTGGACTCATAAAAATGACAGTTTAACAAACACTGTACACTTTTGGGGGAAAAATCTTACTTTTCATATAACATTAATGCCTGATGATCATGTTTTAGGGTAGAAAAAGTTCATGGCATTCCATTTTAACAAATCATGAAAACAATACATTTGTCGGGCTCAGGGAAGGCCGACAAATCCATGAGCTTGTATATATCTGCTTTCAGAGCTCTGGAGCTAAAACGTTTTGGGAACCACTGGTCTTTTTCTTGACGTACAACTTGCACTCGTACAGTAAAAATGTATTCAACTCTCAGGGTGTCCATTTTTATTTCTCCTGTAAAGACATTTTGTACAATATTCGTTTTGGTATAAGGTCCACGTCCTCTCCATTTATATAGTTTGCTCGATACTGCTCACCAGTTTTAAAAATGGACATGAAATCAATCGGGAGCTTGGCTGGAGTCTGGGCACCTCTAGCCTCACTACACCAGGCTTTTATTTTTCTGTTTGCATTCTGCTCAAAAGGAAGAAAAAAAAGGGCTCCACTGGCAGGCATCTCCTTCTTGGCTGTGCCAGAGACTGGGCTTATGAGTAAAGGTAACAAAGCCTTTGCTGTCAGAGCTTTCAGGCTGGAATGTCCATGTGTGAAACACAGTACAATCCATTTAATCCACCAAATCCGCTTTCATTTAACTGCTGTTAAATTAACACTCCACGCTGTAGCACTTCTTTAACCCGTTAAGCCGAAGAATGTATTCAAGAATGTATTAAAGGGGCTCCCCCATGAATTTAAAATCAAATGTATCATATCAATACTGCCATGTAATATTTTTTGGAGTCGTGCGAAGCACGTAGGCGATGTTGGCAATGTTGGACCTCGTCGCCAGTCAAAATCCATTCATTTGCCATAGGAACGTATACTGTACGTGTTGGGTTGTCGGTCTGAAGGACGCCAGTATTGGCTCGCCTGATCACATGACTGTCATTAGAACGGACTTTATTGGACAGTTGTGGCCAGCATGAGAATGACGCCAGTGTGAAAATGGCAGCTGTGATTGGCTAGCCCGATCACCTAAAAGTGTGTTTATTTATGGCTAGTGTTTTTTTATGGCTAGTGACGGCTAAGCAGGCTAAATGTACTGTCCTGATCCTGATGATAAGCTGGTTTTGAACTGTGACAATGGCCTTCCAGTTTATTTTGTTATATGGCTCAGTTCTTCCATTATTATCATTATTGGGTGCAATTCACAATCACTGTGGTGTAGCCAGCTATGGCTTAAGTCTTCTCATTGGCTGCATGGCAGCAAATCAGGTCTGGGGCTTTTGTGGTAGGCCGAAAGCCTATAGGATCATTCAGGGATCATTGAGGGATCATTCAGGGATCATTGAGCTTTGAGGGAGGAGAGAACAAACACACTTCAAACCAGATAGGATGAGGGAAGGCCAGAGGGTGGGTGTGTGTGTGTGTGTGTGTGTGTGTGTGTGTGTGTGTGTGTGTGTGTGCGTGTGCGTGTGCGTGTGCGTGTGCGTGTGCGTGCGCGCGTGCGCGTGCATACGTGCATGCGTGTGTGTTTGTGCATGTGTGTGCGCGCGCGCGTGTGCATTCGGGAGGATACTTTTGATGTCAAAAAGATGTTAATTGTTCTACATCAAAAGTAAAGGTATAACAATACTGCGGTGTGGAAATACAATTATTGTCATTACGATTAAAAAGTCAGTAATTCTAAATGTATTTGATACATTCGTATCGGTAACGCCATGTACTTAAAGTACAAACGAATTAGAAGTGTTGTACGAAATATTAATCATTTTCGACATATAATTGTACTGTATGAATTCAAATACTGGTGTATAGATGTTTTGAAAAGGACACTGCACTGTGAATATAGATCAGCTATTTCCATACAACCAAATCTTACATAGGGCAGATATACTTTATGTATGCCTTATAACAATCATCCAAATCTACAAAGTAAATAGTAACTAAAGTTCTTTTAAAATTTGTAGTTGAACACATGTATTATGAAAATTGGAAATACTGAAAATTGTATTGTACTTGAGTTACTTCATATTTGTGTGTGTGCTTGTGCTTGTGCGTGTGCGCGTGCGTGTGCATGCTCACCGCACGCTTCTGAGCACTGTGGCAAACATGCTCACATTTTGTCTGTCTGCAAAAAAGCTGAGCATGGAAAAGTTCGGGACTTTGGTCTGAGTCACGTCGGATAAAATGAAATCCTGCACTTGCGCTACCGTACAGTATAACCAAGGATTTCCTCCTCGCTATTAGAAAAAAACAGGATTTAGGTGTTAATGTCACCGGGAGGCCGAGCTTTACTTGAGAATTTGACACAGTCGGCTTTCAAGTGCTGTGCATAACGAAGCTTGGAAAGAACACACCATGCTGATCGTCTGCAGGTTTCACAGCAGAAAGCCCAGAAATGTGTCCTACTTCACTGTTTTTCTAACCCTTTTCTTGTTGAGTTCCATTATTTATTCAGCATTTGGGCCATGGACCACTATTTGATGAGCTTTGGCCTCTCAGAACCAAGATCGGGGTAGGATTTTATCCACAATGCCATGCTGTATTGATGTGACACCATTAGTGAGATAATGGGCAAACTCTGATCCAAAAAAATCTGCTTGCCTGTAGGCAGAACACAACAATTTATTGCTTCCATTCTTTAATCCATCTTTTGATCCGAGCGCATCGTGTGACGATCGTTGTGTTGTGCCTTTCATTTGGGACAAAAAAAAAAAAAAAAAAAACTGCTGCACCCACATGTGAATGTGATGCATTGAATGTGGTGGCACAGCTATAGAGAAAGGGAAAAGAAATAAAAAAAAATGGGCTAGAACACTAGTCCACAGAGATTTTCAAGATGTTTGGGGCATTTTCTCTGCAATGGGAGGTCGGATCTGCTCAGATTAAAGTGTGTTGGATAGAGGACAATCACATAGTTAATCCTTTAGTCACACATCTCTGAATACTGTGTGAAAAAGGTATACAACTGTGATTTTTTTGTTTTTGAGTTCAGTCAATCAATTACTTAAAGAGGGGGTGCCGTGATTTTTGGATTTTTTTTCCCCCAATTTTGACCATGTTTAAGAGGTGACCATATGTATATAGACCCCTTGATGTGTTTTTGTGCAATGATGTCTTCCCTTTAGATTCTTTCCTGGGGCTGAACCTTTCCAGTCAAACGTGCCAATGAAAAAAAAAAATCAATATAGTGACATCACATGCTCAGCCCCTCCCCTAACTCCTCCCCCTTTATCATGCAACTAAAGCTGTGGGCGTGGCTTCAGTTCAGGTGGATCTCCACCCATCACCACCCACCAGGCAAACCAGGCAAACTTAATGAACTGGTAGGGTGGAATCATAAAAATGACAGTTTAACAATGTACACTTTTTTTGGGGGGGGGGGGGGGGGGGGGGGGGGGGGGGGGGGGGGGGGGGGGGGGGGGGGGGGGGGGGGAACTTACATTTTCATATAACATTAATACCTGATGATCATGTTTTAGGGTAGAAAAAAATCATGGCACTCTATCTTTAATTCATATGAAGGGCATTCTGGACCAAGTGGGGGCGCTACAGGCTGGAAAAGTGGCACCCAAGGAGTTAATACCCAGGATATTTAAAGTGTATAGCTACAACGGCATTACATTTAAGTTAAAGTGTATAGCTACAACGGCGCTACAGTACATTTAAGTTAACTCCGTAGGTCAGGAGGAGGCTGTTGTTCAACACTCAGCGTTTTAACCATCAGCACAATGTTCTAATTAACCAGACATGAGGCCCTTGGGAAGTGTGAAGATAATCAAGGGAGATTATGAGTCATTTGTTTGTTTGAGGCATTGTTTGATTAGCAATTATACTGATTGAAGGCACGTGACCCTCGCCGGTAGCACCGTGCGCACACACACACACACACGCAGGCACACGTGCACACGCCAACTCAAACCATATCCTCCCCGGGCGCAATATGTAAACGAGTTGTTTAACCCATTTTGTCGTGACCATATTCTAGTTTCTGACACTAGATTTTAGTTTCTGGTGCTAGATTCTAGTCCTCAATGCTAGATTCTAGTCCCCAGCGCTATATTCTAATCTCTGGCACTAGATTCTAGCTTCCAGTACTAGATTCTATTTTCTGTCGCTAGATTATATTTTCTGCTGCTAAATTCTAGTTTCTGGTGCTAGATTCTAGTTTCTAGCGCTAGATTCTAGTTTATGTCGCTAGATTCTATTTTCTGCCGCTAGATTCTAGTTTCTAGCGCTATAGATTCTAGTTCCATGCCAAGGACCACCAGAATTATCTATTATCTATTTGGCTGCAGACCCCCATTTGAAAACATGCTCTAGGGATCTCCCAGAAGCAAAGATTTGAGTTAAACATGTATGCTTCTGAATATACACGTAATATATTCAAAGATTTGTGCACATTTTCACGCTTATTGAAAAATAGCAGATCTACAAGCTCGTAGCGTGCCACTGAGTGGCACGCTATGAGCTTGTAGATCTGCTATTTTTCAATAGCTAAAGTACAATGCACTTTAGATTCTAAAGTACATTGTACTTTAGCTAATCTGTGTTCTAAATTTTAGAACACCAAAATTTTACAATATAGAAAGGTTTAAATTCCATTCAATAAAGTGTACGTACGACACATTGCAATGCACCGAGCTGTACAAGCTCTCCCCCGTAAGCCCTCATAAAATATGGATGATTTCTCCTTGGAATACATACATTTTATTATGACTAAGGAGTTGAACTATGAGCTCAGCTAAAGTCAAATCTGATAAATAAGCAGCTCATTGGTTTTCTTTTTACAGCTTGTGGGATTTAAGTCAACACAGTGAGAGTGACAGTGTGGTTTTAAAGCCCCCCCAGAGCAGGGCTGTGTATCGTCGACGAATGGACTGCATGATGCGCATCTTTATTGCTCTGCAATGAGCCCTTCTCATAACCACACCCCATGGGGCGGAGTTTAAGGCCCTGATACACCTGGCAATGGTTTGATCAATATCAACAAGCAATGTCAATTATCAACGTTTTCACTATTCTACAGAAAATGATCAACTCCCGGTTGTTCAGAAAAGTCAGATCGTTAGCGCCCTCTACTGGTCAACCTTTCGGAATCCTCCAATCACCAAATACTGTAAACAACATGGCTGCTGCTGCCTCACTGGTCTGCTAAGTGAACATTTGGTTGAAAATGATTCATTACAAACTAAAAACATTTTTTGGCGTCTGCTAAGCAGAGCGCCTAATGATCGATCGTAGGGAGATAGATGGAATATTCCAGTGTCTAAAAGATTGCCCAAAAATACTGTGACATCGGGCGACATTGAGGGGCCAGAACACCACGCTAGCATGCTGTTGATGCAGCCCAGCGCTGCCTGTGACGAACTTTGTCTATACTCGACTACTTGGAGCTATACAGCACAGCCGCCTCGCAAGGGAAAAACACACACCAGGGCTTGACACTAACACTTGCCCGCTTGCCCGGGGCAAGTAAAAAAATGGTGGGGCAAGTGAAGACTGCTACCTGGTTGCCCGATCGGGCAAGTGTGCAACTTAGTGCACTATAACACAACACAAGATAAATTTGTCTTGAAGGCAGTCATTGCACTCTGCCTCTGTGTCTTTCCCTGCTTTCTAGATATCCACAATTCCAGGCTGGATTTGGGAAACAAAACAGGCAAATTAACATACACATCAAAATGACCTAATCTTCTACATTCTCTAGTTGTATAGACTTGGGCTAATTAAGATGATGAATTTTAACTCTTGAGAGCGTAAAAATGAAACCAAATGGACCCGCAAGGGTCCATTTGGTTTCATTTTTACGTTCTCAAGAGTTACATAAATGCAAAATTTACAATATATTTTTGGGGGGCAAGTGACCATGACCTGAGGGCAAGTCGAACCTTACTTGCACTTGCCCGATGGGCAAGTGCCTCGGAGACCTTAGTGTCAACCCCTGCACACACTAGCTGTCATTAGTAGTATCCTTGCAGAACTTTAAATACAGGCATGTGTCAATGCTGCCTGTGACTAAGTCCACTCTTACTACACATAAACGTATGTCAGCTGCGTTCACATCATGCTACTCTTCTACTAGATGGCTAGACAACAGGGCTCTGAAACGCTGTTTTATTTATTTATTTTCCTACAACTCCACAAATAAATAAATAAGTGTGTGTGTGTGTGTCTGTCTGTCTGTCTGTCTGTCTGTCTGTCTGTCTGTCTGTCTGTCTGTCTGTCTGTCTGTGTGTCTGTGTGTCTGTGTGTGTGTGTCTGTGTGTCTCAGTCTCATACCAGGTGAAGCAGGGGACATGTGAAGTGGTGGCCATTCATCGCTGCTGTAATAAGAACAAGATTGAGGACGCTCCCAAAACCGTCAAGTGTTCCTGCTTCCCTGGGCAAGTTGCCGGGACCACCAGAGCCAGACCCTCGTGTGTGGAAGGTAAGAAAGACAATTTTGCATGTGAGCAAGCACAATTGCACAATTTTAGATTGGAACAAAATCAGTAACAAAATCATTGCATAAGTATATACTATATATGACAATATATCGATTTAATGGATAAAATGTTGTGATATGCCATCACATTCTGTGTTTTTGGAGAAAAATGAGTGCGCACCCATGCAGTATATGCTGTACATATCTATCGGTTGCAATTCCAATTGTTTCATCTTAGCTATTTCTGTCACATGCAGTGATGCTGCCACTCTCCCTCTCATAAATGTGTGTAATTACTGTAGTTTATATATGTATTACAATTGATTTCAACTGTTTATTTCATACTGAAACCTGTACATAGTACCATAGGCACATACTTTACCTGCAAGTCATGCATACAAACAAATGAAGTCGACTAACTCTGCGTCCGCAAACATCAAACGTTTATTGTTTTATTCATTTGGCTGTAACCAGGGTGTTCATGGAGGCTGCTACATTTTCCAAAACAATATTTCAAAAATATTACACATATTCTCACATATTAGGAGGATACTATCAGTCACCAAAAAAAGATGGGTTGTTTTCGAATAATCTGTCATGGTTAAAATGGAGTTTTAAGTTACAATACGATACGCTAAAATGAACATCAAACATCTAAATACTGAATGGAGTATTTAGAAACTGGCTGGTGTGTTCACATGAGACTGAGTAGACCAGGGGTGGCGGGTGGCCAACCAGTCAGAGACTAAGAGCCACTTTTTTACCGTGTTGCTGCAAAGAGCCACATCATACAGATGGACACACATGAAGATCACCCTGTCCCTTCCTCTCTCTCACACACACAGACCTCTGCTCAGCCAGATTTATTGTAAATGTCACACACCAACTTGATAATGACTCGTAGCCCACACGACCTGACTTTGGATAACCGGTTTAAAATGGATGGATTATGTAGTTATTTTCAATAATTAACATCGGGGGCACTGTCTCACACACAAACTGTCAGTTGAACCAGTTCTACAAAAAAATATATAACATTGTGAGCTTGCACACACAAAATCGATTTTATAATCATAATATAGGAAATGAATGGCTGCGCCAGGCCCAGCAATTTTGACACTTGTCATGTGAAAGGCTCTTAAGAGCCACATGAAACCAGCCAAAGAGCCGCATATGGCTCAAGAGCCACAGGTTGGCCAGGCCTGGAGTAGACCATAAAATGACCAAATGTTTTTTTTTGAAACTAACAAAAAAACAGTGAGACAAATATTGGTGGGCATATCTCTCTTACTGGTACTCTGTTCAGAGACTTATCCCGTCCCAAGGAGATCATGTAACATGAAAGGTTTTGAAGCCACTAATGCAGGTAACGGAAGCCCCATGCAGTCACAGTCATCCCCCTGTGTCACATGAAGGCTGATCTACTGCAGCTGTCTTCAAACCTAACCCACTGCAGGGGCGGATCTAGGCATGGGCATGGAATGCCCCCCTAAATGCCTAGTCTGCCCCACCAAACACGATGGCATGCAAAACAACCCAAGATATTTCAAATTAAAGAGCCTATATTTAAAATGGTTTGAAACACTCCCTGCTGCTACTAACTAACTACAGCTGTGTCGCCACTAAACCAACAGCATTTCATCATTGAAAACAGAAAACTCTCTGAGTCAGACCTTTAGCTTTATGCATGCTGCGTGTCTGTTGCAACTTCAACAACAACTGATGTTGTTATTGATGTTTTACTTGCCTAATAAAAGTCCTTGTGGCGCAAAGCAACACGGGCAATGAAGCCGCCCCCCATACCATTTTCTCATGCCCCCCCAATTGGGAAATCTTACATCCACCCCTGCTTCAAACGTAACCCACTGGAACACTGGAAACCCAAACCGCAGTTTAAAAGGTCTGTTTGACTTGGCAGAGCGTTCCATATCTCTCCAGGGCATACCTGGGCATTATGCGGCCCGGGGGCCAAATGCGGCCCTTTGGCTGACTCTGACCGGCCCGGGGACCACAAGTGGTCCTTGAGAGAGTTCCAAGTTAAATATGTAAAGTTGGTTAACCAGATGTAACTCTTTGAGAGCGTATAAATGAAACCAAATGGACCCTTGCGGGTCCATTTGGTTTCATTTTTACACTCTCAAGAGTCAAAATATTCATCATTTGAATTAGCCCAAAGTCTACACATTCAATCAGAGAATGTAAGAGAATGGTCATTTTTGTTATCCTGTTTTGTTTCCCAAATCCAGCCTGGAATTGTGGACAAAAACAAAATAAATCTTGAAGAAAGTTTTGGGATCTGTGGGGCTAGAATGTCATCAAATGGTGATCCGTGGCTCAAATACTGAATAAATAGTGAGCCCTGGTGTCAAAAGGGTTGGTCTTACTCTTACTTCTATGTTGAAATTAAATTTATATTCCGCAGACTTTAGTTCAGCCTTTAGTCTTGGCCCTCCACAATATTTTATGTATCTCATTTGGCCCCTTGGGAAAAATAATTGCCCACCCCTGCTCCAGGGCTATTGGAGCGGCCTATCAGATGGTAATCAAGAAATTATTGTCTGGTTTGCTGCACTTTGTCACAACTCTAGAGAAGATGAAAGATTTATTTATTTGTATTTGTATTTGTATTTATTTATTTAGCACATAAAAAGAAGGCAGTACAAATGTATCATAGTATATATAAAAAGGGAACAGTGCTAGGAGGACGCAGGAAGCCCTAGGGCTTATACGAGGCCTCCACCCAGATACAGTCTCCTACAAATAAAACATGATTTTGGTGCGAGTACAAAATAGCGACATGATTCAGTGATTAGGGATAGATTACAATATAGGCCTATAAGTTAGTAACATACAGTATGAAAGGAAAACACAGCATGAATTAAGGGATGCTGTGACATGATTAAGAATTACGACAGGATGAAGGATGATTAGAGCATGATTAACAGCTTTGATTGACAATTTTCTTGTAACAAAAAATAAAAATAAAAGTAGATACCAGTGAATGCCTGTGAAAAAAAAATGATAATAGCTAAGATAAGTTGAGTAATTAAATAGGGTCATTTAGGCACTCAGTGATCAAAGTATCTTTTAGTCTCTTTTTAAATAGGTTAAGCGAGGAGAGCTGCTGGTTTGTACTGTATGTATCGTAAAGTGTAGTGCCTCTATATTTGATGGAAAACTGACTATGGCTTGTACGGTATAGGGGAGGGTGGAGGTTAGTTGCTTTCCTAGTATTGTAATTATGCACTTGGGAATTAGTCATGAAATAGTCTTTAAATGTTTTCGGGATAGATTCATAGGTCAGAGGTTTTCAACCAGTGGTCCGGGGACCATTTGGTCGGTTGGACCATTTATAAATGGATTTCTCATACTGGCGACAACGCCGGCACCATGGAAATGGCAGCTGTGATCTGCTAGCCCGATCACATGACCAGACCAGAGTTTGCACAAGGATGCGTTCACATTGAAGAAATCCATGAAACTGAAAAAAAAAAAATCTTCAAATTGGCCATCTTTCGTCCAGCTCCAGTCGTATTAGGAAGGACAATTGGCAGATTTTGGGACAGCCTGTTCTGAGTCACAGACCGTTACTTTAAACCAGGGGTGTCAAACCCAAATACAGAGTGGGCCAAAATAGAAAAATTGGTACAAGTCGAGGGCCGGAGATACCGGTCTGTGTTTCAACACCGGTTTACGATGACGTCCCTGTCAAACAGCAAAAAAGTAATTTCCCTTCAAAAATCAATGTCTCTTAATGGCAAGATAATTGTAAAGATGAAACTGCCTGCATTAAAAACTGTTTTAATGAAAAATAGCAGGTGTTCACGTCTCATAGCGCGCCACTCTGTGGCGCGCTATGAGACGTGAACACCTGCTATTTTTCGGGGATTTTTTTTTCATCTATAATCCTCACCAAGTGCTGCTTTCATAGTTAATTGAGAAAGTAAATGAGACTGAGTTGAGGAAGTAAAACATTGCATCCATTTCTTATCATGGTGTGTGTAATATACCAGAGGGCCAGTTCCAATACTAATTCAATATTATCCCGCGGGCCGAAGATAATTCATTCACGGGCCTGATTTGGCCCCCGGGCCTTGAGTTTGACATATGTGCTTTAAACAGTACGTTAATGATACAGTGCTGTGTCTTATGTGTATATTTATTCACATGCAGCATTGTATCATTAACCCAATGTTAAACTAACTCTGACTCAGAACAGGCCTGGGGACGACCCCCGCTCCGAGCAGCACGACTCCACTTCACACAGGTGTGATTTTTTTTTCTCTTATCAACATTATCAATTAGTACCAATGATGTCAACTGGTGGATGTACTAGTCGACTATTTGCTTAAAGCTCCTTTTACGATACAAACCCTTAAAGCTGGACAGAAGGGAATAGCGTCCCTTAAAAATATTACTCCATTGATTTTCAGCCTATTGACACATGGTGAGTTTTTAGCCAGAGTACCGGCAGTGAGCAAAATCTCCTGTAGGATGCATGCCTGAAGCTGAGTCCATCCATCCATCCATCTATCTTCAACTGCTTATCCGTAGCTGGGCCACTGGGGCAACAGCTCCACCAGAGTGCTCCAGACTTCCTTCCCAGAGAAAACATTAGTGCCTTCCTCCTGGGCCATCCTGAGATGTTCCAGTCTATTTGTTTGCTCCAACTGCACCTTGGTCCGCCCCGGGAGGCTGTCTTCTCCCTGTAGGTCCATGCACCTCCAGGAGTTAATTCCCCAGAAAGACACTCCCAACCAGATTCCCACCTAAGCTGGCTCCTTTCCATGTGACGAAGCTTGAAGCAACTCAACTCCAAAGTCTGTCCCACAGTAACTGAACTTCTCACCCTGTCTCTAAAGGAGAAAACTGATTTTGTCTTGTATTCGCAACTTTATTTGTCGTCACAATTCATGACCCAACTGTGGGTGAGAATAGAAACAAGCATTGTGAAGTTCTTTTCGCTTTGGTGGCTATGGAAACGTACATTATACCGTCCGATGAGGTCACCACGTGTCAGCATTATGTAGAACTTTCTGTAGCTGGCTTCCAGTCTCTTATCCGTTTTAAAGGATAACACAAGCACAATGGACGGCGTTCAACCCATACAGTGGACCACGGACTGCAGGGACCGGACCTTCGATGGCGTGGTCCTGGTGTCCGAGAGCCACAACACTCTGCCCGAGGAGCTGGCCTGCCTGGCGGCTCCCCTGAGGGACTACAGCCTCCTGACATCGGCGGCCTCAGTCAGAACAACGTGGTCTTTCTGAACGCCCCCAACCTCCCCGGCCGCCGGATGGTCTTCGCCTCCACCGGCCGGGTCAACCGCGACTTCGACGACGTCCGGAGCTTCGCCGAGGCGGCCGGTCGCGGCATTGCGCGTTCTGTCGTGGCCGGCATGCAGCGTCCCTTACTGGTGTGTCCCACGCACAGCGACTACCCCGAGAGCGCCCTAGCGGCGGCGCTGGGGGCGCTCCACACCCTCTACACCCCGCTGGAGGTGCGGGAGGCCAAGAAGGACAGCCCCTTCAAGGTGGGCCTCCTGGGGCTGTGGGCGGCGCGGGAGGCCCAGGGGCAGCGGCTGGTCCGGCTGGCCGGCGCCCTGGAGAGCGGGCGGCTGGTGTGCCGCGACATCGGCGGCTCGGACCCCGAGCGCATGTCTGCCCGCGCGTGGCCGAGTACGTCCAGGCGCTGTTCGCCAACGGGCCGGTGCGTGTGGACGTGATCTCCAACATCCACGCCCTGGAGAAGGACTACCCGTGCCTGGCCACGGTCAACCGCTGCGCCCAGCGGCGTGCCGCGGCACCGGGCGCGGGTCATCAAGCTGCAGTACTGCGGCGAGGCGCCCGTCCAGAGCACCCTGATGCTGGTGGGCAAAGGGGTGACCTACGACACGGGCGGAGCCGACATCAAGGCCGGCGGCGCCATGGCGGGCATGCACCGGGACAAGTGCGGGGCGGCGGCGGTGGCCGGGTTTCTTCCAGATCCTGGCCAGGCTGAGGCCCAAGCACCTGAAGGTTGTGGGCTCCATGGCCATGGTGCGGAACAGCGTGGGGCAGGACTGCTACGTGGCCGACGAGCTGCTGGTGTCGCGCGCCGGCCGGCGGGTGCGGGTGGGCAACACGGACGCGGAGGGCCGCATGGCCATGGTGGACCTGCTCTGCGAGATGAAGGAGCTGGCGGCGCGCGAGGTCTCCCCGCAGCTGTTCACCATCGCCACGCTGACGGGACACGCCATCCGGGCCGCGGGGCCCGACTACTCCGTCATCCTGGACAACGGGCCGGCGAGGCGCGCCGGGACGGCCGGCCAGTGGCAGAAGGCCGGGGAGGTCCTGGGCGACATGTTCGAGGTGTCCAACATCAGGCGCGAGGACTACGAGTTCCACCGGGGGAAGTCGGAGTACGAGGACGTCCTCCAGAGCGGCAACAAGCGTCCAGCGCCACCGACCGAGGGCACCAGGCGCCGGCCGCTTTCCTCATCATGGCCTCCGGTCTGGATAAGTGTGGGGTCGACTCGCCCAACCCTCTGCCGTACTCACATATCGATATCGCCGGGTCCAGCGGCCCCTTCCCGGGCGTGCCCACTGGCGCGCCCCTCCTCGCCATGGCGACCAAGTATGTCTTGCCGAGGAAGACTGCTAGTAGGAATGTTCCCATGGCTGGAAATGTTGAGAGAATGAACAGCCCCGGCAGCGGGCAAAGTCGTCTAGGCACCTAGACTGATAATCTACAGATCCAGGAAGGGCAAAGCAATCCTCGGTTGCCACGGCTGTCGCAGCGGTTTTATAACCGTTGTTACAGTTTTGCATAACAATAGCGACTGTTTTGCACAACAGCAGACCGTTTTTGCATAAAAGTTTGCATAATGATTGAGGGTTAAGGTTAGGTTTAGGCATAGGTTTTTACTGAGGTTTAGGATTAGGGGCTTAGGATGGCTCTCCTCCACAGATCCTTAGAATATAGACAGTTACATAAACTCTGTTCACTTCATGTAAAAGTAAGAAGTAACAATAAGAGTAAGTAACAAGTAAGACCCATACAACAACCCAGTAGAATTATCTTAAATACACTTATTTTAAATCTATTGTAGTAATAACACAACATAAACATTAGAGGCTTTAGTTGTTACTGCATAATACTTTAAATCAGTTGGCATGCTGCATACCTGCCTGTATCAGTGTGGTTGTTTTTTGAGAATATTTTCCATTTAGCCCTACTCTTAGGGCTCCATTTTCGTTACCGCTATACCCCTTATCCCTTAACTTCTTTGTCTTTTTAAACTATTAAAAAAAAACATTTCTCAGTAGTTCAAATGGCCAGTCTACTAGCTCACAACGTGTTAATAGATTGACATGTTGAAATAGTCCAAAAAAGTTTTTCAAAATAGTGAAAATGAAATAAGGGATATGGCATAAGGGGTTTAGCATGTAACGAAAATCTCACCCTTAGTCTTTTAAATAACATTTAGTCTTTTAGTCCCAATTCAGTCTTCTCAAACTCATTTTTGTTAGTGTATTCTTAGTCAGCGAAATATCAAACATGATTAGACTTAGTTGCATGTTGTGCACAAGTATAGGCCACTCATCGTCAATATGGAAGAACGTCAATAGTCTCAGTTCATGATTTATAGTCTTTTGAAAACGCACATTTAGTCTTTTAGTACCATTTAGTCTCCTGAATTATTTTTTTTGTCATTCTAGTCTTAGTCGTCTAAATATCAATAGCCTCGACACCCAGGCTTTCATTTTCATTCGCGTTGCGCGAAAACGGAAAGCCTGTACTAACGCACGTTGGAAAGTGGCCTTCAGGGGGAGTGAACCTTCCGGGGTGGGCGTCGCTCTAAATGATGTGATGTAGAACAGCAGTGGACGGGAGGGGGAGGGGCCGGAGATGACGACACGTTAGTGAGATCAAATCAGAGCGCAGCACTTCCGCCGTGTGGATCCCACGACACCCCCGCCCCCCAAGGCCAAAATCATTGAGGGCTAGACCAGGCTAAAATATCAAAAACCTTAGTCGACTTAGTCCTCACTCTTAGTTGACAAAAATGTCACTGGCCTGTATCCAGTGTGTCCCTATTCGAATGTATGGGTAGCGCCCGAGTACTCATTTTCTGACCGCTCA
>CM076971.1:10335200-10339447 GCA_039105355.1 Benthosema pterotum | reverse complement strand
CATCGACATTATTAAAACATATTATTAGACACCATTTCAGACGCTAATGTGCTCGCATCCTAACTCAGATATTGATGAAATGGCGTTGGTTTCGTGGTAGTTAGTTAATAGCTCAAGTGTCACTTTAGATTTACTATTACGTTAAGCAATTTCATTTGAAGTATGTTTAAAATTTGACTTGTGTGCATGCCATCATGTTTGGTGAGGGAGTCAGGGCATTGGGGGGGGGGGGGGGGGGGGGGGCGGGGGGGGGGGGGGGGGGGGGCATTGACCTCCTAATGCCTATACCTACATCCGAGCCTGCACCACCGCATAACGTCACCTGCTTTTCTCACTCTTAATTATGACAATTTCCTTTAATTATTTCTGGGTGCGTAGCAGCACCCCCCTCTTCTCTCCCGACCCCCCACCCACCTCCCCTCACCCCCCAACCTCCTGCTTTGCCTCCTGATGCAAGTGACCTTTCATGTGCCACAGAAATGCCAGGGGCGTCCCAGAGTCTCTGTGGTGAGTGATGTGTTGGTTTCCCTTTGACGGGCAGAGGCAGCAGGCAGTGAGGGGGGGGGGTGTTGGGGGGGGGGGTGCGCTGGTGGCGGGGTAGAGGCGCTAATTGCAGTCCCGGCTTGTTGTGAAGGTCAGCGCGAGTCCAAAGAGAGAGAAAAAAAAAACTCCTCCCCAATTAATCCCCCCCCCCCCCCCCCCCCCCCAGAAAGGGGTGGGGGGGGAGAGGTGGGCAACCCCCCAATTTAACGCACATTGCGGTTTTTGCGACGCCGGCTGCACTTTTCTCCCTAAACCTGATTGCAGCGTTTCATTAGAGGATTTCCACTAATTGGTGTAAGATTAGGTTTCCGCTTGCCTGTGAAAAATGTCACGACACACAGCTGTTTCTAGGCGGGACGGGATAATTGGCCAAATGTCATGATTTCTGTATTCATTTCTCTCTGTTGTGCAGCAAAATGTGTTTTCTGTAATTTCCAGGGTTGGTTCAATGAGCCACTAGTTTGGATTAATGAATGTAGGTGCTGTGACCACATGCTGCCACATGGTGGCTCCAGAGGTCACAAAATGCAAACAGTGCAGACATTTTTTTATTTTTATTTTGCAGTAACTCAGGGGTTCTCAACCTATTTGATACCAGGGCCCACTATTTATTCAACATTTTGAGCCATGGACCACCACTTGAGGACATTCTAGCCCCCACAGACATAAAACTAAATATGTATTTTGTTTTTTTTCCACCATTCCAGGCTGGATTTGGGAAAACAAAGGAGTCAAACATACAGATCAAAATGACCATTAATCTTCTACTTTCTCTAGTTGTGTAGGCTAATTCAGATGGTGAATATTTTAACTCTTGAGAGCGTAAAGAAACCAATTGGACCCGCAAGGGTCCATTTGGTTTCATGTTTACGCTCTCAAAGAGTTACATTTAGTTAACCAACTCTCAAGTACCACTGGTGGTCCCCGACCACCTGTTGTAAACCACTGCAGTAACTCATCGTGAAAACAGTCTCTTTAGAAACAAATAGAATGAATGTCATCTCTCTATAGCCTTTGGAAAGCTTGACTGATACTTGTCATTTGAATAAAGTTATATTTTGTTCCTACATTTCCAAAGAATTCTATGATATTCAGATCGTTGTAGGTTGCTGGATATAGTCTTTAACAAACACAATGCAGTTGTTTTTTCACACTTTGGTCTTGTAGTGCTATAGCTGCTCATACAGTACATTCTGTAGTGATCTCAGAATGCAGTGTTGGTCAGTAATGTAATGTAATTCTCTACTCCAAGTTTACACATGTCTCTGCTAGTGCCTGCATGTCTCCTGTAGGCTACCTCTCGTCTCGGTCTCACTCTTATCACCGCATAATTGTATGCCTGTTTATCCATCCATCCCTCCATCCATCCATCCATCCATCCATCCATCCATCCATCCATCCATCCATCCATCCATCCATCCATCCATCCATCCATCCATCCATCCCTCTATCCATCCATCCCTCTATCCATCCATCCATCCATCCATCCATCCCTCTATCCATCCATCCCTCTATCCATCCATCCCTCTATCCATCCATCCATCCATCCCATCCTCCATCCATCCCTCTATCCATCCAACCATCCATCCATCCCTCTATCCATCCATCCATCCATCCATCCCTCTATCCATCCATCCCTCTATCCATCCATCCCTCTATCCATCCATCTATCCATCCATCCATCCATCCATCCATCCATCCACCATCACCATCCATCCATCCATCCATCCATCCATCCATCCTCCCTCTATCCATCCATCCCTCTATCCATCCATCCCTCTATCCATCCATCCATCCCTCTATCCATCCATCCCTCTATCCACCATCCATCCATCCATCCATCCATCCATCCATCCCTCTATCCATCCATCCCTCTATCCATCCATCCATCCATCCATCCATCCATCCATCCATCCATCCATCCATCCATCCATCCATCCATCCCTCTATCCATCCATCCCTCTATCCATCCATCCATCCCATCCATCCATCCATCCATCCATCCATCCATCCATCTATCCATCCATCCCTCTATCCATCCATCCATCCATATCCATCCATCCATCCATCCATCCATCCATCCCTCTATCCATCCATCCCTCTATCCATCCCTCTATCCATCCATCCCTCTATCCATCCATCCCTCTATCCATCCATCCATCCATCCATCCATCCATCCATCCATCCATCCCTCTATCCATCCATCCCTCTATCCATCCATCCATCCATCCATCCATCCATCCATCCATCCATCCATCCATCCATCCATCCCTCTATCCATCCATCCATCCCTTCTCCATCCATCCATCATCCATCCACCATCCATCATCCATCCATCCATCCATCCATCCATCCCTCTATCCATCCATCCATCCATCCATCCATCCATCCATCCCTCTATCCATCCATCCCTCTATCCATCCATCCATCCCTCTATCCATCCATCCCTCTATCCATCCATCCCTCTATCCATCCCTCTATCCATCCCTCTATCCATCCCTCCATCCATCCATCCATCCATCCATCCATCCATCCATCCATCCATCCCATCCCTCTATCCATCCATCCCTCTATCATCCATCCTCTATCCATCCATCCCTCTATCCATCCATCCATCCATCCATCCATCCATCCATCCATCCATCCTTCTCTCCATCCATCTATCCTTCTCTCCATCGTTCCTTCATTTTACATCAGTGGTTTTCAGCCTTTTTGATGTCCTGCACAATTCCAGGCTGGATTTGGGGAAACAAAACATAGGAATCAAAATGACCATTAATCTTCTACATTCTCTAGTTGTGTAGACTTGGGCTAATTCAGATGATAAATATTTTAACTCTTGAGAGTGTAAACATGAAACCAAACGGACCCTTGCGGGTCCGTTTGGTTTCATTTTTTCACTCTCAAAGAGTTACTGGTTAACCAACTTTCCATCATTTATCCTGGGGACCACCTGGACCCTCTCAAGGACCACTGGTGGTCCCCAGACTACTGGTTTTATACCATAAAAAAGTTAAGGATTTGAAAGATCAACATGCAGCTACTGTATGGCTGCGATGAAAGCGTTAAATTCCATATTACATATAGCTAACAACATTTCCTAAAGATATTCATCATTTATGTTGTATGGGGCAGTAAAGTGATCCCATTACCATATTGCTGAGCTCCCACTACTGTATGTCTGTATTTACATTAACACATACAGGGCATCACAAACGCCCATCTTCTTTTGAGGGGATTTAAATAATTCTGTCTATGTTTGTAATCTTGTCACACGTGTGGATGTGTAAATAGATAAGGGGCGGTGTGTGTGTGTGTGTGTGTGTGTGTGTGTGTGTGTGTGTGTGTGGTGTGTGCGTGTGCGTGCGCGTGCGTGCACATGCAGTTTTCTTTACCTGCCAGACAGCGCTAGCTTGCGTGAAGTGAGAATCGAATTTTTCATGTGAATCAAAGTATATCGAAATGAAAACAGCAACATGACTATTTATCATATCGTTTTGCAAGGCAAATAATCAGTATCGAATTGTTCTCTTGGCAGATAATCATTAATAACTAAAAATAAATAAATAAATAAAAACTGTAGCTGATCGAGAATACCAGCCCTTGTCAGTTTATTTTAAATAGTTACGATATTGATCGCAAATCATTGAATCGTATCGGGTCGCGTCACCAGAATGACCCAATATCGTCCATGTATCGTATAG
>CM076971.1:10305200-10332700 GCA_039105355.1 Benthosema pterotum | reverse complement strand
TCAGTAATTCTAAATGTATTTGATACATTCGTATCGGTAACGCCATGTACTTAAAGTACAAACGAATTAGAAGTGTTGTACGAAATATTAATCATTTTCGACATATAATTGTACTGTATGAATTCAAATACTGGTGTATAGATGTTTTGAAAAGGACACTGCACTGTGAATATAGATCAGCTATTTCCATACAACCAAATCTTACATAGGGCAGATGTACTTTATGTATGCCTTATAACAATCATCCAAATCTACAAAGTAAATAGTAACTAAAGTTCTTTTAAAATTTGTAGTGGAACACATGTATTATGAAAATTGGAAATACTGAAAATTGTATTGTACTTGAGTTACTTCATATTTGTGTGTGTGCTTGTGCTTGTGCGTGTGCGCGTGCGTGTGCATGCTCACCGCACGCTTCTGAGCACTGTGGCAAACATGCTCACATTTTGTCTGTCTGCAAAAAAGCTGAGCATGGAAAAGTTCGGGACTTTGGTCTGAGTCACGTCGGATAAAATGAAATCCTGCACTTGCGCTACCGTACAGTATAACCAAGGATTTCCTCCTCGCTATTAGGAAAAAACAGGATTTAGGTGTTAATGTCACCGGGAGGCCGAGCTTTACTTGAGAATTTGACACAGTCGGCTTTCAAGTGCTGTGCATAACGAAGCTTGGAAAGAACACACCATGCTGATCGTCTGCAGGTTTCACAGCAGAAAGCCCAGAAATGTGTCCTACTTCACTGTTTTTCTAACCCTTTTCTTGTTGAGTTCCATTATTTATTCAGCATTTGGGCCATGGACCACTATTTGATGAGCTTTGGCCTCTCAGAACCAAGATCGGGGTAGGATTTTATCCACAATGCCATGCTGTATTGATGTGGCACCATTATTGAGATAATGGGCAAACTCTGGTCCAAAAAAATCTGCTTACCTGTAGGCAGAACACAACAATTTATTGCTTCCATTCTTTAATCCATCTTTTGATCCGAGCGCATCGTGTGACGATCGTTGTGTTTGTGCCTTTCATTTGGGACAAAAAAAAAAAAAAAAAAAACTGCTGCACCCACATGTGAATGTGATGCATTTCATGGGGTGGCACAGGTATAGAGAAATGGAAAAAAAGAGAAAAAAAATGGGTTAGAACGCTAGTCCACAAAGAGATTTTCAAGATGTTTGGGGGCATTTTCTCTGCAATGGGAGGTCGGATCTGCTCAGATTAAAGTGTGTTGGATAGAGGACAATCACACAGTTAATCCTTTAGTTATACATCTCTGAATGACTGTGTGAAAAAGGTATACAACTGTGATTTTTTTGTTTTTGAGTTCAGTCAATCAATTACTTAAAGAGGGGGTGCCGTGATTTTTGGATTTTTTTCCCCCAATTTTGACCATGTTTAAGAGGTGACCATATGTATATAGACCCCTTGATGTGTTTTTGTGCAATGATGTCTTCCCTTTGTATTCTTCCTGGGGACTGAACCTTTCCAGTCAAATGTGCCAATGAAAAAAAAAAATCAATATAGTGACATCAGATGCTCAGCCCCTCCCCTAACTCCTCCCCCTTTATCATGCAACTAAAGCTGTGGGCGTGGCTTCAGTTCAGGTGGATCTCCACCCATCACCACCCACCAGGCAAACCAGGCATACTTACTTACCTGAACTGGTAGGGTGGAATCATAAAAATGACAGTTTAACAATGTACACTTTTTTTGGGGGGGGGGGGGGGGGGGGGGGGGGGGGGGGGGGGGGGGGGGGGGGGGGGAACTTACATTTTCATATAACATTAATACCTGATGATCATGTTTTAGGGTAGAAAAAAATCATGGCACTCTATCTTTAATTCATATGAAGCCAAGTGGGGGCGCTACAGGCTGGAAAAGTGGCACCCAAGGAGTTAATACCCAGGATATTTAAAGTGTATAGCTACAACGGCATTACATTTAAGTTAAAGTGTATAGCTACACGGCTCTACAGTACATTTAAGTTAACTCCGTAGGTCAGGAGGAGGCTGTTGTTCAACACTCAGCGTTTAAACCATCAGCACAATGTTCTAATTAACCAGACATGAGGCCCTTGGGAAGTGTGAAGATAATCAAGGGAGATTATGAGTCATTTGTTTGTTTGAGGCATTGTTTGATTAGCAATTATACTGATTGAAGGCACGTGACCCTCGCCGGTAGCACCGCGCGCACACACACACACACACACACGCAGGCACACGTGCACACGCCAACTCAAACCATATCCTCCCCGGGCGCAATATGTAAACGAGTTGTTTAAATTCCATTCAATAAAGTGTACGTACGACACATTGCAATGCACCGAGCTGTACAAGCTCTCCCCCTTAAGCCCTCATAAAATATGGATGATTTCTCCTTGGAATACATACATTTTATTATGACTAAGGAGTTGAACTATGAGCTCAGCTAAAGTCAAATCTGATAAATAAGCAGCTCATTGGTTTTCTTTACAGCTTGTGGATTTAAGTCAACACAGTGAGAGTGACAGTGTGGTTTTAAAGCCCCCCCAAGCAGCTGTGTATCGTCGACGAATGACTGCATGATGCTCTTTATTGCTCTGCAATGACCCTTCTCATAACCACACACCCTAGGGGCGGAGTGTTTAAGGCCCTGATACACCTGGCATGGTTTGACAATATCAACAAGCAATGTCAATTATCAACGTTTCACTATTCTACAGAAAATGATCAACTCCCGGTGTTCAGAAAAGTCAGATCGTTAGCGCCCTCTACTGGTCACATTTCGGAATCCTCCCATCACCACAATACTGTAAAAACATGAACTGAATGCTGCTGCCGCATCACTGGTCTGTCTTAGTGAATAATGTGGGGGTTGAAAATTTATATCAATTACTTTAACTAAAAACATTTTTTGGGGAGTCTGTTTATGCAGAGCGCCTAATGTTCGATTCGTAGGGAGATAGATGGAATATTCCAGTGTCTAAAATTGCCCCAAAATACTGGTGGTATTTGTTAAAAAAAGGGTGACTTGAGGGGCCTTTAAACACCGAGAGATCGTAGGTTTAGCATGAGGCTGAGGGTGTGTTGGGGGGCTGCCTGTGACGAACTTTGTCTATACTCGACTACTTGGAGCTATACAGCACAGCCGCCTCGCAAGGGAAAAACACACACCAGGGCTTGACACTAACACTTGCCCGCTTGCCCGGGGCAAGTAAAAAAATGGTGGGCAAGTGAAGACTGCTACCTGGTTGCCCGATCGGGCAAGTGTGCAACTTAGTGCACTATAACACAACACAAGATAAATTTGTCTTGAAGGCAGTCATTGCACTCTGCCTCTGTCTCTTTCCCTGCTTTCTAGCTATCCACAATTCCAGGCTGGATTTGGGAAACAAAACAGGCAAATTAACATACACATCAAAATGACCTAATCTTCTACATTCTCTAGTTGTATAGACTTGGGCTAATTAAGATGATGAATTTTAACTCTTGAGAGCGTAAAAATGAAACCAAATGGACCCGCAAGGGTCCATTTGGTTTCATTTTTACGTTCTCAAGAGTTACATAAATGCAAAATTTACAATATATTTTTGGGGGGCAAGTGACCATGACCTGAGGGCAAGTCGAACCTTACTTGCACTTGCCCGATGGGCAAGTGCCTCGGAGACCTTAGTGTCAACCCCTGCACACACTAGCTGTCATTAGTAGTATCCTTGCAGAACTTTAAATACAGGCATGTGTCAATGCTGCCTGTGACTAAGTCCACTCTTACTACACATAAACGTATGTCAGCTGTGTTCACATCATGCTAATCTTCTACTAGATGTCTAGACAACAGGGCTCTGAAACGCTGTTTTATTTATTTATTTTCCTACAACTCCACAAATAAATAAATAAGTGTGTGTGTGTGTGTCTGTCTGTCTGTCTGTCTGTCTGTCTGTCTGTCTGTCTGTCTGTCTGTCTGTCTGTCTGTCTGTCTGTCTGTCTGTCTGTCTGTCTGTGTCTGTCTGTCTCAGTCTCATACCAGGTGAAGCAGGGGACATGTGAAGTGGTGGCCATTCATCGCTGCTGTAATAAGAACAAGATTGAGGAACGCTCCCAAACCGTCAAGTGTTCCTGCTTCCCTGGGCAAGTTGCCGGGACCACCAGAGCCAGACCCTCGTGTGTGGAAGGTAAGAAAGACAATTTTGCATGTGAGCAAGCACAATTGCACAATTTTATATTGGAACAAAATCAGTAACAAAATCATTGCATACGTATCTACTATATATGACAATATATCGATTTAATGGATAAAATGTTGTGATATGCCATCACATTCTGTGTTTTTGGAGAAAAATGAGTGCGCACCTATGCAGTATATGCCGTATATATCTATCGGTTGCAATTCCAATTGTTTCATCTTAACTATTTCTGTCACATGCAGTGATGCTGCCCCTCTCCCTCTCTTAAATGTGTGTAATTACTGTAGTTTATATATGTATTACAATTGATTTCAACTGTTTATTTCATACTGAAACCTGTACATAGTACCATAGGCACATACTTTACCTGCAAGTCATGCATACAAACAAATGAAGTCGACTAACTCTGCGTCCGCAAACATCAAACGTTTATTGTTTTATTCATTTGGCTGTAACCAGGGTGTTCATGGAGGCTGCTACATTTTCCAAAACAATATTTCAAAAATATTACACATATTCTCACATATTAGGAGGATACTATCAGTCACCAAAAAAAGATGGGTTGTTTTCGAATAATCTGTCATGGTTAAAATGGAGTTTTAAGTTACAATACGATACGCTAAAATGAACATCAAACATCTAAATACTGAATGGAGTATTTAGAAACTGGCTGGTGTGTTCACATAAGACTGAGTAGACCAGGGGTGGCGGGTGGCCAACCAGTCAGAGACTAAGAGCCACTTTTTTACCGTGTTGCTGCAAAGAGCCACATCATACAGAAGGGCACACATGAACATCACCACATCCCTTCCTCTCTCTCACACACACAGACCTCTGCTCAGCCAGATTTATTGTAAATGTCACACACCAACTTGATAATGACTCGTAGCCCACACGACCTGACTTTGGATAACCGGTTTAAAATGGATGGATTATGTAGTTATTTTCAATAATTAACATCGGGTGCACTGTCTCACACACAAACTCTCAGTTGAACCAGTTCTACAAAAAAATAATATAACATTGTGAGCTTGCACACACAAAATCGATTTTATAATCATAATATAGGAAATGAATGGCTGCGCCAGGCCCAGCAATTTTGACATGTGAAAGGCCCTTAAGAGCCACATGAAACCAGCCAAAGAGCCGCATATGGCTCAAGAGCCACAGGTTGGCCAGGCCTGGAGTAGACCATAAAATGACCAAATGGTTTTTTTTGAAACTAACAAAAAAACAGTGAGACAAATATTGGTGGGCATATCTCTCTTACTGGTACTCTGTTCAGAGACTTATCCCGTCCCAAGGAGATCATGTAACATGAAAGGTTTTGAAGCCACTAATGCAGGTAACGGAAGCCCCATGCAGTCACAGTCATCCCCTGTGTCACATGAAGGCTGATCTACTGCAGCTGTCTTCAAACCTAACCCACTGCAGGGGCGGATCTAGGCATGGGCATGGAATGCCCCCCTAAATGCCTAGTCTGCCCCACCAAACACGATGGCATGCAAAACAACCCAAGATATTTCAAATTAAAGAGCCTATATTTAAAATGGTTTGAAACACTCCTGCTGCTACTAACTAACTACAGCTGTGTCACCACTAAACCAACAGCATTTCATCATTGAAAACAGAAAACTCTCTGAGTCAGACCTTTAGCTTTATGCATGCTGCGTGTCTGTTGCAACTTCAACAACAACTGATGTTGTTATTGATGTTTTACTTGCCTAATAAAAGTCCTTGTGGCGCAAAGCAACACAGGCGATGAAGCCGCCCCCCCCATACCATTTTCTCATGCCCCCCCCCCAATTGGAAATCTTCCATCTACCCCTGCTTCAAACGTAACCCACTGGAACACTGGAAACCCAAACGCAGTTTCCAGTGGAACCTAGTGTACCAGTTGACGGGACCTGCGTTCTGTACAGTATGTACAGTATCAGGCCTCAGTTTACAGTACACTTAGGTTACAGAGACATTCCGGATAGTCTAGGGCCTGTTTGACTTGGCAGAGCGTTCCATATCTCTCCAGGGCATACCTGGGCATTATGCGGCCCGGGGGCCAAATGCGGCCCTTTGGCTGACTCTGACCGGCCCGGGGACCACCAGTGGTCCTTGAGAGAGTTCCAAGTTAAATATGTAAAGTTGGTTAACCAGATGTAACTCTTTGAGAGCGTATAAATGAAACCAAATGGACGCTTGCGGGTCCATTTGGTTTCATTTTTACACTCTCAAGAGTTAAAATATTCATCATTTGAATTAGCCCAAAGTCTACACATTCAATCAGAGAATGTAAGAGAATGGTCATTTTTGTTATCCTGTTTTGTTTCCCAAATCCAGCCTGGAATTGTGGACAAAAACAAAATAAATCTTGAAGAAAGTTTTGGGATCTGTGGGGCTAGAATGTCATCAAATGGTGATCCGTGGCTCAAATACTGAATAAATAGTGAGCCCTGGTGTCAAAAGGGTTGGTCTTACTCTTACTTCTATGTTGAAATTAAATTTATATTCCGCAGACTTTAGTTCAGCCTTTAGTCTTGGCCCTCCACAATATTTTATGTATCTCATTTGGCCCCTTGGGAAAAATAATTGCCCACCCCTGCTCCAGGGCTATTGGAGCGGCCTATCAGATGGTAATCAAGAAATTATTGTCTGGTTTGCTGCACTTTGTCACAACTCTAGAGAAGATGAAAGATTTATTTATTTGTATTTGTATTTGTATTTATTTATTTAGCACATAAAAAGAAGGCAGTACAAATGTATCATAGTATATATATATATATATATATAAAAAGGGAACAGTGCTAGGAGGAGGCAGGAAGCCCTAGGGCTTATACGAGGCCTCCACCCAGATACAGTCTCCTAACAATAAAACATGATTTTGGTGCGAGTACAAAATAGCGACATGATTCAGTGATTAGGGATAGGTTTACAATATAGGCCTATAAGTTAAGTAACATACAGTATGAAAGGAAAACACAAAACATATTTTTTTACAGAATAAATTAAGGGATGCTGTGACATGATTAAGAATTATGACAGGATGAAGGATGATTAGAGCATGATTAACAGCTTTGATTGACAATTTTCTTGTAACAAAAAATAAAAATAAAAGTAGATACCAGTGAATGCCTGTGAAAAAAAAATGATAATAGTTAGATAAGTTGAGTAATTAAATAGGGTCATTTAGGCACTCAGTGATCAAAGTATCTTTTAGTCTCTTTTTAAATAGGTTAAGCGAGGAGAGCTGCTGGTTTGTACTGTATGTATCGTAAAGTGTAGTGCCTCTATATTTGATGGAAAACTGACTATGGCTTGTACGGTATAGGGGAGGGTGGAGGTTAGTTGCTTTCCTAGTATTGTAATTATGCACTTGGGAATTAGTCATGAAATAGTCTTTAAATGTTTTCGGGATAGATTCATAGGTCAGAGGTTTTCAACCAGTGGTCCGGGGACCATTTGGTCGGTTGGACCATTTATAAATGGATTTCTCATACTGGCGACAACGACTGTACCGTGGAAATGGCAGCTGTGATCTGCTAGCCCGATCACATGACCAGACCACAGTTTGCACAAGGGTGCGTTCACATCTTTCGTCCAGCTCCAGTCGTATTAGGAAGGATAATTGGCAGATTTTGGGACAGCCTGTTCTGAGTCACAGACAGTTACTTTAAACCAGGGGTGTAAAACCCAAATACAGAGTGGGCCAAAATAGAAAAATTGGTACAAGTCGAGGGCCGGAGATACTGGTCTGTGTTTCAACACCGGTTTACGATGACGTCCCTGTCAAGCAGCAAAAATGTAATTTCCCTTCAAAAATCAATGTCTCTTAATGGCAAGATAATTGTAAAGATGAAACTGCCTGCATTAAAAACTGTTTTAATGAAAAATAGCAGGTGTTCACGTCTCATAGCGCGCCGCGCTATGAGACGTGAACACCTGCTATTTTTCGGGGATTTTTTTTTTCATCTATAATCCTCACCAAGTGCTGCTTTCATAGTTAATTGAGAAAGTAAATGAGACTGAGTTGAGGAAGTAAAACATTGCATCCATTTCTTATCATGGTGTGTGTAATATACCAGAGGGCCAGTTCCAATACTAATTCAATATTATCCCGCGGGCCGAAGATAATTCATTCACGGGCCTGATTTGGCCCCCGGGCCTTGAGTTTGACATATGTGCTTTAAACAGTACGTTAATGATACAGTGCTGTGTCTTATGTGTATATTTATTCACATGCAGCATTGTATCATTAACCCCATGTTTAAACCAACTCTGACTCAGAACAGGCCTGGGGACGACCCCCGCTCCGAGCAGCACGACTCCACTTCACACAGGTGTGATTTTTTTTTTTCTATCAACATTATCAATTAGTACCAATGATGTCAACTGGTGGATGTACTAGTCGACTGTTTGCTTAAAGCTCCTTTTACGATACAAACCCTTAAAGCTGGACAGAAGGAATAGCATCCCTTAAAAATATTACTCCATTGATTTTCAGCCTATTGACACATGGTGAGTTTTTAGCCAGAGTACCGGCAGTGAGCAAAATCTCCTGTAGGATGCATGCCTGAAGCTGAGTCCATCCATCCATCCATCTATCTTCAACTGCTTATCCGTAGCTGGGCCACTGGGGCAACAGCTCCACCAGAGTGCTCCAGACTTCCTTCCCCAGAGAAAACATTAGTGCCTTCCTCCTGGGCCATCCTGAGATGTTCCAGTCTATTTGTTTGCTCCAACTGCACCTTGGTCCGCCCCGGGAGGCTGTCTTCTCCCTGTAGGTCCATGCACCTCCAGGAGTTAATTCCCCAGAAAGACACTCCCAACCAGATTCCCACCTAAGCTGGCTCCTTTCCATGTGACGAAGCTTGAAGCAACTCAACTCCAAAGTCTGTCCCACAGTAACTGAACTTCTCACCCTGTCTCTAAAGGAGAAAACTGATTTTGTCTTTGTATTCGCAACTTTATTTGTCGTCACAATTCATGACCCAACTGTGGGTGAGAATAGAAACAAGCATTGTGAAGTTCTTTTCGCTTTGGTGGCTATGGAAACGTACATTATACCGTCCGATGAGGTCACCACGTGTCAGCATTATGTAGAACTTTCTGTAGCTGGCTTCCAGTCTCTTATCCGTTTTAAAGGATAACACAAGCACAATGGACGGCGTTCAACCCATACAGTGGACCACGGACTGCAGGGACCGGACCTTCGATGGCGTGGTCCTGGTGTCCGAGAGCCACAACACTCTGCCCGAGGAGCTGGCCTGTCTGGCGGCTCCCCTGAGGGACTACAGCCTCCTGGACATCGGCGGCCTCAGTCAGAACAACGTGGTCTTCCTGAACGCCCCCAACCTCCCCGGCCGTCGGATGGTCTTCGCCTCCACCGGCCCGGTCAACCGCGACTTCGACGACGTCCGGAGCTTCGCCGAGGCGGCCGGTCGCGGCATCGCGCGTTCTGTCGTGGCCGGCATGCAGCGTCCCTTACTGGTGTGTCCCACGCACAACGACTACCCCGAGAGCGCCCTAGCGGCGGCGCTGGGGGCGCTCCACGCCCTCTACACCCCGCTGGAGGTGCGGGAGGCCAAGAAGGACAGCCCCTTCAAGGTGGGCCTCCTGGGGCTGTGGGCGGCGCGGGAGGCCCAGGGGCAGCGGCTGGTCCGGCTGGCCGGCGCCCTGGAGAGCGGGCGGCTGGTGTGCCGCGACATCGGCGGCTCGGACCCCGAGCGCATGTCTGCGCCGCGCGTGGCCGAGTACGTCCAGGCGCTGTTCGCCAACGGGCCGGTGCGTGTGGACGTGATCTCCAACGTCCACGCCCTGGAGAAGGACTACCCGTGCTTGGCCACGGTCAACCGCTGCGCCAGCGGCGTGCCGCGGCACCGGGCGCGGGTCATCAAGCTGCAGTACTGCGGCGAGGCGCCCGTCCAGAGCACCCTGATGCTGGTGGGCAAAGGGGTGACCTACGACACGGGCGGAGCCGACATCAAGGCCGGCGGCGCCATGGCGGGCATGCACCGGGACAAGTGCGGGGCGGCGGCGGTGGCCGGGTTCTTCCAGATCCTGGCCAGGCTGAGGCCCAAGCACCTGAAGGTTGTGGGCTCCATGGCCATGGTGCGGAACAGCGTGGGGCAGGACTGCTACGTGGCCGACGAGCTGCTGGTGTCGCGCGCCGGCCGGCGGGTGCGGGTGGGCAACACGGACGCGGAGGGCCGCATGGCCATGGTGGACCTGCTCTGCGAGATGAAGGAGCTGGCGGCGCGCGAGGTCTCCCCGCAGCTGTTCACCATCGCCACGCTGACGGGACACGCCATCCGGGCCGCGGGGCCCGACTACTCCGTCATCCTGGACAACGGGCCGGCGAGGCGCGCCGGGACGGCCGGCCAGTGGCAGAAGGCCGGGGAGGTCCTGGGCGACATGTTCGAGGTGTCCAACATCAGGCGCGAGGACTACGAGTTCCACCGGGGGAAGTCGGAGTACGAGGACGTCCTCCAGAGCGGCAACAAGCCGTCCAGCGCCACCGACCGAGGGCACCAGGCGCCGGCCGCTTTCCTCATCATGGCCTCCGGTCTGGATAAGTGTGGGGTCGACTCGCCCAACCCTCTGCCGTACTCACATATCGATATCGCCGGGTCCAGCGGCCCCTTCCCGGGCGTGCCCACTGGCGCGCCCCTCCTCGCCATGGCGACCAAGTATGTCTTGCCGGAGGAAGACTGCTAGTAGGAATGTTCCCATGGCTGGAAATGTTGAGAGAATGAACAGCCCCGGGCAGCGGGCAAAGTCGTCTAGGCACCTAGACTGATAATCTACAGATCCAGGAAGGGCAAAAGCAATCCTCGGTTGCCACGGCTGTCGCACCGGTTTTATAACCGTTGTTACAGTTTTGCATAACAATAGTGACTGTTTTGCACAACAGCAGACCGTTTTTGCATAAAAGTTTGCATAATGATTGAGGGTTAAGGTTAGGTTTAGGCATAGGTTTTACTGAGGTTTAGGATTAGGGGCTTAGGATGGCTCTCCTCCACAGATCCTTAGAATATAGACAGTTACATAAACTCTGTTCACTTCATGTAAAAGTAAGAAGTAACAATAAGAGTAAGTAACAAGTAAGACCCATACAACAACCCAGTAGAATTATCTTAAATACACTTATTTTAAATCTATTGTAGTAATAACACAACATAAACATTAGAGGCTTTAGTTGTTACTGCATAATACTTTAAATCAGTTGGCATGCTGCATACCTGCCTGTATCAGTGTGGTTGTTTTTTGAGAATATTTTCCATTTAGCCCTACTCTTAGGGCTCCATTTTCGTTACCGCTATACCCCTTATCCCTTAACTTCTTTGTCTTTTTAAACTATTAAAAAAAAACATTTCTCAGTAGTTCAAATGGCCGGTCTACTAGCTCACAACGTGTTAATAGATTGACATGTTGAAATAGTCCAAAAAAGTTTTTCAAAATAGTGAAAATGAAATAAGGGATATGGCATAAGGGGTTTAGCATGTAACGAAAATCTCACCCTTAGTCTTTTAAATAACATTTAGTCTTTTAGTCCCAATTCAGTCTTCTCAAAATCATTTTTGTTAGTGTATTCTTAGTCAGCGAAATATCAAACATGATTAGACTTAGTTGCATGTTGTGCACAAGTATAGGCCACTCATCGTCAATATGGAAGAACGTCAATAGTCTCAGTTCATGATTTATATTCTTTTGAAAACGCACATTTAGTCTTTTAGTACCATTTAGTCTCCTGAATTTATTTTTTGTCATTCTAGTCTTAGTCGTCTAAATATCAATAGCCTCGACACCCAGGCTTTCATTTTCATTCGCGTTGCGCGAAAACGGAAAGCCTGTACTAACGCACGTTGGAAAGTGGCCTTGAGGGGGGAGTGAACCTTCCGGGGTGGGCGTCGCTCTAAATGATGATGTATGTAGAACAGCAGTGGACGGGAGGGGGAGGGGCCGGAGATGACGACACGTTAGTGAGATCAAATCAGAGCGCAGCACTTCCGCCGTGTGGATCCCACGACACACCCCCCCCCCCCCAAGGCCAAAATCATTGAGGGCTAGACCAGGCTAAAATATCAAAAACCTTAGTCGACTTAGTCCTCACTCTTAGTTGACAAAAATGTCACTGGCCTGTATCCAGTGTGTCCCTATTCGAATGTATGGGTAGCGCCCGAGTACTCAGTTCTGACCGCTCAATGTCTCAACTCTTCTATCCCTACCCTAATGATCTCTGCTGCCCATCTCTCCCCATTATCTGTCAGACTACTGTACCTTTACCCAAAAATCACACCTGTGTGAAGTGAGGCTCTCTTGTCATTGTACCGCTACATCATCCAATAAAAAAATTGCATCTCTGTGTGAAATGATAAGTGCACTTATCATTGTACAATGAACATCTCAATGTCACTGGCATGTAATGTTTGTGTTGCCATGGACTTGCATCATATTAGACAGACATGACCTAATTTCTCCTTTCATTGTCCTTGCCAAATATGATCCTCGTGGTGTCAAAGAAGCCGTTTATAGGAGGGGTTAGCACCCACCAAACATGGCAGGTGTACCGATGTCTCAGTTTACGAAATTGTGGTTTTAACTGTTCTAACAAGGACAATATATAACCATGTTTAGTGATGGTATAACAAAAATAATTTAGTGTTCTCCTGTTAAGACCCACACAGCTAAATGTGGAGAATACATTGCAGATTAGGTAGATTACCCAATAAAAAATATTTCTCATCGCAATATATTGAAGCAATACACAGTAACTTGGGGTACTCTTCTTTAATATTTCATCATGACTAAAAAAATAAAAATGAATGATAATAATAATTAATATTTCATAGGGGCGCTATAATGGGAGGGCAAAATCGGTGAAAAACATGCGTATCATTTTGAAAATATTATTTTAAAATTCAATTACCGTAAGTTGGGAACTTCTCCTTTTGTCTAAACATTCCTCAGACATGTGAAATTAGTCCAGTGAAGACAAAATGGGAAAGAAAAGGACAGCCCGTTCAAGGTGGGCCTTGAACGGGCCCACCATTCACCTGCAATGTGGTGAATGGATTTTTTTCCCTCTATCACACTATCACTAAACTCAGGTGAAATTCACTGCAACACCAGCCTACACCTGTCTGCTGAGAAAAACAGTGCTGTGGGCAGGGAATCAAACCCACGTTCTCTGATGTCACTGAGCATTGTGAAGCGACGAAAACACCCACCTCGGACATCAACAGTATATTATGACAATTGCAAAAACGCAATATTTCGGGTGAAAGTTATGCATGTTGAGTGTTCCAGGGTTAACATGCAATCTCAGTGGTGTTTGGATGTGCTATATTACGTTTGTGTGTGTGTGTGTGTGTGTGTGTGGGGGGTGTTTCTTTGTCCATGTATTTTCACTGTATTCTGGTCATTTCAAATGGAGAGAGAGAGAGACTGAGAGAGAGGGAATGATGGTGTCATTCTGTTGAACCTTGGTTACGCTTGTCTGCGATCTCAGAGAACCCTTTCCCCAGCACGGAACATAGCGTGTCACTGACCCCTATCATCTGCAGAAAACACACACACGCACACACGCACACGCACACATGCACACGCGCACAGATTCAAGTTCAACCCCATCCGCCACAGTTGTATTAACCTCTAACAAGTGGGAAATAGATGGTTGTGTGTGATATGATGTGAGCGGAGGCGTAGCATCAAGCAGAACAAACTGTTGGGGTCATCAGAGACGAACGGTTCACACACAACCACCAGTGGTTCTCAAACCGTGGGTCGGGACCCACACTGGGGCACTTTAGGATGTCCCTCTAGACTCAGCAGTGCATGTAAAGTTACAGCACTTCATTGTAAACATAGTACTATAGCAGTGGTTTTCAACCTTTTAGATACTGTACCACGGCCCACTATTTATTCAGAATTTGAACCAAATTGGTTTCATGTTTACGCTCTCAAAGAGTTACATCCTGTTAACCACCTTTTCATCATGTAGCTAGGGACCACCTGGAATCCTCTCAAGGACCAATGGTGATCCCCGGAGCACTAGTTGAAAACCACTGCTATATAGCATCCGCCTATGACTTAACATTTATTTAGCATATATAGATCTACTTCCTACTAAACATTAATTGAGTGTTTAAAGTCATTTAATGCAATCCATTTGGACTATTCTGTTATGTACACTGTCTATTATATTAATACATTGACCACTGCTACTCGCCGTCCCCTGTGCTGAACTTGTGGAACACGAAAATTAATTGATTCCATTCTTTAATCCATCTTTTCATCCCAATGTATCGTTTTCCGATCGTCATTTTGACCTCCAAAATAGGGATGCTGGGCTTATTCTAATGACTTATTTGCTTGAGCGGAGCAGGTGCAAGTTAAGCGATCGGTGTGCAGTGGGGCGCTGTAGACTAATATGCTTGTCAAACTGGGGGGTCCTTGAAGTTAAACACGTTGAATATCACTGCTAGAGCCGTGAACATCTTCTCTTATGGGGGTTTGTGGCAGTTTTCAAATGCCTTAGACATTACTCATATGCACTCATCTGACTACTGCCGGTAAACACTATTCTCTAAGCTCTATCCATCTCCAGTGTGCTGCTGTTCTCCTCTCTGACCAGTAGAGGGTGCCTTTCCCATTCGAATGACTGTAGCCAGCGTTTCATTTCAACCACATTTTCACTCAATAAATAGAAGATTTGTTGTTTAGACTCTCTCTAATGAGTTCTTTGAGGGGAACAATGGCTTCATTATGACGAGATCAAGCAAGCATGAAAAAAACAAACTGATTGGCTTTGTAATGAGAGCCTGGGACAAGAGGAGGGCGAGCAACTTTCTGAACTTTCCAGCTAAACTGTATTCTTTGTTGAAGAAGAAATCCGCTAGTTAAAGTAACAGACAGACATGCATGCGCACACGCACATGTGCACACGCACACAACACAAGTACGTGCGGTCGTGCGCACACACATGCCTGCAGACACACACACATTATGCAATTGCAGTCCTACTACATTTTAATTATCTTTCTTTTTTCAATTATTATTGTTGTTATTACTTTTTATTTTCTTCTATCTTGTTGCTGCAATGTCAAGGGAGCTGAACCCCAATCATTTTACTACTAATACTCCCATTATGAGAATCCCACACAGCCACACGCACACACACACAATACTTACATAACCCATTAAAACTCGGCAAACATCTTGTGTTATTGTGTGGGTGGCTGTGGTTCAGGAGGTAGAGCAGGTCGTCCAATGATCCGTGGGTCGGCGGTTCGAATCCCGGCTCCTCCTGTCTACGTGTCGAAGTGCCCTTGGGCAAGCCACTGAACCCCACCCAGATTGCCTCAATGAGTTGGTCGGTGTGAGCTGGCCACCATTGGTGTGTGAATGTGGGAAGTTTAGGACGCTGGCGTCGACTGTTCGCCGCTCTACTTCCCAATGTATGAATGAATGGACCATTGTAAAGCGCTTTGAGCACTTGGAAAAGTGCTATAAAATGCAATCCATTATTGTAGATTTTGTGCTGTTGTAACCCCACAGAATGTCACTTCAGGGGGGGATTATCCAATGGGCATGTCGGGGCCCAGACCCAGGGGCCCTGAGAATCCTAAACCAACATTATATGATACATTGCTGGAACTGTTTAAAGGGGAATTTCACCCTTTTACAACATTCTAATACAGGGGTGCCCAACCTTTTTTGACCCAAGATCTACTTTTCAGCAGCCAACCACTCCGGGATCTACCAGTCCAATATCAACATTTCAAACCACACGCATCGTTGCCGGCCTGCAGTAAACTTCACAACAACACAACACTACGTTGTTTTACCACTTTACTTTATGTCCATAAAAGCATAAAGTACAACGGACTTGTCATAAATAGGCCTACAACAGACTTGGAAAACACTGCCATTGCAAATGCAATCATAATAAGAACAGTCCAGAATAGTCCATTATAAGTTGCAGAACAGTCCATTACACGTTGAACAATACTCTTGGCATAATTCACAGACAGCAGACAACAATCCTCGTAGACAGACAGACACGCAGACACGCACACATTTTTTCATTTCCACCTCATTTTTTTTCTTTTCCTCCCCACATCTCCCAAGATCCACTCATGAATCAGGCCAAGATCTACTGGTAGGGCTCCCCTGCTATATAACATAGAACAGCACAGGGAGCTGTCTGTGGTGCTGAAGTGTTTCTATATAACATAGAACAGCACAGGGAGCTGTCTGTGGTGCTGAAGTGTTTCTATATAACATAGAACAGCACAGGGAGCTGTCTGTGGTGCTGAAGTGTTTCTATATAACAGAACAGCAGAGGGAGCTGTCTGTGGTGCTGAAGTGTTTCTATATAACATAGAACAGCACAGGGAGCTGTCTGTGGTGCTGAAGTGTTTCTATATAACATAGAACAGCACAGGGAGCTGTCTGTGGTGCTGAAGTGTTTCTATAGAACATAGAACAGCACAGGGAGCTGTCTGTGGTGCTGAGGTGTTTCTATATAACATAGAACAGCACAGGGAGCTGTCTGTGGTGCTGAAGTGTTTCTATAGAACATAGAACAGCACAGGGAGCTGTCTGTGGTGCTGAAATGTTTCTATATGTCATTAGTATACTGTAGGTGCGGGGTGGACATGGACATGATAAAAACGTTTCTCCATTGTGTCTTTCCTCGAAATGGTGGTCTGAAGAAAATCATTATCATGGTGAAACACATCTTGATGACATCATCAAGATGTATTTCACCATGTTAATGGATTTCTTTAGACGCTGATTTTTTCTGAGAGTGTACAAATGCAACATTTGTACACTCAGAAAAAATGTTGAAAATAGTTTGTCTGTTTATTATTTTTAAGTAATCCCTTGCTGTGAATCCTGCTTAAATGCAGGTGAATATCACAGGCTGATATGTCATAACTGATATGTGTGCAGACACAATGTGCCACGATGGGAAGGAAAATGCTCTCGGTGTAGGGGGTGGCCCTCTGGCTGGTGGTGGCCCAGCCAGGGGCCCACAATTTCTAGATCCGTCCATGTTCATGCCACCACGTGACGAGAGCTCGTACAAAATACTGAGTTGGAAAGGTGTAGAAATCGGCCTCGAATGGGTTAATTTGTGAAACTATCATTCTGTCCTCCTGCTGCTATTTTGCTGTTTGTTTTTGTGTGTGCGTAAAGGTCACCTCCCGTGTTTTCCCTTCTCTCCGTGAGGACGGCCGCTGCAGCAGGCAGGCAGGAGGCACCGTGTGTGTCAGGGGTGGATCTAGGCATGGGCATGGGGGGGGGCATGCAAAACAACCGGGAGATATTTCAAATTAAAGTGCCTATATTTAAACTGATTTTAAACACTACTACTGCTACTAACTAACTACACCATGTGGCATCACTAAACCAAAAGCATTTCATCATTGAAAACAGAAAAATCTCTGAGTCAGACCTTTAGCTTTATGCATGCTGCGTGACTGTTGCAACTTCAACAACGACTGATGTTATTATTGACTATTATTATTGATGGGATACTTCGCCGAAATTAAACCTCGTCTGTATGGTTATATTATCGTGCGTCCGTGCCTCTGTGTCCGTGTCTCAGTGCATACTGTAGTGGAACACCAGAGGAGGGGGTTCCAGACTGTATCATACTGTAGTGGAACACCAGAGGAGGGGGTTCCAGGCCGTATCATACTGTAGTGGAACACCAGAGGAGGGGGTTCCAGACCGTATCATACTGTAGTGGAACACCAGAGGAGGGGGTTCCAGACTGTTCACCACCTACGTCACTGCCCTAAAAGTGACGTAGGTGGTAAACGTTTCCCAGAGCACTGAACACTAAAGGAGGCAGAGGAGAGCAGCAAGGCACGCACAGAATATACTTTCTCTGGTGCCACTGTGTATATATATATATATATATAATATATATATATATATATATATATATATATATATATATATATATATATTCTGTATATATACTGTATATATATGATATTTATTTTATTATTATTATTTTTTTACATATTGGAGGCCGTGTACAGCATTTAAATGCATTCCGTACCGGCGAAGCACTCCTGTAATTGCCTGATTAAAGTCCTGTAAACGAAAATGGTATGGGTGCGATGAAGCCGCCCCATGCCATTTTCTCCTGCCCCCCCCCCCCCCCCCCCCCAATTGGGAAATGTTACATCCGCGCCTGGTGTGTGTGTGTGAAAGGGAGAAGATGTCTCTCTGTCAGTGTAAACAGCGTAAGGCCTATGGGAGAGAGGTTTAGTCCCTGCTGACTGCATCAGCGTGTGGAAAGGACTGACTTACTGGGGCGGAATTGATAATGGCCAATAAGCAGAGGTCACCCTAGGTTCACTTCTATTTATTAGAATGCTCTTTGCTCAGCGTTGGGCAGCAGCGGGGAGTTATTCCTGCACTGTGTGTGTGTTGTGTGTGTGTGTGTGTGTGTGTGTGTGTGTGTGTGTGTGTGTGTGGTGTGTGTGTGTGTGTGTGTGGTGTGTGTGTGTGTGTGTGTGTGTGTGTGTGTGTGTTGTGTGTTGTGTGTGTGTGTTGTGCGCGCGCGCGTGTGGTGTCTGCGTGTGTGTGGCCGGTATTAAGACCCACCGTTCCTCGTCAATCAGTGGTTCTCAGATGTTGTTTGGCGCCCAAACAAAGGCCAACTACCAGGCCTATTTGCCACTGAGCCTCTCGATCAGCCGTTTCTGTTCTGCTGCTTTTGTGTGTTTCTGTTAATATGACAACATAGGCTATTATCGTTTAACGAGGAAAACATAAGAGTTAAGAGGTTTTTTCTGCCTGTGAGGCGACCAGGTCCAAGGCCTTGGGGCCTCACCTAGGCAACAGCCATCGTACATATCCAATTTACTGGAAATGTACGCTAACTGTACACTGGCAGCCAAATCCAGCCTGAATCAGATCTGAGTCACATGCAGCTTGGAATCTGGTTTGTTTAAATGAGTCACGTGACCTGTTAGACCAATCAGATTTCTATCTTAAAGTGACTCCGATCTAGCCTGACCTCAGTCTGAATTGTCATTTCGTTTCACTTCATTATTCAGACTGAAGTCCCTCAATACCACAGCAGTTTCTAGGATGGGCGTGGTCAAAGTGTCAATCTTCACGGTGATTGTTTCATAACCCAACCCATGTGTTTATGATGATGTTTATGAAGCCTAAAACCTGACGCTTCTTTAAACTAAACTAGTGGCCCAGGCTTATTCTGCGTAGGCTTTGATCCTGCAGCGTGTTGCGTGTTCAAGTCCAATTCATGATGACCTTTGATGCCTGCCCCCCCCCCCTCTTTCCAGTCTGCATTCACTTTAAACTATCAATAAAGGATCTGTGTCTATGAGGAAAAAGTGGATAAAATGTGTCATTACTCAACATAAATTTGATATATCAGTGAGTACTAAAAATTACAAAAAATAAAAATTCATACTCGTATATGAAAAAAATGGTATCGGCACAACTAATACGTATTGTCCCGTATCCAGCAAAAAGTTATGACAGGGCCGGATCTAGGCATGGGGGGGCAATGCCCAGACTGCCCCACCAAACATGATGCCATGCAAAACAACTCAAAATTCAAAAATATTTCAAATTAAAGTGCTTATAATTAAAATGATATGAAACACTACTACTGCTACTAACTAACTACAGCTGTGGCACCACTAAACCCAACAGCATTTCATCATTGAAAACAGAAAACTCTCTGAGTCAGACCTTTAGCTTTATGCATGCTGCGTGTCTGTTGCAACTTCAACAACAACTGATGTTATTTTTGATGCTTTACTTGACTAATATAAGTCCTGTAACCGAAAATGGTATGGATGCGATCCCCATACCATTTTCGCCTACCCCCCCAATTGGAATATGTTACATCGGGCCTGCCTTATGAAAGACTCATACCGGAGTGGAAATCCATTTGCTTTCAGCCGTGGCAGTGAACCAGACAGAGGTATATAACCCAATAGAAAGGCCTGTGAATGGGTTTATTCTGCAGTGCCGGGTGTAGATTTGAGAGACGGACACAGCGTGTGTTCCGTTATTGAGCAAAAAAATATCTAGTTTTATGGTGTGTGTGTGTGTGTGTGTTGTGTGTTGTGTGTGTGTGTGTGTGTGTGTGTGTGTGTGTGTGTGTGTGTGTGTGTGTTGTGTGTGTGTGGTGTGTGTGTGTGTGTGTGTGTTGTGTGTGTGTGTGTGTGTGTTTTATCCCATACCCCACCTGCTTTTGTTTTGGGTTTTTTTTATGTAGTTTCGACCCTCTCTTCAATGTGACGCATTGTCATAATTTTGTCACATTGTCACTCTGCTGCTTTTAGTTTCTCACATAATCGTGCATGGTTGGATGTATGGATTTGTGTGCATGGATGATCAGTGTGTGTGTGTGTGTGTGTGTGTGTGTGTGTGTGTGTGTGTGTGGGTGTGTGTGTGTGTGTGTGGTGTGTGTGTGTGTGTGTGGCGTGTGCGTATGCGTGTTTGTGCGGGGGTGTGTGTGTGTTTGTGCAATGGTACACTACACACACCACGTATTTGTGTGCAATCAATTTCTGTCATTTGTTTTCTTTCTGTTGTGGTTTCTGTGTTCGTTCTTTGCATTATCCTCTGTGTCGGGAGTGGAAACCTCCTATGTCCAAAAACAAGACGGCAAAAACATTTCAGCACATTTCTGATTCAAAACTATATCTCAGTAGAGCACCAACTTGTGCATTGCACACAAGTAGGCCATGGCCTACTTGTGCTCGAGCAGAGTGAGTGACCAGAGTTACTAAATACTGTATATAGCTATTTTTTTTGCCTTTTCCCCCGCTATGTTGCTTCTACTTTGATGCTGCAGCTGTTTCCCTGCAGCCGTGCTTCGTCCTGCATACAGTCCAGAACATGACGACACACATATCATCATATATATATATATATATATATATATATATATATATATATATATATATATTATATATATATATATATTATATATATATATATATATAGCAAGAAGTAGAAGACGGCATGAGGATACAACATGTATTATTTGTCTTTCATATTAGAAATTATTTGATTGTCCCAAAAGATTGTGTGTGTGTGTGTCATCATTATTTGTCACGATCCGAATTGGCTTTTGTCCACGTTGTAATCGTCTTTTATATAAATTATTTTCGAAAAGTCTTTGAGAAAAATGAATGGAGAAAACACTTCTGGAACCTGGTCTATACGCCTTTTATGTAAAAAAAAAAAAAAAAAACGTCTAAATACGGAGATGAGAGGTTTCTGCTGGGCAGTAAGGGTCGGTATCTGTGGCAACACAAAACAACACAGACACAGTGTGTTAGTAAATCATTGTGGAAGTAGATGATGCATGGCTCCCCCCCCTGCTGCTGCTCCTGTAGGCTGGGACCACTGAGCGGAACGGTTAGCATGCCATGCCACGGGGGTCTTCACACCTCGGAGGAGAGCTCAAAGCTTTAGCGTAAAAATACACTACTCAGGTACATGTATGTTAAATTACTCTCTACAGTTACATGCAGGGGCATTTTTCCATCAGGCCAGACTAGGCAGTTTGCCTAGGGCACCATGGCACCATGAGGCAGGGGGCGCCAGGGTGACCAACAGACATGATTTTAAAAGTATCCCAGGCTAATAAGCCTCATATGGATGAATACATTATACTTGTCCTCTATAACTAGAATTGAACATTTAAATCACATATACAGTATGTGCTTTAGTTTAAAAATAGTTCTTATTTTTATCCCTTGGGGGCGTCATTTTACTGTGTTTGGAGCCTCAGGGCTCCAGGGAAAATCTTGTCTAGGGCTCCAAATTGATTAGAAACGCTGCTGGTTGCATGTGCATGTGTGTGGCTCTGTGCAAGCAGCATGCATTCACTTCTTTTGAAGGTAGTAGAGCTGGAATGGGACAAAAGTTCAGCCCGGTCATTTTATGCATGAATTTGGCCCAGACCGGCCCATTTTTGCGTGACATTTTATTTACCTGCCATAGTGTCAACCCCTTACCCCTGTGTCGGATCACTGGCTATACCTATGGTATATGTACTACTGAATGGTCTGATAATGAAAAACGAGGGCCAATACTGATACTTTTTCTGGTACCGATGCAGCATTGCCGATGCCGATAGGAAACGGTATGACAGAAAAGGTCCGATCCGATCCTTTTTCCGATACCCATACAGTATTACGATTCACGGCATCCCTAATTATTATTATTATTATTATTAGTAGTAGTAGTAGTAGTAGTAGCAAGGCAAAGGCAAGGCAAGGCAAGGCAAGGCAAGGCAAGGCAAGGCAAATTTATTTATATAGCACCTTTCATACACAGGGCAATTCAAAGTGCTTTACAGAAAACAGGCAAAAATTACAGAAAGTGCAACAGAGCACTTAAAAAACAGCAGAGATTAAAATACTGCCAGAAACACAAAAGTGCAACAGTGCACATTGAAAATCATTGAAAAAGTTAAAAATGGATATATTTCAAATGTAGGACATAAAAAAGCATATACATTAGAAACAAATATCATCCTGCCTATAAGACAAACACAGTTCAATAGGATAGGCTATGTTAAATAAATATGTTTTTTAATTTGACTTAAAATTACCTATGGTTGGGGATTTCCTAATGTAACTTGGGATACTATTCCAGGTACGTGGCGCATAGTAGTGAAATGCTGCTTCACCGTGTTTTGTTCCAACTATGGGTTGAACAATCAGTAGGCCCAGCACCAGATGACCTAAGGGTTCTGACAGGTTCATATGGCTTCAGCATATCAGAAATGTAACTGGGCCCATATCCACAAATACATTTATAAACAAGTAGCAAAATTTTAAAATCAATTCTCTGGGAAACTGGTAGCCAATGTAGGGATTTTAGGACAGGTGTAATATGGTCCATTTCTTAGTTTTTGTCAGGACTCTAGCAGCAGCATTTTGGATCAGTTGAAGTTGACAAAGAGCTTTGTTTGAAAGACCTGTATAAGCAGACCATTACAATAACCATTACAATAATCCAGTCTACTGGAAACAAAAGCGTGTATTAGCACTTCTAGATCATGCTTGGACATAATAATAGTAGACATAGTAGTAAGTAGTAGTAGTAGTAGCATAGCAGTAGCAGTAGCAGTAGTAGTGTTTTAGCGCCTCCTAGTGGCCCCTATGGTCGCGGCCCACTGGAGAGCTCCTGGTACTTCCTATGGCCAGTCAGACCCTGGTAATATGACCTGGCAGCACAAGGACACATACTAGATGCATGCGATGCTCTTTCACTCCTAACACTTTGGCCTGCACACGCATGCACACGCACACACACACACACACACCACACACACACACACACACACACACACACACACACACACACACACACCACACACACACACACACACACACACCACACACACACAGAACAAATAATGCATTGCATTTTCAAAGTACTCTTATAAACTTCCCAACTCTGTTTGCAATGCCATGCCTCTGTTTTTGCCAGGGAGTGCAGCACCCCCCCCCCTCCCCCCGCCCTCCCCTCGTTCCTTTGTAAAGTATTCATGCGAAAACACTCTAAAAGACTCACGCCTGAGTGCCCATATTGTGTTAGAACTGACTGTCTTGACGTTCCGGAGCTTCACTTTCATTCTGTTTGGAACTCAGTCATGGTAGGAGAGTGAGTCATATCTAATTTTAAACAATTCATATAATTTCATCCGGGTCAGGGCTGTTAAAATAGCACAGCCATACAGTACACCACACACACACACCACACACACAACACACACACACACACACACACACACACACAACACAACACACACACACACACACACACACACACACACACACACACACACACACACACACACACACACACACACACACACACACACACGGGAGTGGGAGTGTGGTTTTATCTGTTCTCATGCGGCCTCATAGTTTAGTTTGCTAGAGCAGTATTATTTATGCATCTTCTGTGTGGAATGGATCTTATATACTGTCAGTGTGTTCAGTGTGGCTGCAGGAGGCCAGAACATCCACAGGACACAGGTTCTTAACCTGTGGGTCAGGACCCTGGTGACCGCATGATGTTAGGGGAATGACCGTAAGAGCCTTTAACACGTTTTGTTCTAGATTCTAGTTTCTGACGCTAGATTCTAGTTTATGGCACTACATTCTACTTTCTGAATGTAAAAATGAAATGTAAAAATGAAACCAAATGGACCCTTGGGCGGTCCATTTGGCTTCATTTTTACACTCTCAAGAGTTAAAATATTCATCACATAATTAAGCACCGCTTAATTATGAAGTTTACACTTTTTTTTTTTTTGTTGGCAAAATACAGCCTGGAATTGTGGACGAAACCAAAAATAATTCTTTAACTTTAGGTGTGAAAACGTAATCAAATGGTGGTCCTTTGTGGCTCAAATCCTGAATAAATGGTGGTCCCTGGGATGAAAAAGGTTGAAAACCCCTGCCTTACAGAATGGGTTAAAACCTCACAGAAAGTCAAGCAAAGAACAACATTACTACCTGTATCAAAAGTAATCAGACTGGCGAAACAAAACATGGTGCCACACTGTCGAAATAACAATGAGGCAAAAATATTGGCTGTTTTCACAATATTTATCTGTGCAAACAACTTTGCTTTTGTTTGAGTTTTTTGTCCGTCGTTCTTCTGTGCCGTTGATGGAAGAATTGTCGCCGCCTAAAACACAAAACAAGTCAATATAAACAGTTTTCTTGTTTGATGTGTCTGCTAAATCGTGTTTGCACTGTGTCTTTTTTTTGTTTGTTTGTTTGGGAAACAGTGCACCTGATTCCTATTTTCCCCGTGGTGGTTGTTGTTGTTTCTCCAATAACAAAGGCGTGTACGTGTACGCAAATGCACCAAAGTAATGATGATTGAACATACGTGCTTGTAATTACAGGAGCGTGAATAAATGAATGAATAATAATTGCCTTATACTGTATATGCAAAGCCATAATAGGCTGCATAGATGCTGCTGTACAACAGTACGGTGGTTTTCAACCAGTGGTCCGGGGACCACCAGCGGTCCTTGAGAGGGTTCCAGGTGGTCCCCAGGCTAAATGATGGAGAGTTGGTTAACCAGATGTAACTCTTTGAGAGCGTAAACATGAAACCAAATGGACCCTTGCGGGTCCATTTGGTTTCATGTTTACACTCTCAAGAGTTAAAATATTCATCATCTGAATTAGCCCAAGTCTACACAACTAGAGAATGTAGAAAATGAATGGTCATTTTGATGTGTACATTTGACTGTTTTGTTTCCCAATCCAGCCTGGACTTGTGGACAAAACAAAAGAAATCTTTAGTTTTGGGGTCTGTGAGGTAAAATGTCATCAAATGGTGCTCTGTGCCTCAAATGCCGAAAAAATAGTGGGCCCTGGTATGAAAAAGGTTGAAAAGCATTGGCAAGAGGCTGCATAGACGGTGCTATATAACATGAGAATGGTGAGCACGGAGCTGCAGTTCTCTCTCTGTCCACTTGATGTCAGAAACATTACAAACAAGAATCTCTGGTACCATTGTTACAAAACCTCAGCTGCTATGGGATAAAAAAAACTCATACAAAACAAAATGAGACATTTTTCTGTTTCAATCCTTAACAGTACCAACGGAAGGCTTTATCAGTGAGTGGCTGTTGTCAGGTTCACATTGTGATCAGAGACAGAACCAACCGCCAGCAGTCTGAGTTCTCCTCCTCCTCCACGCCTCCACACACCCTCAGGGACCCCCAGAACACCCAGGGACCCCCAGGGACCCACAGGACCCCGGGGGGAATATATAGCAGCCTCGGTTTTGTCAGCGTTGCCATGTCTACTGTAAAGCCGTACAACCAGCCATGTAGGCGTCTTAAAACAGTATGAAATACTTTCCAGTAATGTAGTGGTTGAATACTGAATCCATAGATTTCTGTGGTGGGAGTTATGCTCTGGTTTTGGTTAGGGATGTCCCAATCCACTTTTTTTAATTCTGATCTCACAATTTTTTGTGTTAGCCGATACCGATACCAGAAAATAATACTAAAAAATATTTTAAAAAGATCTTATATGAAGCCTACAAATAGAAGAATAAAATAGCAGACTAGAATAGCAGACTCCTCACTCAAATGTGCACTTGGGCAACTCCAAAGCAAATTCCACAACATTTTATTTTTACCTGCCATAGTGTCAACCCCTTACCCCTGTGTCTGATCACTGGTTAGACTGGTATATTCACCATAGTGTCAACCCCTTACCCCTGTGTCTGATCACTGGTTAGACTGGTATATTCACCATAGTGTCAACCCCTTACCCCTGTGTCTGATCACTGGTTAGACTGGTATCTATTTACCATACCAATACGAATGGTCTGATAATGACAAATGAGGGCCAGTATTGATACTTTTATGGTACCGATGCAGTATTGCTGATACCAATATGACAAAAAAGGCCGATACGATACTATTTTCCCGATACCGATAACACTATCGGACATCCTAGTTTTGGTGCAATATGAAGTAATTCCTGGTGTTATTTGCATTGTAAAATGTCTCTAAACACATACATTTAGTTAAGTACTGGAGTTTAAATGGGTATTTCACTTTCAAAAAAACTTGGTGATTTTATCATCTACTCAGTCTCACGTGAACACCCCAGACATTTTTTTTTTCTTTTACTTTACTTGATTCCGTATTCCGTAAGTTCATTTTAGCTGCCCCGTCCCCTTCCTAAACAAACCCATTATAACTTAAAACTTCATTTAACCATAATAGATTCATCAAAAAGCTTTGGATAAAGGCACTATGCAAATGCACCATTTACCATTTATGGCCCATATCATTAGACTGGGCATTGTCAGTTGACTTTGGATATTACACTATTGCACAAGTCCTGTTTTTTCACTCTGTATGTAAAGTAGTTACTTTGATAATTATCATCGAGTGAAGTAATGTTACTTTTTTCCGATAATTACCTATAACTTCTTACTTCTTAAAAAAGTAACTTTCCCAACACTGATTATATACCAGAGCTTAACTTGGAGCAGAGTATTTCTACATATTGTAGTCAGGGCCGAATCTAGGCATGGGGGGGGGGGGGGGGGGGGGGGGGGGGGGGGCAATGCCCTAAATGCCCCCCCCTAAAGTGTGCACATCCATATCTGTATGGATGTGCCATCTTCATGGTATTTCGGTATTTCGGAGAAAAACAAAAATGTGTTGCAATGTGCTGCAATGTGCATCCATGTTATACCACTCATGAATATAGATGAAGGGTGAAAATGAGTTTCACAGCAAGCAGGAAGACTGAGAGGTGTGTTTTATCCC
>CM076971.1:10257427-10304700 GCA_039105355.1 Benthosema pterotum | reverse complement strand
GCATCGGTATCGTCATGTACTTAAAGTACAAAAGAATTAAACTGTTGTACGAAATATTTATCATTTTCGACATATAATTGTACTGTATGTATGAATACAAATACCGGTGTATAGATGTTCTGAAAAAGTGCACTGTCAATATAGATCGGCTATTTTCATACAGCCAAATCTTACATAGGGCAGATGTACTTTATGTATGCCTTATAACAATCATCCAAATCTACAAAGTAAATAGTAACTAAAGTTATTTAAAAAATTGTAGTTGAACTGTAGTTGTAATTGTTAGTTGTAGTTTGTGTGTGTGTGTGTGTGTGTGTGTGTTGTGTGTGTTGTGTGTGTGTGTGTGTGTGTGTGTGTGTGTGTGTGTGTGTGTGCGTAGTGCGCGTGCGTGTGTGCGTGCGTGCATGTGTGTGTGTGTGTGCGCGTGTGTTTGTGTGTGTGTTTGTGTGTGTGTGTGTGCATGCTTACCGCACGGTCTGAGCACTGTGGCAAACATGTCACATTTTGGTCTGTCTGCAAAAAAGCTGAGCATGGAAAAGTTCGGACTTTGGTCTGAGTCACGTCGGATAAAATGAAATCCTGCACTTGCGGTACTGTACAGTATAAACCAAGATTTCCTTCTCGCTATTAGGAAAAAACAGGATTAGGTTGTTAATGTCACCGGGAGGCCGAGCTTTACTTGAGAATTTGACACAGTCGGGCTTTCAAGTGCTGTGCATAAACGAAGCTTGGAAAGAACACACCATGCTGATCGTCTGCAGGTTTCACAGCAGAAAGCCCAGAAATGTAGTCCTACTCCACATTTTTCTAACCCTTTTCTTGTTGAGGTCTATTATTTATTCAGCATTTGGGCCCATTGGATACTGGACTATTTGATGATATTTGGCTCTCAGAAGCAAGATCGGGTTAGGATTTTATCCAAATACTGGCACCATTATTGAGATAATGGGCAAACTCTGATCCAAAAAATCTGCTTACCTGTAGGCAGAACACAAACAATTATTGCTTCAATTCTTGAATCCATCTTTTGATCCGAGCGTATCGTGTGACGATCATTGTGTTGTGCCTTTCATTTGGGACAAAAAAAAAAAAACTGCGCACCCACATGTGAATGTGATGCATTTCATGTGGTGGCACAGGTATAGAGGAAATGGAAAAAAAGAGAAAAAAATGGGTTAGAACGCTAGTCCACAAGAGATTTTCGAGATGTTTGGGGCATTTTCTCTGCATGGGAGGTCGGATCTGCTCAGATTAAAGTGTGTTGGATAGAGGACAATCACAACAGTTAATCCTTTAGTTATACATCTTGAATACTGTGTGAAAAAGGGTATACAACTGGTGTTTGTGATTTTTTTGTTTTTGAGTTCAGTCAATCAATTACTTAAAGAGGGGGTGTGCCGTGATTTTTGGATTTTTTTTTCCCCAATTTTGACCGTTTAAGAGGTGACCATATGTATATAGACCCCTTGATGTGTTTTTGTGCAATGATGTCTTCCCTTTGTTTTCTTCCTGGGGGCTGAACCTTTCCAGTCAAACGTGCCAATGAAAAAAAAAATCAATATAGTGACATCAGATGCTCAGCCCCTCCCCTAACTCATCCCCCTTTATCATGCAACTAAAGCTGTGGGTGTGGCTTCAGTTCAGCTGGATCTCCACCATCACCACCCACCAGGCAAACCATGCATACTTAATGAACGGGTGGAATCATAAAAATGACAGTTTAACAAACAATGTACACTTTTTTGGGGGGAAAAAAAATCTTACTTTTCATATAACATTAATACCTGATGATCATGTTTTAGGGTAGAAAAAAATCATGGCACTCTATCTTTAATTCATATGAAGGGCATTCTGGACCAAGTGGGGGCGCTACAGGCTGGAAAAGTGGCACCCAAGGAGTTAATACCCAGGATATTTAAAGTGTATAGCTACAACGGCGCTACAGTACATTTAAGTTAACTCCGTAGGTCAGGAGGAGGCTGTTGTTCAACACTCAGCGTTTTAACCATCAGCACAATGTTCTAATTAACCAGACATGAGGCCCTTGGGAAGTGTGAAGATAATCAAGGGAGATTATGAGTCATTTGTTTGTTTGAGGCATTGTTTGATTAGCAATTATACTGATTGAAGGCACGTGACCCTCGCCGGTAGCACCGCGCGCACACACACACACACACACACCAGGCACACGTGCACACGCCAACTCAAACCTATCTCCTCCGGCGCAATATGTAAACGAGTTGTTTAACCATTTTGTCGTGACCATATTCGTTTCTGACACTAGATTTTAGTTTCTGCTGGAGATTCTAGTCCTCAATGCTAGATTCTAGTCTCCAGCGCTATATTTAATCTTTGCACTAGATTCTAGCTTCCAAGTACTAAATTTATTTTCTGTCGCTAGATTATTTTCTGCTGCTAAATTCTAGTTTCTGGTGCTAGATTCTAGTTTCTAGCGCTAGATTCTAGTTTATGTCGCTAGATTCTATTTTCTGCCGCTAGATTCTAGTTTCTAGCGCTATAGATTCTAGTTCCATGCCAAGGACCACCAGAATTATCTATTATCTATTTGGCTGCAGACCCCCATTTGAAAACATGCTCTAGGGATCTCCCAGAAGCAAAGATTTGAGTTAAAACATGTATGCTTCTGAATATACACTAATATATTCAAAGATTTGTGCATTAGCGTGCCATCGAGTGGCACGCTATGAGCTTGTAGATTGCTATTTTTCAATAGCATAAGTACATGCACTTTAGATTCTTAAGTACATTGTACTGTAGCTAATCTGTGTTCTAAAATTTTAGAACACCAAAATGTTACAATATAGAAAGGTTTAAATTCCATTCAATAAAGTGTACGTACGACACATTGCAATGCACCGAGCTGTACAAGCTCTCCCCCGTAAGCCCTCATAAAATATGGATGATTTCTCCTTGGAATACATACATTTTATTATGACTAAGGAGTTGAACTATGAGCTCAGCTAAAGTCAAATCTGATAAATAAGCAGCTCATTGGTTTTCTTTTTACAGCTTGTGGGATTTAAGTCAACACAGTGAGAGTGACAGTGTGGTTTTAAAGCCCCCAGAGCAGGGCTGTGTATCGTCGATGAATGGACTGCATCAGGGGTTTTCAACAGGTGGTCCGGGGACCACCAGTGGTCCTTGAGAGGGTTTCAGGTGATCCCCAGGCTAAATGATGGAAAGTTGGTTAACCAGATGTAACTCTTGAGAATGTAAAAATGAAACCAAATGGACCCTTGCGGGTCCATTTGGTTTCATTTTCACACTCTCAAGAGTTAAAATATTCATCATCTGAATTAGCACTATTTAATTCAATAGTCTACACTGTCTTGTTTGCAAAATCCAGCCTGGAATTGTGGACAAAACCAAAAGAATTCTTTAGTTTTTGGTCTTTGGGGTGAAAACGTAATCAAATGGTGGTCCGTGGCTCAAATGCTGAATAAATGGTGGTCCCTGGTGTCAAAAAGGTTGAAAACCCCTGGACTGCATGATGCTCTTTATTGCTCTGCAATGAGCCCTTCTCATAACCACACCCCATGGGGCGGAGTTTAAGGCCCTGATACACCTGGCAATGGTTTGATCAATATCAACAAGCAATGTCAATTATCAACGTTTTCACTATTCTACAGAAAATGATCAACTCCCGGTTGTTCAGAAAAGTCAGATCGTGTTGCGCCCTCCACTGGTCAACCTTTCGGAATCCTCCAATCACCAAATACTGTAAACAAACATGGCTGCTGCTGCCTCACTGGTTGCTCAGTGAACATTCGGTTGAAAATGATTCATTACAAACTAAAAACATTTTTTGGCGTCTGCTAAGCAGAGCGCCTAATGATCGATCGTAGGGAGATAGATGGAATATTCCAGTGTCTAAAAGATTGCCCAAAAATACTGTGACATCGGGCGACATTGAGGGGCCAGAACACCACGCTAGCATGCTGTTGATGCAGCCCAGCGCTGCCTGTGACGAACTTTGTCTATACTCGACTACTTGGAGCTATACAGCACAGCCGCCTCGCAAGGGAAAAACACACACCAGGGCTTGACACTAACACTTGCCCGCTTGCCCGGGGCAAGTAAAAAAATGGTGGGCAAGTGAAGACTGCCACCTGGTTGCCCGATCGGGCAAGTGTGCAACTTAGTGCACTATAACACAACACAAGATAAATTTGTCTTGAAGGCAGTCATTGCACTCTGCCTCTGTGTCTTTCCCTGCTTTCTAGCTATCCACAATTCCAGGCTGGATTTGGGAAACAAAACAGGCAAATTAACATACACATCAAAATGACCTAATCTTCTACATTCTCTAGTTGTAAGACTTGGGGCTAATTAAGATGATGAATTTTAACTCTTGAGAGCGTAAAAATGAAACCAAATGGACCCGCAAGGGTCCATTTGGTTTCATTTTTACGTTCTCAAGAGTTACATAAATGCAAAATTTACAATATATTTTTGGGGGGCAAGTGACCATGACCTGAGGCAAGTCGAACCTTACGGCCTCGGAGACCTTAGTGTCAACCCCTGCACACACTAGCTGTCATTAGTAGTATCCTTACAGAACTTTAAATACAGGCATGTGTCAATGCTGGCCTGTGACTAAGTCCACTCTTACTACACATAAACGTATGTCAGCTGCGTTCACATCATGCTACTCTTCTACTAGATGTCTAGACAACAGGGCTCTGAAACGCTGTTTTATATTTATTTATTTTCCTACAACTCCACAAATAAATAAATAAGTGTGTGTGTGTGTGTGTGTGTGTGTGTGTGTGTGTGTGTGTGTGTGTTGTGTGTGTGTGTGTGTGTGTGTGTGGTGTGTGTTGTGTGTGTGTGTGTGTGTTGTGTGTTGTGTGTGTCTGTGTCTGTGTCTGTGTGTCTCAGTCTCATACCAGGTGAAGCAGGGGACATGTGAAGTGGTGGCCATTCATCGCTGCTGTAATAAGAACAAGATTGAGGAACGCTCCCAACCGGCAAGTGTTCCTGCTTCCCTGGGCAAGTTGCGGGACCACCAGAGCCAGACCCTCGTGTGTGGAAGGTAAGAAAGATAATTTTGCATGTGAGCAAGCACAATTGCACAATTTTAGATTGGAACAAAATCAGTAACAAAATCATTGCATACGTATCTACTATATATGACAATATATCGATTTAATGGATAAAATGTTGTGATATGCCATCACATTCTGTGTTTTTGGAGAAAAATGAGTGCGCACCTATGCAGTATATGCCGTATATATCTATCGGTTGCAATTCCAATTGTTTCATCTTAACTATTTCTGTCACATGCAGTGATGCTGCCCCTCTCCCTCTCTTAAATGTGTGTAATTACTGTAGTTTATATATGTATTACAATTGATTTCAACTGTTTATTTCATACTGAAACCTGTACATAGTACCATAGGCACATACTTTACCTGCAAGTCATGCATACAAACAAATGAAGTCGACTAACACTGCGTCCGCAAACATCAAACGTTTATTGTTTTATTCATTTGGCTGTAACCAGGGTGTTCATGGAGGCTGCTACATTATCCCAAAACAATATTTAAAAAATAAATGAAATTCCATGGCCCTCTCACGTATTAGGAGGATACTATCAGTCACCAAAAAAAAGATGGGTTGTTTTCGAATAATCTGTCATGGTTAAAATGGAGTTTTAAGTTACAATACGATACGCTAAAATGAACATCAAACATCTAAATACTGAATGGAGTATTTAGAAACTGGCTGGTGTGTTCACATGAGACTGAGTAGACCATAAATGACCAAATGTTTTTTTGAAACTAACAAAAAAACAGTGAGACAAATATTGGTGAGACTAATCCCGTCCCAAGGAGATCATGTAACATGAAAGGTTTTTGAAGCCACTAATGCAGGTAACGGAAGCCCCATGCAGTCACAGTCATCCCCCTGTGTCACATGAAGGCTGATCTACTGCAGCTGTCCGCCAGGCCTGCCTTCAAACCTAACCCACTGCAGGGGCGGATCTAGGCATGGGCATTGGTGGGGGGGGGGGGGGGGGGGGGGCAAAGCCCCTAAATGCATAATAATAATAATAATAATAATAATAATAATAATCTTTATTTGTATAGCACCTTCATGACATAAAATGCAGCTCAAAGTGCTTTACATTGCAATAGAGAAGAAGACAAAAAAATAGTGGGTATAAATTAAAGAGATCATTAAAATACATCAAAGAAGCAGTACAGTGAGGACCTGAAATAAGGCATAAAATATAAAATCATAAAATATAAAATCACAGAGAATCAGTTAAAAGCAAGTGCATAGAAGTACGTCTTGAGTTGTGCTTTAAAAATGTCTACAGAGGCTGCCTGTCGAATGTATAATGGGAGTTTGTTCCACGCCGTCGGTCCATAGAAGCAAAAGGCTGCTTCACCGTGTTTTTTAGTTGCCATTTTGGGTACCGCAAGCAGGCCAGCAGTGGAAGACCTGAGGGGACGGCCTGGGAGTCCCCACCAAACACGATGGCATGCAAAACAACCCAAGATATTTCAAATTAAAGTGCCTACATTTAAAATGGTTTGAAACACTACTACTGCTACTAACTAACTACAGCTGTGTCACCACTAAACCAACAGCATTTCATCATTGAAAACAGAAAACTCTCTGAGTCAGACCTTTAGCTTTATGCATGCTGCGTGTCTGCTGCAACTCCAACAACAACTGATGTTGTTATTGATGCTTTAATTGCCTAATAAAAGTCCTTGTGGCGCCAAAGCGACACAGGCGATGAAGCCGCCCCCAACCCCCATACCATTTTCTCATGCCCCCCCCAATTGGGAAATCTTACATCCACCCCTGCTTCAACGTAACCCACTGGAACACTGGAACCCAAACCGCAGTTTTAAAGGCCTGTTTTACTTCAACCAGTGGTCCGGGGACCATTTGGTTGGTTGGACCGTTTATAAATGGATTTTCATACTGGCGACAACGCCGGCATCATGGAAATGGCAGCTGTGATTGGCTATCCCGATCACATGACTGTCATGTCAGTAGAAGGGACCAGAGTTTGCACAATGGTGCGTTCATATTGAAGAAACCATGAAACTGAAAAATGTCTTCAAATTGGCCATCTTCTGTCCATCTCTGGTCGTATCAGGAAGGATAATTGGCAGATTTTCGGACAGCCTGTTCTGAGTCACAGACAGTATATATATATATATATATATATTATAATATATATATATATTTATATATATATATATATATATATATATATATATATACCTAATATACCTTAGAAATGTTGTGTGGATATGATAAAAAAAAGTTCCCCCAACTCTGTATTTCCTAAAAATGGAGTTCTGAAAAAATCATAACCATGGTGAAATACATCTGATGACATCATCAAGATGTATTTCACGTTATGTTAATGATTTTTCTTTCAGGCCCCTTTTTCCTGAGAGGGTACAAATGGAACCAAATGGACCCGCTAGGGTCCATTTGGTTCACATTTGTATCCTCTCAGGAAAATGTTGAAAATGGCTGGAATTCCCCTTTAATTTCAACAGTATGTTAATGATACAGTGTCTGATGTGTATATTTATTCACATGCAGCATTGTATCATTAACCCAATGTTAAACTAACTCTGACTCAGAAAAGGCCTGGGGGCGACACCCGCTCCGAGCAGCACGGCTCCACTTCACACAGGTGTGATTTTATTTTTCTTATCAACATTATCAATTAGTACTAACAATGTCAACTGGTGGATGTACTAGTCGACTATTTGCTTAAAGCCCCTTTTACGATACAAACCCTTAAAGCTGGACAGAAGGGAATAGCATCCCTTAAAAATATTTTCAGCCTATTGACACATGGTGAGTTTTTAGCCAGAGTACCGGCAGTGAGCAAAATCTCCTGTAGGATGCATGCCTGAAGCTGAGTCCATCCATCCATCCATCCATCCATCCATCCATCCATCCATCTATCTTCAACTGCTTATCCGTAGCTGGGCCACTGGGGCAACAGCTCCACCAGAGTGCTCCAGACTTCCTTCCCCAGAGAAAACATTAGTGCCTTCCTCCTGGGCCATCCTGAGATGTTCCAGTCTAGTTGTTTGCTCCAACTGCACCTTGGTCCGCCCCGGGAGGCTGTCTTCTCCCTGTAGGTCCATGCACCTCCAGGAGTTAATTCCCCAGAAAGACACTCCCAACCAGATTCCCACCTAAGCTGGCTCCTTTCCATGTGACGAAGCATGAAGCAACTCAACTCCAAAGTCTGTCCCACAGTAACTGAACTTCTCACCCTGTCTCTAAAGGAGAAAACTGATTTTGTCTTGTATTCGCAACTTTATTTGTCGTCACAATTCATGACCCTACTGTGGGTGAGAATAGAAACAAGCATCGTGAAGTTCTTTTCGCTTTGGTGGCTATGGAAACGTACATTATACCGTCCGATGAGGTCACCACGTGTCAGCATTATGTAGAACTTTCTGTAGCTATGGCTTCCAGTCTCTTATCCGTTTTAAAGGATAACACGAGCACGATGGACGGCGTTCAACCCATACAGTGGACCACGGACTGCAGGGACCGGACCTTCGACGGCGTGGTCCTGGTGTCCGAGAGCCACAACACTCTGCCCGAGGAGCTGGCCTGTCTGGCGGCTCCCCTGAGAGACTACAGCCTCCTGGACATCGGCGGCCTCAGTCAGAACAACGTGGTCTTTCTGAACGCCCCCAACCTCCCCGGCCGCCGGATGGTCTTCGCCTCTACCGGCCCGGTCAACCGCGACTTCGACGACGTCCGGAGCTTCGCCGAGGCCGCGGTCGCGGCATCGCGCGCTCAGTGTTGGCCGGCATGCAGCGTCCCTTACTGGTGTGTCCCACGCACAACGATTACCCCGAGAGTGCCCTAGCGGCGGCGCTGGGGGCGCTCCACGCCCTCTACACCCCGCTGGAGGTGCGGGGAGGCCAAGAAGGACAGCCCCTTCAAGGTGGGCCTCCTGGGCTGTGGGCGGCGCGGGAGGCCCAGGGGCAGCGGGCTGGTCCGGCTGGCCGGCGGCCTGGAGAGCGGGCGGCTGTGTGTGCCGCGACATCGGCGGCTCGGACCCCGAGCGCATGTCTGCGCCGCGCGTGGGAGTACGTCCAGGCGCTGTTCGCCAACGGGCCGGTGCGTGTGGACGTGATCTCCAACGTCCACGCCCTGGAGAAGGATACCGTGCCTGGCCACGGTCAACCGCTGCGCCAGCGGCGTGCCGCGGCACCGGGCGCGGGTCATCAAGCTCCAGTACTGCGGCGAGGCGCCCGTCCAGAGCACCCTGATGCTGGGGGGGCAAAGGGGTGACCTACGACACGGGGGGGCCGACATCAAGGCCGGCGGCGCCATGGCGGGCATGCACCGGGACAAGTGCGGGGCGGCGGCGGTGGCCGGGTTCTTCCAGATCCTGGCCAGGCTGAGGCCCAAGCACCTGAAGGTTGTGGGCTCCATGGCCATGGTGCGGAACAGCGTGGGGCAGGACTGCTACGTGGCCGACGAGCTGCTGGTGTCGCGCGCCGGGCGGCGGGTGCGGGTGGGCAACACGGACGCGGAGGGCCGCATGGCCATGGTGGACCTGCTCTGCGAGATGAAGGAGCAGGCGGCGCGCGAGGTCTCCCCGCAGCTGTTCACCATCGCCACGCTGACGGGACACGCCATCCGGGCCGCGGGGCCCGACTACTCCGTCATCCTGGACAACGGGCCGGCGAGGCGCGCCGGGACGGCCGGCCAGTGGCAGAAGGCCGGGGAGGTCCTGGGCGACATGTTCGAGGTGTCCAACATCAGGCGCGAGGACTACGAGTTCCACCGGGGGAAGTCGGAGTACGAGGACATCGTCCAGAGCGGCAACAAGCCGTCCAGCGCCACCGACCGAGGGCACCAGGCGCCGGCCGCTTTCCTCATCATGGCCTCCGGTCTGGATAAGTGTGGGGTCGACTCCCCGAACCCTCTGCCGTACTCGCATATCGATATCGCCGGGTCTAGCGGTCCCTTCCCGGGCGTGCCCACTGGTGCGCCCCTCCTCGCCATGGCGACCAAGTATGTCTTGCCAGAGGAAGACTGCTAGTAGGAATGTTCCCGGGCTGGAAATGTTGAGAGAATGAACAGCCCCGGGCAGCGGGAAAAGTCGTCTAGGCACCTAGACTGTTAATGTAATGATCCAGGAAGGGCAAAAGCAATCCTCGGTTGCCACGGCTGTCGCAGCGGTTTTATAACCGTTGTTACAGTTTTGCATAACAATAGTGACTGTTTTGCACAACAGCAGACCGTTTTGCATAAAAGTTTGCATAATGATTGAGGGTTAAGGTTAGGTTTAGGCATAGGTTTTACTGAGGTTTAGGATTAGGGGCTTAGGATGGCTCTCCTCCACAGATCCTTAGAATATAGACAGTTACATAAACTCTGTTCACTTCATGTAAAAGTAAGAAGTAACAATAAGAGTAAGTAACAAGTAAGACCCATACAACAACCCAGTAGAATTATCTTAAATACACTTATTTTAAATCTATTGTAGTAATAACACAACATAAACATTAGAGGCTTTAGTTGTTACTGCATAATACTTTAAATCAGTTGGCATGCTGCATACCTGCCTGTATCAGTGTGGTTGTTTTTTGAGAATATTTTCCATTTAGCCCTACTCTTAGTCTTTTAAATAACATTTGTATTTTGTCCCATTTCAGTCTTCTCAAAATCATTTTTGTTAGTGTATTCTTAGTCAGCGAAATATCAAACATGATTAGACTTAGTTGCATGTTGTGCACAAGTATAGGCCACTCATCGTCAATATGGAAGAACGTCAATAGTCTCAGTTCATGATTTATATTCTTTTGAAAACGCACATTTAGTCTTTTAGTACCATTTAGTCTCCTGAATTTATTTTTTGTCATTCTAGTCTTAGTCGTCTAAATATCAAAAACCTTAGTCGACTTAGTCCTCAGTCTCACTCTTAGTCGACAAAAATGTCACTGGCCTGTATCCAGTGTGTCTCTATTCGAATGCATGGATAGTGCCCGAGTACTCAGTTTCTGACCGCTCAATGTCGCAACTCTTCTATCCCTACCCTAATGATCTCTGCTGCCCATCTCTCCCCATTATCTGTCAGACTACTGTACCTTTACCCAAAAATCACACCTGTGTGAAGTGAGGCTCTCTTGTCATTGTACCGCTACATCATCCAATAAAAATATCGCATCTCTGTGTGAAATGATAAGTGCACTTATCATTGTACAATGGACATCTCAATGTCACTGGCATGTAATGTTTGTGTTGCCATGGACTTGCATCATATTAGACAGACATGACCTAATTTCTCCTTTCATTGTCCTTGCCAAATATGATCCTCGTGGTGTCAAAGAAGCTGTTTATAGGAGGGGTTAGCTCCCACCAAACATGGCAGGTGTACTGATGTCTCAGTTTACGAAATTGTGGTTTTAACTGTTCTAACAAGGACAATATATAACCATGTTTAGTGATGGTATACAAAAATGTGGAGTATACATTGCAGATTAGGCAGATTACCCAACATAAAATATTTAATAAAAAATATTTCTCATCGCAATATATTGAAGCAATACACAGTAACTTGGGGTACTCTTCTTTAATATTTCATCATGACTAAAAAAATAAAAATGAATGATAATAATAATTAATATTTCATAGGGGCGCTATAATGGGAGGGCAAAATCGGTGAAAAACATGCGTATCATTTTGAAAATATTATTTTAAAAATGAATTACCGTAAGTTGGGAACTTCTCCTTTTGTCTAAACATTCCTCAGACATGTGAAATTAGTCCAGTGAAGACAAAATGGGAAAGAAAAGGACAGCCTTTTTCAGCCTTTTTCAGCCTTTTCATTGCAGGTGAATGGTGGGCCCGTTCAAGGTGGGCCTTGAACGGGCCCACCATTCACCTGCAACGTGGGTGAATGGATTTTTTTTCCCTCTATCACACTATCACTAAACTCAGGTGAAATTCACTCCAACACCAGCCTACACCTGTCTGCTGAGAAAAACAGTGCTGTGGGCAGGGAATCAAACCCACGTTCTCTGATGTCACTGAGCATTGTGAAGCGACGAAAACACCCACCTCGGACATCAACAGTATATTATGACAATTGCAAAAACGCAATATTTACAACAATATATTACGTTTGTGTGTGTGTGTGTGTGTGTGTGGGTGTTTCTTTGTCCATGTATTTTCACTGTATTCTGGTCATTTCAAAAGGAGAGAGAGAGAGAGAGAGAGAGAGAGAGAGAGAGAGAGAGACTGAGAGAGAGGGAATGATGGTGTCATTCTGTTGAACCTTGGTTACGCTTGTCTGCGATCTCAGAGAACCCTTTCCCCAGCACGGAACACAGCGTGTCACTGACCCCTATCATCTGCAGAAACACACGCCGCACGCACACACACACACACGCACACGCACACGGCACACACACACACACACACACACACACACACGCACACGCCACACATGCACACGCGCACAGATTCAAGTTCAACCCCATCCGCCACAGTTGTATTAACCTCTAACAAGTGGGAAATAGATGGTTGTGTGTGATATGATGTGAGCGGAGGCGTAGCATCAAGCAGAACAAACTGTTGGGGTCATCAGAGACGAACGGTTCACACACAACCACCAGTGGTTCTCAAACCGTGGGTCGGGACCCACACTGGGGCACTTTAGGATGTCCCTCTAGACTCAGCAGTGCATGTAAAGTTACAGCACTTCATGTAAACATAGTACTATAGCAGTGGTTTTCAACCTTTTAGATACTGTACCACGGCCCACTATTTATTCAGAATTTGAACCAAATTGGTTTCATGTTTACGCTCTCAAAGAGTTACATCCTGTTAACCACCTTTCCATCATGTAGCTAGGGACCACCTGGAATCCTCTCAAGGACCAATGGTGATCCCCGGAGCACTAGTTGAAAACCACTGCTATATAGCATTCACCAATGACTTAACATTTATTTAGCCTATATAGATCTCCTACTTCCTACTAAACTTGAGTGTTTAAAGTCATTTAACCCATGTGTCTGACTCGATTTGAGTTCCTGACACCAGATTATACAGTAGTTCTGACACTCAGATTATAGCTGCAGCAACATTCTAGCTTTTGACGCTAGATTCTACATAGTAGTTTCCGACACTAGATTCTAGTTATTGATACTAAATTATAGTTTTGATGATAGGATCCTACTTTTGACACTAGAATTTAGTTTCTGACGCTAGAATCGAGTTTTTGACACTAGAATTCTATAGTCTCTGACACTTAGATTCTATTTTTTCTGAAAAATGTGTTCCTGTGTCCAAGGCCAAGCCAAGGACCACCAGAATTATCCATATTTGGCTGCAGACCCCATCTGAAAAATGTTGTTGGGATGCCCAAGATTCAAAAAAAATGAGTTAAAAATGTTTGCTTCCAAAATAACATATTCAGAGATTTGCGGCACATTTTCACAATTTTTCAAAATAGCAGAACAAAAGCTCATGTGCGCCATGAGTTGTTGATCTGCTATTTTTCAACAGATAAAACACCAAAACGCGTTCAGGACACTAAGGGTTAATACAATCCATTTGGACTATTCTGTTATGTACACTGTCTATTAATATATTAATACATTGACCACTGCTACTCGCCGTCCCCTGTGCTGACTTGTGGAACATGAAAATTAATTGATTCCATTTCCATAATCATCTTTTCATCCCAATGTATCGTTTTCCGATCGTCATTTTGACCTCAAAATAGGGATGCTGGGCTTATTTCTAATGACTTATTTGCTTGAGCGGAGCAGGTGCAAGTTAAGCGATCGGTGTGCAGTGGGGGCCTGTAGACTAATATGCTTGTCAAACTGGGGGGTCCTTGAAGTTAAACAGGTTGAAAATCACTGCTAGAGCCGTGAAACATCTTCTCTTATGGGGGTTTGTGGCAGTTTTAAAATGCCTTAGACCAGGGGTTTTCAACAGGTGGTCCGGGGGACCACCAGTACGTGGTCCTTGAGAGGGTTCCAGGTGGTCCCCAGGCTAAATGATGGAAAGTTGGTTAACCAGATGTAACTCTTGAGAATGTAAAAATGAAACCAAATGGACCCTTGCGGGTCCATTTGGTTTCATTCTCACACTCTCAAGAGTTAAAATATTCATCATCTGAATTAGCACTATTTAATTAAGAAGTCTACACTGTTTTGTTTGCAAAATCCCAGCCTGGAATTGTGAACAAAACCAAAAGAATTCTTTAGTTTTAGGTCTTTGGGGCTAAAATGTCAACAAATGGTGGTCCGTGGCTCAAATGCTGAATAAATGGTGGTCCCTGGAGTCAAAAAGGTTGAAAACCCCTGCCTTAGACATTACTCATATGCACTCATCTGACTACTGCCGGTAAACACTATTCTGTAAGCTCTATCCATCTCCAGTGTGCTGCTGTTCTCCTCTCTGACCAGTAGAGGGTGCCTTTCCCATTCGAATGACTGTAGCCAGCGTTTCATTTCAACCACATTTTCACTCAATAAATAGAAGATTTGTTGTTTAGACTCTCTCTAATGAGTTCTTTGAGGGGAACAATGGCTTCATTATGACGAGATCAAGCAAGCATGAAAAAAACAAACTGATTGGCTTTGTAATGAGAGCCTGGGACAAGAGGAGGGCGAGCAACTTTCTGAACTTTCCAGCTAAACTGTATTCTTTGTTGAAGAAGAAATCCGCTAGTTAAAGTAACAGACAGACATGCATGCGCACACGCACATGTGCACGCACACAACACAAGTACGTGCGCACACACATGCCTGCAGACACACACACATTATGCAATTGCAGTCCTACTACATTTTAATATCTTCTTTTTTCAATTATTATTATTGTTATTACTTTTTATTTTCTTCTATCTTGTTGCTGCAATGTCAAGGGAGCTGAACCCCAATCATTTTACTACTAATACTCCCATTATGAGAATCCCACACAGCCACACGCACACACACACAATACTTACATAACCCATTAAAACTCGGCAAACATCTTGTGTTATTGTGTGGGTGGCTGTGGTTCAGGAGGTAGAGCAGGTCGTCCAATGATCCGTGGGTCGGCGGTTCGAATCCCAGCTCCTCCTGTCTACGTGTCGAAGTGCCCTTGGGCAAGACACTGAACCCCAAATTGCCTCCAATGGGTTGGTCGGTGTGAGCTGGCCACCATTGGTGTGTGAATGTGGGAAGTTTAGGACGCTGGCGTCGACTGTTCGCCGCTCTACTTCCCAATGTATGAATGAATGGACCATTGTAAAGCGCTTTGAGCACTTGGAAAAGTGCTATAAAATGCAATCCATTATTGTAGATTTTGTGCTGTTGTAACCCCACAGAATGTCACTTCAGGGGGGGGTTATCCAACGGGCATGTCGGGGCCCGTCCCAGGGGCCCTGAGAATCCTAAACCAACATTATATGATACATTGCTGGGAACTGTTTAAAGGGGTATTTCACCCTTTTACAACATTCTAATATGTCATTAGTATAGGTGCGGGGTGGACATGGACATGATAAAAACTTGTGTCTTTCCTCGAAATGGTGGTCTGAAGAAAACCATTATCATGGTGAAACACATCTTGATGACATCATCAAGATGTATTTCACCATGTCAATGGATTTCTTTAGACGCTGATTTTTTTCTGAGAGTGTACAAATGCAACCAAATGAACCCTAACGGGTTCATTTGGTTGCATTTGTACACTCAGAGAAAATGTTGAAAATAGTTGTCTGTTTATTATTTTTAAGAAATACCTTGCTGTAAATCCTGCTTAAATGCAGGTGAATATCACAGGCTGATATGTCATAACTGATATGTGTGTAGACACAATGTGCCACGATGGAAAGAAAAATGCTCCGGTGTAGGGGGGGGGGGGTGCTCTGGCTGGTGGTGGCCCAGGGGCCCACAATTTCTAGATCCGTCCATGTTCATGCCACCACGTAACGAGAGCTCGTACAAAATACTGAGTTGGAAAGGTGTAGAAATCGGCCTGGAATGGGTTAATTTGTGAAACTATCATTCTGTCCTCCTGCTGCTATTTTGCTGTTTGTTTTTGTGTGTGCGTAAAGGTCACCTCCCGTGTTTTCCCTTCTCTCCGTGAGGACGGCCGCTGCAGCAGGCAGGCAGGAGGCACCGTGTGTGTCAGGGGTGGATCTAGGCATGGATGGGGGGGGGCATGCAAAACAATCGGGAGATATTTCAAATTAAAGTGCCTATATTTAAACTGATTTTAAACACTACTTACTACTACTGCTACTAACTAACTACACCATGTGGCATCACTAAACCAAAAGCATTTCATCATTGAAAACAGAAAAATCTCTGAGTCAGACCTTTAGCTTTATGCATGCTGCGTGACTGTTGCAACTTCAACAACGACTGATGTTATTATTGACTATTATTATTGATGGGATACTTCGCCGAAATTAAACCTCGTCTGTATGGTTATATTATCGTGCGTCCGTGCCTCTGTGTCCGTGTCTCAGTGCATACTGTAGTGGAACACCAGAGGAGGGGGTTCCAGACTGTATCATACTGTAGTGGAACACCAGAGGAGGGGGTTCCAGACTGTTTACCACCTACGTCACTGCCCTAAAAGTGACGTAGGTGGTAAACGTTTCCCAGAGCACTGAACACTAAAGGAGGCAGAGGAGAGCAGCAAGGCACGCACAGAATATACTTTCTCTAGTGCCACTGTGTGGCACTAGAGAAATATATATATATATTATATATATATTATATATATATATATTAATATATATATATATATATATATATATATATATATATATATATATATATATATGATTTTATTTTATTATTATTATTATTTTACATATTTGGAGGCCGTTGTACAGCATTTAAATGCATTCCGTACCGGCGAAGCACTCTGTAATTGCCTGATTAAAGTCCTGTAAACGAAAATGGTATGGGTGCGATGAAGCCGCCCCATGCCATTTTCTCCTGCCCCCCCCCCCCCCCCCCCAATTGGGAAATGTTACATCCGCCCCTGGTGTGTGTGTGTGTGTGAAAGGGAGAAGATGTCTCTCTGTCAGTGTAAACAGCGTAAGGCCTATGGGAGAGAGGGTTAGTCCCTGCTGACTACATCAGCGTGTGGAAAGGACTGACTTACTGGGGCGGAATTGATAATGGCCAATAAGCAGAGGTCACCCTAGGTTCACTTCTATTTATTAGAATGCTCTTTGCTCAGCGTTGGGCAGCAGCGGGGAGTTATTCCTGCACTGTGTGTGTGTGTGTGTGTGTGTGTGTGTGTGTGTGTGTGTGTGTGTGTGTGTGTGTGTGTGTGTGTGTGTGTGTTGTGTGTGTGTGTGTGTGTGTGTGTGTGTGTGTGTGTGTGTGTGTGTGTGTGTGTGTGTGTGTGTGTGTGTGTGTGTGTGTGTGTGTGTGTGTGTGCGCGCGCGTGTGTGTCTGCGTGTGTGTGGCCGGTATTAAGACCCGCCGTTCCCATTCTATACAAAATAGCCTCGTCAATCAGTGGTTCTCAGATGTTGTTTGGCGCCAAACAAAGGCCAACTACCAGGCCTATTTGGCCACTGAGCCTTTAGATCAGCCGTTTCTGTTCTGCTGCTTTTGTGTGTTTCTGTTAATATGACAACATAGGCTATTATCGTTTAACGAGGAAGAACATAACAGTTAAGAGGTTTTTTCTGCCTGTGAGGCGACCAGGTCCAAGGCCTTGGGGCCTCACCTAGGCAACAGCCATCGTACATATCCAATTTACTGGAAATGTACGCTAACTGTACACTGGCAGCCAAATCCAGCCTGAATCAGATCTGAGTCACATGCAGCTTGGAATCTGGTTTGTTTAAATGAGTCACGTGACCTGTTAGAGACCAATCAGATTTCTATCTTAAAGTGACTCCGATCTAGCCTGACCTCAGTCTGAATTGTCATTTCGTTTCACTTCATTATTCAGACTGAAGTCCCTCAATACCACAGCAGTTTCTAGGATGGGCGTGGTCAAAGTGGCAGTCTTCGCGGTGATTGTTTCATAACCCAACCCATGTGTTTATGAAGCCTAAAACCTGACGCTTCTTTAAACTAAACTAGTGGCCCAGGCGCATTCTGCGTAGGCTTTGATCCTGCAGCGTGTTGCGTGTTGAAGTCCAATTCATGATGACCTTTGATGCATGCCCCCCCTCTTTCCAGTCTGCATTCACTTTAAACTATCAATAAAGGATCTGTGTCTATGAGGAAAGTGGAAGTGGATAAAATGTGTCGTTACTCAACTTAAATTTGATATATCAGTGAGTACTAAAAATTAAAAAAATAAAAAATTCATGCTCGTATATTAAAAAATGGTATCGGCACAACTAACGTATTGTCCCGTATCCAGCAAAAGTTATGACAGGGCATGGGGGGGCAATGCCCAGGCATGGGGGGGCAATGCCCAGACTGCCCCACCAAACATGATGCCATGCAAAACAACTCAAAATTCAAAAATATTTCAAATTAAAGTGCTTATAATTAAAATGATATGAAACACTACTACTGCTACTAACTAACTACAGCTGTGTCACCACTAAACCAACAGCATTTCATCATTGAAAACAGAAAACTCTCTGAGTCAGAGCTTTAGCTTTATGCATGCTGCGTGTCTGTTGCAACTTCAACAACAACTAATGTTATTTTTGATGCTTTACTTGCCTAATATAAGTCCTGTAACCGAAAATGGTATGGATGCGATCCCCATACCATTTTCGCCTGCCCCCCCAATTGGAATATGTTACATCCGGGCCTGCCTTATGAAAGACTCATACCGGAGTGGAAATCCATTTGCTTCCAGCCGTGGCAGTGAACCAGACAGAGGTATATAACCCAATAGAAAGGCCTGTGAATGGGTTTATTTTGTGGTGCCGGGGTGGTAGATTTGAGAGACGGACACAGCGTGTGTTCCGTTATTGAGCAAAAAAATATCTAGTTTATGGTCTGTGTGTGTGTGTGTGTGTGTGTGTGTGTGTGTGTGTGTGTGTGTGTGTGTGTGTGTGTGTGTGTGTGTGTGTGTGTGTGTGTGTGTGTGTGTGTGTGTGTGTGTGTGCGCTTTATCCATACCCCACTGCTGTTTGTTTGGGGTTTTTTTTATGTAGTTTCGACCCTCTCTTCAATGTGACGCATTTGTCATAATTTTGTCACATTGTCACTCTGCTGCCTTTTAGTTTCTCACATAATCGTGCATGGTTGGATGTGCATTTGTGTCTATGGATGATCAGTGTGTGTGTGTGTGTGTGTGTGTGTGCTTATGCGTGTTTGTGCGCGCGTGTGTGTGTGTGTGTGTGTTTGTGCAATGGTACACTACACACACCACGTATTTGTGTGCAATCAATTTCTGTCATTTGTTTTCTTTCTGTTGTGGTTTCTGTGTTCGTTCTTTGCATTATCCTCTGTGTCGGGAGTGGAAACCACCTATGTCCAAAAACAAGGCGGCTAACATTTCAGCACATTTCAGATTCAAAACTATATCTCAGTAGAGCACCAACTTGTGCATTGCACACAAGTAGGCCATGGCCTACTTGTGCTCGAGCAGAGTGAGTGACCAGAGGTACTAAATACTGTATATAGCTATTTTTTTTGCCTTTTTTCCCTGCTATGTTGCTTCTACTTTGTTGCTGCAGCTGTTTCCCTGCAGACAGACACGTGCTTTGTCCTGCATACAGTCCAGAACATGACGACACACATATCATATATATAATATAATATATATAATAACAAATTAGCAAGAAGTAGAAGACGGCATGAGGATACAACACCTATTATTTTGTTTTTCATCTTAGAAATTATTTGATTGTCCCAAAAGATTGTGTGTGTCATCATTATTTGTCACGATCCGAATTGGCTTTGTCCGCGTTGTAATCGTCTTTATATGAATTATTTTCGCAAAGTCTATGAGGAAAAATGAATGGGGAAAACACTTCTGGAACGTGGGCGGGGACGTTCCCGCCCAGGTCTATACGCCTTTATGTAAAAAAAAAAAACGTCTAAATACGGAGATGAGAGGTTTCTGCCGGGCAGTGAGGGTCGGTATCTGTGGCAACACAAACAACACAGACACAGTGTGTTAGTAAATCATTGTGGAAGTAGATGGATGCATGGCTCCCCCCTGCTGCTCCTGTTAGGCTGGGACCACTGAGCGGAACGGTTAGCATGCCACGCCACGGGGGTCTTCACACCTCGGAGGAGAGCTCAAAGCTTTAACGTAAAAATACACCACTCAGGTACATGTATGTTAAATTACTCTCTACAGTTACATGCAGGGGCATTTTTGCCATTAGGCAGACTAGGCAGTTGCCTAGGGCACCATGGCACCATGAGGCAGGGGGTGCCAGGGTGACCAACAGACATGATTTAAAAGTATCCCAGGCTAATAAGCCTCATATGGATAAATACATTATACTTGTCCGCTATAACTACAATTGAACATTTAAATCACATATACAGTGTGTGCTTTAGTTTAAAAATAGTTCATATTTTTATCCCTTTGGGGGGCGCCATTTTACTGTGCCTGTCATGATGTTACAGGAGAGGGCCTAGGGCTCCAAATTGCTTAGAAACACCACTGGTTGCATGTGTGTGGCTGCGTGCAAGCAGCATGCATTCACTTTTTTAAGTATAGTAATATGCAGAGCTGGAGTTTCGGCCTGGTCGTTTTATGCATGAATGTGGCCCAGACCGGCCCATTTTTGCACGAATTTGACCCAGACCATGCAGCCCACCACAACCAGCGCGCAGACATCCCCGCTCTGTCGGCACACGCACAAACAAACGAGCCATAATACCACCATTTTTACACAACAACATGATACAAACCAACAATCCTTTGTTGCTCTTACTAGAATGATGGTGTCAAAAGGATCCAAGATAGAACAGGGATTACTCACTGAAACAGGTACAATGCTGTGTCCTGTAGTATTATTATTGCAGTAGTGCTGTAGTAGTAGTATTTTAGCGCCTCCTAGTGGCCCCTTATGGTCGTGGCCTAGTGAGAGAGCGCTCCCATCTTCCTATAGCAGGTCCGACCCTGGTAATCTGACCTGGCAGCACAAGGACACATACTAGATGCATGTGATGCTTTTTCACTCCTAACACTTTGGCCTGCACACGCATGCACTCGCATGCACTCGCACTCGCACACGCACACGCACACACACACACACACACACACACACACACACACACACACACACCACACACACACACACACACACACACAACACACACACACACAGAGAGAACAAATAATGCATTGCATTTTCAAAGTACTCTTATAAACTTCCCAACTCTGTTTGCAATGCCATGCCTCTTGTTTTGCCAGGGAGTGCAGACCCCCCCCCCTCGTTCCTTTGTAAAGTATTCATGCGAAAACACTCTAAAAGACTCACGCCTGAGTGCACATATTGTGTTAGAACTGACTGTCTTGACGTTCCGGAGCTTCACTTTCATTCTGTTTGGGCCTCAGTCATGGTAGGAGAGTGAGTCATATCTAATTTTAACAATTCATATAATTTCATCCGGGTCAGGGCTGTTAAAATAGCACAGCCATACAGTACACACACGCACGCACAACACACACACACACACACGGGAGTGGGAGTGTGGTTTTATCTGTTCTCATGCGGCCTCATAGTTTAGTTTGCTAGAGCAGTATTATTTATGCATCTTCTGTGTGGAATGGATCTTATATACTGTCAGGGTGTTCAGTGTGGCTGCAGGGGGCCAGAACATACACAGGACACTGGTTCTTAACCTGTGGGTCAGGACCCTGGTGACCGCATGATGTTAGGGGAATGACCGTAAGAGCCTTTTAACACGTTTTGTTCTGATGTTAGATTCTCGTTTCTGACGTTAGATTCTAGTACATGGCTCTACATTCTACTTTCTGATTCTATATTCTAGTTTCTGACATTAGATTCTAGTTTCTGACATTACATTCTAGTTTCTGACATTACATTCTAGTTTCTGACATTACATTCTAGTTTCTGACATTAGATTCTAGTTTCTGACATTACATTCTAGTTTCTGATGCTAGATTCTAGTTTCTGACATTAGATTCTAGTTTCTGACGCTAGATTCTAGTTTCTGAACATAATATTTACTTACATAAGACACCAACAGGAATTGCCTTACAGAAGGGATTTTCAACAGGTGGTCCGGGGACCACCAGTGGTCCTTGAGAAGGTTCCAGGTGGTCCCCAGGATAAATGATGGAAAGTTGATTAACCAGATGTAACTCTTGAGAATGTAAAAATGAAACCAAATGGACCCTTGCGGGTCCATTTGGTTTCATTTTTACACTCTCAAGAGTTAAAATATTCATCATCTGAATTAGCACCACTTAATTATGAAGTTTACACTATTTTGTTGGCAAAATACAGCCTGGAATTGTGGACGAAAATAATTCTTTAACTTTAGGTCTTTTGTGTGAAAATGTAATCAAATGGTGGTCCTTTGTGGCTCAAATCCTGAATAAATGGTGGTCCCTGGGATGAAAAAGGTTGAAAACCCCTGCCTTACAGAATGGGTTAAAACCTCACAGAAAGTCAAGCAAAGAACAACATTACTACCTGTATCAAAAGTAATCAGACTGGCGAAACAAAACATGGTGCCACACTGTCGAAATAACAACGAGGCAAAAATATTGGCTGTTTTCACAATATTTATCTGTGCAAACAACTTTGCTTTTGTTTGAGTTTTTTGTCCGTCGTTCTTCTGTGCCGTTGATGGAAGAATTGTCGCCGCCTAAAACACAAAACAAGTCAATATAAACAGTTTTCTTGTTTGATGTGTCTGCTAATCGTGTTTGCGCTGTGTCTTTTTTGTTTGTTTGTTTGGGAAACAGTGCACCTGATTCCTATTTTCCCCGTGGTGGTTGTTGTTGTTTCTCCAATAACAAAGGCGTGTACGTGTACGCAAATGCACCAAAGTAATGATGATTGAACATACGTGCTTGTAATTACAGGAGCGTGAATAAATGAATGAATAATAATTGCCTTATACTGTATATGCAAAGCCATAATAGGCTGCATAGATGCTGCTGTACAACAGTACGGTGGTTTTCAACCAGTGGTCCGGGGACCACCAGCGGTCCTTGAGAGGGTTCCAGGTGGTCCCCAGGCTAAATGATGGATAGTTGGTTAACCAGATGTAACTCTTTGAGCCTTGTGGGTCCATTTACGGGTCAATTTGCTTTCATGTTTACACTGTCAATAGTTCAAATATTCCTCACCTGAATTAGCCCAAGTTTACACTACTAGAGAATGTAGAATTTTGATCTATGTTTGCCAATTTTGTTTGCGGAATCCAGCCTGGAATTGTGGACAAAAGCAAAAGAAATCTTTAGTTTTGGGGTCTGTGGGCCTAAAATATCATCAAATGTTGGTCCGTGGCTTAAATGCTGAATAAATCGTGGGCCCTGGTATGAAAAAGGTTGAAACCCACTGCCATAGAAGCCGCATAGACCCTGCTGTACAACAGGAGGGAGGGAGGGAGGTGAGGGAGCTGCAGTTCCCTCTGTGTCCACTTGATGTCAGAAACATTACAAACAAGAATCTCTGGTACCATTGTTACAAAACCTCAGCAGCTAGGGGATTTTTTTTAAGAACTCATACAGAACAAAATGAGACATTTTTCTGTTTCTATCCTTAACAGTACCAACGGAAGGCTTTATCAGTGAGTGGCTGTTGTCAGGTTCACATTGTCATCAGAGACAGAGACTCCTCCATGCCTCCACACACCCCCAGGGACCCCCAGAACACCCAGGGACCCCCAGGGACCCACAGGACCCCGGGGGGAATATATAGCAGCCTCGGTTTTGTCAGCGTTGCCATGTCTACTGTAAAGCCGTACAACCAGCCATGTAGGCGTCTTAAAACAGTATGAAATACTTTCCAGTAATGTAGTGGTTGAATACTGAATCCATTGATTTCTGTGGTGGGAGTTATGCTCTGGTTTTGGTTAGGGATGTCCCAATCCACTTTTTTTCAATTCCGATCCGATACCGATATCATAATTTCTGTGTTAGCCAATACCAATACCAAATTTCGATACCAGAAAATAATATATGTAATACTAAAAATATTTTTATGAAGTCTACCAAATAGAAAATAAAATAGCAGACTAGAATAGTACTGCTCACTAAAATGTGCACTTGGGCAACTCCAAAGCAAATTCCACAACATTTATTTACCTGCCATAGTGTCAAGTTGTCAACCCCTTACCCCTGTGTCTGATCACTGGTTAGACTGGTATATTCACCATAGTGTCAACCCCTTACCCCTGTGTCTGATCACTGGTTAGACTGGTATATTCACCATAGTGTCAACCCCTTACCCCTGTGTCTGATCACTGGTTAGACTGGTATATTCACCATAGTGTCAACCCCGGCCCTTACCCTGTGTCTGATCACTGGTTAGACTGGTATATTCACCATAGTGTCAACCCCTTACCCCTGTGTCTGACCATCAGTGTTGGGTATCGTTACTTTATAAACTAACGACGTTAGGTTATTGGACTACTGCCCCCTAAAACTAATCTCGTTAAGTTACAAGTTACTTTCTATAAAAAGTAACGTAATAGATTATTTTCCGTTATTTTCCGTTCCTGAACACAATTAAAATACTGTCTTTTCTCTTTGTTTTTAACGTATGCACAATTTAGTTGCATTGTATTACCAGTGCATGAGTCGCACTCAACACACCCAACAACAACAACAACAACAACAACAACAACAACAGTGATACCATGTCACCCACTATGAACTAGGTTGCTACAAAGTAGGCTATGCATCTCAGATGCACAGTAAGCCTACAGACAATATTATGTTGTACGCGGTACAACCAGTCCTCTCCACACTGCGCGATGACAACACAACCAGCTCTGCAGGTCAGGCTGCAGACCTGCAGGCTTCTCAATCTCTTCCCATCGTAACCCAGCCTATGAACAAGACAGTAGTATAAGACAAGGCACGGCGGCCAAACAATGAATTAAACATTACTCACCTAATAACGCAGCCAGAGTTTATAGCCGATTCCCAATCGAGAGTGCGCGTGTTAATCCAAAAGTTAATCCAAAGTGTACAGCGTCATTGTTTACAAGACTTTTAGCAAGTCGCGCCTACAGTAGCTGTGTCACTATGCAAGCAGCCAGTGGACTTCCTCTTCCTCTTCCTTTCAAAATAAAAGATTCAAACTAGAGTATAACTAGACACTAGCTAGACAGTAGGTTTACTTTTATTTCTTAGGCGGACTTACAGGATGTGCAGACAGAAAATGTAAACTACGCACATCACTCACAGAAGGATGAAGCCACAACGCGCAGTCGGCTTATTCTACTCTAACAGAAGGAGGAATATAGACTACAACACCGGGCAATCTCAAGAAAATGAATTGCGACGAACTAAAGTAACGAGTTACTTTTTTGGAAATGTAACTAAGTAACTAACTACTAAATTGCAAAAATAACTCGTTAGGTTACTCCGTTACTAATAAAAGTAATCTGATTAGGTAACGTCGTTATTGATAACGGCGTTATCCCCATCACTGCCCTTACCCCTGTGTCTGATCACTGGTTAGACTGGTATATTCACCATAGTGTCAACCCCTCACCCCTGTGTCTGATCACTGGTTAGACTGGTATATTCACCATAGTGTCAACCCCTTACCCCTGTGTCTGATCACTGGTTAGACTGGTATATTCACCATAGTGTCAACCCCTTACCCCTGTGTCTGATCACTGGTTAGACTGGTATATTCACCATAGTGTCAACCCCTTACCCCTGTGTCTGATCACTGGTTAGACTGGTATATTCACCATAGTGTCAACCCCTTACCCCTGTGTCTGATCGCTGGTTAGACTGGTATATTCACCATAGTGTCAACCCCTTACCCCTGTGTCTGATCACTGGTTAGACTGGTATACAGTATTCACCATAGTGTCAACCCCTTACCCCTGTGTCTGATCACTGGTTAGACTGGTATATTCACCATAGTGTCAACCCCTTACCCCTGTGTCTGATCGCTGGTTAGACTGGTATATTCACCATAGTGTCAACCCCTCACCCCTGTGTCTGATCACTGGTTAGACTGGTATATTAGGCCAAACAAAAACGCCCCCTTTGGGCGTAAACATTTTTCGCCTCTCCGCTCCGTCCCTGCTCTAGGGCAATTGGCACAGAGCCAAGAGCAGTCAGTCCGTCAGTCAGTCAGTGAGCCTAGTAGCGGCAGCAGCAGCATTACTAGACTAGTGACTTCTCTGTTTTATACTTTACATTTTTATTTACATTATTTACTTCTTCACTGGCTCACTATGGTGCAGACTTGCTGTAACAGAAGGACGCCTCACGCAGCTTCGCATGCAATTGTTTTTTACGCTGTTCCAGCATGGACCCATATAGACTGGGACCATATTACAAAAATGTGAACCCCGAAGGCAAAACATGTTTTTATTTACATACAACTGTTCTAGGGGTATTAAGGCGTGCTGAATCCAAATCTGCTGTATGTAATGCTCAAAAATGGCTGCTAAGCCTTCAAAATGGACCATTTAAACATGGCGGCCACCACCATAATGAAGCATAGTAAAATGATGTATGTTTGACTAAATAGGGTAGAAAATAGATTGAAATGTATGTTTTCATGGGGAGTACATTGACATTCATATTTTAGATCAATTTTAAAGGTACACTTTAATATAATTTATATTATGTAATGTAATTTGTTGGTGAATAATTGCTTCAATAATGGCCTAAATTAGTGTTTATGACTTAATGCATGCAGTAAACGCATGGACAGTCAGTCCCTATGATCTTCAATGTTCTGGCAGGTGTTGCCAATTAAGTTTCTTGAAACGGCACACTTCAATGTACATTATGTGTACTTTCTTGCAGCCGCAGCGTTGGCTGAAAGCAGCCTTGTGCAAATGCATGACGTGTTCTCGCTGCATGCTTTTGGCAATGGTGGCAAGGAAAGCAGCCGGGGTAGCAACTGACCATTCAGGATCATCCATGCCATTTCAGTAATGGGAGGAAGATCAGGGTGTGTTAAGTGAGCTTGATTCTATACAAGAGCTTGATAATGGGAATGCATGATGTGAAACTTTACTGCATCTGAGGTTGGTGGCATAGTCTCTTGCGGACGCCCCATACAAAACAACTTGACTCTTGCTTCATTGCATGCACCAACTTCAGGCACACCTCATCGAAGGCCAAGCACTTGTGATGTCAATGGAAAAGCCACCTGGCATTAGACCACTTGGTGAATATGTCAACATATGTCAACACTCTGCTCATTGTTGTATCAGGGGGGTTTGCTGGAGTGAATGACCATTGTCAAGTCATCTGATCCTGATGCCAGGATCTGTGCCAGTCTCATCTCAGTGCTGACCATGAGGAAGCTGACACATGGCTTGGTTTGCACTACATTCATGCTCAAATGAAACAGTTCTTAGTTGTGTCAGCACATGATAAAGATGTGCTTCTTTTACTTCTGGCATGCGATGGCAAGATGCAATGTAGGCCTGGGTCTCTACATTAAAGCTGGGACAGCAAAGGATAGTAAGTATCTCCAGTGCATGAAATTCAGAAGTTGCCTTCTGGTCAAGTTAATACTCTACTTGCCTCTCAAGCTGTAACAGTTTAGTGGCAGTGGTAAGAAAACAACCTAGCAGGTGTTCCAGCAACATCCCTCAGACGTCAGTGGCCTTGGAAAAGGTCTTCTTACGGAAGACATATGAGCTCAGCAGAGAAATTAATCTGTAAGATATATGGTGTTGGCAACACCTGCCAGAACACTGAAGATCATTGGGACTGACTGTCCATGTGTCTACTGCAGGGTTTTTCAACCTTTTTGACTCCAGGGACCACCATTTATTCAGCATTTGAGCCACGGACCACCATTTGATTACATGTTCACACCAATGACCTAAAAATAAAGAATTCTTTTTGGTTTTGTCCACAATTCCAGGCTGGATTTTTGCAAACAAAGCAGTGTAGACTTTAGAATTAAATTCAGATGATGAATGTTTTAACTCTTGAGAGTGTGAAAATTAAACCAAATGAACCCCAAGGGTCCATTTGGTTTCATTTTTACATTCTCAAGAGTTACATCTGGCTAACCAACTTTCCATCATTTAGCCTGGGGACCACCTGGAACTTTCTCAAGGACCACTGGTGGTCCCCGGACCACCTGTTGAAAACCACGGGTCTACTGCATGCAAATAAACACCAATTTAGGCAAATAATGAAGAAATTATTCACCATTAAAAAATATTACCATAATAATACCAAAGAGGCCAATTTTCGCAATATAAATTATATTAAAGTGGTACCTTCACAATCGATCTGGAATATGAATATGTCATTCTATTCCCCATATATGAAAACATAAACAATACATTTTAATCCATTTTATAGCTTATTTAGTCAAACATACATCATTTTATTATGCTTCATTATGGTGGTGACCGCCATTTTTAAATGGTCTATTTTGAAGGCTTAGCAGCCATTTTTGAGCTTTACATATAGCAGATTTGGATTCAGCACGCCTTAATGCCCCTAGAACACTTGTATGTAATAAATTAACACGAGCTTCCTTCAGCACTTAAAATAAGCACATTCTTGAAATCTAGCCTAGTCTACCACCACGGACCAAACGCATGGCATGGATCGCAGCTTTAAACTGTCGGAAAAAGGGAAAAAGTAAAAGTGTTTACACTGCACAGCTGATGATGACGACGCGTCAGGCTCAACGAGAGTTGAGAATGTATGTAGCCTGCAGGGCTACTAGCGTATGCCCTAGGGCAGGGAGAAAGGGGCGTGGACCATCGCACGACGTAATCTCATGACGCGCCGTTGGCGGGCCTAATTCACCAACGCTGCCTATAGTGTCAACCCCCTACCCCTGTGTCTGATCACTGGTTAGACTGGTATATTCACCATAGTGTCAACCCCTTACCCCTGTGTCTGATCGCTGGTTAGACTGGTATATTCACCATAGTGTCAACCCCTCACCCCTGTGTCTGATCACTGGTTAGACTGGTATATTCACCATAGTGTCAACCCCTTACCCCTGTGTCTGATCACTGGTTAGACTGGTATATTCACCATAGTGTCAACCCCTTACCCCTGTGTCTGATCACTGGTTAGACTGGCATATTTACCAATACTGAATGGTCTGATAATGACAAATGAGGGCCAATACTGATACTTTTCTGGTACCGATACAGTATTGCTGATACCAATATGACAAAAAGGGCCGACACGATACTTTTTCCGATACCGATACACTAAATGCCCCCCTAAATGCCCTGACTGCCCAACCAAACATGATGGCATGCACAACAACCCAAATTTCAAAGATATTTCTAATTAAAGAGCTTATATTTAAAATGATTTGAAACACTACTACTGCTACTAACTAACTACAGCTGTGCCAACATTAAACCAACAGCATTTCATCAATCAAAACAGAAAACTCTCTGAGTCAGATCTTTAGCTCTATGCATGTTATTATTGATGCTTTATACTTGTCTAATATAAGTCATATACAAGATATAAATCTTGTGGGTCACAGAACTGAAGTATTTAAATGAAAATGGTATGTGGGCGACGACGAAGCCGTCCTCATGCCATTTTCGCCTGCCCCCCAAATTGGGAAATGTTACATTCGGGCCTGACTGCAGTACCGATGCTTTTTGTACCTTGTACACCACTCTTTGAGTGAGTGTGTGCACATCCATATCTGTATGGATGTGCCATCTTCATGGTATTTCGGTATTTCGGAGAAAAACAAAATGTGTTGCAATGTGCTGCAATGTGCATCCATGTTATACCACTCATGAATATAGATGAAGGGTGAAAATGAGTTTCACAGCAAGCAGGAAGACTGAGAGGTGTGTTTTATCACCTGAGTAGAAAGTAAGAAAGTTTAAAAACTAGACAGAAACACACATGGGGTCTAATAATGACTGTCGCTGTGAGACTGTGATGGTTTGTTCCTCTCTGTTGACTGCAGTATCACATTTCTTACACAAGATTTATTTTGGTTTTAAACCACAATTCCAGGCTGGCTTTTCAGAAACAAAACAGGCAAACATTGCAGTATCAAAATGACCATTAATATTCTATATTCTCTAGTTGTGGAGACTCCTTAATTAAATGGCGCTAATTTAGATGATGAATATTTTAACTCTTGAGAGTTTTAACATGAAACCAAATTTAATGTTTAAGTTCTCAAAGAGTTATATCTGGTTAACCAACTTTCCACCATTTAGCCTGGAAACTTCTCAAGAACTGCCGGTGGAAAACCACTGCTTTAAACATTTTTAGCGTGCAGGTAAAACCAATTCAACAGCATAGATGCCACTGGCAAAAAGATGAGATCTGTGGACTTCATAATGGTCGCTTTCAGACAAGATAAGCTTTGTTTATGGCAGCGTTGGCTCAGGGTTATAGTCACCAGATGGTAACCACGAGATTGCCGGTTCGATCATGGGCTCCCCCAGAATTACCATCGAAGTGTCCTTTAGCACAGGGGTTTTCAACCTTTTTCATCCCAGGGCCCACCATTTATTCAGCATTTGAGCCACGGACCACCAATTGAGGATATTTTTAGACCCACAGACCCCAAAGCTAAAGATTTCTTTTGCTTCTGTCCATGACCATTAATCTTCTAGTTGTGTAGATTTGGACTAATTCGCATAATGGATCGTTTAACTCTTGAGAGTGTAAAAATGAAACCAAATGGACCCGCCAGGGTCCATTTGGTTTCATTTTTACGTTCTCAAGAGTTACATTTGGTTAAACAATTTAGCTGCGGACCACCTGGAACCCTCTCAAGGAGGACCACTGGTGGTCCCCGGACCACCTGTTGAAAACCCCTGCTTTAGCAAGACACTGAATCCTTAATTGCTCCTCATGTGCTGGTTTTGCCTTGCATGGTTTCGTCCACCACAGGTGTATCAATGTGAATGTTATGCTCAATTTTCTCCTGTCCCCCTAATTGGGAAATGTTACACCCGCCCCTGCCAGACTAACTGAAATCATTCACAACTAATCGGATCTCAGAACAAAATAGGTTTTGTCCCTCTCTTCTAGGAGTGATGCTGTGTTAAAAAATCATTAAAAAAAAAAGTTTATTTCTCATGTGTGTTGCGCAAGTTCTTGCAAAACTTGGGTAGGTCAGAGAATGGAGAGCACTGAGCGTTGCGGCCCAGAGCCCAGAGCAGCTCCTCAGGTATTCTGGTCTGGTGTGGTCTGGTTGGAGCAGCCAAAGGTGGAGGTGAAACTGACAGAGGGGAGATGAGGTCTTGGCAGGAATGAATAGGTGTGTTCTTTATGGAAGGGTTCAACTGGGGACCCCCTCACACACACACACACACACACACACACACACACACACACACACACACACACACACACACACACACACACACACACACACACACACACACACACACACACTCTGCCAAACACTTGGACATCCACAAGCTCTCGACGCCTTGCAGTGTTGTAGGTTGTGTAATTTCACATTGTTTGCTTTTTTTCTGCACGTGATATTCCACAAGTTGGCCCAATTTTCTATTAAACAGATCTTGAAATTTTATGTTCAAAATAATAATTAGGCCTACATTTTTTTTTATTATGTTGTGTTTTTTCATGAAGTCCTTTAACCCTTAGTGTACTGAACGCGCTTTGGTGTTCTAAGCATTATGTTTTAACTATTGAAAAATAGCAGATCTACAAGCTCATAGCGCGCCACCGAGTGGCGCGCTATGAGCTTGTATCTCTGCTATTTTTGAAAAATCGTGAAAACGTGGTGAAATCTTTGAATATTATGTTATTCAGAAACTAGATAGGACACACTGGGTTAAAGTACAGCATTTATAAATTTAATATCACAGCATTAGCATTTATGTTCAAAATAATAATTACATGTTTTTGTTGTGTTGTGTTTTTCATGAAGTCGTCCTTTAATTAGATCATCTCCTAAAATATCACATTTCTATTGGCTGCTGGAGTCCTCCAAAGAAATCCCCATAAGATTTGTCTTTCGATAACAATGACAAACATTTCATAATAATGAAATGGTCTAAGACAAGGGTTTTCAACCTTTTTGACACCAGGGACCACCATTTATTCATCATTTGAGCCGCGGACCACCATTCGAGGACATTCTTTTGGTTTTGTTGACAATTCCAGGCTGGATTTTGCAAACAAAACAGTGTAGACTTCTTAATTAAACAGTGCTAGTTCAGATGATGAATATTTTAACTCTTGAGAGTGTAAAAATGAAACCAAATGGACCCGCCAGGGTCCATTTGGTTTCATTTTTATGTTCTCAAGAGTTACATCTGGTTAACCAACTTAGCTGGGGACCACCTGGAACCCTCTCAAGGACCACTGGTGGTCCCTGGACCACCTGTTGAAAACCCCTGGTCTAAGATAAAGAAGAAAAATAAGAAAATTCTTAGATTCCTTGCTTATACATACTATAAAAGTCATTCATTATTTTCTTTAGAAATGTGCAATTGTGCACACTTATAGGATAGAGTATGGTGTTTTTTTTACTGTTGAGTAAACAAACCAAATTACTCCCAATTATTTGGGGACCCGCTGCGGGGGTTGCAGGGTCTCAACCCTCAGTTTTCTAACCACTGCTTGTAATTCCATGTAATTCCATTATTTATGACCCGAAACATGGATTGGAAATTGTGCTCGGAGTTGAAAATAAAAACAATGCATGCAATGTAAAATTCACATTGGCGTTCACATATAAAAATACTCTTACAAAATGAATAAAACACAAGTGTCTGGTGCATAATAAAAAGCCCACTAGGGGAGTTGTGAACTGAGGAGTTCAGTTCAGGACCTTGGCTGTCTCAGGAAGTCAACATGTCTGGTCTTAACTGGAGAAAAACCTCATGGTAACATGGTGAGAGACAGTGTTTTGTATGTGGACTAGAATCCAACCAAACGTGGACAGTTTGCAGAAAAACAATGGATTCTAAGACTTAATATAACATTTCCACAGGGTTTAAAGGGGAACTCCACCCATTTTCAACATTCTAATACAGTATATCATTAGTATACCCTAGAGATGCTGGGTGTAAATGATAAAAAACGTTCCCCCATTCTGTGTTCCCAAGAAATGGAGGTCTGAAGAAAACCATTAACCTGGTGAAACATCTTGATGACATCATCAAGATGTCCTTTCCCATTTCCATCAAGATGTCATCAAGATGTATTTCCCCCAAATGCCCAGACTGCCCCGCCGAACATGATTATTCCCTAGTCAAAAAATCCTATAGGATTTTAGAAGTCCAATAGAAAAATCCTATTAGATTTTGGAACAAATCCTATTATTTGGATTTATTTAGACGCTTATTTTTTCTGAGAGCGTACAAATGGAACCAAATGAACCCGTGGGGGGCACCTGGGCGGTGGGGAGGACCCTTCTGAGGGGACTGCAAACATTCTCTGTATTGTACTCTGTATTGTACTCACACATAATGTTGTAGGATACAAAACACTGAAGTCATTATACCTCATAACCTCAGTAAAACCTATAAGCGCAGAGCTATCCGTGGAAAGTTCTGCATTGTATTTATTGCAGCAAAATAGTTAATTGTGATATATCAAGAGTCACAATGCCAACCCAAATAGTTTAGCAACTGTTGCTATGCAGGTCAAGCTTTCCTCGTCTAATGTGCCTATTGTTGGCCGGGTAGAGGTGTGTTTTCCGACGCAGTCTGAAAACTCACCTCTTCAGACTCCATCTCAGCCCATAGCTCTTGTATTACATACCAACCCACAGCACTTGCTGCAATGACTTATATAGGTTGCCTAATGTATTACAATGTTTTTAGCGCTTCATTGTATATTGTAAAATGTATTGTAAATCCTGATTAAATTGAAAACTTTTCACCATTGTAAGTCGCTCTGGTTCAAGAGCGTCTGCTAAATGCCTAAATTGTAAATTGTAAATTGGGCTTAGTGAAGGCCTCATTGTAACCTGGTAAATGTATGCTTCCAGAAGCAAGCTCTTTCTATTCTGTTGACCTGTGTGTGCCGTCATCACCGGTCCACTCATCCAATAGCCTTTTGACTTTTTCGTGACCATCACAAGTCATCACACACGGCTGCTAATGTTTCGACCTGACAGACCAGGTAGAGTGTGTGTGTGTGTGTGTGTGCGTGTGCGTGTGCGTGTGCGTGCGCGTGCGTGCGTGTGTGGGTGTCGGTAGCGCAGAGAGCCGCCCCTCTGGCTCTGCGTTGAGACAAGCTGTGTGGCGTGCTCCAACTCCGTAATGGCACTCCCAACGCCATGCTCATTAGCTCTAAATAACATGCTCGCAGTGCAGAGCGCTGTCGTTGACGCCATAATGGCCACATTAACGAGCATTACACAGCCATTGGTTTTTAGAACCACTTACTGCCACAGTGATCGTGCATCATAACAGTGCGCTGGGCCACTGTGTGCTCCCACTGTGCCTCCGGGTAATTTATTGCGGTGACTTGGCACATTCTTCGATTTCGTAGCTCTCCACACCCTGCTGGCCGTTCCCAGCATGTCTTTAACAACTTAGACCATATCGGCGTTGTTGACCGGAGTCCCACAGGACTCTGTGCTCGGTCTGACAATTTTCTTTTCTTGTTTTCATGTCTTTGGTGGAAAATAGCCGATCTACAAGGTCACACAATGCTTCACGCTGTGACACGGCACAAACAAAATGTTCTTAAGAAAATAACATTGCAATGACTTAGTTTTATTCCAGGTTTGGGTTGTCATAAGTTCTGTGGCATCTCGAGGCCTTTAGCTTATGTATTTGAATCCTTTTATGAGTACACAGCTTCAGTTGCTACTCTGCTAGTTTATGTAGATACTGTATATGATAAGATTACAAGATGACACCAGCGACTACAGACCTGGGTGCAACGTGCTCACAACAAGTTTCTTACTGGTCGAGATTGCAACTACAGGTGCTTCTAGCCACGACTTAGTACTTGCAACCTGGTCGCGGCTACTTCCTTATGATCTAGTTGGCTAGTTGGTCATAACCCTATATGTCTAACAATAATCCCTAAACATAACTGCAAACAAGTAAAGATGTCCAATATTGACTTTTCTACCGTTATCCCGATATTGACCAACTCTTAATTTCCGATACCAGTATCAACCGATACCAATATATGCAGCCTTCTGTGGTGGGCAAAACAAATAATAATAATGGGAGCATGCAGTAATTTGGGTGATTTTGACCACCCCTAACCCTTTTACTTTTAAAACTTAATACAACATTTCCACGGGGCTTAAACCACTATGAAAAATAAGTAAGATTACACTGTAGTTATCTCAGACATAGATAGACTCTTCTTTAACCAGGATGGCGAATGCAAACATTCTCTGTATTGTACTCATACATAATGTGTAAGATACAAAACACTGAAGTCCTATACCACAAACCTATCTCTAAATTACTAACCCTATCTCTAACTTTAACCGTAAACATAACCCAGGAGCTGCAGGGTAAAGTTCTCTCCACTCCAGCCCTTGCGCGCCACTTCTGTTGCCTACTTGTGACGTGGTCTACAGTTGCTGGTGGAGTTCTCCCTTCCTGCATAAATGACTAACAATAGACCTCTGTGTTTATCCACACTGCCTGAACCTGAATTATTCTATGGTCTCTCTCTCTCTCTCTCTCTCTCTCTCTCTCTCTCTCTCTCTCTGTGATTCTCCAGTGGTCACTTTCCTGCCTTTTTCTCCCTTTTCTGTGTTCCCAACGTTTTGCTCATTTCCATACGTCTGAGGTGTTTCCGTGTTGGCACCCCAATCATTATCACCTCTCTCCTCTTCTGCCTGTCTCTGTCTCTCTCAGACATGGTTCTTATTCTTAGACCATGCTTGAGAGGATTTGTCCCGTGTTCTTTATGCATAATTCTTCTCGAAAGCCCCCATTTGGAAGGCCCGATTCCACATCCTCCTGTCCCTTTTGTTGGGAAACAATAAGGCGCCACGGAACCCGAGATATTCTGGAGGACGCAATGTAAACGCTGCCGTTTCCCAGAGGCTTATCCAGGTTGGAGAAATGTTGTGGATTTGTCCTCGCTCCCTCTCTTGCTCTCATCCACACTGGAGGGAGGGAGGGAGGGAGGGATTGACGGGAGGTTTCAGAGAGACGGTATTAAAGGTAACTAAGTTTTCTGAAAACTTATTTGGCGAAATACTATACATACTGTACAGCAGTGGTTTTCAAATATCAGCTATTTATTCAGCATTTTGACCACCTTTGGTTGAGTTTAATCTCTCAGACCCAAAAGTATGTGCAGGCTCTGCATTTTCTAAATGTGTAGATTCTTGCGAGTAATTCAGACGTTCAATATAATTTAACACTGTCAAGAGTTACAGATCCATAAGGGTTCGAAGGGTATTGGTTAACAACTGCAATTACCTGGGGACCTGGAACCCTCCACTGGTGGCCTGTTCTGCTGTACAGAATCCATTCCCGACCTTTAGTCTGGCTGTCTCCTGTCTTGCAGGTTAAATGTGCGAGTGCTTTTCACGTTGGCCTCACAGCGTAGGCCGCAACATATTAGGTCAGGGTTTGAGCTACGGTACTTCATTATAAGGCCTTGGATAAAAACAGACGCTAATTATTCTTCAACGTCTTTAACCCCAGGGGGTCTATATGCTATAGATAGGCCTCCTTCTGTGTTTATGCCTCCTTGGTCTATACAGTACACAAAATCACGTTGCAGATTGTATAAACCAATTGTTCTATGAATAATGCCATAAGCACTTAGCGCTAGAGCCGATATATATTGGCCTATATATCGATATTGGTGATATCCATACTGATATGTCGTATCATCGGCCGATATATTGGCCGATATATTGGTATTGGTGATATTCATGCCGATATATTGATATTGATATTCAGCCCAGAACAGAAAAGGACAGAAAAGTTGTGGAATTATTTCACAAAAGTAAATGATGAATTCACAGTTCTATTGTTAACTTGAAAAAGAAAATAGATTTGAACTTTAGAAGTTTTTCACGTGTATTTTTTTTATTCATTATTAAACCTTATTACATGGCTTGAATGTATCCCCCCATCAGAAGCCAGCGTTCTGGTCATGTGATCAGTAGGACATGTTACACTATAATTCACCGCTCCGCTCTATATTAGACCGCTGCATAATCAAGGTCCCCAAAGTGCAAACAGCCTTGTTCATATCAATCCGCGGTGCGCTTCCGCATTTAGTTCCAGCACGCCGTTAGCGGGTCCATTTGGTTAGCTTCGTATTTGGTTGTTTACATGCCGTTGCCGTCACCCTCTCAAGGACCACTGGTGGTCCTCGGACCACTGGTTGAAAACCACTGACGTAAGCCATGTAATAAGCGGGATAACACCCTTCGAACCGGTGATTTGTTTCCTAACTAACAGTTATTAGGAAACAAATCACCGGCTTTTCGGTTGTTATCCCTTACTTAGTCCAAAATATTGGTGACATCTTTTTTTTTTTTTTTTCAAAAATCGGCATCTGCCCCAAAAGGATGGCATCCGTCGGGCTCTACATTGAGCTGCATTTTATGTCATGAAAGGTGATATACAAATAAAGTATATTATTATGTATTATTAAGTTTATTATTATTCTTATTATCTGGTTTATAAGTCCGTACAGAATCCTTTAAGTGTGCTCTCCATAAGAACGTGTTCATGTACTACCTAACCTGCCCCTCCAGGGATTATGTTGAGACATGCCTTGTCCACTCCATCCACTGATGGACGCGGTGCAGAGAGGAACGGACATCATTTATTCAGGAGCTCACCCTCTGTGTGTGCAGGGTATTACAACGCACTGAGTGGGGAGATAAATGGGGATCTTTGGGATAAGGCTCTAGAGAACATGCACAAACTGCTCTGCCAACTCTAGGCGCTTGTCTTGTTCAATTTCAATTTATCCCCCAGACTTCATTACGCGGAAAACGGAGTTACAGCAATTCCCCATTCTGTGACATAGTGCCATAGTGAAGAAGCCACTCCACTGGATGTTCTGCATCGCACTGATTACTTAAGATTGGTCCTCCAAAGTTTGCAGGAGTGTTTTCGCACAAAATGCCTCTGATCACTAAAACCCAGCTTCTGGTCGCCGTCAAAACTTTGTACGCACCCAAAACCCCACTTTTTCAAGTAAGATATGCTACGGTACATTTTGAAAACCAACAGTCAGGCAGATCCACGATTTGAACTTAAACTGTAACTAGGTCTTACAATCAACATAATGTGTTCACTGGATTCTGCTGGATTTATGTCTAAATATGACACCATCAAGGCCTGCCAGAATACGTTTGAGTCAACTAAATGGACTCTAAAACTAGACTAAAAGTCCAAACTTATGACAGTCAAATTGTAGTCATTTCGTGGCCAAAATTTGACCAAAACCAAATGGAATTTTATTCTATGACTAAATCTAAACCTGTTTGCTGTCATAATCACCAATGGTCACACAAGAATAAATTATAGTGATAAATGTATAAATAATACACAACACAAGGACAACCTTTAATAGTTTTACATATACTTTCTTTAGTTTTAGGGATTTTAGTTATGGGAGGGGGCATTCAAACATGATCATAAATACATATTTGTTTACAAATTTGACTTTTTTATTACTTACTACAGTCCTAATAAACCCCAGGAAATTATAACTGACCACAGAAGTTCACAGGATCTACTGAATGTGAAGGACGCAGCACGCCACACTGTACTTTACACAGTCATATATTTGGGTATACCTGACCCAGAGGCTCAATACGGCAGTTTGTCACATTCAGTAGATCATTAGTGGCCAGTTATAATTCTGAGGGTTTATTAAGCCATGTTCGAATGCCCCCTCCCATAGCTAAAATCCCTAAAACTAAAGAAAGCAACGAATGTAAAACAATTAACACCCATCTTTTACTTTCTCTAATAACAACCTAAAACACAAGCCTTGGTTAAAAAAAAAACAAAGTTGTCCTTTAAGCAATATCTAATATAGCACTGTCCTCTGGAGATCATGGGCCCGATTTTGGTTACATTAGCCCTTATGCACAATTAACGCACATAGCATTGGGGAAGAGGCGTTCCCCCACTAAAGTCGCTAATTTCGTTACCTCCGATCTCCCTTAAATACCTCCTATACCCGTTAAATTATGCATAGGTGTGGTTTGGGCGTTTTTAGCTTTCATCCAATCCGTGTTGGTCTTGCCATTCCCTTTAATTCATCCCTTATCTAGTTCCCTTATCCCTACTGCTAAGCCTGGCCCTCCTAAGCCCGCAGCCTGGCTGCAGGGTTTAGGACAGACACGTGCATGAGTAGCCTATTCTCAAAGATCATAGCTCTGATTTTCAAACAATTATAGCGGTCAATTCTCAATCATTTCTTACCATTCAACATGTTATGTTGAAAAAACATGTTCCATGTTTTTGCTGTATGTGGCGTGCATTTATCCCAAGTCTGCGAAATGTTATAAAGTAAATTTCAAAAAAAGTCGGCAATTTCGCGGCTAAAAAGACGTTTTTTTGATCATTCATTTCTCGGTCAATTCTGGACCATTTTTTACATTTCAAAATGCAGCATGATGGGAAAAAGCTCCTCTTTCAGATGCTGTATAGAATATGTGGGTAGGTCTTCTCTACGATGCGGGACCGAGCAAACTGCAACTGTCGGGGATTAGGCGGAAACGGTCCGCCTAATCCCCGACAGTTATAGTTTGCCCGATCCCGCATCGTAGAGAAGACCTACCCACATATTCTATACAGCATCTGAGAGAGAAGGTCTTTCCCGTCACGCTGCACTTTGAAATGTAAAAAATGGTCCAGAATTGACCGAGAAATGAATGATCAAAAAAACGTCTTTTTAGCCGCGAAATTGCCGACTTTTTTGCAATTTACAGCATTGCGTCACAAGTTAATGAATGTATTTAATTGTATTATATACTGTACATTACCTAAACACAAGGAAGTGACCGACAGCAGGCAATCTACAGCTGTTTATAGGACAATCCATGAATAAGGAGATGAATTGAACTGGCGCCTTTCCACGTGGAGTCGTGGACATCTCCAAAGGCGCACAGACGCGCACGTGGCTCTGCCTTTGCGGATCGGTTAACGGGTGGTCTGACCTGGCCTTATCTAGTTCCCTAATCTATTTGACGAAATTAGCAATTTAAGGGACTGCGCAACAAACACGCCCATGACCACACCTCCAGCCACAAATAACGGTGTCGGCATAAAGATTAGTGGCTAAGGGAAGAGAAAAGGTGACCAAAATAGCAATAAGGGAATTCGCTGCGGGGATCGGGTAACGTTAGGGATAAGGCCGGGAGCGAAAATCGCGCCCCATGTCTGGAGGACAGGGTAAAAAAGAAACAATGTTCTAGATGTTCTAGATCTGACAAAACCTCGTTCTGTGTGTTCTCTCATATCCTGGAACGTCGACATAACCTGCCTGATCAGCAAAACTACTGAAGCAACACATTACATAACGGCTAGATCTTTATTTACACAACCAACGGTGGTGTTTGTTGTGCGAGAGAAATGAGAATGCATGTCAAACAGCTCAGAGGAATACCTACAGCATCTAATAATATACAACATGTACATCCGGGAGTATAGCTATAGCGAGTGAGTACAGAATGTGGCTGTCAGTCCACTTATTGCAGGGGTTTTCAACAGGTGGTCCGGGACCACCAGTGGTCCCTGAGAAGGTTCCAGGTGGTCCCCAGGCTAAATGATGGAAAGTTGGTTAACCAGATGTAACTCCTGAGAATGTAAAAATGAAACCAAATGGACCCTTGCGGGTCCATTTGGTTTCATTTTTACACTCTCAAGAGTTAAAATATTCATCATCTGAATTAGCACCACTTAATTAAGAAGTTTACACTGTTTTGTTGGCAAAATACAGCCTGGAATTGTAGACAAAACCAAAAGAATTCTTTAATTTTAGTTATTTGGTGTGAACATGTAATCAAATGGTGGTCCGTGGCTCAAATGCTGAATAAATGGTGGTCCCTGGAGTCAAAAACGTTGAAAACCCCTGGTATATATCATTACTTATTGGCTTGATTCCTCCGGACTATAATAATAATCCTCCTCCGCCTCCTCACTCACAGGCAGTGGTGAAAGTGGTTTGGATTTCTTGCCAGAGCTATCTGCGACGCCCCGTTTTCCGGACGGCACGTTCTTAATTTGAAGGAGGTCAAACTCTCCAATAGCCCTAAAATGCATAAAAAAGCACTTTGGCACAGTATACCAACACAATACAAACCCATCAGGCTCTTAAATCATTAGTGCAAATGTCTCTTGCAATGTGCAGTGTCTTCATCTAAAGATATCGTAACTGTTTTCCCCATAAAGCAAATGAAATTACATTAAAGAAATAAGCACACATTAAACAGCTTTTAGCTCTTATAATAAATTACTGCTTTTGGAAACCAAAGGATTTTGAGAATGGAGCAGAACTTACTGTATTATATCTTAACAATTTGATAGCTCCTGGGCGCTACTGCTGGCAAAGTCGAAAATCAAACTATGAATAGGCGTGAGTGGAGGGAGCCCCTCTTTCAGTGGTGTGTCGCAACAGGTTTTGGACGACAATGACGTGAGGTGTTTGGTCAGTGGAATACAACCACCCTAAAGACTACGCTCTGTACTATCTCGATCGTGCCCTTGTAAACAGAGCTGCTACTTTTAAACAGACGTTAAATCAGACGTTAAATGATTTTTCTCTTTCTTTTTCCTGCATGATATTAAGGGAAAATGTTGGACTATTATTAAGGTAAGATTATCCCGAAGATCTGAGTCACTGGTGGTGGTGGTGGGCGTACAGTACATAGATCTTCAGCGATAGCGGTAATTGTGTTAATAATAATTAGTGAAGTGTGTGTTGTTGTGTCTGCCTCCAGCCTCCATCGTGGCCCAGAAGTGGTGGTGTCAGATGCAGCCTTGCATGGAGGGAGAGGAGTGCAAGGTCCTCCCAGACCTGACCGGATGGTCCTGTAGCACCGGAAACAAGGTCAAAACCACCAAGGTGAGAGAGAGACATAGATGTGGTTTTTAGGTTCAACTACACCAGTGGTCCCTGAGAGGGTTCCAGGTGGTCCCCAGCTAAATTGGTTAACCGGATGTAACTCTTGAGAACGTAAAAATGTTTCATTTTTACGCTCTCAAAAGTTAAAATATTCATCATCTGAATGACCATTATTCTACACAACTAGAATATTAATGGTCATTTTTGATGTTTTGCCTGATTTGTTTCCTAAATACAGCCTGGAATTGTGGACAAAAGCAAAAGAAATCTTTAGTTTAGGGGTCCTTGTGGCTAAAATGTCCTCAAATGGTGGTCCGCGGCTCAAATTCTGAATAAATGGTGGTCCCTGGTATGAAAAAGGTTGAAAACCCCTGAACTACACACACACGCCTCATTTTGCTCACGCCTCACTTTATCCCCATGAAGACTGTATTGAAATATATATGTTATATTCTATTTTAAAATAGCCAGTCTACAAGCTCACAATGTGTTGCGATGTGACGAGTTATGAGCTTGTGGATCTGCTATAAAACTAATGTAATGGGACATGGGAGTAAACATTTTAGTATTTATAAATACTAGATGTGTACTTTTAACAGAGTAGACAATTTCTACATTGCAGAATAGATATACTTTTATGTAAGTAGCGACGGTTAGTACTTTGTCCAATTCTGAAATTTCGGTGGCCACCGCGACCACCGCTCAGAGCACCGCACCGCGCGCTATTATATAGTCCACTGTCAGCACCGCACCGCGCTGTGGTTTGTTGTGTGTTTTCTTTTTTTAAACCAGCCGTTAAAAACAAGCAACCACCGCGGTGCGGTGCGGTGGTCAGTAAAATCCGAGCGGAGGGCTGGGAGGTGCGGTGGTTGCGGTGGTATGACGTCATATTGTAGGAAACGGTGGTCGCGGTGGTCGCGGTGGGCACCGAAAATCCATCTCTGAATAGGCCTTTAGTACTTTGTCCATCGCTGTAATGTGTGCGTACATGTGTGTTTGCATGTGTGTGTGTGTAGCCTATTCTAGCACAGGTTTCAAAGTAGTATTTCCCCTGTCTTCAGTGCCAGACAATTTCAATCTAGCCAATAACAATTAAAGCCCAGTCTTTGATATAGAGCCATTTGTAATTGGATGCGAGGCCATGCATCTCTGCAAATTGAACGTAAAACAACAAAGACATAAGTTATAACCCTATCAGCATCCACATCAAAGGACCCTCTTCACACAAATAGAAACGCTGTCCAGAAAAAAGAAGAAATAACATTAGAAAGGAAACAAATGAATGTGCTTTTGAACATGCTCCACTTGGACCAGCATTTGATGTTTAGAATTAACCTTGATCTCAGACGGAAAATTATTCATTCCTGGGCTGTTTTTGTCCCCCTCCCCCCCCTCAGGGGGGGGGGGGGGGGGGGGGGGGCAGGGAGAGAAACAGAAGCTTGCGTGCTTACTAAATGGCAAGAGGATATTCTTGTAAATAAAGGATTTTTCTTCTCGTCTTTTAAGACGCCCACACCAGAGAGAGGAGTGCGAGAGCTTACTTTAAACATCAATGAAGCCGAAAGCGTCGAAAGGAAAACAAAGCACTCTGTTCAACTTTGCGCGGCCCCCGACGTGAGCCTTGTGTTTTTCCATGTGCTGTAAAGACCAAAAACGGTGACAAGAGAGAGAGAGAGAGAGAAATGGGTGATTAAAAACTAACAAAGAAGCACTAGGCGAAGTGAGAACCATCACACAACAACAACAACAACATCACACAACAAACAAGAACAACAACAAAAAAACGTCAGTCAGTCATACAGTCTCAACAACATGCCTAACATCTAATTGCCACTGTTCAGATGTGATAAATGGATTCCGATGTAGGTCCTTCATGGTCTTTTGTAAGCCGTCAGAGTGTGAAAGTTAATTTGCGAGACTGACTGACGGCAGGGCAGAGAGACAGAGACAGAGAGACGCAGTGAGAAGGAACAGGTGTGCTTTACTTACAGGTGAAACATAAAAACAGAAACAGTTGCGGGCGGGTTGCTGCCGCAAGAGTAATTGCTACGAGAGAGATGGCATAACAGCCGAACATCTGTGGCGTTCATTAGAATGCATTATGGCTGGGGCCCTCCGCCGAGGCCCACAATTAAAGAGTCGTAATTAAATTGGAGAGCGAGATAGACTAGAGAGTAGAGCGAGGAACGGAACAGAGGCGCTGCCGGTGTTAAGACACGCCGGCACTGGAAATTAATACTGTCTGTACTGCACGTGTTCTGGTCTTCATTATGTTATACTTTAGCTACTGAAAAATAGCAGAACTATATAGAGCTATAGAGCTATGGGCTTGTAGGTCTGATATTTTTGAAAATTTGGCGCACATCTCGAAGCAAACATTTTTAACTCAAATTTTTGCTTCAGATGGAGGTCCTCCTAAATATCCTCCAAAATTTAGATAATTCTGGGGGTCCTTGAAATGAAATATGTTGAGCATCACTGACACAGGAACATTTTTTTTTTTTCAGAAAAACTAGAATCTAGCATCAGAAACTAGAATCTAGTGTCAGAAACCAGAATCTAGCGTCAGAAACTAGAATCTAGTGTCAGAAACTAGAATCTAGTCAGAAACTAGAATCTAGTGTCAGAAACCAGAATCTAGCCGCAGAAACTAGGATCTAGCCTCGGAAAATATAATCTAGCGTCAGATACCAGAATCTGGCGTCAGAAACTAGGATCTAGCGTCGGAAACTAGGATCTAGCGTCGGAAACTAGGATCTAGTGTCAGAAACCAGAATCTAGCGTCAGAAACTAGAATCTAGTGTCAGAAACTAGGATCTAATGTCGGAAACTAGGATCTAGCGTCGAAAACTAGAATCTAGCGTCGGAAACCAGAATGTAGCGTTGGAAACTAGAATCTAGTGTCAGAAACCAGAATCTAGCGTCACAAACTAGGATCTAGCTTCGGGAACTAGAATCTAGTCAGGAGGAAATGCGTTAATGACCCAGGGCCAAAACAACAACACTGGGAGCCATAGGTGGAGTCATCCCAGGTCCTGTGGTAGTGCTCTTATAGCTCTTCCCCTCCATCCCTCCCTCTGTCTCTCCGTCTTCCTCTCTCTCGCTGCCGTCCTGACCGTCTAGCTGATCAGCTGTTAGGGGAGCGAAGGGACCGACGGCTGACTGCATCACTGGACATTAATTGTGCATTTGCTAAGGCACTGAGGGAGCGCTGAGCGGTTACTAGGAGACATGGTGGCAGATGTCACTGAAGATAGCTGCGGCGAAACGGAGACTCCCAGGCAACCCAGCGCTCTGGCAGACCCCAGTGGTGTTTCTAAGCAATCTGGAGCCCCAAGCAAGATTTTCCCTGGAGCCCCCATCACTAATGAAATTCACTGAAACCAAATGGACCATTCTCAATGAATTTCGTTGGTAAGGGGAGGGGCTCAATGAATTTCCATTGGTTCCATGATGACCCAGCATTGCAACGTAAAACATCAACATATATATACTGCTCTGTTTGTAATGAAAATGGCGACCCCCACTGGTTAAATAAAGGACTATAAAACGAACGGGGAGAACTTACTAGGTGGACAAAATTTAACCCCCCAAGGGATAAAAATATGAACTATTAAACTATTACTAAAGAACATATTATGTGTTTTAATTTAATTGAACATTTAAAACTTTTAAATGTTCAATTATAGAGGGCAAGTATAATGTATTTATCCATATGATGCTTATTAGACTGGGATCCTTTTAAAGCATGTCTGGTGGTCGCCCTCATGGTGTGTCCCCCCCCTCCCCTCATAGTGCCCCAGGCAACTGCCTAGTCTGCCTAATGGCAAATACCTCTCTCTCTCTCTCTCTCTCTCTCTCTCTCTCTCTCTCTCTCTCTCTCTCTCTCTCTCTCTCTCTCTCTCTCTCTCTCTCTTTCCGTCTTTGTCTCAATCTCCATCCTTCCTATCCATGACCTCCATCTCGGCTTCTCGTTCAACATGATGGTGATGATGATGGTGTGTGTGCGTGTGTGTGCGTGTGCGTGTGTGTGCGCGTGTGTGTGTGTGTGGTGTTTTGTGTTGGCTGACCACACAGTAGCCTCAGAGTTTCTGTCTCTTTCGGGCGTTTTGGCTTAAAAACTGTGCTGGTTGTTTTTCCTCTCTCTCTCCCCTTGCCGATTCATAGTTCAGGCTGTTGGGTCAACATTGATGTTCTGTGTGTTTGTTTGTTTGTTTTTAACTCAATATACTCTAGTCTAGGATGCTCAGGCCATAGGGGGGGAAAAAGATTTTCTGTGTAACTTTCAGACCTGTAGCTGCGAAATACAGACATGCTGTACTTTCAGTTTCAACAGGCAGAGCCAACGTGTAACTAACTCATTACGGTGTTTCCAAACAGTACATTTAAGCGTTTAAGCGCCAATTTAATCCACAGAATGAAATTATAAGAGTTAGAGCCTCGGTATCTTCCCCTTTTCCCTGTAGAACGGTGGTATAATATACACATCAGGTGTGCAGCGGGCCTCAGCGTCGCTGCAGGTATAATTACATGTTTCTGTGTCACTGGTTCAACCTCTCTCTTCTCTGTGCTTTTTTTTTTCTTTTTCTAGGTCACCCGATAGCAAGACAGCCTCGGTGTCGGCAAACTGAGAACTCTGCTGCCGTTGTCGCTGGGACTTCATGTGTAAAACTGAAAGGATGACGCGTCAAACCCATTTATCTCACAAGTTCCAAGTTATCGACGTCAGGATGACAGTCAGCCGTCAGCCTGTCTGTCTGTCCTTCAAAAAGCAACGGAATGATCAAATGTACTGAAGGACCGTCTAACTACCAACACACCTGGACGAACGAAGAAGACGACCGTGAAGCATAAAAGCATATTCCTGCATTTTAACACAGACGGACGACATTCTACAACTACGACACACATGCATGCATGCACACACAATCACACACACAGTACATGTGCGCAGACAAAACACACACACACACAAACCCACACACATATCCACACACAAGGACTGCAATGGCAGACTCGCTCAGAGCCAATAATGGATTGTTGTGTATTGAGACAACTTCTTTCAAATGTCATTTCGGCAGAAGCCTTTGCGGATGAGAGTGAGATTGGAAAACTAAAAAGAAAAAACTGTATAACTGTGTTCGCACAACGCTCTT
>CM076971.1:10244927-10252427 GCA_039105355.1 Benthosema pterotum | reverse complement strand
AAGGATTCTGCTGCCCGGCGCGGGAAGGAGGGAGGTGGCGGTGTGGGGGGTGGGGTGGGGGTACCAGCCTGATGTAGACTTATTCCTTGTGGCGTTGCGTGACGGAAACATCGCCGATATCTAGAGATGTCCGATATTGAGGTTTTTTACCGATATTCCGATATTGTCCAACTCTTAATTTCTGATGCCGATTTCAACCCATATCGCTATATGCCTGCCGGGGCGGATGTCACATGTCCCATTTGGGGGGGCAAGAGAACATGTTGGAGGGGCAAGAGAAAAAGGTATGGGGGCGGCTTCATCGCCCGTGTCGCTTCGCGCCACGAGGGATGAAGTCGCACCCATACCATTTTCGGTTACAGGACTTTTAGGCAAGTAAAGCATCAATAATAACATCAGTTGTTGTTGTTGAAGTTGCAACAGACACGCAGCATGCATAAAGCTAAAGGTCTGACTCAGAGAGTTTTCTGTTTTCAATGATGAAATGCTGTTGGTTTAGTGGTGACACAGCTGTAGTTAGTTAGTAGCAGTAGTAGTGTATCACATAATTTTAAATGTAAGCACTCTAATTTCTTGGGTATCTTGGGTTGTTTTGGATGCCATCATGTTTGGTGGGACAGTCAGAGCATTTAGGGGGGCCTTGTCCCCCCCCCCCCCCCCCCATGCCCATGCCTAGATCCGCTCTGTATGCCTGCTTTTGTGCTGAAAAAAATAATGGGAGGTTTCAAAACCCAACAGTCCCAACAGCACGTGCACCAAGTACTGCCACCACTCATCATAATTGGAGGAAAGTGCCCTATATATTTTTTTCCTGATCCTGATACATCTCTGTAAATTGTGCTCACCGATTTTTCAAAGAAACTAAAATAGTCATATTTTTATCATTTTTTTCCAGAGAGGCCATATTATTACATACATTTGAAATGAAATCCTGAATTGTTATTTTTTCAAATATGACATCAAGATCTTTATAATTTGCTAACCGCCTTAGCAAAGCGTTTCCCCACTTGCCCCATGCATGCAATACTTTTGTTCCTCAAATGAACGCACGCACGCGTGTGCACGTGCATGTGTGCGAGGGTGGATGGAGTTACACTGTCACATCCTGCCTTCGTATCCGAGTCGAAAAAAGAGAAAACAAAAAACATTTCCAGAGATTAATTAACAATGAGGTGTTTTAGTGTGGAGATGTCACACCGTCTCACGCGCCACAGAGCGCTAGCTAGCTGTGCAGCATCTCCTTTCCTCTTCCTCGCCTTGTCTTCTTCCTCCATCCCTGATTGGCTATCTGGCTCTCCACCCCCAGCCCCCACCCTAACAGGAGTCCTTCTCCCAGAGGTGTGGAGTTCCAACTTCCACCCCAACCTTAACCCAAACCCAGACCTGCCCTGTCGTGTTGCCCCCCTAGAGGTGTGGAGTTCAGTAGATGAGGCGGCATGGGGCCTTGGAGAGAGGGTCTCTCTCTCTCTGCAGCAGAAATCAATATCTGAGGAACAGTTTGCCCAGCGCTGCTCCCTTGTGGCTGGAGTCTGATGCTACAGCTCTGCCTATAGCAGTGCTAGAGGAGGAACGGTCATACCCACACCTCAGGTCAGTTATTACCACAAGTGAAATACAAGAACAACATTAATTAATTAGCACGTTTATCCAAGGCGCTTTACATATATTGTGCATCACAATGATTCACACACTGATAGTGCAACCAGAATATCAGGAGCAATTACTGGTCCGGTGTCGTGCTCAAAGACACTTCGAGAGTAATTGGGCGAACCCAGGTTCGAACCAGCAACCTTGCCCTTACCAACCACGGTTACCAATTATTCATGGGTCTCATTTGTAATTCTTTAGCAGCCATGTTGAGGACCAACATAGGCGATATACAGAAGCTATGTTGGTCCTCAATATGGACTACAAATGAGACCCATGAATATCCCTGAGCCATTGACACCTATCAAAATGAAGTTAAAAAATATTTTTTAAATTAAATTGAAAAATAATAAAAAGTCCCGATCCCAACGGCCTTTGCTGCGTACCCTCAACCCCCCAATCTCTCCCATTTTTCAACCTGCCGTCCAGGCAAAATGCCTCCCAGCAGGGGTGGACTGGGAGCTCAAAACGTACCGGCAATTTTGTCTCAGAGCGGCCCTCTGAAGACCCTTATAACTAGCGTTGCAATCAGGCGTGCAATCTTTGTGGGGCTCCGGGGCCTGAGCCCCCATGAGAATTTAAGACATAAGGGGCTCTGGGGCTCGGGCTAACTAAAATTAGTTAGTTAGTTTTAGTTAACTATAAAAACCCTGCAATAGGCAGTCTCATTTGAAGAGGACAGAGGGCCGCCAGCACTGATTTGTGGGCCGGTTTTGTGCAGATTTTTTTTTTTTTATTCATTATTTATTTTTTTTTAATTAAAACACGACATTAACGGCCCCCGGGGGGGTCGGCCCACCGGGAAAATGCCCTGTATGCCAGACTGTCAGTCCACCCCTGCCTCCCAGACAGACAGGTAGAGTAGATACTATGCATATAGCGGGCTGATGTATACTAGCGGTACATAGTCTGTGTATTTCAGATTTTAATGCCCGGTTCCCAGGTCTAGTTTAGTGAATTATTTAAAAGAACACACTGATTTTTGAAAGCCTGAGGTTTCTCAAATCATAATCTGACGCTGGATATAACTAACAGAATGGCAATTCATGAATCAACCTCTAATCGTTTTGTTATTTTTGCCTTTTTTCCTTTTAGAAGAGCCTGAACAAGCAAACACATTGAAATATCCAGGGACACAAGATAAGCTGCTTTTACATTTTTTGCTTTTTTCCCTGCACAAAATGTCAGACATGTATTTGTGATATTGTGAGAGATATTTAGGTTGGCCTTTGTCAGCGCACAGAGTAGTACTAGTCGTAGGAAGCAAAGGCAATACTCCCGACAGCAACACAACGATATGGTAATGACAGAGAGAGACAGAGAGAGACAGAGAGAGAGAAACAGGGCCAGATTTAGTCAGCCCTACTAGGGTGGGCTGGAAGAATGGCAGGGTGGGCAACTCCAAAGTTTTTCATATGAAGCAGTGTTTTTTTTTTTTTTTTTTTTTTTCATCTTTTTGACACCAGGGCCCACTATTTATTCGGCATTTGAGCCACAGAGGACCACCATTTGATGACATTTTAGCCCCACAGACCCCAAAATTAAAGATTTCTTTTGCTTTTGTCCACAATTCCAGGCTGGATTTGGGGAAACAAAACAGTCAAAAAAATTCAGATCAAAATGACCATTAATCTTCTGCATTCTGTAGTTGTGTAGTCTTGGGCTAATTCAGATGAGGAATATTTTAACTCTTGAGAACGTAAAAATGGAACCGCAAGAGTCCATTTGGTTTCATTTTTACGTTCTCATCTTACAGTTACATCTGGTTAACCAACTTTCCACCATTTAGCCTGGTGACCACCTGAAACTCTCTCACACTCTCTCCCACACCACTGCTATTACCTTTCATTGGGTGGGCAGGATGCACGTTTGGGTGGGCTCTGCCCCCCCCCCCCCCCCCCCCCCCTCTAGATCCGGCCCTGGAGAGAAAGCAGAAGACTGATGAGCTAACCAGAGAAACAAACAGGCGAGGGAGGGAGATAAAGAGGTAAAGATATCGTGTTGCGTGAGAGAGAGAGAGAGAGAGAGAGAGAGAGTGGGAAAGTGTGAAGAGTATTTTAAGAATCCCATTGTTTATAATGCTGAGCCTGGGTGGCTCCCAGGAGGCCACTTCCATCGTCAAACCAAACGCCTCAAATAGTCCATCACAGTCCTTAACTCATGGCAAAGCACAAAGCACATGCACAATCACTTCACTGGGGGTGGGGTGGGGAATGAAAGACTGCCACTTTGGCATGACTGTCATCTTTTTGTCAAGCCCAATCTGTGTTATATTCTTTCAGCAACCTCGGCGCCGGGTACGCTTTTGAGACGGTAGTTGCGGTTACTGTAAGTTACTGTATTTACAGTCCCGAGTGAAACAACCCTGTTCAGTCCTCACTAGTGTCTTGACTTCACTCTTCACTCTTATTTTCAAAAAACAAAATGATTTCAACAAACAAAGCAGTTATAAAGTGTGCAGAGGAGCACACGATTCCATCTTTTAAAACCAGTGTTTTTCCAACCTTTTTCGTACCAGGGCCCACTATTTATTCACCATTTGATGACATTTAAGCTCCACATTCCACAAAACTAGAGATTTATTTTGTTTTCGTCCACAATTCCAGGCTGGATTCAGAAACAAAACAGTCAAATAGAGGCAATAGATCAAAGTGACCATTAATCTTCTACATTCTCAAGTGTGCAGAGTTGGGCTAATTCAGATTTTCCTTTCAGCTGGGGACCACCTGGAATCCTCTCAGGGTCCCCAGACCACCTGTTGAACATCCCTGTTTTAAACCTTTACAACAGCTTTGCAAGCACAAAGGGAGAAATAGATTGTTTCCACAGGGTATTTTGGAGAGCACTGCGCTGCGATTGGCTGAAAAATGTCAACTTCTGGGTTTTAACAAACCGGAAGTCCCGCTTTTCGATAGTCTCTCTGGGGTACCATGTCTCCAGGCTTTCATTTCACAGTGCAGGTGTAAGCCTGGAGATGGAGGCTAGCCTTGCAGAGGGAATGGGTGAGCCAGACGAGAGGTGGCGTGCATGCATGGCGAAGCACCGGGCTGATGCCAGGGCGGAGGGCGGAGGCTGGAGGAAGGCTGAGGGCGGCAACTGGGTGGCAGGGCTGCCCAAAAGGTAGATGGTGATCTACCAGTAGATCACACATTCCGTGCAGGTAGATCACATGACAGTCCCCCCCCTAGCACTTGGACCCTTATAGATCTGTATAACTCTTGAGAGCGTTAAAATAAAACCTCAAATACTGTTTTCAAACCTCAGTAGTAGCATATACAAGAAAACCTTCCAATTCTCCCCACTCTATTTTTCATTGAAATGGAACAATCACATTTTTGATGTGTAGATCTTGTTGAAAGTATCGCTCAAGTCAAAAACATGTGGCCACCCCTGCTGTATGGGATCTGTTGGCTGACCCGGGCAGGGGATCCAACAGGCACCAGCGCAGGGTGATTATTATTATAGCCTTTAGCCAGACATCTGATATATGGTCAGTATTGTCCCTGACAGATGGGCTGGCCATGATAACTCTCCTTCAGAGAAGCCAATAGATCTAGTGACTCCGTGCCAAACGTTGCTTTCTTCTTTTATTGAGAGAAGACAGTGAAATCATCTCCCAACGGCTGGTTGCAACGGATATAAATTAGAGGGCGCGGCAGTGGTCGCAACCATTTGCCAACATTGCCGCAACCACTGTAAATCAGTTGCGACTGTCTTATTGCACTTATTTTTCCCAAGGGGCCAATGAAATACAGAAAATATTGTGGAGGGCTGGGCCAAAAAGCTACCTAAATCCTGCATAATAATTGAATTTCTATATAAACTAGTAAGTAGCATTGATTTGACACACTGGAAAGAGCATATATTGTTATTGTGCATTGAAAAAGTGAGGTTGTTTCTAAAATCTCCAAAACAATTGTAAACAGTTTCGTGGCAGGAAACTTGTGTGGACATGAATAAAGGTAATTGTACTGAATATTTTCTAATTTTCTTTCGTGGACCGGCCAAAGGGCCGCATTTCACATAAGGCCCACGTCTGCCCTAATCTCTATCCCTAAACATACAGTAACTTCGGTGTTTCACATAATGTGAAATATCCCAAGTAAAGCGTTTATCTCTGCAAAAAGTTTAACTGCGTAAACATTGATCAGCGTGTTTTTTAGTGGGGATTTTTTTTTTTTAACACTCAAAGTCAACACAGTCAGGAACTGTCTGCATATAAATACCCTCTGCATTTCTCCTCATTAATCCTCTTTCTGGACGCATAGTAGGGCCGATCTAGAGGGGGGGGGGGGGGGGGGCAGGGGGGGCACTCAGAGTCCACCGAAACTGCATCCTGTATGCCCACCCAATGGAAGGTAATACCAGTGGTTTTCAACCAGTCATCTGGGGACCACCAGTGGTCCTTGAGAGAGGTCCAGGTTGTCCCCAGGCTAAATGGTGGAAAGTTGGTTAACCAGATGTAACTCTTTGAGAGCGTAAAAATGAAACCAAATGGACCCTTGCGGGTCCATTTGGTTTCATTTTTGCACTCTCAAGAGTTAAAATATTCATCATCTGAATTAGCCCAAGTCTACACAACTAGAGAATGTAGAAGATTAATGGTCATTTCATTTTGATCTCTATGCTTGACAGTTTTTGTCCCCAAATCCAGCCTGGTATTGTCGACAAAAGCAAAAGAAATCTTTAGTTTTGGGGGTCCTTTGGGGGCCGAAAATGTCATCAAATGGTGGTCCGTGGCTCAAAGGCCGAGAAAATAGTACGCCCTGGTGTCAAAAAGGTTGAAAACCACTGCTTCGTATAAAAACTTTGAAGTAGTTTCCCCCCACCCTGCCATTCTTCCAGCCCACCCTAATAGGGCTGGCTAAATCCGGCCCTGCAGGCGCATAGTATTATGTTATACCATACTTAGACCTCGTTATTGTGTATTCTACGGGGGCCAATTAGAATGGCTGGGACCACGTGGTGTTATTGGCTACCACAGCTGGTTAGCCTTCAGGTGATGGTGTGGATTAATTACATTAGCCACGCTGCCTTAACCCCCCATAGAATATATGACAGAAACACCACACGCCATTAGAATTCAATGAAACCCAGGCGAGGGGAAAAAAGCAGCAAACAATCAAAATGTCTTTAATATTCATTTTGCGGTGTGCCTGCATCAGGCCTGATATTGACGCCAGAGTGACTGGGGGATTCATTAATGTCTGCTCCCTCCCGTGCCGCTCCCGCTAGCCGAGGGGCGGATGTAGCATGTCCCATTTGGGGGGGCAAGAGAACATGTTGGAGGGGTAAGAGAAAATGGTATGGGGGCAGCTTCATCGCCCGTGTCGCTTCGCGCCACGGTCGATGAAGTCGCCCCCATACCATTTTCGGTTACAGGACATTTATTAGTCAAGTAAAGCATCAATAATAACATCAGTTGTTGTTGAAGTTGCAACAGACACGCAGCATGCATAAAGCTAAAGGTCTGACTCAGAGAGTTTTCTATTTTTAATGATGAAATGCTGTTGGTTTAGTGGTGACACAGCTGTAGTTAGTAGCAGTAGTAGTGTTTCAAATCATTTTAAATATAAGCACTTTAATTTGAAATATCTCGGGTTGTTTTGCATGGCATCGTGTTTGGGGGGGCAGACTGGGTATTTAGGGGGGGGAATTGCCCCCCCATGCCCATGCCTAGATCCGCCCCTGGCCGCGCCGCTCTTCTGCTGCGTAGTCAAACCCCACTTATCTCTCTGAAGCAATTAGCCGCTGGAGGCTCCATTGACCTGAGCCTTTGTTACAGTAAGGCAGGGTCTACATTAGCATGGCCGTAGCCTAGCGCCTAGCGCTGCTGCTGGCTGGCTGGCTGGC
>CM076971.1:10214927-10242427 GCA_039105355.1 Benthosema pterotum | reverse complement strand
TAATGCTTCCTGTTGAGAAACAGACACCAATTGGTAATAGTTGATACTTGGGTACTATGATAATAATAGTAATAATGGTCATTGGTACACACAGCTGTGTGTGTGTGTGTGTGTGTGTGTGTGTGTGTGTGTGTGTGTGTGTGTGTGTGTGTGTGTGTGTGTGTGTGTGTGTGTGTGTGTGTGTGTGTGTGTGTGCGTGCGTGCGTGCGTGCGTGCGTGCGTGCGTGCGTGCGTGCGTGCGTGCGTGCGTGCGTGCGTCGCCCATCCTGTAACTCAGGGGTTTTCAAGAGGTGGTCCCTAAGAGGGTTCCAGGTGGTACCCAGGCTAAAAGGTTGGTTGATCAGGTGTAAACATGAAACCAAATGGACCCACAGGGGTCCATTTGGTTTCATGTTTACATTCACCATCTGAATTAGCCCAAGTCTACACAACTATAGAGAATGTAAGTAGATTAATGGTCATTTTGATCTGTATGTTTGACTGTTTTGTTTTCCTCCTAAATCCAGCCTGCATGGTATTGTGGACAAAAGCAAAAAGAAATCTTTTAGTTTTGGGGTCTGTGGGGATAAAATATCATCAAATGGTGGTCCTTTCAGCATGGCTGAAATTCTGAATAAATAGTGCAGGCCCTGGTATGAAAAAAGGTTGAAAACCTCTGCTGTAACTAATTGTTGTTGACGATGATCGTCATCAAGACTGAGCTACATTCTCAGAGCCTCCCCCACACTCTCCCTCTATAATGTCATCATGATGGCTGGCTGGCGGCCACGGAAAGGCAGCAGCCACCCACCCAGCCACCCCCTCCCTCACCGAGACCTCGACCCAGACAACAACCACCGGAGGGGGGCAGTGGCGGCTGGCATGTCCCATACTGTCCGGCCTCTTCACCCCCTCCAACCCCAGAGAATCCCTCCTGGGGGACGGGCAGGGGCGGATGTAACATTTCCCAATTGGGGGGGGGGGGGGGCAAAAGAAAATGGTTGGGTGCGGCTTCATCACCCGTGTCGCTTCGCGCCACGGGTGATGAAGCCGCACCCATACCATTTTCGGTTACAGGACTTTTATTAGTCAAGTAAAGCACCAATAATAACATCAGTTGTCGTTGAAGTTGCAACAGACACGCAGCATGCATAAAGCTAAAGGTCTGACTCAGAGAGTTTTCTGTTTTCAATGATGAAATGCTGTTGGTTTAGTGGTGACACAGCTGTAGTTAGTTAGTAGCAGTAGTAGTGTTTCACATCATTTTAATTATAAGAACTTTAATTGTAAAAAGGAAAACAGGTCCCGCACACCGTAAAGTACTTGCCAAAATGCTCTTTACTTCATAGATATGAAATAAATAAATTTGAACTTCCGCTGCCCTACGCACCCGTCACCAACATTTTAATAATAATAATAATAATAATAATCTTTATTTGTATAGCACCTTTCATGACATAAAATGCAGCTCAAAGTGCTTTACATTGCAATAGAGAAGAAGACAAAAAAAAGTGGGTATAAATTAAGGAGATCATTAAAATACATCAAAGAAGCAGTACAGTGAGGACCTGAAATAAGGCATAAAATATAAAATCATAAAATATAGAATCACAGAGAATCAGTTAAAAGCAAGTGCATAGAAGTACGTCTTGAGTTGTGCTTTAAAAATGTCTACAGAGGCTGCCTGTCGAATGTATAATGGGAGTTTGTTCCACGCCGTCGGTCCATAGAAGCAAAAGGCTGCTTCACCGTGTTTTTTAGTTGCCATTTTAGGCACCGCAAGCAGGCCTGCAGTGGAAGACCTGAGGGGTCGGCCTGGGACATACTTAGGCAGGCAGTCATGTAGGTAGGAAGGTGCAAGACCATTAAGCGCTTTATAGACAAGTAAAAGAATTTTAAAATCAATTCTAAACACAACCGGTAGCCAATGTAGTGAGGCTAGGACAGGAGTAATATGTTCTCTCATCTTAGTTTTAGTTAAAACTCTGGATGCCGCGTTTTGGACTAGTTGTAATCTGTCAGTTGTTTTCTTGGGGAGGCCAGAGAAGAGTGCATTGCAGTAGTCAAGCCGGGAAAATACAAAGGCGTGGATCAGGGTTTTAGCATCATCCATTGACAGATAGGCCCTGATTAATGCAATGTTTCTAAGGTGAAAAAAGGCAGTCTTGGTGACATGATTAATGTGTGAATTAAAATTCAATTCGGAGTCAATGAAGACCCCCAAGTTCTTTACTGTGCTATTACTTTCTACAATCAGATTGCCAAGTCTGCTTAGTATTGATTCTTTCTGGTCGCTGGAGCCAATTATGAGAACTTCTGTTTTATCCTCGTTTAGTTTGAGAAAGTTCTCACTCATCCAGCATTTGATGCTAGACAGACAGGTCAGCAATGGATCTAAGGCACAGGGATCATTTGGGGCTACGGAAAGATATAGCTGGGTATCATCGGCATAGAAATGGTAGTTCACTTTGTGATTTGTAATAAGTTCTCCTAGCGGCAGTATGTATAGGGAGAACAAAAGGGGACCGAGTATTGAGCCCTGTGGGATACCAGAACTGATGTCATGTTTGTCAGAATCAAACTCAGCTAGCTTTACATAATAGTTTCTGTTTGATAGATAGGAGGAGAACCAAGACAGGGCTGACCCCGATAGACCTACCCAGTGCTCCAGCCGGTGAATTAAAATTGAATGATCGATTGTGTCAAATGCAGCCGTAAGATCGAGAAGTAAAAGTACAGATATATTTTTCTTGTCAGCAGATACCCTGAGATCATTGATTACTTTTACAAGAGCTGTTTCTGTGCTGTGACCTTGCCTGAAGCCGGATTGGAATTTGTTATGCACCTTATTTATCTGTAGAAACACATCCAACTGAAACACAACCAACATTTTGAGGTGTGCATTAGCCTTTTTCTTTTAAGAACTTTAACTGGAAATGTGGGTTGTTTTGCATGCCATCATGCTTGGTGGGGCAGTCAGGGCATTTAGGAGGGCATTGCCCCCCCCCCCCCCCCCCTTTCCCATGCCTAGATCCGCCCCTGGGGGCCCAGGGCTGTCCTCCTCCGCCCCTGTGACCCCGGCTCTGTGCCCACAGCAGGCCCCTGACAGATGCAAAAGCAAACATGCCACGGTGCCAGCCATGGTGCACCGCATGCTTTGGCATTGGAGTGGGTCGATTCACTTACCTCACAATTTGATACAATATTATTGATATTTAGGCATATGAATGAATTGATGAATTATGCTGCGTTTGGATTTGATATAATGATATATCGCAACTTTTCCCCACAAATGACTGAGCTTTTATTAGCAGTTTTAGTGCCAAACCCGCCTTTCCCGCCTTTTTGTCACCACTAGGGGCACAAAAATATTTTTATTTTTATTTTTTTAGGCGAGTGCCTAAAGCAGTGAAAGTGTTTTAACGTTTTAAAGGGCAATTCCGCCCATTTTCAAGATTTTTTCCTGAGGGCATACAAATGGAACTAATTGATCCCGGTCCATTTGGTTCGGTGCTGAAAGAAAAAAAATAGGTCCTGAAAGAAAAATCATTAACAACAACTTGATGATGACTTGATGATGTCACCAAGTTGTGTTTCACCACAAGCTCAATCAACTAGAACATTATAAAGCAATTTTAAATATAGATAAGTCTTTCTGTCATGAACAAATTAATGAATAGGCCTACATAAGTATCAAAAATATCAATTTTGGACCTGGCAATTCGATATTGAAATCATGACATTAAGCATTGCAATATATTGGCATATCGATTTTTTTTTTTGCCCACCCCTCCTTTGGCATGCTGCATGGTGCATTGCCGTGCATCACTGTGTGTAGTCCTCCTGTACTACATGCATGGCTGGGCGGCTGGAAGGTGGTGATGGAGAATAGGGGATTGTTGGGGGGGTTTGAGGGGTTTGGGGGGTTCAGCCGGCCACGCAAACATTTACCATTGGCCAGCAGGCAGGCCTTGTAAACAGGAATGGTTGTACAAAAGAGCCATGTTGAATAATTGATGCGAGGTAAGGCGATCTGGCTTTGGGGGATTTTGGAGCATTGATTCTGGCCAGGCGAGCGAGAGAGAGAGAGGGAGAGGGAGAGGGGGAGAGGGAGAGGGAGAGGGAGAGGGAGGGAGAGGGAGAGGGAGCAGGAGAGAGAGAGAGAGAGAGAGAGAGAGAGAGAGAGAGAGAGAGAGAGAGAGAGAGAGAGCAGGAGAGAGAAAGAAGAGAGAAACACTTTTCCTGTGATAACCTTTATTAGAGCTTGTCTCTTTCATTTAACCCCCACCAACACTCCCATGTGTGTCTGTCTGAGTTTGTGTACACACACCTCTCTCTCGCTCCGCTTAGTGCTCCTTCATCCTCCCTTTCTATTGAAACGGCACATTGGATGCCACACCGTGCCAACATGGTGGCACAGCACCAGAGAGGGAAACAAAGGAACAGATGGCTGGAGAGGAGAAAGAGAGACAGAGAGAGAGAGGCAGAAAGAGCAGGGGTGTATCTAGGCATGGGCATGGGGGGGCAATGCCCCCCTAAATGCCCAGACTGCCCCACCAAACACGATGGCATGCAAAACAACCCAAGCTATTTCAAATTAAAGTGCCTATATTTGAAATGTTTTGAAACACTACTACTGCTACTAACTAACTACAGCTGTGTCACCACTAAACCAACAGCATTTCATCATTGAAAACAGAAAACTCTCTGAGTCAGACCTTTAGCTTTATGCATGCTGCGTGTCTGTTGCAACTTCAACAGCAACTGATGTTATTATTGATGCTTTACTTGCCTAACATAAGTCCTGTAACCGAAAATGGTATACCATTTTCTCCTGCCCCCACCCCACCCCCAATTGGGAAATGTTACATCCGCCCCTGAGAGAGAGAGACAGAGAGAGGTAATAGAGATGATACAGCCAGGAAACAGAACAGAGGGGGATAAACACAGACGTGCAAACATAGGGACAGAAGAACACATGCAAAGGACAAACCAGCAAAGGAGAAATATACTGAGGATTCAAACACTGTCTGGTACTGATTCAAGAATTAGACAACACTAGTACCGATTCAGACATTAGACAACACTGGTACCGATTCAGACATTAGACAACACTGGTACCGATTCAGACATTAGACAACACTGGTACCGATTCAGACATTAGACAACACTAGTACTGATTCAGACATTAGACAACAGTGGCTACTGATTCAAATAATAGACAACACCGGTACGGATTCAAATATTAGACAATACTGGTACCGATTCAGACATTAGACAACACTGGAACTAAATCAGACATTAGACAACACTTTTACTGATTTAAACATTAAACAACACTGGTACTGATTCAAACATTAGACAACCCTGGTACTGTAATATCACTCGTGCATGGTGAGTGATGTCTACATTGTGTCCAGATCAAGGCAATCCTGCAGGACTAGCCAGATCTGGCCCAGAATATCACCTGACTTCAACCGACACTCTCTGATTCATGCAAAAACGTTCGTCTTTAGTAGATAGGATATCCTGCGTGAATCAGAGTCTGTGGTTCTGCCAAGTCTCGTGGAACATCCCTCAATGATCTCTTTAATCTCTTCACGTTTGATACAATATAGAATTTCCGCCAATCCACCTATTGTGCTTAGGGAATGTGTGGGGAGAATATAAGCCTTCTGGAATGATGTGGATCTAGGCATGGGCAAGGGGGGGTAATGCCCCCTAAATGCCCTGACTGCCCCACCAAACATGGTGGCACGCAAATAAATAGAGATATTTCAAATTAAAGTGCTTATATTTAGAATGGTTTAAAACACTACTAAACTACACTAAACTAAAACCATTTCATCATTGAAAACAGAAAACACTCTGAGTCAGACCTTTAGCTTTATGTGTGCCTGTTGCAACTTCAACAACAACTGATGTTATTATTGATGCTTTACTTGACTCATATAAGTCCTGTAACTGAAAATGGTATGGGGGCAGCTTCATCGCCCGTGTCGCTTCGTGCCACGGGCGATGAAGCTGCCCCATACCATTTTCCTCCCCCCCCCCCCCCCCCCCCCCCAATTGGGAAATGTTACATCCGCCCCTGCGTCTGGCCAGTAGTGTAGTGAAGGCAACACCTCGACATGCAGAGCTGGACCAAAAGGCAGTGAGGGGATCAGGTTCATCCTCTGTAGCTGACCCAACACCTCCCCCAGTGAGTTAAACACAGCAGACCAGAACGGTGCTAATTTAGGGCAGGACCAGAACATGTGCATGTAGGCTGCTGGCGTTTGTTTTGAACATCACATTGTTTATACTCCGCCAGCATTTAAAACAAAAATTGTAGGTAGCTACTGCCAGCGATTTTCATGAAAGTCATATTTCTTATTTCGGTCCATGTTTCCCATCCCCCGACATGTTAGAATGTAACACTGGATGTTACCTCCGGTCCGTCTCCTATTCGGGTCCCTGTCAAAGAAAGTGATAATTGTGTCAAGCGGTTGAATCTCAGAAAAGACCTAACCTGGCAGCTGTGTTATATGTACCTCTATTTTCTGTTTACTCTTAATCCTGATGCCAGTTGTTCTTCTCCATCTCCTGTTTGTTTTAAACAACTGTTAAATCTTGTGTCTAAAGCTGGAGTGTCACCTCCTGTCACTGCCGTAGCCAGGAAATTATCAGTGGTGGGGCATTCATGTTTTCAGGGGGGGCAATATTTTTCATAGTTCCCCACCAAAGTTGCATATTAAGCACACACTCACATGCTCAAAAAACACACTAATTGGAGAAAATGGCTACATGTATGTGCTCCAATTATACAGCAAATAAAGACTATATTATACTCAACAGAACAAATAAACATACAGTCATGAAACACGATTGCACTACGACAAAGCACTACCATAAAATAAATAAAATGAAAAATATAGTTTGTCAGTGTCTCTGAAAAACTAGTCTTGCAAACATGACACTAGAGTAGACCATCAGAATCGCCACTTAACTATCAGCATTGGTTTCCCAATAGTTGTCATGTTTTACACGTGTCTAAAAGGGCTTTTATTTATTTGCGCTGGCCTCTTTGAAAACTATAGCCCCGTTGTGCGATCTCTCAGCTTCGATGGCAATGCTGTCTGCAGTGGTCGCGCAACAGAAAATACTATCCAGCACGTTCGGTTTCTGACCCCCCAATGTCGCAACTCTACTAGATGGCATGATTCTACCCAGCGCAGCCTGGGTAGAGTAGCTATGTAAGCCTGGAGTATAGACAGAGCAATGCAGACACCGTTCACTTCATGGAGCAAGGGGGACAACAAACAGCTCATTTGAGGCTACTCACCACAGCTCGACGTGCTGCCTTATAATCCATGCATCCGCCCGTATCGGGCTTTAGAAAACAGCTCTGCTGTCATTATTTATCAAACCGAACGCAGTCCTTGGTAAAAAGGCAAAGTTTTCTTTTCCCTACGTGTGTTGTAAACAAAGAGCGGTGGACGCCATGACAGGATCTCGCTCAACTGCATGGAGGGAGGAGGGTCCATGCTGCAGATCCGTTTCCTGTCCTATTCTGTGCAAATGGCAAAACTAGTAGGCGGGCTTTAAACAGGATCTCAGCAATGAGCAGTAAATAGACACCATTATCCCTTTGGCCGCGTCGTCGGGATTTGCAAGGGAAACTTTCATAATAGGTGACGGGTACTGGGCAATCTGGACTGGGGGGCACAAAATCTAAACAGGGGGGCATCGCCCCCTACTGCCCCCCCGTAGCTACGGGCCTGCCTCCTGTTACCATGGGGGTAACAGGAGGCATATTGGTGCCATCGGCCACCAATATATTGGTGCCCGGTATATTGGTGCCATCGGGCAAAAAACAAGAGCCATCAAAAGCAATCCTCTGCTGTGACCATTTTGCACAACAATCGCTGTTTTGCATAAAAGTCAACCGTTTTGCATATCAGTTGACCATTTTGCATATAGCAGTTAACCGTTTTGCATCACTGTTGCGACCGTTTTCTCTGCCAACCTTAACCCCTACCCCTAAACATAACCTCAGTAAAACCTATGCCTAAACCAGGGGTCGGCAACCCAATATGTTGAAAGAGCCATTTTTGACCCAAAATTACATTCAAAATCTGTCTGGAGCCGTATTTTATTATTTTTTTCCTGAGAGTGTGCAAATGCGAACCAAATGGACCATGGTCCATTTGGTTCGCATTTGCACACTCTCAGAAAAAAAGGTCCTCAAAGAAAAATCATTAACATGGTGAAACACAACCTTTCTTCAGAAATGTTTCTAAAAAAAATAGTTTTACAGAACTCCATCTCTAGTCCACACAACATCATGGCCAAGTGCTACTTTAATTGGCAACTGTCAGACAGCGCAACGCGTTTTGTGCGACTGAAATGTATATGTTATTTAGGTTTGGATCACCCCAGTGTGTGTATGTAATAATGCTACAGTCACTGAGCCACTAGGGCTGTGTTCTGGAGCCCAGTGTGTATGTAATAATGCTACATCCACTGAGCCACTAGGGCTGTGTTCTGGAGCCGCAGGTTGCTGACCCCTAGCCTAAACCTATAACCTTGATCCTCGGCCATTATGTGAACCCGCCGCTATTGTTATGCAAAATGATTGTGATTGTTATGCTATCTTTTGCCCCTCCTGCAAAAAACCTCTAGATTTAAACCCTTTGTATTTTTTCCATAAATTAGTGCCCTGTACTTGCATCATACTACAGCGTCACATCAGGTAGCAGATCTACAAGCTCCAAACATGGTGCAAAGCACCATGTTACTGCCCTGAAACAACGGGGGTACACAAGGACCTTTCTAAGAAAAACCTTTGACACCTTTCGAGAGGTGAAGGAGAGAGATGAAAGAGTAACCACATATTCAACATTAAGCAAAGCATGAGAGTTAAAAGAAATCTTACAGGAAGGGCAGAGGATTCACTAGAAGGATACAAAATTATAACTGCCTACAGAAAAAATAAAAAAGATTACCTAGTCCAGAGCAAACTTAAAAGAACAGACAGAAACCCCCCTAAAAGACTGGACTACTTTAAACCCAAATTAGTAGTTAGTATCAACAAACATCATGATAGGGATAAAACAAAACATAACAGCGACCACAAAAAACTATCCATCTAATCACATCTAACAAATGCAATCTACAATATGTAGGAGAAACCAGAAACACAATAGCAGACAGACTTAACCAGCATAGATATAACATAAAAAATGCCAAAGAGATGTCGCTAATAGTCCAACATTTTATTGGACATGGAATTGGGCCAATGGAAGTTTGTGGGCTAGAATGCAACCAAACGTGGACAGAGTCGGAGAGGAAGTTTGCAGAAAAACAATGGAATTTAAAACTTAATACAACTTTCCCACAGGGTTTAAACCACTATGAAAGATAATTAAGATTAGTTATCTCAGACATACAGTAAATACTCTTCTTCAACAAAGCGAATGCAAACATTCTCTGTATTGTACTACATAAAACAAAACATTGAAGTCTTATACCACACACCTAAACATAACCTCAGTAAAACCTATGCCTAAACCTATAACCTTAATCCTCAGCCATTATGCGAACCATTGTGACTGTTATGCAAAATGGTTGTGATTGTTATGTAATATTTTGCCCCTCCTGCGAAAACCTCTAGATTTAAACCCTTTGTATTCTTTCATAAATTAGTGCCCTGTACTTGATCATACTACAGCGGCACATCAAGCTCCAAACATGGTGTAAAGCAATGCGTTTCAAGCTTGTAGATCTGACTGCTGCTGCTAGTGCTCCTATTTTATTTGAATCCTGAAAAGTGCCAGTTTTGGACATGTTTGAGGTTTTTCACCCGATAGAGACGATACAGTGTGTTTGACGTTTGAGCGTTCCTCTCCTTTCTTCTCCTTGCTGCAGGGCTGACAAAATGAGCAGATAGTGTGAGTTCATCAGGTCTCAACCTAGCATTGTGCTCGTGAAAAATATAACACATACACGTACAGGCCTGTATGTGCGTGCACACGCATGCACACACACACGCACACACACACAAACACACCCACACACACATACACACACACATACACACACACGCATGCACACACACGCACGCACACATCCATATACGTACACATACACACACACGCATATATACACACACACATATCCACACACTCACGCAACCACACACGCATGCACGGACACATGAACACACACACGCATGCACGGACACACGAATACACACACACACACACACAGGCACGGACACACACACACACACACACACACACACACACACACACACACACACACACACACACACAGGCACGGACAGGGACACACACACACACACACACACACACACACACACACACACACACACACACACACACACACACACACACACACACACACACACACACACACACACACACACAGAGCTTCTGTTAAAAGAAAGCCAGTAACTCTTCTTTCATACTACCTAGCATGTCCACAGAGACACATGTTTATCTGGGGTTGTTGCTTCACAGCAGAAAAACCTCTTCAAGTCTTATTTTATTTTGGCTTTTTTTTCTGGCAGAGAAAGAGCTACAGCAGCGGCAGAGATTTGACACTTCGTTTCTTTCTGACCATTAACCGAACGGCTCACAAATTGCTTGCGATTTTCGCAGCAGCGGTCGTGCAGACTGCAGCTAGAAGTGGAAAAGGAAACTGCCATTTTGTAGAACGTATCGATACCCTAGGAGTTTTCGCAAATCCAGGCTGGAATTGTGGACAAAAAGCAAAAGAAACCTTTAGTGTTGGGGGTCTGTGAGGCTAAAATGTCATCAAATGGTGGTCGGTGGCTCGAATGCTTAATAAATGCTGGGCCCTGGTATCAAAAGAAAAGTTGAAACCACTGCTGTAGACTGTATGTGTCTGAAAAACCTAATCTATGGAAATACGATACGATACAACTACAGTTTATTGTCAGCTTACACTCATGTGTGTTTCGCATCCATGGCAACACCGTTCACAGACATGACAACACCACTATAGACAGACACACTGCAGTACATTACAGAGCAGAAAGTGACAAACATAACCTTGGATTTATCGATTTTTGGTTTAGAAGCAGCAGCAGAGTGATGGAGTACAATGGAGTTCTTTAGTCTGTTAGGAACTCTTCTCAAATCAACTCATGGAAGGCAACAGTTGGTATTCTCCTTTAAAAACATGTGAGGGGTCAGAAGAGATACTATTTGCCAGGCTGAGAATTCTCTAGGTATGTGGGCTTCTTTGAATGAGCCTAACGCGGCCTCAACCAGCCTAATTTTAGAACAGATCTTAATTTGGCTATGCAGTTTGTTCCTATGGGTTATTTACAGGCTGTTAAACCAGGCTGTGACACAGTACAACAATAACACAGCTTAGTATAACAACAACGGTATAAATGAGAGACAGGATCTGACTGCTAGCAACAAATGATCTAGGTCAGGGGTCAGCAACCTGCGGCTCAGGAGCCGCATGCGGCTCCAGAACACAGCCCTAGTGGCTCAGTGGCTGTAGCATTATTACATACAGACTGGGCTCTAGAACACAGCCCTAGTGGCTCAGTGGATGTAGCATTATTACATACACACTGGGCTCTAGAACACAGCCCTAGTGGCTCAGTGGCTGTAGCATTATTACATACACACACTGGGGTGATCCACACCAAAATAATATAAACATTTCAGTCGCACAAAACGCGTTGCGCTGTCTGACAGTTGCCAGTTAAAGTAGCACTTGGCCATGTCAAAAAAGCCCAGCAGTTATCAGAGGTGGAGCTTTCAATCTGAACCACCCATTTTCAAAGGTTTACTCAGTTTACTATGTCATTAATATACCTTAGAGATGTTGTGTGGACTAGTTCTGTAAAAACTAGTTTTTTTAGAAACATTTCTGAAGAAAGGTTGTGTTTTCACCCTGTTAATGATTTTTCTTTGAGGACCTTTTTTTCTGAGAGTGTGCAAATGGAACCAAATGGATCCGCTAGGGTCAATTTGGTTCGCATTTGCACACTCTCAGGAAAAAAAATAATAAAATGCGGCTCCAGACAGATTTTGAATTTAATTTTGGGTCGAAAATGGCTCTTTCAACATATTGGGTTGCCGACCCCTGATCTAGGTCTATGTAACTAGACTGCTGTATCCTCTTACAAATATACTCAATATGTGAGGAAAATAGAGATGTACATTCTTCCGATGTTCCCTCACATCCTTTTCCTCTGAGATGCATGTCATCTGCAGTTCAGTTGTTTTGTACAATGCGGAGTGGCAGCTAGACGAGTCTGGGGTGGGTGGGTGCGCTTGATTCCTCTTCAGACGGACGGGGTAGAGGAGACGTGTGTGTGTGTTTGTTTGGCACTGGGTGGGCGGGTGGTGTTTCCGTCACGGAGCCTGTTCATGTTCATGGCCTGTTCGTTGGCCATGCAGCCGCCATCATCTCGCGCTCCGCTGTGTCGGCACAAAAGACGAGGCGCTAAGACCCTCATCAGAGGAAATTAGCTCAGCCGCGTTTCAAAGCGTCTCTCTCTCTCTCTCTCTCTCTCTCTTTCTCTTCTCACAATAGCCAGTGGCCATGCTATATCATTAGCCTCGCTGCTCTCTTTGGGGTTGAGTCCAATTATTCTCTCAATCCAACCTCCGAACCAAATTGCATTATTGCAATTATATCCGCTGCATGACATATTGTCACGGCGAGGACGGTTGTGGGGGAGGATGGGGTGGGGGGGGGGGGGGGGGGAGGAGGGGGGGGACGGTGAGGGGGCAACGGGGAGGCAACAGAGCTGTACAGCAAATGAGGGAAACAAATGAGGGAAAAAGAGGACAGGGAGAAAGTAATTTCAAAGGCATTAACAAGTTCCCCTGGAATGTGTGTCTGTTTTAAAAGGGCATATTGATTGTGTTTTCCATTGAAATGGACATTTGTATTTACTACATAAATGCCTGTGCTGATCACTGTTTCTCTCCACTCCCTACATCGATTAAGACATTTACGTGTCAGCCTGTGTTATGGTTACTGCTGCTGCTACCTGGCCTGTCTTCTCTCCTACAATCTCTCTCTCTCTCTCTCTCTCTCTCTCTCTCTCTCCATCTCTCCCACACAGACTCCCATGCAGAGCCCAGATTTTTTTCTTCTTCCTCTTCTATTTTTCGCCGACTCTGCGAGTTTCTGAGAGATCCTCTGCTCGCCATGCAGTCGTCAGTCTGTCATGACCGATCAGGGCACATCGCCGGTTATGACAGTATATCAGATCATTGTCCAGTTCTTCCATTCTGATAAAGACTCATGTCATGGCACAGTGTCCCGTCAAACCTCCCTGCCAGGTTCTCTCTGGATCATGTCAGTCTGCTCTGCTCCAACAGCAGATCATAAAGTCCCCCGTCCCTCCGCTGTCACCCACAGGCTGGCAGTGATGCTGTCTTACCATGCATAGTCCATTACCTACATATAGTGTAGGTCTTCAGCGTAAAAAAAAAACAGTATCCCTCTGTTGTCAGGAGTATTGTTGCCATGTCTGTTTTGTTCAGGATCAGAATGTGCTGCTGCACTCCACTCCACCATCTAAGAAAGGACCAGCTGCTGCCTAGCCTTAGATTCCACCTTCAAACACTCACCCTGTTATATATATAAAAAAGGGTTACATAACGGTGTTGGAGGAACTACTATGAAATTGTGTCTCTTGTCAAGATGATTTAAAGCCGGTAAGGCTCTGGGCCGTTATGCAGTACGGTATGTAAATAAAAAAAAATAGCAGCTGCTTAGACCACAACAAGCTACAACGTACTCCATCAACAACTTTTTTTATAAAGTATAAAGTCATAAAGTTAGCTCTGCCAAAACAAACATCTACACTCTCGCTCTTACCGGCACGCAGTAAAGTATAGGTAACATTTATTACCTATACTTACTTACCGGTAAGTATAGGTAACATTATCATGCAAATTAAAGTCATCTACTATGAAAATTTGAATTTTTACGATCACTCCTGACTTAACTCATTTTGCCCTGACTAGATTGTAGTTTCTGACACTAGATTCTAGTTTCTGGCACTAGATTCTAGTCTCTCGCACTAGATTCTAATTTCCTACACTACATTTAATTTTTGTTGACACTAGATTCTAGTTCTTGACGCGCTAGATCCTAGTTTCTGGCACTAAATTCCACGTTGTAGTTTCTGACACTAGATTCTAGTTTTAGTGAAAGAAAAAAAAACTATGTTCTTGTGTCAGTGATGCTCATCATATTTCATGCCAAGGACCACCAGAATTATCTATATTTGGCTGCGGACCCCCTTCTGAAAACATCCCCCAGACCCAACGATTTGAGTTAAAAATGTTTGCTTCTGAAATAATTAAAGATTTCAAGACCTACAAGCTCATAGTGCGCCACTCAGTGGCGAAAGCTTTAAGAGAAATACTACTTTGTCTGCAGAATTCCCATAAGCGCGCCATGAGTCGCATACTTAATATAACCTCTTCTTCAACTCTGTGATGGGTCTCACGGCCCGCCGGGGAACCCAGGCACCGTGGCAGCTAGCGTACCCTATGGGCACCACCGTACCTCTGCAGCTCATAACACCTTCTGCTGCTTTTCTTGGCCTCTGCCCAGGGGCGGATCTAGGCATGGGCATGGGGGGAGGGGGGCAATGCCCACCAAAATGCCCTGACTGCCCCACCAAACATCATGACGGCATGGAAACAACCCAAATTTCAAAGATATTTGAAATTAAAGTGCTTATAATTAAAATGATTTGAAACACTACTACTGCTACTAACTAACTACAGCTGTGTCACCACTAAACCAACAGCATTTCATCATTGAAAACAGAAAACTCTCTGAGTCAGACCTTTAGCTTTATGCATGCTGTGTGTCTGTTGTAACTTCAACAACATCTGATGTTGTTATTGATGCTTTTCTTGCCTAATATAAGTCCTGTAACCGACAAGGGCGATGAAGTCGCCCCCATACCATTTTATAATTTTCTCCTGTCCCCCCCAATTGGGAAATGTTACATCCACCCCTGCCTCTGCCTCTGTCTCTCTTCTCCAGGTGTTCCGCCAGCGCAGTATATCGTCTTTTTCCTTTTCCTCTGGTGGATTCTTCTTGGTCAGAACCTTGTCTTGTGATGTTTTTTTTACTCTCCTACTCTATGGGGACCAGGCTGCTATAGGTCCATGTTACTGACTCTGGTCCACCTTATTGGTTAAGTTTACAGAACCGGGGCGATCTGGGGCAAACCGAGAGAGGGGTAGATGCCACATGGGCTTTCGTGCCTGACCGTGAGACCCTTTGGTTTAATTCCCAGGCTGGCCAGACCACTATTTTGCTACAGTACATGTCACTCGCCTACTTACTCACTCTCTCTGTCTCTCTGTCTCTGTCTCTCTCTGTCTCTCTGTCTCTCTGTCTCTCTCTCTCTCTCTCTCTCTCTCTCTCTCTCTCTCTCTCTCTTTCTCTCTCTGCCGGCTCTAGGATTTAGGCCCTCTGCAAGATCATTCTATGCGACGCAACAGTCCGCAACCAATGGCCAAAATGTTCAACGCATTTATGATGGCTGTGACAAATTTGTTATTTTTCAACTCCCAGTATATCATTTTGCAAACGCAGCATGCATCGCAACCGTTTCGACATACAAAACATAGTTCCATGTGATAGAGGAGTCGAAAATGCAGCAGCTAGTTTTTTGGATTCATTTACTTTTACTGCCTGGCTCCAGTGCAGATATTTTTCATTCCAGTCACGTCACTCACTAAAAAAAAGAAGAAAACATTTAACTATTCCCTCATTACTGCAAATTGGACTCCAAACAAATACTTCCTCTCCGATCCTTAGGCACACATTTCTTCTTCAGTTGGACTAGCTGTGATGAAACTTAGTGAAAGTGATGAACTCGACTGTTTGTTTTGTTTGTTTGTTTGTTTGTTTGTTTGCACCAATAGACATTTACAGGATAATGCTTAACCCATTGTGTCCTGACCCTCAATTCGCGTTTCTGACACCAGATTATACAGTAGTTCCTTACACCAGATTATAGCTGCAGCAACATTCTAGATTTTGACGCCAGATTCTGCAGTAGTTTACGACACTAGATTCTAGTTATTGACACTAAATTATAGTTTCTGATGCTAGGATTTACTTTTTGACACTAGAATCTAGTTTCTGACGCTAGAATCGAGTTTTTGACACTAGATTATATAGTTTCTGGCACTAGATTCTAGTTTTTCTGAAAAATCTGTGTTCCTGTGTCAGTGATGCTATCATATTTCAAGTCAAGGACCACCAGAATTATCCATATTTGGCTGCAGACCCCCATGTGAAAACATGTTGTTCTAGGGATTCCCCAGAAGCAAAAAAATGAGTTAAAAATGTTTGCTTCCAAAATAATGTATTCAGAGATTTGCAGCACATTTTCACAATTTTTCAAAAATAGCAGAACTACAAGCTCATATCGCGCCACTCGGTGGCGCGATATGAGCTTGTAGATCTGCTATTTTTCAACAGATAAAACACCAAAACGGGTTCAGTACACAAATGCTTAAAATCCCCTCAGAGATTCTTTTTGAGACTCAAAACAAGCTTGATTGATGCCTGATTTGTTTAAATGACATGATCCCTGGTTACAAAACGTTTGTTTGGGGTGAATTAAATAAGAATTGTGACAACCGTTACATAGTGATAATTCAATTGCCTGTTTTCAGTTGAACTGGCTTTCAAAGTAAGAGTCTTGGTGCCAACAGACATGTTTTAAAAGGATCCCAGGCTAACAAGCCTCATATGGATAAATACATTATACTTTTCCTCTATAACTAGAATTGAACATTTAAAACACATATATTATGTATATTTTGCTGTGCCGGTCATAGATATGACGTCACAGGAAAATTTCCCTGGAGCTCAGCCCCCAATTACCAAATGAACCCGTAAGGGTCCATTTGGTAAGGGGGGCTCCAGGGAACATCATGCCTATAGGGCTTCAAATTGCACTGCCTATAACCCCCTGGCCTTGAAGTATACACATTTCTTATTTTTCAACTTCCATGACATCATTTTGCAACCGCGGCATACGTCGCAACTATTTTGCATAATGGACGCGACCGTTTCATAACGGTCGGGGTTAGAGTTAGGTTTAGTCACAACCGTTTTGGACGGTCATGACCATTTGACAAAACGGTTGCGACTGATGTCCAAAATGGTTGCAAAGCGGTTTTGTAACAGGGTCGTTTTGTAACGCTCTCCCTTACCTTACCATTTGGGCTCCAGGGAAAATCTTTCCTATAGGAAAATTGCTACTAAATTGCTTACAAAACCACCACTGTGTTCTGACTGTAACCCCCTGGCCTGGAAGTATACTGTATACTCAGTGTCGTAGTAGAACTTTTAGAAGTGGGGGGATGCCTCTTAAAGGGGAATTCCACCCATGAGAATTCCACCCATGAGAGTGTACAAATGTGATCCAAATGGACCGTAGCGGGTCCATTTGGTTCCATTTGTACACTCTCAGAAAAAAGGAAACTCATTAACATGGTGAAACACATCTTGACGATGTCATCAAGATGTATTGGATTTTTTTTCCCGACCTCCATTTCTAGGAAACACAGAATGGGGGGGGGGCTTTTTACCATGTCCACACAACATCTCTAAGGTATATTAATGACATAGTAAAATATCGAAAATGAGTGGAATTCCCCTTTAAGACACCTGCATGTGCATTTGTGTGCACCTGCGCAACACACACAGACACGCTATTAAAACAAGTATAGCATATTGAGAAAGATTTGTTTACAATGCCTAATTGTATCCATAAAAGTAAATGACAAGACAAAAAACATAGGCCTACTTTTGCTCCAAAAATATTTTAGGTGTGAGAAGAGGGGGGGGCGCCGTCCCCCCGCGTCCCCCCGCGTCCCCCCGCGTCCCCCCGCGTCCCCCCGCGTCCCCCCTGACTCTACACCCCTGCTGTATACTGTAGCAACACTATCTGTCCAATTCACTGGCTCAGTGAAGCCTTCCTGAATCTCCTCCGGTAAAGCTGCACAGTGGCGTCAATAGGTGGGAAAAAGTTGGATTTTAGGGGGCCCAAGGGAGGGGGGGGGGGGGGGGGGGGGGCACTAAAAGCTTACATTAAAGGTAGGGGAAGTGATTTCACTTTTGTCAGATATCACCCAAAATATATTTTTTTTTTTCTGTTAAAATGCTCTATTATAAGGTGTGGAAACCACATATGGAGTTTCCCCCTCCCCCACGTTAGCAGAGGAGCTAATAAAAGTTCCCCAGGTCACCACAATTCTCCTCCAATCAGGAGAGAGCAGCAGGTTCACATAGTGTAGCTACTTTTGGGGGCCCCTAGTGCACCAGGCTGGTACTACACCATGAATTTCAAATCACTTCCCCTACCTTTAATAAAATATTTGAAAGGGGAATTCCATCCATTTTCAACATTCTATTACCAATGTCATTAGTATACCTTAGAGGTGCTGGGTGGACATGATAAAAAACGTTTCCCCCCATTCTGTGTTTCTGTGTAGAAATGGAGGTCTGAAGAAAACTATTAACATGGTGAAACACATCTTGATGACATCATCAAGATGTGTTCCATCATGTTAATGGATTTCTTTAGACGCTTCTTTTTTTCTGAGAGCGTACAAATGGAACCAAATGAACCCGTTAGGGTTCATTTGGTTCCATTTGTACGCTCTCAGAAAAAAAATGTTGAAAATGGGTAAATTTTTCCCTTTAACTACTCTTTAAAAAAAAATAAAAAATAAATAAATCACCTCCCCCCTAGCACCGCTGGGAAGGGGGGGGGGGGGGGGGGGCATGTGGAAAAGCTTTGCAGGGGGCCCAGAATTGCTCCTGTAAAGCTGCCCCCGCAGGTGGAAACACATCTGTTCTGCGATCGTCACACAGAACACTGGACTCCAGCTGTTTCTGCTGCTCCGCAAATGTGGTCACCCACAGTGTTCAACACGTCAGCTCAATCAGAGTGTTACCAAGTCCTGGGCGTTCAGACAGTCTATCGGAGATTAATCTAATTTGTTGCCCATCAAAGCTGTCTGGCTTGATCAAGAAGGGAAACACGGACACGGGTAGAAAGGAGATTTACAATAGCTGATCTCTCTGCAAGCTCACAATGCATGGCGACACGATATAATTGTAATGTTCACTGTATACTGTAAGACAGGGGTGGGCAATTACTTTTTCCAAGGGGCCAAATGAGATAAAATATTGTGGAGGGCCAAGACTAAAGGCTGAACTGCGTAGTATTCATTTAATTTTCAAGATAAAAGTAAGAGTAAGACAAACCATTTTGACACTAGGCCCCTCTATTTATTCAGTATTCGAGCTGCAGAGGACCACCATTTGATGACATTTTAGCCCCACAGATCCCAAAACTAAAGATTGCTTTTGCTTTTTTTCCCCCACAATTCCAATCTGGATTTCACAAACAAAACCGTCAAACATACAGATCAAAATGACCATTAATCTTCTACATTCTCTATTTGTTTACACTTGGGCTAATTCAGATGATGAATATTTTAACTCTTGAGAATGTAAAAATGAAACCAAATGAACCCGCAAGGGTCCATTTGGTTTCATTTTTACACTCTCAAAGAGTTGCATCTGGTTAACCAACTTTCCATATTTAACTGGAAGTCTTTCAAGGACCACTGGTGGTCCCCAGGCCACTGGTTGAAAACCACGGTGCCCCTTCACGGGCGAGTCAGAAAAGGGCCACATTTGACCCCCGCGGCGCATAATGCCCAGGTATTCTGTAGGAGGATCCTTATACTATGCTGTTGTTATCAGCTGTCTGCCTTGATAAGCATCCTCGGCTACACTCGGCTACTTTATTGCAGAACCAATGAAGACGGGTTTAAAGCCAAGGTAATAGAGGTGACTTTAGTGTGTACAAACACTGTGTTTGTCAACAGATTTAAACAGAATCTAACTCCACCTCACCCCCACTCTACTGGCTTATACCCAGGGGGCAAAGGGGGGTGTGCTGCATTTGCCATAACATAAAAGGTTGTCCACCAGAAATATTATCTATTACCCAGTAGGATCACAACCTATATGGACAACCTGGTCAATTTTTTGCTGGAAACCCAATATGGCCGCCGCAATATTAGCCCCTATTAGATATAATGGGGGGTGAATAGGGCAAAATTTTAAACTGAGAGATATTTCCACGAAACTTAACAGGTTGATCAATTATGTAAAGACAAACATTTTTTGTATTGTATTGTATTGTATTGAACTTTTCATGAAATCCAATATGGCCGCCACAATATGGCGACCACAATATTAGCACACAGAAATAAGGTTTTGGCTCTAACCTATGAACCAAATGAGCTAAAAACACAAACTCGGTGTCTATTGAAGAGTTTCTGGTTGGTCTAAATATTGAAAAGGAGGGGGCAAGCACACTTCCTTGTGGGAGGACATTCTTTTGGGCTTTCCATTTACTCCTCTGGTCATTTAGGTGGGCGTAGAAGCGTCTGTTGTTGAGAAGGCTTTTAATGATCTGGCACAGGTTCAGGTCACCAGTCATGTCCAGTGGTTTTCTGACCATTGTGTGGTGATCGTCGGTGTCATAGGCAGCAGTGAGATGAATGAATGCTGCCCTAGTTATTTGCTTTTCTTCAAACCCATCCTCAATGTGTTGGTTGAGGTTGAGTAACTGTCCAGCACAGGAGGTGCCAGGGCAGAAACTTGGCTTGGTCTTTAGTCAGCATGGTGTCTATGATTGGGACGTTGGAGCAGCAGCCTCTCATAGAGCAGTGTTGTTTATTTGAGAATATTTTGTCTTAGTCTTAGTCTTTTGAGTAACACATATTTCGTCTTTTAGTCCCATTTAGTCTTCTGAAATTCATTTTTTTAGTCTTAGTCTAGTCGACAAAATATCAACGTCGATTTAGTCTTAGTCTCAGTCTTAGTCTTTATTTAGTCTTAGTCTTTTTTTAGTCTTAGTCTTTTATTAGTCTTAGTCTTTTATTAGTCTTATAGTCTTTGAGGTTTAGTCTTACTCTTGCAATTTTAGTCTTACTAGCTTTCAACATGCCATACAGATTATACAGGCATATTTAGTTTGCATGTTGCATGGAGGCAAACAGCAAGATTGGTTGTATAAACCAGTGGTTTTCAAAATTTGATACCAGGGCCCACTATGTATTCAGCATTTGAGCCACGGACCACCATTTGATGACATTTTAGCCCCCACAGACCCAAAACTAAAGATTTATTTTGCTTTGGTTTGAATGGTTTCATGTGTAAACATGAAACCAAATGGACCCGCAAGGGTCCATTTGGTTCCATGGTTACGCTTTCAGAGATTTACATCTGGTTAAAAAAAAAGCTGGGGACCACCTGGAATCCTCTCAGGGACCACTGGTGGTCCCCGGACCACCTGTTGAAAGCCCCTGGCATAAACAGACAAGTGTTCTGCGGGGCAGGGCTGTGGCACGCATTGGGAAACGTTTGCAGCCTATTTTTCAGAGCGCTGCGTTTCATTGGCATTGTTTGTTTGGCTGAACCATTTCGGTTGTTTTGCTCGGTGCAGCGCTGCCGTGGGAAGCCATAGCGGGCAGTTTAGAGTGCGGTCCGAGCGTGGTTGCATCGGTGGTGAGCAGCTGGCGGCTCAGTCTATGTCCGTCTACAGCAGCAGGAACTCGGCTGCTTCTGAGTCTGAGGGGCGGCGCGCAGCGCGGTGTGCCAGCGCTATACGGACATGGACAGAGCCGGTGGCTGCTGCTGCTGCTGCTGCCGCGTGCGCTCTGACTGCTCTCTGGGCTGCCTGCTGTGGCTTCTCGCGGCGGTGCTGTATCGAGTGAGATGGCCAGCGCGGTTCAGCTAGACAAATAGTGTTGATGAAACAACGTGGCGTTCTGGGGGTAGGCTGCGGGTGTTTCCTCCGTAGTAAAGTAGTAAAAACTCCTGGTGGTGCCACAGTTTCGCATCGTGGAAGAATTGTTTGTTTGTGCAACCAATCGTGAGCTTTTCCTCCATCCAGCATGCTGACGATCAACCTAACATGATAACGCATTGGGAAGCGTTCTGATTGGATGTCTTCCCAACTAGTCCCACAAAAAGAAAAGTTGTGATTGGATCTCATTTCCGTTCGTCCCGCCCTAACATTTTCGTCTCGTCTGATTCGTTGAGGAACGTGTCCATTACAGTACGTCTTCAAGTTCGTCTTTAGAGGATACTTTTCGTTTAGTCTTTGGATCGTCTTCGTCTTGGAAAAAGCTTCGTTGACGAGCATTTTCGTCTTAGTCTTAGTCAACGAAAACAACACTGTCATAGAGCTTGTAGGTGATGCAGAGGAGGGAACGACATTGGCCTTTCTCTAGACAGAAGGGATGGTTTTCTGTGCTAAGCATGTGTTCAGCATCTCTAGGAGCCACGACTTTGTGTTAGGTCCAAGGTGCTGTAACATTTTCACTAGTATGTCATCAATCCCTGCTCTTTTCCGGGTTTCAGCTTTCTGATTGCAGTTTCGAGTTCTTCTAAGTCGAAGGGTTTGGTGAGAGGGCTGGCTAATTGTGGTTGGTCTGATATCACTGTACGATGGTGTTCTCCTGTGGGTCGGCAGCGGTGTTGGTTATGACCGCTGGCCATCAGCTGCGTTGCAACAGTTTGCTGTGACCTTTGTGATTATGGGTGGTGTAGTGTGGTCTGCTCAGAGACAACGGATTGTGGCCCATGCCTTCATGCTGCTGTTTGTCATGTTGGTGTTCTCTATCAGCTCATTCCAGACTTTCCTTCGTTCTTCCCCAACTTCACTGATCAGGGTCTCTCCAAGTTCCGTGGTGGTGGGGGAGAAAGGGTCTTTGCTGTACTCTTCATAGTAGCAGGCTGCTGGATATTTCTGATAAGCCAGGGATATACTGTGTCTGACATCATCTGGGTATGTGATGTCTGGCTGACCTTCTTACCAAGTCCTTACCAAGAGTGTACAAAATCTTTCTTTAGAAAAAGTGTACAAATGCAACCAAATGAACCCTGACGGGTTCATTTGGCACTCTCAGAAAAAAAAATGTTGAAAATGGGTGGAATTCTCCTTTAAAAGTATAAAATCCAAAGCCCTCTCCTGAATGGAGTCTCTTGGAGAGTCTTACAGCTTCAGCACCCTGGAGAGGGCGAGTTTCAGCACCATGGAGAGCTCTCCTTGGGACAGCTCCCCTGAAGGATTTCAGCACCATGGAGAGCTCCCCTAGGGACAGCTCCCCTAAAGGATTTCAGCACCATGGAGAGATCCCCTTGGGGCAGCTCCCCTGAAGGATTTCAGCACCATGGAGAGCTCCCCTTGGGACAGCTCCCCTAAAGGATTTCAGCACCATGGAGAGCTCCCCTTGGGACAGCTCCCCTAAAGGATTTCAGCACCATGGAGAGCTCCCCTTGGGACAGCTCCCCTAAAGGATTTCAGCACCATGGAGAGCTCCCCTAATGGAGACCAGGGGGAGGCAGTTTAGAGCCCAGGATTACTGCATGTTTTTGTGAGGGTATCTACCCTAGGGGACACGGGGAGAACATGCAAACTCCACACAGAAAGGCCCTTTTGCCAACCCCACCTCGGGTATGGGCACTGATGACGCGGGGGAGACACGCCGCCAGCAGTAGTAGCATTATTAGTAGTAGTAGTAGCAGTAGTAGTATTGGAGAATGCTGTGCTGTGATTGGCTAAAACGCTGCCTCACCACACAATCCCCGCCCCCCTCCCGTCCCGTCACCAATTTTTTTTCTGGACCGTCTGCAGGACAAAGCAAGTGTCTCTCTGCAGGAAAACAACTGCAGCATCAAAGTAGAAGCAATGTAGAAGGGGGAAAGGCAAATATAGCTACTGACTATATTTGTTTTAATGTTTGCCTAAAAAGTTGCGTCTATTACATTATTTTAAATTTTGGCATGAGAGGATATAATGAATAAAATGTTTGGTTATGGATAGGAACATCATCTCATAATATACAGAACCACTAACAAGCTGCATGACTAACGTTTTGGGCAGTGAGGTGCTAGACACATTAGGTGCAAATCTCTGAATACATTATTTTGGAAGCAAACATTTCATCTCAATATTTCGCTTCTGGGGAACCCCGAGAACAACATGTTTTCAGATGGCGGTCTGCAGCCAAATATAGATAATTCTGGTGGTCCTTGGCTAGAAATATGTTAGCATCACTGACACAGGAGCACAGGTTTTTCAGAAAAACTAGAATCTAGTGTCAGAAACCATAGAATCTAGTGTCATAAACTACTGTAGAATCTAGCGTCAAAAACTAGAATGTTGCTGCAGCTATAATCTGGTGTCAGGAACTACTGTATAATCTGGTGTCAGAAACTCGAATCGAGGGTCAGGACACAATGGGTTAATCAGAATACACTTATAATGTTACATTTTAGGTTATTGGAATTGTTATGTCAGGAGCTCCATTTCAAGCAGCCATGTTCCTCAGCGACCCCACATGCCTCCACCGCCAGTTGCCCGTTGTCGAATGTATCTGTCTTTATGTCTGTATATTTCTACTGTTTTATACTGTTTTTTACTGTTTGTATGACTAAGCACCATAGTTGGAAATGAATTGCCCAGTTTGGGATCAATAAAGTAATCTGAATCTGAATCTGAATGCCTCCACCGTGAACTACCAGAGAGCATGTATCTGGCATCCTCATCATGCCCGGAAATAATGCGAAAAGCGCCTAAAGGCCTATTCACTGTTAAAAACACATTTCTGGCCTTTAGCCCCTGCATCCAAAGAGAAAAGTCCTATAATCTGATTGCGTTAAACAACATTATCAATGTTAAACTCAATTTTCCGCTCAATTTTTGCCACTCTATGCATGTGCCTACACTCCACTGAAGCACCATGACTTGTCTGACAACAGCAGAATATAACACTGCATGCAAACAGCAATTACAGTTTTGTTTATACCCTATACTGTACAATATGTGACCCAGCTGAGATAGAAGATAGTTGCCCTCCTCCTGAATAAAATAATCAGGAAGATAGGTTATTTGTATTGACACTGTACATTTCAATGGAGTTACAATAGAGCAGTAAATAATTGAAAAGGTTTGTGTTTACCGTTTCTCCTGGTTATTGGAAATATAGACAAACCAGCGGCTGTTTTTTTGCTCTGTACTCCTGTTTGCTTGCAGGCTTAGAGGAGGACTGGAGTATCTGAATCACACACTTCAAAACACTACGCTTGGCACCAAAGATCACACTGCAAAACTCAACAGAGCAAAGTAAAAAAGTGCACTACAAAACCAAATCAAGCCTTAGTTTAACACATCAATCCAAGCCCAGTGTAAAGAGCTCTCTCAACTTAATTGCAGCCAGGGGCGGATCTAGGCATGGGCATGGGGGGCAATGCCCCCCTAAATATCCTGTCTGCCCCCCCCAAACACGATGGCATGCAAAACAACCCAAGATATTTCAAATTAAAGTGCTTATATTTAAAATGATCTGAAAAACTACTACTACTGCTACTAACTAACTACAGCTGTGTCACCACTAAACCAACAGCATGTCATCATTGAAAACAGAAAACTCTCCGAGTCAGACCTTTAGCTTTATGCATGCTGCGTGTCTGTTGCAACTTCAACAACAACTGATGTTATTATTGATGCTTTACTTGACTAATAAAAGTCCTGTAAGTGAAAATGGTATGGGTGCGACTTCATCGCCTGTGTCGCTTCGCGCCACGGGCGATGAAGCCGTTAAGCCATACCATTTTCTCTTGCCCCTCAACATTATTCTCTGGTATCAGTATTCTATAACACTATGGACTAACACAGAAATTGTGGATTGGATCATATCAGGACATTTTCTGCAACTCAAAATTATCACTCAGTTGTTTCAGCACTCAAATGATTTTGGAAGAACATCACACGGCTCGTCACAACCAATCCTCACAAAACTATCCATACTGTACTCAAACATTCAGTAAACATCCTCCACATCATAATTTGCTTTCAAATCAATTAATTACCAGTCGTCTCCCCACCCTTCCTGTGAAATTAGGAAAATCATGACTACAGCAAACGACGCAGATATTACTTTCAGTCAGAACACACACAGTTCCAGTCAGTTGTCACTTTAATCACTTCAACCCTATTTTGTTTTTGTTTTTGTATTAAGTATCAGGTCTTAAATCCTAAGTCAAAACTTAGAGGCGAAACAGCCAAACGGCTTTGCCACACCTCCTAGTTTTGACCTTATAATTCCACCCATTTTCATTTGTTTTCTGAGAGTGTACAAATGCATTTGTACGCTCTCATAAAAAAGAAGCTTTTAAAGATATCCAATAACATGGTGAAAATACATCTCGATGATGTCATGAAGATGTTTCCCCATGTTAGTGGTTTTCTTCAGACCTCCATTTCTTGAGAACACAGAATGGGGGAACTTTTTTATCATGTCACCCAACACCTCAAAAGGTAAATCAATGACATAGTAAAATGTTGAAAATGGGTGGAGTTCCCCTTTAAGACAATCAAAATAGGGCCCTATATGTCTTATACATTTAAGGCGTTAATAGCCGATCTACAAGCTCACAATGTGTCGCGTTGCATCGATTTATGCATTAGCAGTGTCTCCCCCTATGAGTGGCCAAAATGATCAAAGTTGGGAGTAGACAAAGTCTTGTTACAACATGTAACAAGACACGCTCCATATGTTATAGGCTATAAATAGTCCTTTAAATATTTTTTAAATGAAAGTTGGTTATGTAATGCAGGGATGATCAACGTGTTAACGTGTTAGCAGGTCATTACTGTGAAATAAACCCTGAAAGGTTGACAGAAAGGAGAGCGTTATATCATGCTGAAGATGAAGATTCTTAATAAAGAAAAATAAATCAGTACATTAAACCAAACCTAACATCTGATTGATTTGAATAATACTTTTTTAAAAACAGTTTATAAACAGCACATTTATGCAAAGGTTGCTAGAAGGATACCACAAAAAACAACCTCGACGTCTCTATGTATAGTCATAATATGTCTTCAGTTCATAATGAGGACGTGCAAGGAACATACTGTACAAGACATTAACAATAGATTTACACAAGAATGGTTAGTGCTATAATGCGAGAAGATTAATGCACTTCTGTTATTTTGACATTTGGCATTTTTTTTTGCTCTCCCATTGTGGTAAACCATGTGTGAACTGAATGTGTCTGAAGCATATCATCCTGAACATGTGGCCCTATGAGCCGGCATGCACAGGTTGCTGTGCTCTGGGCTATATGGAGTTGAAGGCTGAGGTGAGATCTATATTATGTTGTGTTGTGACAGCTGCTGAAGCTGGTGAACTTGTTACAGGGTGATTGTTGTGTTGGTTCACTTGGCTGACATTGATGCCTGTTGTATCCTGTCGGCCAGCCCCCCCCCCCCCCCCCCCCCCCCCCCCCCCCTTAACCAGGGGCGGATCTAGGCATGGGTAAATGCCCAGTCTGCCCCACCATACACGATGGCATGCAAAACAACCCAAGATATT
>CM076971.1:9947427-10209927 GCA_039105355.1 Benthosema pterotum | reverse complement strand
GTCATGACCTTATATTAAACTAAACTCTTTACTGAAGGAGCAATAAGTCTCACTTATTCAGCGTGGAAGCTCTTCTAAAGTCAGCCAAACTGCCAAGGAAGGGAGAAATAGAAAATTAAGCATCTGCTTCATATCCCTAACTGGCTCTGTACCGTAGCAGAACTCATTAGTGGGAACTACACACAGAAAGACTTCACCCAAACCAGCCAGTTATCCACTTAAAAAAAACTCCTCCTTTATTACCAGCGGCTGTCTAATTTTCTCTTGGCTTTGCTTCCATACCCTGCACTCGCTGTAGTAGCAGCCTTATCTTTCTCATTGGCTGCTGTAGTGACGACCGATCGTCCTGATTGGCTGCCTCATCGTCTCTAGGCAACAAGAGACTTTTTGCCTCTAGGAGACCTCTCAGCCAATGGGATAGAATTGCAGACAGCATGAACTCTATATAGTGTTTTATGAATCAGTCAATCAATATATAAGACACCATTTCACAAATGCAAATACAGTGTGTTTACAAAATATAATAATTAAAGAGGGGTTGCCTTGATTTTTATATTTTTCCAATTTTGTACATGTTTAAGAGATGACAGTATGTAAATAGATCCCTTGGTGTGTTTTTTTATGTGCAATGATGTCTTCCCTTTGTATTTAGGGTTTCTTCCTGGAGGCTGAACCTTTCCAGTCAAACGTGCCAATGAAAAAAAAAACTTCAATATAGTGACATCACATGCTCAGCCCCTCCCCTAACTCCTCCCCCTTTATCATGTAACTAAAGCTGTGGGAGTGGCTTCAGTTCAGGTGGATCTCCACCCATCACCACCCACCAGGAAAACCAGGCATACTTAATGAACTGGTAGGGTGGAATCATAAAAATGAGCTTAACAAACACTGTACAGTGTACACTTTTTTTTTTTTTTTTTTTTTTTTGGGGGGGAAATAGGTATATATAATATAATATATATTAATATTAATACCTGATGATCATGTTTTAGGGTAGGAAAAAAACATGGCATTCCATCTTTAAATATTACAGCCCCCCTATCCAGAGTAGAGTGTCTTCTTTCGGGCATGTCGCAGTGCTGACACAGGGCTTAAACAAGGAGGCCTACTGGCCACACTGACCACGGCTTTCCAGATTGTCGTCTTATCATTGCCAATCGTGCCAGTAGGTTCCCAGACTATACATGCAGTAGGTGGAGAAGTTGAGCTTGATAAGCAATCTACTGGGGATTGTTGCTTGAATATGGAATTTAGGCCAAAGTGCACATCCTGCTTTTTAATGAAGGTGCTGGACCCAAAAAGTGATCATATGAAAAAAAAAAGTAAAATGCAATGCAATACTGTATGCATATTTTTCTCTGATTTTGCCCCCATTTTATTTTTTTTATTTTTTTGTGAAAAGTCCTGATGAAATATGAAAGAAAACTACCCCAAATTGCCATGTATTGCTGTACTTCCATGTATTATGATTATGACTTAATTTTAAATTAAATAGTTGATATTGGGTCAAATATACCCGTGTTTAGTGATGGAATAACAAAAACGTAAGCTTAGTGTTTAGTGTTCTAACAGCAGTAACATAAGAGAGAGACTCCTGCCCTGTATAATTAGAGGGAGGAGATGAGTTTTCAGACGGTGTCAGGAAACAGGGAGGGAGTCTGCAGTAATTCTGATTAGTTCTGTATACATTTCATCACAACAAAAGCCCACGCACTGTGAAGGACAACTTCCCTAATTGCCTGAATGGTGGCTCTTCTGAATAAGCTGTTTTGTGTTTTAATGCATTCTGAACTGAAAAATTATTATTATTTTAAGATTTGTGCCACATTTTCACCATTTTCAAAAATATCGGACCTACAAGCTCATAGCGCGCCACTTCGTGGCACGCTATGAGCTTATAGGTCTGATATTTTTTCAGTAACTGAAGTAATGTTAATGATGCTATGTAATGCTAATAATGCTAACTAAAGCTAAGAGATGCTAATTGGAAGTATTGTTAATAATGCTAATAATGCTAAGTAATGCTAATGCTAAGTATTGTTAATAATTCTAGTATTCTCTAGTATTCTTAATAATAATGCTAAGCATTGTGGAAATGCTAAGTAATGCTAAACCTAGGTATTGTGAAAATGCCGATAATGCTAAGTAATGCTAATGCTAAGTGTTGTTAATACTGCTAATAATGCTAAGTAATGCTAATGCTAACTATTGTGAACATGCTAATAATGCAAGTAATGCTAATACTGATAATTGATGCTAATAATGCTGAGTAAGTAATGCTGGTAATGAAGTATTGCTAATGATTGAGTAAGGGTAATAATGCTAAGTAATGTTAATGCTAAGCGGTGTTAATAATACTATGAGTAATGCTAATTATGCTAAGTAATGCTAATTATGCCAATAATGCTTAGTGTGTTAATAATGCTATAAGTAATGCTAATAATGCTAAGTAATGCTAATTATGCTAAGTAATGCTAATTATGCTAATAACGCTTAGAACACCTAAAAGGCGTCACCGCCCGATGTGTTTTAATAGAAAGCCTGCCTCCCACTGTAATGATATCGTTCCTCCGTAACCCAGAGAACAAGTTCTCCAGTGCCATCATCGTCTCCCATTACAGAACGGCTGATTGTATCAACTCAGTAATAACCTATTAGCCAGTGATTGTGTCCTCAACGCTCCCTTTGTTACATTAAGTGTATTAATTATTGCCGTTGTAATTATCAGCCCTATTGTTCCTTTGCGATTAGGCTGTCACTAATGGGTCTTTAAGAAACCAGCCCACTTCACCAACCCCAGCCCACCGAATTGATTCCCTTTGTGCCTTCCGTCTCATAGCGCGCCACTCTGTGGCGCGCTATGAGACGTGAACACCTGCTATTTTTCGGGGAAATCTTTTTCTTCTATGATCCTCACCAAGTGCTGAGTTAATTGAGAAAGTAAATGAGACTGAGTTGAGGAAGTAAAACAATTAGTTGCATTCATTTCTTATCATGGTGTGTGCAATATACCAGAGGGCCAGTTCTAATACTAATTCAATATGATCCCGCGGGCCAAAGGTAATTCATTCACGGGCCTGATTTGGCCCCCGGGCCTTGAGTTTGACATAATATGTGATCTGTGTCATTTGAGATGGTTGCTATGCTATGGCGCTGCATTACCATGATACGACCACCAGAGGTGCTCATGTCATTTCAAATATTAAGCTGTATGTGAAAAGACTGGGTTTGTTTATTGAAAAGAATCACCTATACTGAGTTAGAGTCAGAATGGTTTCGGTCCAGTCGCTCCACAGCTCTGGCCCTTATGAAAGGGAAGCAATTGACAATTACAAACATAATATAGGAGTTTTGATTGACCTTAAAAAAAGACCATTACAGCTGCAAGTTTATTTGTGTTTGGTGCATAAGATGAAGATCATAGAAGAAGGTATGAGGAATTCTCAAAACCACAAGTTGAAGAGTTGTGCATCAGTGTCCGAGCTGAAGAAAATGTTTTTAAAGGAAAAAATGATAAAATATCAATCAGAAGGTTAGATCTCATGTTGTTTTCATGCTAGATCTCATGTTTGTTTTTCAATGCTTCTTTTTTGTTTTTGGTTTGGTTGTTGTTGCTGAGTGTTTAACTTCTTTGTTTGTAATTGTAGTGAAATTCTCATTTGGTAGCCAATGAATGAATATTAGGTGCAAGAATATATAAGATTTACTGGACCTTCGACCTGTTCCTTTTCTTCTTTTATGGACAATGTAAAAAAATACAATGCAAAGTAATGCAATCATGTAAAGCAGGGGTTTTCAAGGGGTTTTTCATAGCAGGGCCCACCATTTATTCAGCATTTGAGCCACGGACCAGACACGGACCACCATTTAAGAACATTTTAGCCCCACAGACCCCAACACTAAATATGTATTTTTGCTTCTGTCCATGACCATTAATCTTCTAGTTGAGTAGACTTGGACTAATTCACATAAGGGATATTAAAACCAAATGGACCCGCCAGGGCCCATTTGGTTTCATTGTTACGTTCTCAAGAGTTACAGCCAAATGTGGCCCTTTGGCTGACTCTGACCGGCCCGTGAAAGGACACTGTGGTTTTCAACCAGTGGTCCGGGGACCACCAGTGGTTCTTGAGAGAGTTCCAGTTAAATATGAAAAGTTGGTTAACCAGATGTAACTCTTTGAGAGCGTAAAAATGAAACCAAATAGACCCGTGTTTCATTTTTACACACTCAAGCGTTAAAATATTCATCATCTGAATTAGCCAGAGAATGTAAAAGAATGGTCATTTTTGATCTATGTTTTGTTTGTGAAATCCAGCCTGGAATTGTGGACAAAAAAAAACAAAATAAATCTTTAGTTTTGAGGTCTGTGGGTGAGAAAATGTCATCAAATGTTGGTCCTCTGTGGCTCAAATACTGATTAAATAGAGGGCCCTGGTGTCAAAATGGTTATTCTTACCCTTACTTGTATCTTGAAATTAAATTAATATTACGCAGACTTTAATCCAGCGCTTAGTCTTGACCCTCCACAACATTTTATGTATCTCATTTGGCCCCTTGGGGAAAATAATTGCCCACCCCTGCTCTATAGGGTGAGGGTATATAAACACCATCCTCTCCACCCAGCCAGCCTGTGGGTCTGTGTGGTGACAACAGTGGCGTCGATAGGAGGGGGAAATTTAGACAATTTTAGGGGGGGCCCTTAAAGGAGAATTCCGGCCCAAATGATTTTTTGTATCTTTATTTGCAGTTAATTTTTTTGAAAAAAGTGGTCCAGGTGTTATTTTGTGAAAATACTCCTTTATGGCTGTTTCCCCTACCCCAAAATAAGCTTATAATGGGGCCAATGGGCGTTGTGCAAGTTCACCTATATACATCGCTCCAAAATGCAATTTTTTGCTATATATTGTGTCTCCACCATGTTAGTAGTGAGTTAACACTCACACTTTCACTTTCACTTTTGTTTCAGCAGTGGTTCAGCCATAAACCATGTGCCACGCCCCCAGCTTTTGAGACAGCTGGATCACTGCTGAATCAAAAGTGAAAGTGAAAGTGTGATTGTTAACTCACTACTGACATGGTGGAGACACAATATATAGCAAAAAATTGCATTTTGGAGCGATGTATATAGGTGAACTTGCACAACGCCCATTGGCCCCATTATAAGCTTATTTTGGGGTAGGGGAAACAGCCATAAAGGAGTGTTTTCACAAAATAACACCTGGACCACTTTTTTCAAAAAAATTAACTGCAAATAAAGATACAAAAAAACTTTTGGGCCGGAATTCTCCTTTAAGCCAGGGGTGGGCAATAAAAGCTTGCATTAATAAGGTTATATTTGTAATGATTATTATAAAAAATACTTGATCTCAAAGTGCACCAGATTGAAGCATTTTAAAGGGGAATTCCACCCATTTTCAACATTCTAATATGCCATTAATATGCAGTACCTAGAGGTGTTGGGTGTATTTTCACCATGTCAATGGATTTCTTTAGACGCTTCTTCTTTTTTTCTGAGAGCGTACAAATGGAACCAAATGAACCCGTTAGGGTTCATTTGGTTGCATTTGTACGCTCTCAGAAAAAAAATGTTGAAAATGAGTGAAATTCATTTTCAAAAAGGGGGGCCCATGTGGAAAAGCTTTGCAGGGGGCCCAGAATTGCTATAGCTACGCCCCTGGTGGTGACAACATCCATCCTCCATTATGCTGTGGTCTCACCCAGCTCACGTCTCCTGCTCTCTCTCTCCACGTCGTGTTGATCCAGTAATCCAGCCTCCCGTCAGCCCAGCAGCATGACAGGCAGCCCAGCCGCCTCTAAACCGCCGCACCGCCGCGGTTCAACACCCACACCACAGAAAGGTTAATTGAGGATGTTCTCCGCTCAGCGGGAGAGACATGAGAGGTCGGGGGGAGAGAGTATATATACGGAGCACATAGTGTTGCATTCTGCCGCTTCTTTAATTTAATAACGTTTTGCTATCATTAATCTGCTGTCTGCGTGTTGAGTTCACCCTGGTGGATTCTGGGTGTGATCCCACCTGTTGATACAAGAGGAGCTTTCTGGAGAAGGAGGTTAATCTTGGAGCGTGTAATAATAGCCATGATGAGTAACCCTTCAACCACTTCAACTACTTCAACCCCACTGAGCTCCTATAGCCTCCATCTCCAAGCTACATAGGCTACATCTGCGCTGCGAAATGAAGGGCTGCATGGAGACAGGCTTCCGGTTTGACTTCCGGTTTGTTAGCTTCCCCCGGAAGTTGCCATCTTCAGCCAGTCGCGGTGCAGTGCTCCCGAAAAATGTATACCCCGCAGAGACTTTTTATTTCTCCCTTTGTGCTCGCAAAGTTGTTGTAAAGGTTTCAAAGATGGAATCGTGTGCACTTTGCATACTTCTAAAACTGCTTTGTCCGTTGAAATCCTTTTTTTTTTTTCTGAAAATAAGAGCGAACAAGTCATGGCAATATAGTGGACTGAACACGATTGTTTCTCTGGGGACTAAATACAGTAACTTCCGCAACTACTGTCAGCAACTTACTCAACTACCATTAACACAGTAGTCTCAAAAGCAGAGTTCCTGTATTCTTGGATTGCCAAAACAGGTGATGTTTAAGAAAATAGCTGCTTTTTCAATCAGTATGTTCAGGGTTATGGTTAGGAGGCTAGTCGTTTTAATAGATATTGACAAAAAATACCGTTTTAAAGTTGCCGTCATGATAGCAGTGCGGTCGAGGGCAAAGCTAAGGATGCGTATCAACTTTTGTCGGTAAAATCCGTTGTCAGGGCGTCTTGACAACATGTCCATCTGCTTTGGCTAGTAGGTACAGTAAATGAGTTTGAACCATCTACCAAGTCTAGCAATGTCTTGGATTCAAAATCCTACGTTCAAAATTGATTTCTGTGAATAGCAGAACAAAAGAATTGACCCAAGAAAGACAATCAGAGCATACCAGTGATGGAAAGTGCTCAGATTCAATATCAAAATGTAGAAATACACGGTTTACTAATGTATAAAGTTTACTTTATACATTAGTAAAGACTAAAGTAAAGACTAAAGTAAAGACCAGTTTTCAAAATATAATTGAGTAAAACAACAGCATTATTATGATATCATTATGTAAAATGTTCCAATTTACATAACATTAATGTATGTTTGGTATACATTACACTCAGAAATAGATTTAACCAAAATTTATTATAGAATAAATACAAGTGTGCATATATATATTTTTTTTAATCTTGGCGTTGGGCACTGCTACATTTTTCTCCTTGCTCGGCACAATTAAACATCTTCACTAAACAATAACAGCAGGGACATAGATAACAACCCTCCCATGGGGAACAGAAATAGCAGTGCTGGGTTAGTGGTGGTATCATACTGTAACAACAACCTGGAACCAGGGCCGGATAAAACATTTCACAATTGGGGGGCAAGCGAAAATGGTATGGGGGCGACTTCATGAAGTCGCACCCATACCATTTTCAATTACAGGACTTACATTAGGCAAGTGAAGCATCAATAATAACATCAGTTGTTGTTGAAGTTGCAACAGACATGCAGCATGCATAAAGCTAAAGGTCTGACTCAGAGAGTTTTCTTTTTCAATGATGAAATGCTGTTGGTTTAGTGGTGACACAGCTGTAGTTAGTTTGTAGCAGTAGTAGTGTTTCAAAACATTCTAAATGTAAGCACCCTCGAGATACTGTATGTGGCAGCCTTGGTCAGCCCATGGGACACAATAGTGGTGGTCCCCAGGTTGCTCTTAGTCAGAATGGTGGTCCCTGGAAAAGGGGTTGAAAACCCCCGATTTAGATAGCAGGTCAACTATACACATGTTAAGTTTTATGTGTGAAATGTCCTATACAAATGAAGTCGCCTTGCCTTGATGTTTACTTGCTATAGTGTACTTTATGTCACATAGGGTAATTGTTTTCTTTTATCTAAGTGCTTCGATTTGTTCACTTGCTCACTCATTTACTCGCTCTGCATAAGAGTGGTTTTTTAAATCCCCAAATTTGTTATTGCAACACACAATTTAACGCATGCTGTACTGAACGCATTTGGGTGTTTCAAGCATTAACTAGCTTTAACTCTTGAAAAATAGCAGACCTACAGGCTCGTATCGCGCCACTCGGTGGCGCGATACGAGCTTGTAGGTCTGCTATTTTTTGGAAAATCCTTAAAACATGGTGCAAATCTTTTACATTTTTTTTCTGTCGGAGCGAACATTATTAACTCAAATCTTTGTTTCTGGGAGGGGGGTCGCTCCATGGGATATTTTCAGATGGGGGGTCCTCCACAGCCTGCCAAACACAGACAATTCTAGGGGTCCTTGGCATGAAATATTTTGATCATCACTGACACAGAATTATCGATTTTTCAGAAAAACTGGAATCTCGTGCTAGAAACTAGATTCTAGTGTCAGAAAGTACAATCTCAAGCCAGGGCAAAATGGGTTAAAACAAGATAATTTAATTTATCACAGGGTATGTGGAATGAATAGGAATTAATGAACAAAGCATAGCCTTGTGATGGAACTACTATAACTTTGCCCTCCTATGTCTGAATGTCCATGAACCATTCAGGTTAGATAACAGCCCTGTTTACTCCAGGCTGACTGAATGGAATTGAAACTGAATTGTTTTGCATGGAAAAGGTATATTTACTTGCATTCAATTAACCCATTGTGTTCTGATCAGATTCTAGTTTCTGATGCTATAGATTCTAGTTCACAGCGCTAGATTCTAGTTTCCGACGCTAGATTCTAGTTCCTCATGCTAGATTCTAGTTCCTCTCAGTAGATTGTAGTTTCTGAAGTTAGATTCCAGTTTCTGACACTAGTTTCTAGTTCCCGACACTAAATTCTAGTTTGTGACAATAAATTCTAGTCCCTGGCGTGAGGTTATAGTTTTTCTGGAAAAATCTCTTTCTGTGTCAGTGATGCTTGACATATTTCATAGGAAGGATCCCCAGAAATATCTATTATTTAGCTGCAGAACCTCATCTAAAACATGTTGTTCTAGGGATCCCCAAGAAGCAAATATTTGAGTTAAAAATGTTTGCTTCTGAAATAATGTATTCAAAGATTTGCACCACATTTTTTGAATTTTTGAAAATTGAATTTTCACAATTTCTCAAAAATAGCAGAACTACAAGCTCATATCGCGCCACCGAGTGGCACGATATGAGCTTGTAGATCTGCTATTTTTCAACAGCTAAAACACCAAAACGTGTTCAGTACACAAAGGGTTTAATTAAAGGCTTCATTAACTTTTATTTTTCTGTTCTTGTGAAGTCCTTGGAGACGCCAAAGTATGGCTGCAACTAACGATTAGATTAATCTGTCAATTAACTTTTTTTTTTTTTGATTATTCAATTAATCTCTGTGATAAATATAGATGTTGAAATTCAGGAAAATGAAGCTAATGAAGAACTAAATAACTCATCACTAGTTCTGAACTCGAGCCGCATTGAAATCACTTGATATATTTACACAGATGATTTATTTTTTATTCTTTATTCATTCATTCCCTGCATGAGCTCTTGGTTCAAAGCTGAGCAGTATGTGGTAATGAGATACTTTTCTGTTTTAGGCTACTTGTTCTTGCCAGACATTATGCAAATACACAGACAACCTAAGGGTTATAAGATATATCAGGAGAAGAAAATATGTTAGATAATCATTTTGTGGGGAAAATATGCTATTGCCTACTACAGTGGTTTTCAAACTATATCATACTGTACGTATTTTTGGACTCATGGCACCCCAAATGACATTTTAATCCACGGCATCCCCCTGAAACACACTGTTATGTTTAGAATCTTATGTCATATCACGGTACATCAGTATGCAAATCCGTCCCTCTAAGATACAGTCACAGAGGAAAACACAGAGAATATCTTTGTACATCTGCTATTTTCAGAAAAGCGAGTTTAGGTGTTGTATGAAAAAGGATTCAAAAGGATTCAGGAGTACAGTGCAGCTCATGTGTCAAAGTGCAAAATCTAAATGGTAAATGGTGCATTTATAGTGCATAATGCTTTACATTTACTGCAGATCATATGTTCATACACCGATTGTAGTAGAAGCCATGCATGGTACCAACTAGTGTTGTAGTTCTCTAGAACAGGGGTTTTGAACCTTTTTCATATCAGGGCCCACTGTTTATTCAGAATTTCAGCCACGGTCCACCGTTTGATGAGACTAAAAGGTAAACATTTCTTTTGCTTTGTCCACAACAACAGGCTGGATTTGGAGAAAACAAACGGTCAAACATACGGATCAAAATGACCATTAATCTTCTACATTCTCTAGTTGTGTAGACTTGGGCTAATTCACATGATGAATATTTTAACTCTTGAGAGTGTAAACATGAAACCAAATGGACCCGCAAGGGTCCATTTGGTTTCATGTTTACGTTCTCAAAGAGTTACACCTGGTTAGCCAACTTTCCATCATTTAGCCTGGGGACAACCTGGAACCCTCTCAGGGACTACTGGTGGTCCCCGGACCACCTGTTGAAAATCCCTGCTCTAGATATTGTCTCGTCTCGAGCGTACACGTGAAACCAAATGGTTTCATGTTTACACTCTCAAGAGTTAAAATATTCATCATGTGAATTAGCACAAGTCTAGAAGATTAGTGGTCATTTTAATCTGTATGTTGGACCCTTTTGTTTCCCAAATCCAGCCTGGAATTGTGAACAAAAGCAAAATAAATCTTTAGTTATGGGGCCTGTGGGACTAAAATGTCATGAAATGGTGGTACGTGGCTCAAATCCAGAAAATAAACAGTGTAAACATTTACCCTGGGATGAAAAGGGTTGAAAATCACTGGTCTAGAACACTAGTACCAACCAGCACTTCGGCAGCAATTTGGGGTTCAGTGTCAATTGCCCAAGGAAGGAGACTTCAACATGCACTGTAGAGAGGAGGAGCTGAGATTTGAACCGACAACCTCCACACACAGCGGATTATTAGACAACCTGCTCTACCTCCTGAGCCACCGAGTCAATAAATAAATATATACTATCATGCCTTTTAGAATCCTCACTTTTAGTGGTGGTGTTAGTGGATAATCACACTCTCCCATGCACATGGTAATGAGTTCATTAGTGCCAAGTTAGAAGTTGTAGCCGTCTCTCTGTAATGTTAATTATCGTTATATTTAGCAACACGTTGTGTGATTGTGAATTCTGCCGTTCCTTGTGTTTATTCAGCTTGGAATGTAGGACCTCCGGCGATCAGGTTTGTGCCTTAATTGACTGTTGGCAGTTTTGCTCCTTGGAAACCTGCTGGCCGTAACGTTACGTTGGCCCAGACGGGGGAACGGAAATTACTGCTCATTAGGAGGGGTGAGGTGAGAGCATCTACGGGGAAAGTCACCACACAGCTACTGTACTGTCCTTAAATGACAACTTTAGTTTTTTCTCAACCAAGATGTTAATTGTTTTACATCCTTTGCTTTCTGTAGTTTTAGGGATTTTAGCTATATGGGAGGGGGCATTCAAGCATTTTGTAAACAATACATATTTGTTTTTAAAGTGATTTATTTCTTATTATCTTATCTACTAAAGCCCTAATAAACCCCAAGAAATTCTGGGGGCCACAAATGATCTACTAAATGTGACAAACTTCCATACTCAGCCTCTGAGTCAGGCATGCACAAAGATGATGATCCTGTGAACCTCCGTGGCCAGTTATAATTTCCTGGGGTTTAGGACTGTAGTAGATAATAAAAAAAGAAATTGCTGTATGCAAATGCTGTATGTATTTAGGACCATGTTCGAATGCCCCCTACCATAGCTAAAACCCCTAAAACTAAAGAAAGCAAGGAATGTAAAACAATTAACTCCCATCTTTCACTTTCTCTAATAACAACGTAAAACAGTGTTTTTCAACCCGTGGTCCAGGTTCCAGGTGGTCCCCAGCTCAATGATGGAACGTTGGTTAGGCAGATGTAACTCTTGACAGCGTAAACATGAAACCAAATTAACCCACAAGGGTCCATTTGGTTTCATGTTTACGCTGTCAAGAGTTAAAACATTAGTCATCGGAATCAACCCACTTAGAGTAATTAAGAAGTCAACAAGAGAATGTAGAAGACTAATGGACATTTTGCTGTTTGCCTGTTTTGTTTGCAAAATCCAGCCAGGAATTGTGGACAAAAACAAAAAAAATCTTTAGTTTTGGTGTCTGTGGGGCTAAAATGTCATCCAGTCATGGTCCGTGGCTCAAATGCTGAAGAAATAGTGGGCCCTGGTATGAAAAAGATCGAAAACCACTAACCTAAAACATGAACTTTGGTTGAAAACAAAAAAACTAAAGTTGTCCTTTAGCGTTACTGACACACACCTTTACCTGTCTGCGATGGTAAATAGTGGTCCAACACAATAAAAGGCCTCCAAATCCCCAGAGCCCAGGGGTCTGTCTGCTCCGCTCTCCACAGCTGTGACAGATGTCAACATGAGGAAGACATGTCCTTGGGCAAATCCTCCAAGGGACAGGGGGAAAGTGCTGGGCTGTGTAGGGGATGTAAGGTAGTCCTTGGCGGGTCATAGGAACATGTGTTTGGATTGGAATGAACTGATGTTGTGTAACCCATTCTGTAGAATCTGTACTGAACACGTTTTGGGGTTCTTCTAAGCATTACGTTATACTTTAGCTATTGAAAAATATCAGATCTACAAGTTCATAGCGCGCCACCGAGTGGCGCGCTATGAACTGGTAGGTCTGATATTTTTTTGAATCTCGGAATACATTATTTCAGACGCAAACATTTTTTTAACTCAAATCTTGGACATGTTTTCAGATGGCCCTTGGCATGAAATCTGTGTTCCTGACACAGGAACATTTCAGAAAAAAATAGATTCTAGTGTCAAAAAGGATCTGGCGTCAATAACTAGAATCTAAATTACAATGTCGTGTCAGAAACTAGAATCTAGTGTCATAAACTAAAATCTAGTTTCAGAAACTACAATCTAGTGTCAGAAACTAGAATCTAGACGGGACACAAAGGGTTAACCACTTAAGCCAGTGGTTTTCATACCAGGGCCTGCTATTTATTCAGAATTTGATAGCCTGACCTCAGTCTGAATTGTCATTTCATTTCACTTTGTTTAACTCCATTATTCAAGGGTAAAACAAAATAAGGTAGTATTTTTTAAGGTGCTGATTCAGGGCTGAGCCAGGCTGAGAATTTGAGCCACGGAACATGATTTGATGACCCAATAACCCCAAGACTAAAGATTTGTTTTGTTTTTGTGCACAATTCCAGGTTGGATTTCAGAGAAAACAAAACAGTCCACAAAACATAAAACAAAACATACAGATCAAAATGGCCGTTAATATTACATTCTCTAGTTGTGTAGACTTGGGCTAATTCATTCAACATGAAACAAACAACATGAAACCAAATGGACCCGCAAGGTCGTTATACTTTTGTACAAAGAAATGCCAATTTACAATTGGTCAGACTCTTTTCCCTGTTATATGTGAAAGTGGTTGCATGGATTTTAGCCTTTACTCTTGATAGTGTAAAGTTTACACTATCAAGAGTAAACTGTAAACATGAAACCAACTGGACCCGCTAGGGTCCACAACGGTCCATTTATGCTTTTGGAGTATTTTACTGGTGTTCTATCTGTACCGAATAAAAAAAAACTAATTTGGGAGCCATTTTGTTGGATTATTTGTCTGTTTGAGCCTTCTCTCTCTCTCTCTCTCTCTCTCTCTCTCTCTCTCTCTCTCTCTCTCTCTCTCTCTCTCTCTCTCTCTCTCTCTCTCTTCTTTCTCTCTCTCTCTCTCTCTCTCTCTCTCTCTCTCTCTCTCTCTCTCTCTCTCTCTCTCTCTTGAGTTTACATTTAGTTGAAGAGTGAACAAATGCTGCGACATTTGAGCTACTTATTATTGTTTGTGTTGCCATTTCGGCTCGCACGGCGCGGCTCACCGCGGCAAGCAAAGCGTGGCCTTACGGTTCAGCCGACTTTCCGTTGTGTGCCTGCCGGCACGTTCTGTGTATTATCTTCAGGTGCAATCGGGGGCAGCAGACTGAGTCCGGATTAGATCCCATTCTTTCTGTCAGACGGGTGTATATTGCTTCTCTTTCACTAGATACACCTCATGCTGCAATAATTCATGCTCCGCCGTACAAGCAGGGCTGTGAACCGAACACAGGTGATCTATAAGTCCCAGGGTGGATGTATCATTTCCCAATTGGGGGCAGGTGAAAATGGTATGGGGGCGGCTTCATCGCCCGTGGCACAAACCATTTTCAGTTACAGGACTTATATTAGTCAAGTAAAGCATCAATAATAACACCAGTTGTTGTTGAAGTTGTAACAGGCACGCAGCATGCATAAAGCTAAAGGTCTGACTCAGTGAGCATTCCGTTTTGAATGATGAAATGCTGCTGGTTTAGTGGTGAGATGATTGTAGTTAGTTAGTAGCAGTAGTAGTGTTTCAAATACTTTTAAATATAAGCACTGAAATATATTGGTTGTTTTGCATGCTATCGTGTTTGGTAGTTCTGGGCATTTAGGGGGGCATTGCCGCCATGCCCGCATGCCTAGATCCGCCCCTGCCGTACAAGCAGGGCCGTGAACCGAACACAGACAATCTATTTAAGTCCCAATGCGCTGTACCGTGAAACCCACACCTCTCGCTCATGAGCGTGCGACACAATACACCTTTAGGTACGCCCCGCCCTCTCCCCAGTGTCCACCCAAGGCTATAGACATGCGCAGTGACGTCACCGCCCCGGTTCCGGAAGTCTTTTCCCCATTCATTATTCTCATAGACTTTTCGAAAATAATTTATATCAAGACGATTACGCCGTGGCCAAAGCCAACTCAGGTCATGACAAATCATGACAACAACCACAATATCGTCATATAATATATAATTAGGAAGAAGTAGAAAACGGCATGATACAAGACTTTTTGTTTCGTTTTTCATCTTAGAAATTATTTTATTGTCCCAAAAGTTTGTGTGTGTCATCATGATTCGTCACGACTCGAGTAGGCTTTGTCCACGGCGTAATCGTCTTGATATAAATTATTTTCGAAAAGTCTATGAGAAAAATGAATTGGGAAAATACTTCCGGAACAGGGGCGGTGACGTCACTGCGCAACTCTATTGGACACTTTCCAGCCGAGCTCAGCATCCATTCCAGTAACATTACACATTGATAGACATTACACATTAAATACTGGTTCATTTTTGGAACCAGACCTTCAAAATCTCTTCCAAGTCCATCAACAAGGCATGACCTATGCAGCGGAAACATGTGTGTGTGACATTTATGTTTTAAAACAATGTTTGATCATATAGGAAAGCTATAGGTGGAGAGGTTTGTCTATCACATGTTATGCTCAGCTGTGATTGGACCAGAGCAGTTTGGGGAGGGGCTTACTGAACAGACAAGACTGGAGGCAGTGTTTGCCCAGGATAAATACTGTATTAGACCTAGCGGTATATGGATATGCTCCACCGACCAAACGTAAATATTCCCCTGTGAGCCACGTTGGCTGGTCAGATAGACTGTCAGCAGGACATTCAGCAACTCCATTATACTGTAAGTGCCCTGATACACCTAGCAATGTTTTGATCAACATCAACGAGCAACGTCAATTATCAACGTTGACTTTCCACCTTTCTATTTTTTTTTTTTTTTTTATAATTCTTTTTATTGAATTTTCTTTGTATATATATAAAAAAACATAGTTACAGCATGGTATAATGATCAGTTATATCATAGCATTATCAGGTAACCATACGGCAACAAGGGGGGGACAAAAAAACAAAAAAAAACAAAACAAAAACAGAAAAAAAGAAAAACAAAAAAAAAAAAAAAAAAAGAAAAGAAAAAAAAAAAAAAAAAAAAGTACGGTACACACACACACACACACACACACACAGCCACACTGCCATCCCGGTCACACCATAATCTTGCAATATAGTCGAAAGAATTTTGTAGGTTTTGTTTTATACTTGGATTTATAGAGTAGAGTAGAGTCAAGAGGGTAGAGTCTGAGAGAGAGAGAGAGAGAGAGAGAAAAGAGCATCAGTCAGGAATGACTAAGAAGGTGAATCCTTCGGCATAGGTAAGAAAGGGGTCCCATACTAAATGGAATTTTGCGACCGAGCCCCTCATTAGATATCTAATCCGCTCAAGCTGCAGGTTATTAAATATGTCTCTCATCCATTCTGCATGAGAGGGTGGGGTGGACGATTTCCATCTCAGCAGGATTAGCCGCCGCGCTAATAAAGTTACAAAGGCTATGAGATCTGCTTGTGGTCTAGATATTGGTTGTTGAGCAATACCAAACAATGCAGTGATGGCATTGGACTCAAAAGGTTGTCCGATTATTACTGACAATGTTTCGAAGATTTCAGACCAGAATGTGCTCAGAGATGTACATGACCAGAACATATGGGCGTGTGTTACTGGGGTTTGGTGGCATTTTTCACAGGTGGGGTCAATGTTGTCAAATACCCTTGACAGCTTAGCTTTCGTCCAGTGGATCCGATGTACGACTTTACACTGGAGTAAGCCGTGTCTAGCACAGGCTGATGAAGAATGGACACGGTAAAGAATATCTTGCCAGAGATCGTCTGAAATTTCCAATTCCAGATCTTCTATCCACTGCGCTTTTTCAATATTTGGGGGGGATATTAAAGATTGAATTAAGTTATACAGATAGGAGATTACACCCTTTCTCACCGGGGCCTTGATTAGAAATTTATCCAAGGGGCTTTTTTCTGGTATGTTAGGAAATTGAGGGAACCTGCTACGTACAAAGCTCCTGGTTTGTAAGTACCGAAAGAAGTGTTGCCTGGGGAGGTTAAACCGACTTGAGAGTTCCTGGAAAGTTCCAAAGACATTGTTAATGTATAAATCTTTAAATTGTTTGATTCCTAGGTTAGACCATATCGTATATGTGCTATCAGATAGAGAGGGAGGGAAAACATGGTTATGTGCTAGTGGGGCCAAGGCGGAGTAGGTTTGTAGATCAAACTGTCGTTTGAACTGGTTCCAGATTTGGAGAGAAGATTTTACTATTATATTATTTGTGTACATAGAAGAGTTGCAATTAGAGGGGCAATGTAGCAGAGCGGCCAGAGATACGGGCCCTGCAGACAGAGCCTCCATCTCTAGCCACTCTGGAGGTGGAATGTTTGTGTCTGAATTTAGCCAAAACTGTAACAGACTTAGGTTGGCCGCCCAGTAGTAAGATCTAAAATTTGGTAGCGCCATACCTCCTAACGACTTAGAGTTTTGTAACAGGCTCTTACGGATTCTAGGTTTCTTTTTGTTCCAAATGAAGTCGGATATCAAACTGTCAATTTTTTAAAGAACGCCTGTGGAAGAAAGATTGGTATGCATTTGAACAGATAGGAGAACTTAGATAGAGTATTCATTTTAACAGAGTTAATTCTAGCGGTCAGATTTAGAGGGAGTAATGCCCAACGCTCAAAGTCTTGTCGCATACGTTGGAGGCATGGCTCAAAGTTGGCCTGGAACAGCTTATTAAAATCACTTGTAACCTGGATCCCTAAGTAAGTGAAACTGTCAGCAGATATTTTAAATGGTAAATCGTACAACGGATAGTTTTGGGCAGTATTGCCCAGAGGAAGAAGTTCACTTTTACCGAGGTTGAGTTTGTATCCCGAAATAAAGCTGAATGCGTTCAACGTCTCGAGAGCAGCTGGGACAGAAATAGATAGGTTGGAAAGGTATAAAAGGAGATCATCTGCATAGAGTGAGACCCTTTGTTCTATGCCAAACCTGGTTATACCTGCGATGCTTTGGTTAGAGCGGAGTGCGATGGCGAGAGGTTCAATACCAAGAGCGAACAGTAGGGGGCTCAAGGGACAACCTTGCCTAGTAGATCTGTGAATGGGAAAGTATTCCGACTGGGTGTTGTTAGTCCTCACTGAAGCTTGAGGAGAGGAATAAAGTAATTTTACCCAATTAATAAAATTATTGCCAAACCCGAATTTACTTAATGTATAAAATAAATATCCCCACTCAACGCGGTCGAATGCTTTTTCCGCGTCCAACGAAACGACTGCTTCTGAGGTCGCGGTAATAGGGTTATAGATAATATTAAATAGTCGTCTAAGGTTGGAAAAGGACTGTCTATTTTTAATGAACCCCGTTTGGTCGGGAGATACAATCGATGGAAGAACTCTTTCCAGACGTAGTGCTAGCAGTTTAGACAATATTTTAAAGTCCATATTTAGCAGGCTAATGGGTCGGTATGAGGCACAGGACAGAGGGTCCTTGCCCTTTTTGAGAATAAGAGATATTGAGGCTTGATTAAGAGTCTGAGGAAGTCTCAGTAGGTTAAATGATTCGTTGTACATATTAACTAGAAGAGGGGCCAGTTTGCCTACAAATGCCTTATAGAACTCTGCCGGATAACCGTCTGGCCCTGGGCTCTTCCCAGATTGCATACATGTAACAGTAGCACAGAGTTCTTCAATAGTGAAGTCCTTTTCTAATTCAGTAACCTGGCCGGGTCGAACTGTAGGAATATTAAGTGGGTCAAAGAAATTGTCCAGATGTGAAGAGTCAGCTGTGTTCTCAGAGGTATAGAGTAATTTATAGAATTCTTTAAACTCGTCGTTAATCTCCTTGTGATCAATCCTTAGACCAGTAGTTGACTGGATTTGTGGTATTTGAGATGATGCTGATTTCTGGCGCAGTTGGTTTGCCAGTAACCTGCCCGCCTTATCGCCATGTTCATAATATGAACTTTTAGATTTTAAGAGCATTTCTGCTGCGTGGTCTGTAGCAATACAGTCAAATTCCGCCTGTGCGGTAAGACGCTCTTTATATAGTTGGGGGGAAGGGGAGGTGGCATATATTGTGTCCAGCCGGGCAATACGTGTCAACAGGTCAGAACGTTTTTTGTTTTTAGCTTTCCTCTCATGACCGCTATATGAGATGATTTCACCTCTAATATATGACTTTAAAGTCTCCCATAACAGTGATGGTGACACCTCGGGGGTTTGATTAACAGAGAGAAAGAAGTCGATTTGTGTTTCAATAAGCTGGACAAACCTTTCATTTGAGAGTAGGCGACTGTTAAACCTCCATGGGGGGCGGGTGCCATCTGAGCCCTTAAAATGTATATTCATAGTAACTGGGGCGTGGTCAGATATAACAATAGCGTTATGATTAATAGACTTTACAGATGGAAGAATTCTATTGTCCACAAGAAGGTAATCGATGCGAGAAAATGAATGATGCACATTTGAGAAAAATGTATATTCCTTTTTAGTAGGATTATTGGTACGCCACGGATCCGAGATGGAAAATTGTTCCATAAAGGATTGAATCACCTTAGCAGATTTCAGGGGTGCGCGAGCTCGGGTAGAGGAGCGATCCAACACTGGTGAAAGCCAGCAGTTCAGATCGCCGCCTAGGATTAGAAAACGAGAAGCCATATCTGGGAAGCTTGCAAACAGGGTTCTAAAAAAGTTGTCGTCGTCCCAATTTGGGCCGTATATGTTAACAAGCAGCACTGGTGTATTGTACAGTTCTCCACTAATGATTAAATATCTTCCATTCGGATCTGATATAACGTTGGAGCACTCAAAGGGAACAGATTTGTGTATTATAGTGGTCACACCTCTAGCTCTACTCTGAAAAGAGGAATGATAGATATGGCCAATCCATCCGCTCTTTAATTTTACCTGATCTTGCATTCTAAGGTGGGTTTCCTGTAGAAAGATCACCTGCGCCTCCAAGTGTTGAAGATGATGAAGCACTTTGCTGCGTTTGACAGGGTTGTTAATACCTCTACAATTCCAAGTACAAAATTTAATCCCACCTCCTTTTGATTGAGTTAGCGCAGCAGCCATAATCTGTAGAGGTGGGGTATTGGATTAGTGCATAATAGATCTTGGTGGACCAGGATGGCACAACACGCACTCAACCACACATACCACAAATAAAACATCAAAGACACAAAAAAGGGAGAAGAGAAAAAAAAAACCCAGTGGTTAAGCCACTATACCTCCCCCAATGGCAGAAGTGTCTTCCCAAACCAGACACGCCAATTAACTCTAACTAAAACATCCCTGCTCCCGACATTCCTGTTCTCAGATGGGTAGCTTGTTCCCACTCAAGAAGAAAACAAGAGTGGAACTTTTCCTTTTCAAGCTAATTTCCCACACATATATATACACATCTACACACAAAGGAAAAACAACAACGGTAAGGCAAGGCAGAGAGAAGGGGGAGGAGATAAAGCCTACAGTTATTGTTTCTTATAGTCCATTTGTTCAATTTTGCCACATTTCATTTTCATTAGAGAAGGTGAAAGGATAGCCGTAAAAATAATGATAATAATAATGGTAAAGTAAACATGCATGCTCATTTTTGTTTTACTCTCATCAAGCAGCTTATATTCAACAATTCGTTTGTTCTAATTAACTACCTTCAAATTTCATTATTTAGAGAAAAGAGGAGGAAAAAGGTAATTTCCTGCAGCCCGTTTAGGCTGTGGTGCCGCCTTAAATCTAGTAGACAAGAAAAAAAAAATATATATATATATATACTAATAAATGAATGAAATAAGATAAGTGATAACAGTAATAATGGTGACAGTAAGGACAGTAATGCACCTTTTCGTTTCGCATTAAATTATCTTCCAAATTTCCAATTTGTTTGTTATAATAAGTACGTTCAAGTTTCGTAATTTAAAGAAGAGGAAAGGAAAAGCCATGCAGGTCTTTGATTCAACCTATCAGTACTTTCCTACAGCCTGTTTATGCTGTGTTGCCTTCTTTAGTTTAGTAGTGAAGATAATAATGATAAGAAAATAATAAAGGTAATAATAATAATAATATAAAAATATAAAAAAAAAAACAACAGTAAAAGTACACATCCATGCATATTTTCATTTGACTCTCAATAAAGCTTTAAATTATATTCAGCCATTCCTTTGTTCTGATTAGCTGCCTTCAGATTTCGTTATTTAGAGGGAAGGAGCAGCCATGCAAAGTTTTGATTCAGGCTATAATTTTCCACCTTTCTATAGAAAATGATCAACTCCTGGTTGTTCAGAAAAGTCCGATCAGTAGCGCCCTCTACTGGCCAAACACACCCCTCCTTGGCGTCACCTGATCCTTTCACCTAGATAAACTGGTCTGAAATCATGCCTGCTACTGCTGCTTCACTGCTGTGGAAAACAAGGATTTTGTAACTTTTATTTCGCTAAATGAACATTTTGAGTTGGGTGGCAGTTGGGTGAAAATGATTCAGTGCAAACTAAGGCTTCCCTTTTTCTGAGAGTGTACAAATGGAACCAAATGGACCCGCTATAGGGTCCATTTGGTTCACATGTGTACACTCTCAGGAAAAAAATAAAATGGGAGGAATTCCCCTTTTAATGTTGCCTGTTGCTATGTGTCTCATCATGTTGCCCGTTGATGTTGACATTGTTAGTTGATAATTGATCAAAATATTGCTAGTGTAGCAGGGCCTTAACTGGCAGGGGACAAAACAACTCAGCCAGAATGCCTCACTACCATGTGTAACACAGATATCCCAAAACACACACAGTACATCGTTTCACGACTGGAAACTGGTTTTATTTCCAGCTCTGGCCTCCAGTATACCTTCCAATTTCATGGTATGATTTGCTTCGTTCCGTTATAGCTGGACCAATCAGAAAGATCACTTTGCAGTCCTCCCTGAAGTGTGTAGACAGGGTCGGATTCACCATTGGGCGTACAGGGAGGGAGGTCTCCCGGTGGGCCGCGACCCGTAGGGGGCTGGTGGTATCACGGCATGATTAAAAGCACTTGTTTTCAACCTTTTTGACACCAGGGGCCATTATTCATTCAGAATTTTGAGCCACGGAGGACCACCATTTGGTGACAATTTAGCCCCAACAGACCCCCAAAACTAAAGATTTATTTTGCTTTTTGGTCCACAATTCCAGGCAGGATTTGGGAAACAAAACAGTCAAACATACAGATCAAAATGACCATTAATCTTCTACATTTTCTACTTATACTTGGGCCAATTTAGATGAATATTTTAAATCTTGAGAGCGTTAACATGAAACCAAATGGACCCACAAGGGTCCATTTAGTTTCATGTTTACGCTTTGAAAGGCTTACATCTGGTTAACCAACTATACCAGGTAGAACAGGTCCATCACGCACTGGTTGTGGTGGGCCAGTCTAGGCCAAATCACACTAAAAGTATCCGGGCCGATTGATTCACCCAGTCCACCACTGTGTGTAGATGTATAAGAATCTCCATGTTGCTACATGTTTTGTTTGTTTGTTTGTATGTTGGATCATATGGCTGACACAGCCCATCCTGGCAGACAAAGTCATAATAAGACTTTGTCAGTCACTCACTTTACCGCAGTACCGCAGTGAAACTGGTTTTGACCCGTCTCTTACTGTACGTTTTAACAGCCGTCAATGAAAACCGGGCGATGCGGGCGATGCTTGAATTTCATTGGCTGTAGCCTCAATTAATTAATTAATTGTAAACCTCAATTATATTTATCTTTTGGCTTACATTGCCCGGCCGTTCGCCTGCTATCAGAGGCTCTCATAGACAAATAATGGAGTTCAGGAAACATCGTCTGTCCATCGTACATTGTCGCCTCCTGTTAAAACGTAGGGTTAGAGCAGTGAGCCGCATTCCAACCCTTGGATGGTGCGTACAAAGCAGGGAGGAATTGGGTCCTATTTTCAAAGCCTTTGGTATGAGGAATCGCACCCCAAACTCCCTGTTACAGGGCGGACACTCAACCGAGGAGTGCACTTCTGTATAGCAATATTATTATTGTTATTATTAATTTATCCAAAACAAAATAATACTAATGGAGGCTACAGTGCAGTATTACAGGGTTTGTCAATGTCTAAATCCATGGCTCATGGGTGCCTGGCGGCGCCAGTTGAATCCCGACTTATACGGTAAGACGGGGCTATAGGGTTACAAATGAACGTGTATGGGCGGGTTATCATTCAAATGTAGCAGCAGCAGCTAATATGAGATGTTAATTTAATTCTTATTTCGACTCTCTCTCTCTCTCTCAGGCATGAGTTATATTTACCCAAGCCTCTCTCTGCAGCGCTGCAGCCCCGGGCGCTGCTCCACTGTGGGAGGACCGAGGCTCCGTGCACACGGGGTGACCCGGGAATAAGTAATGAACCCACACTCACCGCTGCCGCTGCCGCCTCCCAGGACAGATGGCGTTGTTTCAACCTTCGTTATCGTCACCTCTTTAAATACTGGCTGATTATGTGACACCAACGGTGTATAGACATGTCTGTAAACACGACACGGCACTCAGTCATAACAGGGACGGATCTAGGCATGGGCATGGGGGGGGGGCAATGCCCTGACTGCCGTACCAAACATGATGGCATGCAAAACAACCCAAGATATTTCAAATTAAAGTGCTTATATTTAAAATGTTTTGAAGCACTACTACTTCTACTAACTAACTACAGTTGCGTCACCACTAAACCAACAGCATTTCATCATTGAAAACAGAAAACTCTCTGAGTCAGACCTTTAGCTTTATGCATGCTGAGTGTCTGTTGCAAGTCCTGTAACCAAAAATGGTAAGGGCGTGGCTTCATCGCCCGTGGTGCGAAGCGACACGGGGCGATACCATTTTCTCCTGCCCCCCAATTGGGAAAGGTTACATCCGCCCCTGACTCATATTATCCTGCATGTGAGCAGCAGAAAAAATAAGTGTGTTTTCCATGCATAATGAGCCCTGCATAGTGCATACTGCTACGGTGTCTTCATTAACGGTGGCTGGATTAGATTGCAGTCACACCAGAAACGTGTCTGCATGGTCTCTTGAGCCTCCGGGGCATACCAGAACCTGAGGGAATTTGATCAACGGTGTGCTGGATATACTTTTCTTCACTTATTCAAGGGTTCAAGGTTCAGGGTTTTTTACTTGTCACACCAGTGTATGTTGAGACATATACAGGGATGAAATAACATTTCCCACTCTTTCACAGTGCCACAAGAACACAATAGACAATAGACAACACTAGACAAAAAGGAGAAAGAATAAAGGAGCAAGTAACAAGCAGCAATAAAGTGCTAACTGAACATCCTAATAGACCTTTCACTAAGCCTCTCCCCAAACTGCTATGGTCCAATCACCGCTAAGCATAACAACATGTGATAGACAAACCTCTCCACCAATAGCTTTCCTATATGAATAAAAAAAAAACATTTTTCCACTGCACAGGGCATGCCTATTGTTGATGGATTTGGAAGAGATTTTGAAAGTCTAGTTCCAAAAATGAACCAGTATTTATTGTGTATAAAGTCCATGATATTTACATTGGAATGAATGAGCCTGGCTGGAAAGTGTCCCAGAGTGGACAAGAGGGCGGGGCTTACCTAAAGGTCTATTTACAATTTACATTGCAATGCAAGTGCATTCCATAGTTTTGGAGCCAGGAGGGAGAAGAGCTTGGGGCAAGTGGAGCGTTGTCCAGGCGTTCACAGGAGGGCTTGTAGGGTTTTATGATACCAGTGTGATATGGTGGACTCAATCTTTTGGTTGCTTTGAATGCAAACGTGAAAGTTTTGAACTCTGTGCGTGCAGCGATCGGGAGCCAATGGAGGGAGCGGAGAAGAGGAGTGACATGTGAGAATTTTGGCTGGTTAAAGACCAAGTGGGCCGTGGCATTTTGGAGAGGGATGGTCATGGCAGTAGACCAGTAAGGAGGGAGTTACAGTAGTCCAGCATGTTTTCATAATCTTTTCTTCACTTGACTTATGTATCTGCCAAGAACCTAGGCAGAGAATACTGTACCTATAGCCAGAAGTGTCTGTGTGGAACGTCTGTCGATATATTTCAACCAATCTCCAATGCTGGATTACCAGCCAGTGAACTAAAGCCACACTACTTACGCCAATTTACAGTACTTCCGTTTATGCACTCATCAGTGTTATCAAGATAAAAGCACAAAAAATGAAATAAAATAAAACAATGAAAATAACAAAACAAAACAAAATCTCTCACTTTTTCTGCTGAACTTGTGTGCTTGAAGATCCTCTATTTTTTAATATACAGTATAATGTATTGGCTCAATGTTTGTAATGTTTGTAATGATATTCAAATGAAATCTAGAAACTGGTAACTAAAGTTAGTTTTGTGATCGTCTCATGCAGCTCTGCCAACACCCAGCCCAGAGCATGCCTCCTGTTTAGCTGCAGGGCGGAGTGCATTCCCATTGGTTCTGCCTGTGACCCTGTCAAGACTCCTCACTGGGGAGATTTAAACAGTACTGAATGCTGATGAGGCAGGGGCGGATCTAGGCATAGGTATGGGGGAGGGGGGCGGGCAATATGCCCCCTTAAATGCCCAGACTGCCCCACCAAACACGATGCCATGCATGCAAAACAACCCACGATATTTCAAATTAAAGTGCTTAAATTTAAAATGATTTGAAACACTACTACTGCTACTAACTAACTACAGCTGTGTCACCACTAAACCAACAGCATTTCATCATTGAAAACAGAAAACTCTCTGAGTCAGACCTTTAGCTTTATGCATGCTGCGTGTCTGTTGCAACTTCAACAACAAATGATGTTATTATTGATGCTTAATTGCCTAATAAAAGTAAAAATGGTATGGGTGCGGCTGCACCCATACCATTTTCTCCTGCCCCCCAATTGGGAAATGCTACATCCGCCCCTGTGATGAGGACTCCTTTGGCAGAGTAGGCTACTGATGTATGATGTGACACACGTGTGTGTATGTGTGCGTGTGTGTGCGTGGGTGCGTGTGTGCGTGCGTGCGCGTGTGTGTGGGTGCGTGCGTGCGTGCGTGCGCGTGCGTGTGCACACATGTGTCTATGTGACACAGTACACATATCCCGTTGACTAAATTAATTTTGCTCCTACGCCACAAACATGTTTCCTCCTAGACTTTGAAAACAGTTTTGCTGCAATACCAGAATGTCCTGAGGTGGTGGGGGCGCTGACGTGCAGTCATTATAATACTGGTGCTAGATAAAACAAGGCTTGTTTCTATTCTGCCACCTGGGAAATCAACAATGTTGGAACATTTATAACAAAGTGTAAATGCATGAAGAGGAGGAATTATGCAAAGAGTGCATTGATGCCATCATTATGAGGCCAAAATCAGACTAGCTGTTCCTGAGAGCAATTTACATTAAAGCTCTTATATGATATAAAAGACTGATTGTTCAAACTTGTTTATTTGTGTGGATAGAAAACACATGCGAGCACCAAAAACACACAACAAAAGTAAAAAAAAAATCATGTTATGTCATCCCACAGTTTACCGTTTTTGTGTTGATCTGTGCTTGAAATGTACTGCAAAAGACAACTTTAAGCATTCAATCAACCAATGGTTGATGCTCCCTAATCAGGCTGACTTTTGAGGGTGTAATATATAACAAAATGGACTGACCCCCATGAGTCAGAAGCATTCTACACCAGGGGTTTTCAACAGGTGGTCCGTGGACCACCTGTGATTCCAGTCAGTCCCCAGGCTAAATGATGAAAAGTTGGTTAACCACATATATCTCTTGGAGAGCGTAAAAATGAAACCAAATGGACCCTTGCGGGTCCATTTGGTTTCATGTTTACGAGTTAAAATATTGATCATGTGAATACTAGTCTGCATAATTAGAGAATGCAGAAGATTAATTAAATGGTCATTTTGATCTGTGTGTTTGCCTGTTTTTCCTCCCAAAATCCAGCCTGGAATTGTGGACAAAAGCAAAATAAATCTTTAGTTTTTGGGTCTGTGGGGCTAAAATATCCCCAGATGGTGGTCTGTGGCTCAAATGCTGAATAATATTTGGCCCTGGTATCGAAAAGGCTGAAAACTCCTGTTCTACTCAAATTATAGAATGTACAGCAGCTATTTTGATCAATGTTTGCTATCAACACAGCATAGAATGGTCCGTGGCCCCGCCCCCTTCCCCCACACCTGCTGTAAATGAACAGAGAGGTCCTCATGCTATGTTGCCAGGTTTGCGACAGAAAACAAGTGTCCAGGTCTATGAAGACCAGCACAAATGAAAATAGCTGATCTACAAGTTCACAGTGTGACACATTTGTGTGGCGGCTGTACATCTGTAATTTAAAAGCACTTATAAATGCAAATAAATCGAAATATTTTGAATGTTATTTAAACATTTTAATTAAAAAAAGTGCACATATTTCCTCATGCTTGTCTGTGGAACATTACGTATGGACTTCCGGCTTGGTGTGAAGAAATGTGGGGGGAACGCTGGTTTAAACATTAGGAAACATGCTCAAATAAGCAACAAGCACAGTGTTTTTTTTGTTTGTTAATTTGTATTCAACCATTGTCATAGCAGGGCCCACTGTTTATTCTGCATTTTAGCTGGGGACCACCTAGAATCCTCTCAAGGACCACTGGTAGTCCCCGGACAATTGGTTGAAAACCACTGAACTACTGTACACTCTAGGAAAAAAAAAATAAACATCAACCAGCAACTACCAAATTTTTATTTGTAAGTGACACCAAAAAAGTCGCTTGCTTCCAATAAGCAGACATGGCAACACTGTGCGCGCTCTGGTTGCGGTCCTCACAGTGTCTTGGCGGGGAGCATGGCGACCAGGCTGCAAGTTCTACTAAATAACAACTTAATACTTTTATAATTCGGGACGTTTAGAGTTGCTACAGTGTTGCTACAGCGTCTCCAGGCCCGCAGTACGGAGTTATAATAATATACATAACAACAACAGTCTGGATGAAGTGAAAAACATGACAAACAAACTGAGAGTTCGGTCCTTTCTTGGCGTTTCCAACTGCATGTGCAACATGTGACAGGTGAGGTTGACGACTGCGTGTATAAATACAATGTGTTGATATAATTCACAAAACAATTTCACTTTCAAACTGTGTTTTAAACTGAAATAAGAACATCGTGTCGAGGTGGAATTGAAGCTGCTGCTGTGTGTGTGTGTGTGTGTGTGTGTGTGTGTGTGTGTGTGTGTGTGTGTGTGTGTGTGTGTGTGTGTGTGTGTGTGTGTGTGTGTGTGTGTGTGTGTGTTTACTGTGCTATAGTTTTATCACCTTAGTATAAATACAATGTGTTGATATAATTCACAAAACAATTTCACTTTCAAACTGTGTTTTAAACTGAAATAAGAACATCGTGTCGAGGTGGAATTGAAGCTGCTGCTGCTGCTCTGTGTGTGTGTGTGTGTGTGTGTGTGTGTGTGTGTGTGTGTGTGTGTGTGTGTGTGTGTGTTTACTGTGCTATAGTTTTATCACCTCAGTATAAATACAATGTGTTGATATAATTCGCATAACAATTTCACTTTTCAAACTAATTTTAATGTCTAACTAACTAGGCTTCTCTGAAGTAGCTTGAATGAACATTTAGATAGGCTATGACAGGGATTTTCAACAGGTGGTCCGGGGACCACCAGTGGTCCTTGAGAGGGTTCCTGGTGGTCCCCAGGATAAATGATGGAGAGTTGGTTAACCAGATGAAACTCTTAAGAATGCGGACCCTTGCGGGTCCATTTGGTTTCATTTTCTCACGCCCAAGAGTTAAAATATTCATCATGTGAATTAGCACTATTTAATTAAGAAGTATACACTGTTTTGTTTGCAAAATCCAGCCTGGAATTGTGAACAAAACCAAAAGAATTCTTTAATTCTAGCTCTTTGGTGCTAAATGTCATCTAACAAATAAAATAGTGGTCCGTGTATATAGTGGTCTGAATAAATGGTGGGCCCTGGTATGAAAGGTTGAAAACCACCGATCCAATAACCTACTCTAAATATAACCTAACTCCATTTTAATCATGATAGATTCATTGAAAACACCCAAGAGTTATACACCCAAGAGTTATATATTGGCTTGAATATACAGTAAGACTATGTTGTTGTTGTTGTTTTTTAAATGGAAATATCCTAAAAAATAATTGGGCCATTTTATATTCATGGGCCGCTATACTGTTTGGCATTCAACGTTATTTTTCCACAAAAGAGTCTTGGAAAATGGTGGTCATCTAGGTTATAAGATGTAGGCTATTAGATTGTAGTAGCCTATTGTTTTCAATCATTCTGATACCAGGGCCCACTATTTATTCAGCATTTCAGCCATGGACCACAATTTACTGACATTTTGGCCCCAAAGACCCCAAAACTAAAGATTTATTTTGTTTTTGTCTACAGTTCCAGGCTGGACTTTGTAACCCCTTCTTCTTACATTCTCTAGTTGTGTAGACTTTTTAATTAAGTAGTGCTAATTAAGATGATAAATATTTTAACTCTTGAGAGCCAAAACATGAAACCAAATGGACCCGCAACTCCGCAAGGGTTCATTTGGTTTCATTTTTACGCTCTCAAGAGTTGCATCTGGTTAACCAACTAACTCCATGATTTAGCCTGGGAACCACCTGGAACCCTCTCAAGGACCACTGGTGGTCCCTGGAAAACCACTGTAGTGGTATATTCGGGACAATACAGTAGCCTACATTTGTGTACCAGGATAAAAACTACACAAACCACTTATATTGTGGTCAAACATCCTTGACCACACTTTGGTAGGCCCTGCCATATGTACCATAGCCATAATTTGCCATAATTCAACTACAATAATAATGGGATGATTCTACAGTTGCAATACCCTCCATCGACTTCCTAATACTATTAACAAAAATGTTGGTCACCAACTTGCATTAAACAACATTAAACTCACCAACATTGCAGCTGTAGGGAATGCTTGATGTATCCTCTTACTATCTGCAAAGCGTTTGTTTGATAAATATCCACTGTAGACATGTTATGAGCTATAAAATAATAAATAAAAGTGCTGGAATTTGAAGCAATCATTATTAACAGGTCACACTGCTGCCTCCTGCATTAAGACAAGTGCATCCAAACTCCAACAGAATGACCTGCATAGAATTTATTGACAAAAAGTAGCTCATAAACATGACTGTGGTGGAGTTTACCAAACAAGATAGAAAGGGGAGAATACAAGCTTTCCCTACAGCTGCAGTGTTGGTGAGTTTGTGAAAACTGTCATTATTAGGCAGTCAATAGAGGGTATTGCAACTCTAGATTAATCCCATTTTATTTAAAACATAAAATAAAATCTACATCACCATGTACTCGACCAAAGAGCAAATGCAGGTAAGCACAGGGTACAGGACCTGGTTTGAATAACGTGTTTCTTCCATACACTCCCACTTGTCAGGTGAAAAGAAGACTCCTCATGCATTGAAGGAAGCATGAGGCCAGTCCACTGCCCCCCTGGGGTTGGTGGAGGATGTGTAGAGCCAATAGAATCAAACCGGGAAGCCTGGAAGTTCCATCTCTATCCCTGGATTCCAAAGTTTGACGCTGGTCATCGGTTATGGGCCATCACAGCTGATGAAGTCGTCTCAATTACAGTGAGTAGACAACCTATTCATTGTGTTGTATGCAGTGTATGCTAAAGTCCCTGATACACCTACAATATTTTGATCAACTATCAATGTCAACATCAATGGCAACATGGTGAGACACATGGCAACAGGCAACACCTTAAAGGGGAATTCCACCCATTTTCATTTTCTTGTGAAAAGAAGAAAATGAAAAATGAAAATGAAAAGAAAAAAGGTTGTAAAAGAAAAATCATGGTGAAACATAACTTTTCACCATGGTAATGGTTAAATAAATAAATGTTATACACTATACACTTTCTGTATTGAGTCATTTTCAACCAAATGTTCACTTATCAGACTAAAAAAAGCAGTTTATCTGTGGGATTCTGGGAGAAAGGATTACATGACGCCAAGGAGGGCTGTGATTCTGGGAGGATTACATGATGAGGTCAGTAGAGGTCGCTAATGATCTGACTTTTCTGAACAACTAGGAGTTGATCATTTTGTATTTGAAAAGTGAAAATTCAACGTTGATAATTGATGTTGCTCGTTGTTATTTATCAAAACATTGCTAGGTGTATCTGAGCCTTTAATTCTATAGCTTGTGTCCTATTGCTGATATTTGGGGATCGATGGCCGGCCATTCATTGACTGTTCCTGGCTCTGGAAATTCAATGCTGATGCCAATTTACAGTGATTGACAGTGTGTGTGTTTTGTGTTGGATACTGTTGGTGGTTTGCTATGTGCTAGGTGTTTGCGTTGACATTGGATTGGAACGTGTGGATCTGCAGTACTGTAGTACTGTGTGTCTGCTGCAGCTGTGCTGTTTCTATGATATTGAAGGTTGTGATCTGTGTCAAGGTGGCTGATTGATTCATGACTGGCAACATCTCTGCTATTCTATGTAAGGCTATTTTCCTCATGGCTTCTTTCTTTCTTTCTTTTCTTTCTTTCTTCTTTCTTTCTTTTTCTTCTTTCTTTCTTTCTTTCTTTCTTTTTCTTTCTTTCTTTTTCTTTTCTTTCTTTCTTTCTTTCTTTTCTTTCTTTCTTCTTTCTTTTCTTTCTTTCTTTCTTTCTTTCTTTCTTTCTTTCTTTCTTTCTTTCTTTCTTTTCTTTCTTTCTTTCTTTCTTTTCTTTCTTTCTTTTTCTTTTCTTTCTTTCTTTCTTTTTCTTTCTTTCTTTCTTTCTGCGAGGGAACAGACAAAAAAGTTTGGGTTCCGCTGGTCCGCACAATGTTGCCAACTTGGCGCATTTGTCGCTATATTTAGCTTTTTTTCCCCAGAAACCCCTATAACGCCAAGATTAGTGAAAAACTCCTAGCGGAAAATCTAGTGCTTTTTGGCTGGTGGCGAAAGTGGTTGACAGGCGCCAGAGATAAAACACTGGTTTTTCACCATTTTTCCTCCTATAATAGAGTCCTCCTTCCTTCCTAGAAAGGACCATTGTAACAAAATGGACCCTTATATATCTGTAACTCGTGAGAGCGTGAAATGAAACCAAATAGACCCGTAAGGGTACATTTGTTTTCATTTTACGCTCAAGAGTTAAATTATATTTAATTACCTAATTCTCAAGAATCTACACATTTAGAAAATGTAGAAGAATTGTTATTTTGACCAACGTTTTGCCAGTTATTTCTCCTAAATTAGTCCGAGACTAAACTCAACATCAACTGGTGGTCCTCTGTGGCTGAGAGAGAGAGGACTTCTGCACACCCGATCTAGTTTTGGGCAGGTGCGTTGGTCTAGGGCAGACAAAGCAGCAAACTTTAGAAGGGAGGAGACCCGCACACCACCACTTACTGGTTCAAGAGCATTTATTTAAAGTCCACTTTAAATAAATGCTCTTGAACCAGTAAGTGGTGGTGTGCGGTCTCCTCCCTTCTAAGGTCCTCTGTGGCTAAAATGCAGAATAAATAGTGGGCCCTGGTATGAAAATGGTTGAAAACCAACCTGCTCTAGCGCATCCTAGTGAATTTTGGAAGTGCCACTACTAGTGCATTTTGGATTTTGGCAGTTGGCAACACTGGGTCTCTGCAGTCTGATATTGACCCATTATTTGAGTTGAAACTAGACCCTGTTACTGTCCTCGACCTTCTCTATAGAAACAGTTCTCAGGGATTAAAGTTCTCAGTACTGGTACTGATTTCAGTCCTGAGGATTTCACAGGGGTCATTGAATTAGCTTAGTGCTTATTTGCAAAAGATCATTTTCAGTCTCAAGATTTTTTTTTTACTTTAATCCCTCAGTTCTGTATGTCGCCAGAACGAAAGGGCAGCAGCAGCAGCATGATGGTTTTCTTATATAACTCCTTTTGAGCGGTGTTGTTGATACGGCGCTGCACTGACATGTCTGTGGTGTTGGTGGCAGATGGGGATTGTGTTGTTGTTGTTGTCCTTCCTGATGATTTGACAGAGGTGTCTGGGATGGAGTTGTCATGGTGTTGTACGATCCCATCTGTCGCTTTGATGTCTTCCTCAAACCACTGCTTGCAGTTTGGCTGCATCTCCCTTCCCTACTGCAAGGGAGACTGGTATGGGAGACTGGTATGGGGACCATGTCGCTTCGCGCCACGGGCGATGAAGCCGCACCCATACCATTTTCAGTTACAGGACGTTTATTAGGCAAGTAATCATCAATAATAACAATAATAATAATCAGTTGTTGTAGTTGCAACAGACACGCAGCATGCATAAAGCTAAATGTCTGACTCAGAGTTTTCTGTTTTCAATGATGAATGACTGTAGTTAGTTAGTAGCAGTAGTAGTGTTTCAAATGTGAAATATCGTGGGTTGTTTGGCATGCCATCATGATTGGTGGGCAGAGATCGCGAGCGGAGCGCGTGGATTTTTAAGTGAGCGCTGAGCGCGTTTTCAAATGGGTCGGAACGCGCTCTGGAGCGAGAATTATCCTCCGCTCCAGGCCGCTCCAAGCCGTTCAGTCCAGACAACAGCACACGTGTTCAGTAGCACAGCATAAACGTGTGGTTGTGATTCAGATGGCGACTATAGGCCTACAGTGCCAGCAACACGATCAAGTCATTTAAAATCCTCTCCAATGCAGCGGGAGGAAGGAGAAGATGATGATCATGATGGAAATTGGAAAAAAGAAAAAGTAAGCTGTCTATCTTGCCTTAGATGCGTCACCTCGCTATTTTTTTGAAGCACTGCACATCATAACGGCAATGTATTTGAGCGCAGCGACCCCCCCCCCCAATTATGTCCAATTCCCCCACAGTGTAACATCATCAATAACCTATTATCCCGTATAGCATTTTGGAAACGAAATAGTGCGGCATATTATTAATTAGTTTGGGGCGGCTGTGGCTCAGGAGGTAGAGCAGGTCGTCCAATGACCCATGGGTCGGCGGTTCGAATCCCGGCTCCTCCTGTCTATGTGCCGAAGTGTCCTTGGGCAAGACACTGAACCCCAAATTGCCTCCAATGAGTTGGTTGGTGTGAGCTGGCCACCATTGGTGTGTGAATGTGGGAAGTGGGGACGCTGGCGTCGACTGTTCGCCGCTCTACTTCCCAATGTATGAATGAATGGACCATTGTAAAGCGCTTTGAGCACTTGGAAAAGCGCTATAAAAATGCAATCCATTATTATTATTATTATTCGCCGCACCTGTCTGGGTTAATATAGACAGCAGTGTAACTGCACATATAACTCCTGTCTTAAATGTTTATGCTGTGAGGGGGGCAATAACCACGATGTGTTTCAACAAAGAAAAAGCAGCAGCCTTTTTTTTCCAGCCGTCAAATTTTGCTCCTGAGCGAGGAGCACGGAGCTGCCCAAATGATAATGAGCTGGGAGCGGTCTGGGAGGGGGTCCACGTGAGTGGATTGCGAGCGGGACCAAATACGTCGAGAGCGATGAGCGGAATTCCCGGCCGCTCCGCTCACGAACTCTGTTGGTGGGGCAGTCAGGTTATTTAGGGGGGCATTGCCCCCCCCCCCCCCCCCCCCCCCCCCCCCCCCCCCCCCAGAAGAAAATGGTATGGGGACGGCTTCATCACCCGTGTCACTTCGTGCCATGGGCGATGAGGCCGCACCCATACAATTTTCAGTTACAGGACTTTTATTAGCTAAGTAATAATCAATAATAATAATCAGTTGTTGTTGGAATTTGCAACAGACGCAGCATGCATGAAGCTAAAGGTCTGACTCAGAGTTTTCTGTTTTCAATGATGAAATGCTGTTGGTTTAGTGGTGACACAGCTGTAGTTAGTTAGTAGCAGTAGTAGAGTTTCACATCATTTTAAATATAAGCTCTTTAATTTGAAATATCGTGGGTTGTTTTTATATGCCATCATGTTTGGTGGGCCAGTCAGGGGATTTAGGGGGGCATTGCCCGCCCATGCCCATGCCTAGATCCGCCCCTGCTGCACATAGCCTATTGCTCATGGAGCACAAGTTGCTCAACTCTATAAAGAGGTGGTGAATTGAAAAAATACATTTTTCACACTTTTAGACCACATCAGCCATAGCCAACAATACATGCCCCCAAAAATGAAACTTCTCACGTTGTGTATTTTTTTCAAAAAAAAAAAAAAAAAAAAGTTGAGTTTTAATTACTTCCTCAAAACAAAAACGTGTTGCGTGATGACATATCCAGTATTCTCACATTGATCAAATCCAATAGAAGTTAAGCTGACCTGGTTTTATCCCATTCCTGAATCCTCCACAAACACAGGTGTCTTAATTACAGTCAGAAATAGTCTGTTTTTAATCCCATTCTGGCATCCAGACAGTGAATTACTGGGTTTAAACTCACTCATCACTCATCATTAAAATATACTGTATCTGAACACATAGTGGTATAAATAAGTCACATAGCAGTACAGCGGAAGAGCTGAGTGTCGTTTGTAAACATCCATGCATGGTGTGTAGTTATACCTCATCGTACAGCTGTCCCTCACTCTTTGCGTCCCATAGCCTGAAGGAATGCGAGCTCTGATTGGTTCAGAAACTTCACATCAGCGTTTCTAGGCTGGAAAAAAAAAAAGCCCTCCATTTACGGTTCACCGCGCCTTTTACAAAACGTTCTGTCATTATGTTGTCAAAGTAGGCTCAATACCACGATGGGGATTGTGTTGTGTTGTTGTCCTTCCTGATGATTTCACAGAGGTGTCATGGTGTTGTACGATCCCGTCTGTAGTAGGCTCAATACCAGTGTTGTAGTGGTACTTTTAGAAGTGGGGGGACGCCTCTTAAAGGGGGTTTCCAGTCCATTTTCATGTTTTTTTTTTTTCTGAGTGTGTACAAATGTGAACCAAATGGACCCTAGCGGGTCCATTTGGTTCCATTTGTACACTCTCAGAAAAAAGGAAACTCATTAACATGGTGAAACTCATCTTGATAATGTCATCATCAAGATGTATTTCATCATCAAGATGTATTTTAAGGTATAGGCTATTAATGACATATTAAATTATTGGAAATGAGTGAAATTCCCCTTTAAGACTTGTGCAGCACACTTGCATTTGCATGCACATTTGCGTGCACCTGCGCAACACACACAGACACACTATTAAAACAAGTAGCCTATAGCATATTGAGAAAGATTATTTACAATGCCTAATTGTATCCATAAAAGTAAATGACAAGACAAAAAACATAGTCCTACTTTTGCCCCGAAATATTTTAGATGACGTGAGAAGTGGGGGGACACCGTCCCCCCACGTCCCCCCTCCACTACACCCCTGCTCAATACCAAATAAACTGCCTTCTTAGACATGCAGTGCCGTGTTTCTATAGCAATGGTTTGTCAGCAACATGACATGACGCTGTGAATGAGTCTTTGGTAAGTTTGGTATTAATATTCAATTATTCGCTTATTTTTGTATGAAAGGCGAAACGAGGAATGAAACAGTTGCATGACTATAGCACGATTTAGCAATCATCTTGGTTTCTGACTCAAGATCCTGTTTTCTTTTTTTTTCTTTTATTGTGCAGGCCTATACCATTTCCTTATTTTCGACTAAAACTGGAATATTACGTTTTGGGTTTTCCTTGACTTACACTGGACTGAAGTCCATCTAGCTGCCAAAATGAACACTTTGCGTACGTGTGTGTGTGTGTGTGTGTGTGTGTGCTCTCACAGTGGGTATGAAGAGCGCATGTGGATTGGTATTATTGCATATGCATGCATGGAGTGCTGGCTGCATTCCTATATTCTGAGAGGCTCTGCATGCTCTATAAGGGCGCCAGGCTTTGAACTCGCCCCTGCCGGGAGAAATCAATTTGAGGGTCGCTAAGGAGGCGAACCAAGCGAACCCCCTTCCCTTCCCTTCCTCAACCTGAATGTCATTTCTCCTATCCATGCAGGGATGCAGAGCAATAGCTACAGAGGTTGACACTAAGGTCTCAGAGGCACTTGCCCATCGGGCAAGTGTAAGTCAGGTTCTACTTGCCCTCAGGTCATGGTCACTTGCCCCCAAAAAATATATTGTAAATTTTGCATTTAAGTTTACTTCCTTGGGTGCTTTAAACCAGGGGTTTTCAACAGGTGGTCCAGGGACCACCAGTGGTCCCTGAGAGGGTTCCAGGTGGTCCCCAGCTAAGTGTGTTAACCAGGTGTAACTCTTGAGAACGTAAAAATGAAACCAAATGGACCCTTGCGGGTCCATTTGGTTTCATTTTTACACTCTCAAGAGTTAAAATTCATCATCTTAATTATCCCAAGTCTACACAACTAGAGAATGTAGAAGATTAATGGTCATTTTGATGTGTATGTTAATTTGGCTGTTTTGTTTCCCAAATCCAGTTTTTCAAGTTGCACACTTGCCCGATCGGGCAACCAGGTAGCAGTCTTCACTTGCCCCACCATTTTTTTTACTTGCCCCGGGCAAGCGGGCAAGTGTTAGTGTCAAGCCCTGATTGTGTCCTGACCCTCGATTCAAGTTTCTGACACCAGATCATACAGTAGTTCCTTACACCAGATTATAGCTGCAGCAACATTCTAGCTTTTGACGCTAGATTCTACAGTAGTTTCCGACACTAGATTCTAGTTATTGACACTAAATTATGGTTTCTGATGATAGGATCTACTTTTGACACTAGAATTTAGTTTCTGACGCTAGAATCAAGTTTTTGACACTAGATTCTATAGTCTCTGACACTAGATTCTAGTTTTTCTGAAAAATCTGTGTTCCTGTGTCCAAGGCCAAGCATTTTTTTTTAATGTTTTTTTTTTTTTTTTTTTTTTTTTTTACCCATTTTTTTACCCATTCATTTGCCATGGGAACGTACAGTACGTGTTGGGTTGTCGGCTTGGTTCGGACTCCAGCACGAAATGGCAGTTGTGATTGGCTAGCCCGATCACATGACTGTCAGTACAACAGAGCAGAGTTTTTATAAGGTTTGCGTTCACATTGAAGAAATTTTGCAGTTTCATGGATTTCATCAAATTGCTCATCTGTAGTCCATCTCCAGTCATATAAGGAACGATAATTTTGTGGAAAAAAAAAATGTAAAAAAAATGAATACACACTTTTACTTTGGTATTGTGATGTTGAGGAAGCTACTGTACAGTATATTACTTTTGTACTTTACTTTTGAATACACTTCATACAACGTACTTTACTCAAACGTGTGGTGTCGCTACTCTTACTTGAGTAAAACAAGAAAGAAAGAAAAAAAAAACAGAATCCACCACAGTGTCATGGCGTGAGATTCCATTAGACCAAACCTCCTCAGAGTACAGAGACAGCATAGCGACAGCAGCAGGGCCAAGCCCCCCCATATACAGTACCAACAGCGTTCCTAAACCTGTTAAGGCTTAATCTCCATGCTTATTTCCAGCGGGAAGCCTATGTTTGATGACCTTTTTTTAGCCGCGGGGCAGGCGCTCTGTGCCCCTGAGGAGAGATGTGGACCCCCCCTCACCCCCGCCCCTCTCCTCGGTCCTCTGGCTGAGTAAGCACTGATTTAATGTGTTGGTTGGCAGGGGCGGATGTAACATTTCACAATTGGGGGGGGGGGGGGGGTAGGAGAAAATGGTATGGGGACGGCTTCATCGATGAAGTCGCACCCATACCATTTTCGGTTACAGGACCTTTATTAGGCAATTAAGCATCAATAATAACATCAGTTGTTGTTGAAGTTGCAACAGACACACAGCATGCATAAAGCTAAAGGTCTGACTCAGAGAGTTTTCTGTTTTCAATGATGAAATGCTGTTGGTTTAGTGGTGCCACAAGTGTAGTTAGTTAGTAGCAGTAGTAGTGTTTCAAATCATTTTTAAATATAAGCACTTTAATTTGAAATATCTTGGGTTGTTTTGCATGCCATCATGTTTGGTGCATGGGGCAGACTGGGCATTTAGGGGGGGCATTGCCCCCCCATGCCCATGCCTAGATCTGCCCCTGGTGGTTGGTGTGGGTGGTGGGGAGGGCCTAGCTGTCACACACTCTACTTAAAGTCTGGAATTAAAGTCCTCCGAAATGGATCAGGGCTTAGTTTACAGATCTGGTCTTTACTGAGGTTTTAGGCGAAGTGTTTCCTGATGGCCTCCTCCGCTGGCATGTCCAAAATTGTCTCTGCGACAGTGTTGCCAACTGCCAAACTCCAAAATGCACTAGTGGCACTTCCAAAATGCACTAGATTGTGCTAGATTCAGATCAAAATGACTATTAATCTTCTACGACTTGGGTTAATTCACATGATAAATATTTTTACTCTTGAGATAAGAGTGTAAAAATGAAACCAAATGGACCCGCAACCAAATCGAGCCATTTGGTTTCATTTTCACACTCTGAAAGAGTTACATCTGTTTAACCGACTGTCCATCATTTGTCCATCACTCTGGCGCCTGTTGACCACTTTCGCCCCAACTCGCCACCCAAAAAGCACTAGATTTTCCACCAGGAGCTTTTCACGAATTAATTGGCACAAGGGGATCTAAAAAAACAAAACAAAAAACATTGTGACAAATAAACCAAGTTGGCAACACTGCTCTGCAATGTTTGAATGGTAGGAATAAATAGTGCGGAGTTGGCAACCGTATAGGCCCAGCTGCCAGCATTGGACATTTGCTGCTTTCTTTAGTTTTAGGGATTTTAGCTGTGGCATTTGAACATGATCCTAAATCCATTTTATTTAGGAAATTGATTTTGGTTTTATTATCTACTACAGTCCTAATAAACTCCAGGAAATTATAATTGGCCGTAGAAGTTGACAGGATCTACTGAATGTGAAGGAGGCAGCACACCACACTGCACTTTACACACTCCTTATTTGAGCATGCCTGAACCATAAGCTCAATATGGCAGTTTGCCACATTCAGTAGATCATTTGTGGAATTTCCTGGGGTTTATTGGGACTGTAGTAGATAATAAAAAAAGAAATGTGCGTCCTCTTTGTTCCTCTATTTGCTCCAGTCCTTTTTTTTTGTCCATGGTTGGTGCTGAGAAATGCGGTCTCTTGAGTCTCGCGACATCAAATTAATGATTCATAATTATCTTAATAGCCTATTTTTTGTATAATGGTTTAGTTTATGGGGCCCAGAGTCTTGTATGAACTCGTTCAGCATGTTTATTTGTTTTAAATTTGAACGGTGACATCATAGTTTCTCAAAAGCTCCATTCTGGCTGACCACAGAATGGCTTTCCCAAAACCTCTGTTTAAAGGTATTGTAAGTGATTTCACTTTATTTAAATATTGTCATTTTTCCCTTTTTTTGGCTACTTGTATGGTTGGCCATAAGTAAGTAGTGCAGTGAGTAGTTCCTGTCCTCAGTGAGCTCCTGTCCTGTAGTCAAAAAACCCTAGTTTAGGTTTGGGCTTTGGGTGAAAAGCCTCTTGTCCAATCAGGATGAGAGGTAGCCTGGGTTCAGCCCACAGGCCCCGCCCACTCAGCTGGGTTCTGTGGTCTGGTGTTGTGATGAAGAGTTTCGATTTATCTCGTCCGGAAAAACGGCTCGGCCAATGAGCTGGAGTTGGAGGCGGGTCTAAAAAAATAGCCAATCAACACCGAGGATCATCTAACTGCCACAACAGAACAGTTTCCCATTAAAAAAAACAGCACACATCCATTCAGTTTCATTGTAACTAAAGTTTCATTGCAACTAGAGTTTCATTGTAACTAGAGTTTCATTGTAAATAGAGTTTCATTCTTTAATACTGCATTTAGTTATAAATAGTGAAAATGACCGACGCCAACTGCACTGCTAGTCAGTTAACTGCTAGTTAACTGCTAGTTAACTGCTAGTTAACTGTTGTTGTCGACTGCAAACAACGTCTCCAGTGATTGGTCGAGGGAAAATCAAGGGCCCGCCTCCTTGTAAATCGGTTACAATGGGGCCAATGTCAGACTCTTGAGCCATGGCTCAGAGTCTGACAATCAGGCTAGATGAGAGGACCCCCCCCCCCAATCAGGACTGAGTGGGCCTTGGTGCATATGCTGCTGGCCTGTTGCACTTCCCCTTCATTGTAGAGTGTGTGCTCTACAATTGGGGGGGGGCAGAGGGTTTTCCAAATCACCCAAATCACTTACTATACCTTTGAGTGTCTGATAATGCTGTTTGCGTGTGTCTGAAAGGCTCAAACGCACCAAAAATTGTGCATGGTTAACGCACAAGAAATGTGCGTTAACCACATCCCTTGAGAGCCTCTTCAACGTTGAAGTGATGGCCCTAGTGGTTATAGTGTCATGACTAGGAAACCCTGTGCCCCCAAAGTTTAACATTGGCCCCTCGTTCATGTGCGCGTTCCGTTCATGGAGGAAACACTTCTGCCCCAAATTTTGGTGCCCAAATGAGGAAGTAGACGCTACTTCCGGCGGTCTTTCGGGTGCTTCAAAACGTCACTGAGCAAATTGTGTTGAAATGAACGGCAAGGGGGTGGGGCTATCGCTGCAGTTAAGCCTCTATATTTTATTACTCTATGGTGGTAACTTACCATCCGGTGACTCTACCCCTACCAATGGGCAACACGGGTTGGTAATCAGTCATATCAAGTTCTCTGTCACAAAGTTAACCTACCAAAATTCTCTACAGCAAAAAAAAAAAAACTCCATCTCACTGCTTTTCCTGGCTTCCACTCTTCATGTTTTATTAATGTCATATGCCGTTGAGTAGGTCTCTCCTAACGGACTTACCAGGTCATCCCTTTCCTTGTCACAAATCAAATTAGCCCGGGCTGTGATTAATCATCGGGCCTGCGAGCCGCAGTGAAAAGGGGCTGACACCTTATTAATTTCCTTAATTACATCTCCTATTAAGGTTTCAGAATCGTCCCCTCTAATTATGCCGCCTTTGACTCCCCAACTCCTTCAACATGGCTACGCAAATTATTTGTGCAACTGCAGGAATTTAAATGGATTTCATTTGATATCAGGCGAGTGTGATTAATGTTGTAAAGCAGAGGAGGTGGAAGAGGTCGGGCCGGAAGGTTGTCAAACTGATTTGATTTAAATTATTTATTTCTGCGGGGTGGTGGCCCGCAAAACAGAGAGCCTGCTCGGGTGAGAAAATGAGTGGCCAAGGGAATGAACGGCTGCATGAACACGGTGACAGAGTGATGCTTAAACATAAGGCAGCGCTTTTCAAACCTTTTGAATTTCAAGGATCCCCATGAATCTGAGAATAAAAGCTCCTTTCAGATGGGCAGTGTGTGACACAGACATTGGGTGCAATTCTCAATCGCTGTGGTGTAGCCAGGTATGGTGTAAGTCTTCTCATTGGCTGCATGGCAGCAAACCAGGTCTTGTGCCTTGGGGTAGGCCGAAAGCCTATACCACCAGCCCTGGGCCTGAGCTTACCAAATAACTACCCAGAATAATTAAAACCTGCAAGTCAAAAGGTCCAGAAATCACCTGACCCCCCAAGTAAAATTGTTACTATACTCCCCTGCTTTGTTCGTCATGAGTTGAAGCTCTTGATGACTGGTTTTAATTATTATGGATAATTATTTGGTAGGCCCAGGCCCAGGCCTGGTGGTATAGGCTTTTGGGCCTACCTCAAGGCCCCAGATCTGATTTGCTGCTATGCAGCCAATGAGCACAGCCCCAAACCTGATTTGCTGCCAATGAGAGGACTTACACCATACCTGGCTACACCACAGCGATCGGGAATTGCACCCATTTCAGTGGTGTGCAGTGTTGGATTTACTTATTGATTTACTTATGTACTTAAAGTACTTGAGTTTTGTACAAATATAGTACAAATTACTTTGATACTTTTACTCTTCAGTACATTTCCAAGACAAGGAATTGTACCCCCCCCCCCCCACAAAAACAGTACACCTTTCCTGAGCCCGACAAATGTTTTGTTTTTTATGATTTGTTGACGATAACAAAGTTCTGGGCCATCTGCAGGACGGAGCTAGTGTCTGTCTACAGGGAAACGACTGCAGCATCAAAGTAGAAGCAACATAGAGGGGAAAAAGTCAACAAATATATGCTATATATAGCTATATATCTATTTAGATCTTTGGCCAAAAGGTTCCCTCTATTACCTATGACCATTGGTCTTGCATTGCCACTTTCTTACTTATAATGTATATTATCTTCTGCACATGATAAAAGAAAGAAGAGGTGATAAATTTAGACCCTGTTGTCCGGTACAATTAAAGACTGAGGGCTCTTATCCTAAACCCATTATCATTTTTTTTTTTACTATTTTGAAAAAACTTTTTGGAATAGTTCAATGTGCCAATCTATTGACACATTGTAATCCTGTAGACTGGCCATTTAAACTATTAAAAAAAATGTTCTTTTTTAATAGTTTAAAAAGGCAAAGAAGTTAAAGGATAAGCGGTTTAGGGTGACGAAAATGGAGCCCTAAATCTACTTGCTTTAACATTCAGCATGGCTATGGAACTGTACCGTATCTCATATCAAAACACCAGACAATGTGATTGAGGGTTGTTGTTTTTTGTTGTTGAAATGGATCACAGAGAAGCCCAGGATTAAATTAAAGCACAGCACAGAGAAAGATCACTGTTTGTAGTAATCACAGTTTAACGTGTTTTATGGCTGAAAATGTACAGTAAATGTGTCCCCGCAACTAATTTTCTCTGTGATATAATGAGGGAAATCTCATAAAGCAGCATCTTTCCAAGAATCTAATTTCATCATCCCTTGACGGCGCCTTCTGTGTGTGAGTCTAAATATTGCTATTTACTATGCAATGCAACAATTATCTACATTCCAGCAGCGCTGCGTTCTCCCGGGCCACTGGAACATTATGAATCAGCCAAATGATCAACACATTTCATATGAGCTAGTAAGATGGGGTCGCTGCCGCTATGCTGCCGCTGTCATTATTTGTGTTTGGAAGGCAATTCTGGAGGTGCTGAAATGAAAAAGAGAGATTATGTGGCTGAATGCACACAGACTGCCTATGAATCATAGGCGGGGAGGACTGTGTTGTTTAATCGATGACACCACGCAGACATTCATTTACTAAGTTGGCTCGTATACGGGAAAAAAGAGAGTTGAAATAGTTTCGCTGCCTGGAAAATGCACTGCCCCGTTGGTATGACGTATTATTATGAAGTATCGTAGGCGGGGGAGGGAGGGAGGGAGGGGGTCCCTTGCTGTGTGCACACTGGTCCCTCTCTAGTCTGCATAACCAGGGGGCCTGCAGGCTGCTCTGCTCTGCACATTTCACATGTCGTGAAATGCCACGGAATTTGCACGAAAAGCATTTCCATGACTTATGACTTTCAGGCATTCATTAGAACATTGGTATTCCACATGTCGTCTTGATGAAGCCACACTGACTCTCAAGTGTAAATTTACCCTTATGGGGTCCAATTGTAAACTTTTATTTAATCATTATTTGATGTGTGGTGCTGGTGCAGTAAGTGTGTCACTGCACCAGCAAGGGGCAAGTAAAAAAAAATGGTGGGGCAAGTGAAGACTGCTAACTGGTTGCCCGATTGGGCATGTGTGCAACTTAGTGCACTATAACACAACACAAGATAAATTTGTCTTGAAGGCAGTCATTGCACTCTGCCTCTGTGTCTTTCCCTGCTTTCTAGCTATCCACAATTCCAGGCTGGATTTGGGAAACAAAACAGGCAAATTAACACACACATCAAAATGACCTAATCTTCTACATTCTCTAGTTGTGTAGACCTGGGCTAATTAAGATGATGAATTTTAACTCTTGAGAGTGTAAAAATGATTTCATTTTTACGTTCTCAAGAGTTACATCTGCAAAATTTACAATATATTTTTGGGGGGCAAGTGACCATGAGCTGAGGGCAAGTAGAACCTGACTTGCACTTGCCCGATGGGCAAGTGCCCCCGAGACCTTAGTGTCAACCTCTGCGACAGGGAATACGTTAGTTCTTATTGAACACAGAAGGTGGACGAAGTGCAAACTTTACTTTTCTTTCTGTTAATGAGCATGAGCTAAAGTAGTCATACTCGTCATACTATTGCAATAATTTCAGGTGAATCAAACTGACAGTTTAATTCAATCATCCGACTATGGGGACACCACTGGATCTAGTACCACTGAAGCTTCGACATTAGGCCAGAGGTTTTCCACCAGTGGTCCTTGAGAGGGTTCCAGGTGGTCCCCACCCCCATGGACGGTTAACCAGATGTAACTCTTGAGAGTGTAAATATGAAACCAAATGGACCCTTGCTGATCCATTTGGTTTCATGTTTATGCCCTCAAGAGTTAAAATACTTCTCATGTGAATTAGCCCAAGTCTACACAACTAGAGAATGTAGAAGATTAAGATGGTCTGTTTGATCTGTCTGTTTTCCTAATCCAGAGTGGAATCGTGGACAAAAGCAAAACAAATCTTTTTTAGTTTTGCAGCCTGTGGCGACTAAAACATCATCAAATAGTGGTCAGTGGCTCCAAATTATGAATAAATAGTGGGCCCTTGGTGCAAAAAAAAGGTTGAAAACCACTGCAGTAGGCTGTCTTGAAGACAGCAGAATGGGTTCCTCAGAGTTTACTGTCTGACCTCTGCACCTGCAGAGCAGGCGGCTGCTTCATTTATCACTGTGATGGGTCTGTGTGATGCCAGGGGATGACAGGGGGGCTCCTCAATGAGACGCACCGCTGGCCCATATCTGTCCACAGGGCTCTGCGGCCCCATCATTCTCTAATAGATACACCAGGGACCAGAAGTGAGAGGAGAGCAAGACACAAAAGACTTCATACAGTATGCTTAGTATTCATTCTTATGCCACAAAGTAAGGGGGGGAGCCGGCATCGGATCTAGTTGTAGTTTGTTTTTTATTTTCACTTTTCTGCAGCTTGATGGGCCCCGTGACCTAGAGCAGTGGTTTTCAACCTTTTTCGTCTCAGGGACCACCCTTTTTTTCAGCATTTGAGCCACGGACCACCATTTGAGGACATTTTTTAGCCCCGCAGACCCCAAAGCTAAAGACTTATTTTGCTTCTGTCCATGACCGTTCATCTTCTAGTTGTGTAGACTTGGACTAACCCACATGATGCATATTTTAACTCTTGAGAGTGTAAAAATGAAACCAAATGGACCCGCCAGGGTCCATTTGTTTCATCATCCGTTATGTAAGGGATATTCTTTCAAACGGAAAATGGAAAGCCTGGACTAATTTGTTAGCCACAGTGGCCTAGGAGTGGGAGTCAACCTTTCAGGGTGGTTTCCGCCGCCATTGGTGTGTGTGAATGGGATCCACAATCTTATGTAAGTGCAAAGGCGCTATATAAATGCACCGTTTACCATTTCAATACACAATTTTTACCAGAGCTATACCTTCAGAGCCATTTCTGTCTATCGAACTTTTAAGAAAAAGGAATATGCCATTAGACATTAGGCTCCATTTTTGTCACACTCTAAACCCCCAAACCAGTTATGCCTTTTTTACTTTTTTGAAAAAACATTGTGGAATAGTTCAACGTGCCAATCTATTGACAGGTTGTGAGCTTGTAGACTGGCCAATTTAACACAAGAATGACTAGGGTAGCAGTTATACCTTAAAAGACGGGCATTCGCGGTCAAATTTGACCGTCCTCACCCTCTTCCCCTCCTCCCCCCCCGCTACTCCTCACAGATGGATTTTCGCACCAGTCTAATGGGTAATTTACATTTCAATTGTTGTCGCGTCGGGTGCGGCCTCTCTCTCTCTGTCTCTCTTTCAGCACTAAACTAAGCTAACTAAACTTCTCTTTGTAACTTTTCCACATTTTCAACTGTTTTTATTAGACCCGCAAAAGGTTTTTAGTCCATTTAGTCATTTCATTTTATCACGTGCAGCTGCGATGCGGCAACGCGGCCTAAGCACGCAGCAGACACATGCATGAGTAGCCTATTCTCAAACGATTAGGCTATAGATCTTATTTTCAAACAATAATACCTCGGTCAATTCTCAATCATTTCTTACCATTCAACATGTTATGTTGAAAAAAATGTTCCTTGTTTTTTTTTGCTGTATGTGGCGTGCATTTATCCCAAGTCTGCGAAATGTTATAAAGTAAATGGCAAAAAAGTCGGGCATTTGCGGCAAAAAATATATGTTTTTTGATCATTCATTTCTCGGTCAATTCTGGACCATTTTTTACATTTCAAAGTGCAGCGTGATGGGAAAAGCCTTCTCTCTCAGATGCTGTATAGTATATGTGGGTAGGTGTTCTCTACGATGCGGGATCGAGCAAAATGTAAGGGTCGGGATTTCGGTGGAAACGTCCCTTCTTTCTTGCTTCTTGCTTTTTTGCGTATTTGCAGAGCCGGCTAAAAGGCTGTGCACAGGGGGGGGGAATGCCCCCCTAAACGCCCCAAATACGTTGTATAACGCATAAGGTTTTCGCCCCCCAATTGTGAAACTTTATATCGGGGCCTGACAAAAGCCGCCAGAGAGAGAGAGAGAGAGAGAGAGAGAGAGAGAGAGAGAGAGAGAGAGAGAGAGAGAGATGCATCTTCGTGTGGGGATTCGGTGTGTGTGTGTGCTTGAGAGAGAGAGAGAGAGAGTCAGAGAGAGAGAGGGAGAGACTGACTCCAACATGCCAAATGATTATGTCTGTTGTTGCTCAGTCATTATTGGTTAGATTAGTACAAGCTAAGAGAACACCTACCCACATATACTATACAGCATCTGAGAGAGAAGGCTTTTCCCATCACGCTGCACTTTGAAATGTAAAAAATGGTCCAGAATTGACCGAGAAATGAATGATCAAAAAACATATATTTTTTGCCGCAAATGCCCGACTTTTTTGCCATTTACTTTATAACATTTCGCAGACTTGGGATAAATGCACGCCACATACAGCAAAAAAAACAAGGAACATTTTTTCAACATAACATGTTGAATGGTAAGAAATGATTGAGAATTGACCGAGGTATTATTGTTTGAAAATAAGATCTATAGCCTAATCGTTTGAGAATAGGCTACTCATGCATGTGTCTGCTGCGTGCTTAGGCCGCGTTGCCGCATCGCAGCTGCACGTGATAAAATGAAATGACTAAATGGACTAAAAACCTTTTGCGGGTCTAATAAAAACAGTTGAAAATGTGGAAAAGTTACAAAGACGAAGTTTAGTTAGCTTAGTTTAGTGCTGAAAGAGAGACAGAGAGAGAGGCCGCACCCGACGCGACAACAATTGAAATGTAAATTACCCATTAGACTGGTGCGAAAATCCATCTGTGAGGAGTAGCGGGGAGGAGGGGGAAGAGGGTGAGGACGGTCAAATTTGACCACGAATGCCAGTCTTTGTAGGTAGTTGCGCATCAAAATTCATATTTAGAAATTATTACAAACGAAAAGAAAAACATAGATGACTTGAATTGCATATTTAGGAAAAGTCATGCAAGGGGGACCTTTTCAGACCATCACAGGCAGAGAAAATCCACTTCAAAATCTCAAAAACGATCAAAAATGACCTCTCAGGCATTCTAGTGTTAACTATTGAAAAATGTTTTTTTATAGTTTAAAAAGGGGTTTAGCAGTGATGAAAATCTAGGCCCTAGATTACTTCACTCTCATATTCTACCACAGAAATTAATTTAGTGTCTTTACTTTGGCTGCAGTGATGCTAACTGTGCTGACTTGTCTAAATCTCAGTTGTAACCACAGCAGCCAACAAACAGCCTGCTATGAGCAGACTGTGTTTGGTTTCAGTTTGGCATAACGGTCTGTTCTCTAGAGCTGGTCAGCCAAAACTTCCACCATGCAGGCCACGATGTCACATGCACTGCCCAGACCGTGGCTGCATGGCCAAAAACCCACGCCATAGCTGTGTTAGGAGACCTGTGAAAAAGCCTCATATGTCACTCAAATAGACCAATGAAACTGGCAACGGCAGGCGCTCACTACTCAACTGTACACCGTAGTAAAATGTCTCATATTTTACTCTGTAATGTATTCCTCGGGGCGCTGCAACATTAAACGACGCGGGTGAAATGTGCTGCTGCGGTCCTGTAAATGAAAGGAAAAGAAAATGCTGCAATGAAGACAATTTTTTGCAACAGCTATATATTTGCTGCCGTTACATTTTTTTAACCCATTTTGCCCTGATTAGAATCTAGTTTCTGGCGCTATATTCTAGTTTCCAACACCATATTCTAGTTTCTGATGCTAGATTCTAGTTCCTGACACTAGATTCTAGTTCCTGACATTAGATTCTAGTTTGTGACACCAGATTTTAGTTTCTGAAAAATATGTGCTCCGCTGTCAGTGATGCTCAACATATATCATTCCAAGGACCCCCAGAATTATCTATATTTGGCCGCGGACCCCCATCTGGAAACACGTTGTTCCAGAAGCAAAGATCTTAGTTTAAAAAAATATTTTCTCCTGAAATAATATATTCAAAGATTTGCATCACATTTTCACAATTTTTCCACAAAAAAAAATATCAGACCTACAAGTTCACAGCGCGCCACTGAGTGGCGCGCTGTGAGCTTGTAGATCTGATATTTTTAAATAGCTGAAGTGTAACATAATGCTTTGACCACAAACGCATTCAGTGCAGAAATAGTTAATATACCATCTGTCTCTCCAGTGTGTGCTCATTGATGCAGCCTGACAAATGGAAAGCATTGCTGCATGGCTGACGGCTGGTGGCCGGTGGCATCTCACTCCCAATGTGGATCAATGGGCATCGCCTCGAGACACACACACACACGCACACACACAGTCACCATTACATTTGGGATGATGGCTTGGGGAAAACAAGGTGATGTGAGGGGAAGGTAATACAAAACCTGAAGTTCACTGGAAAGTTATATATATATATACCCCTAGCCAATGTCATGGGAATAACATCTAAATTGATTTCTGCACCGTGCCCATGTTAACATTAGACCTGAATCACTGGACTCTTGGTACCCATGTATGGATGGAGGTATGGTCTTATTCCTTAAAGCAGGGGTTTTCAACAGGTGGTCCGGGACCACCAGTGGTCCCTGAGAGGGTTCCAGGTGGTCCCCCAGCTAAGTTGGTTAACCAGATGTAACTCTTGAGAACGTAAAAATGAAACCAAATGGACCCTGGCGGGTCCATTTGGTTTCATTTTTACACTCTCAAGAGTTAAAATATTCATCATCTGAAGTAGCCATTTTGGAATGTATGTTTTGCTTGTTTTGTTCCCCCAAATCCAGCCTGGAACTGTGGACAAAAGCAAAATAAATCTTTAGTTTTGGTGTTCTGTGGGGCTAAAATATCCTCAAATGGTGGTCCGTGGCTCAAATCCTGAATAAATGGTGGGTCCCTGGGATGAAAAAGGTTGAAAACCACTGCCTTAAACCACTGCCTTAAAGGCAGTTCCAGGTGCCCTGGAACTTAAGTTGTATGGAATACTGTCCATTAATATAGTGGTGTCAACTGTATTAATTGGTGTCCAGAGTCCCGTGGTGGGAGGTCTGCTCTGGTTTTGGTTAACATGAAGTAGTTCCGGTAATTTTGGGGAGGTCACTGGGGGCCACAAAGTAAAAGTTAATGGATCCACAAACGAAATTTTACTGTAATTATTTCTAAAATATTAGGACCTCCTTCGTTCATTGTTAATCTCCTGTCACATGAAACTACAGTACGTTTTGAGCGTAGTGATATGGACACAAAGACATACTGTAGTTACCCGTGATGGAGGGGTCAAAAATAAACGGAGGATGTGCTAATATTTTAGAAATAGGTCAACAATAAAAATGACGTTGTACGCTGTTTTGACCAAAAATGAAAGAAATGGATACCTGATGCCTTTGGGCGCGATGCGCGATCCTGTGTAACTGTCAACAGCTATGCAAGCGGATGTTAGCATTAGGGCCGTATAAACAATTGGACTATTAAGGTATAAGATTGCTGTAGATCTAAGACAATGGCAGTGGACATGGCTATGTTTGGAAAACGCGGAAAATGTGTTGAGTACCAAGTGGTCTTACTTCAAGTACCTCAAGTTTTTTCTCTCTCTCTCACTTGTGAACCAGTTGAAGTCGTGCCTCCCCCCCCCCCCCCCCCCCCCCCCCCCACACACACACACACACACACACACACACACACTGACAAGCCCTTGGAGTGTAGGAGTTGAAGCAGGCAGTTTGGTCTGACTCGGTTCCAAACATAAATATTGTGAAAACATCCAATCTTCCAGCCTCCCTGCGGGTCGCGACCCCACAGGTTGAGAAGTGAGAGCCGCTGCTTTACAGAACGGAAAATACATTTTCAGATCGAAATAAGGTTTTTATCCAAGCAGGACTCGTACAGTAGAGCAGTGGTTTTCAACCAGTGGTCCAGGGACCACCAGTGGTCCTTGAGAGGATTCCAGGTGGTCCTCAAGTAAACGATGGACAGTTTGTAACCAAATCCCTTCTGGATCTGTAACTCTTCTTCAAAATGAAACCAATTGGATTTGGTTTAATTTTACGCTCTCAAGAGTTAAATCTGAGAGTTACATCTGAATGACTTAATTTTCAAAAATCTACATTTAGTAAATCTAGAAGAATTGTTATTCTGACCAACATTTTGCCAGTTTATCTCTTAAATTGTGGACACAAACTTGAAAATTCTTAGTTTTGACTCCACTCAGCTTCCGCGGCTAAAATGCAGAATAAATAGTGGGCCCGGGTATGAAAAAGGTTGAAAACCCCTGCAGTAGAGGGAGGGGTACATCGGGAATGGGAACCTGTGTGATCCACGGACAGACGCAAATGTTGGCGGCGTGGGCGGTATTGGAATGCTTGCAGACGGGAGCATAAAATCAGCAGGACCTGTAAAATCCTGCATACTTCGCAATTAGCTACATGATGCAGAGCTTATATAATGCCAAAATAATATGAACATCCTGACGATAATGTTCCATAATGTGCTGGACAATGATCAGGCAGGTACCCAAACAAAACGCATGAAAGAGCGCACTGCACCTGTCATTCATTAGTAGCCTAATGGACTTGATAGAGGAATTTATTTTCCTCAAACCTTGCGACGGATTCCGTCTCTGTGCGTCAGCTGTGTCACCTGGTCACTCAGCAAACAACGTGAAACGGAACAGTAGACAAGTAGACTACAAATAATAGGCAGTGCAGTTTTGTACAGTATTTTATCATAGGAGTTTTCTCACTATAGTTTTTCCAGTGTTGGGTGTAGCTGAACTAAAAAGCAGTGATCCATCTCTCTTCACTTACAATCAGATGTTGGTTGTACATGCACAGTAGAAACTGCAAAGCAAAATATGACAAATAATGATTCAAGAACAATAGTGATGGTTAAAGAAGTTTCATAATACGTTTAAATATTTGGCCCATGAATCGATTATGAAAATAATCGTTAGTTGCAGCCGTAGACATGATATAACACTATATATTGTAGTGCTGCAAATGATTATTCCATATTCAAAAGAATATTCAAATATTAAAATGTAAAGAATATTTGAATGTCGTAAATAAAGGTTTGAATTTAAAATAAATAGTAATAAAAATGCTGTGCGAGTTCCCACAATACTCTGGGTCACATAAACTGAACCAATATACAAAAATAGGCCATTAAGATAAATACGAATCATTAATTTGATCTTGCCAGGCTCAAGAGAAGGCATTTCTTAGCACCAACTGTGGACAATACAGGAGTTGACACTAACACTTGCCCGCTTACCCGGGCAAGTAAAAAAAATGGTCAGGCAAGTGGAGACTGCTACCTGGTTGCCCGATCGGGCAAGTGTGCAACTTAGTGCACTATACAACATAAGATAAATTTGTCTTGAAGGCAGTCATTGCACTCTGCCTCTGTGTCTTTCCCTGCTTTCTAGCTATCCACAATTCCAGGCTGGATTTGGGAAAGAAAACAGGCAAATTAACACATCAAAATGACCTAATCTTCTACATTCTCTAGTTGTGTAGACCTGGGCTAATTAAGATGATGAATTTTAACTCTTGAGATTGTAAAAATGAAACCAAATGGACCCGCAAGGGTCCATTTGGTTTCATTTTTACATTCTCAAGAGTTACATCTGCAAAATTTACAATGTATTTTTGGGGGGCAAGTAGAACCTGACTTGCACTTGCCCATCGGGCAAGTGCCTCCGAGACCTTAGTGTCAACCCCTGACAATACAGGACTGGAGCAAAAATAGAGGAACAAAGAGGATGTTTTATACTAGCGGATTAGCCAGCAATATTTCATATTGAAATTATATACGTTTGATATTCGAATAATTCGATATTTGTTTGAATCCACATGGTGATTTAAAAGGAATATTCGAATGTAAAATTTGGCTAATTCTTACAGCACCAATATATTGATTATTCATATGTCCAGTCGCTCACATCTATCTGTGACTGTGAACACATTTTCCATTGTTAGTTGATAAAATTGCGGGATGTTGCGGGACTAAATGGGACCTCTTTTTTTGCTGCGGGAGGGAGCGGTGCATGGTGGTCATCCCTGGCGGTCAAAAATTAAAGCAATGCACGGAAATCTAACAGGAACGGGCAGAAACAGGATCAATAAATCAGTCCCACGCAGGTGAGGCTAAACGAGTGAAATTGGAAGTGATGAAACAAAAACGATCAAAACAATATTGTGACCGGAACACTAATAAACTGTGACAAATGGGTGCTGGATCAAATTGATGTCCAACCTGGAAATGTGTTTCCTGTAATTAAAGTGCTTAAACGTAATGTACTAAACACAACATTTTAGTTTTAAAGGGGAATTCCACCCATTTTCAAAATTTCCTGAGAGGATACAAATGTGAACCAAATGGACCCTAGCGGGTCCATTTGGTTCCATTTGTACCCTCTCAGGAAAAATGGGTCTGAAAGAAAAATCATTAACATGGTGCAATAAATGTTGATGATGTCATCATATGTACTATTTCACCATGTTGACTTTTTTCAGACCTCCATTTTTAGGAAATACAACATTGGGGGAACATTTTTTTTATCATGTCCACACAACATCTCTAAGGTATAATAACGACATATTAAAATGTTGAAAATGGGTGGAGTTCCCCTTTAACCACTTAGCATGACCAAATACGGTCATGGCACAAGCTATGACTATAGTGTAGTCTTCCAGCTTGTGTAGTTCTGGGTCAGGCATGCACATATAGAGTATGTGGATGTGGCATGCCCGTGTAGTAGTGGCTACAGCCCCTGTGGTGATGGCTTCCAAAGCCTTGTATCTAACCCCCAGTGTTGGGCAGTAACTAATTTTAGATTACATATTACTGTACTTTTTGGAGCAAAAGTAATAATATTAAAGTAACGAGATTACTCTGCAAAAATAGGTAATAAGTAATGCATTACTTTGCAAGTAACGCCAAGTTACTTGTTTAAAATGAGCTTGTTGTTGCATGCAAAAATAGAACAGATTTACAAGCTATCGACAGGTACTATAACAGAGATGTGCACCTGATTGTAGATCCAGTCCACACGCTGCATCCTGCGCAGTCCTGCCAAGTTATGTACACTACAAATCGCTTGCTGCTTTATTTTGTATTTTATTTTTAAATACAAGGCCTCAACTGTCTTTGTGTCAATTGTGAAAAAGTTTAAAAAGTCAACAGACAAATTTCATGTTCAGTTCTAAAAAGAGCTCGCTAAACAGATTATGTTGTACATCTCTATTTTTTCAAAGGTGGGAGTTGAGAAGTTCGGAAAGTAATAACATAATATATACTGTAATATATTACTCTTTGATTCCAGTAATAAGTAAAGTAATGATATTACTTTGCCTAAGGGGTGACGAGTAAAGTAAAGAAGTTACTTTCCTAAGTAATATTGACCAACACTGCTAACCCCAGACCAAGGGGATGTCCCTTTGGTCTGGTGGTTAAGATGTTGGACCCGAGTTCGAATCACGGGCCTTACAGTGGTGTCATGACCCGGATCGGGTTTCCCTGTGGGAGGAGGTCAAAAGGGACATGAGTGTAGTAGTGGCTACAGCCTGTTGTGATGGCCTCCAAGTCTTGTATCTGCCCCCAGACCAGGGGGATGTCCCTTTGGTCTGGTGGTTAAGATGTTGGACTATCAGATGGGAGACTCAAGTTCGAATCCCACATGTACACTAGGGGTGGGACGGTTCACTTATCCCACGGTTCGGTTTGTACCTCGGTATGGGGGCCACGGTTTCGGTACGTTTTGCTTTTTAAAAATACATAAAATGAAAAATGTTTTATTTCGTTTATAAGCAAATTGAACGTGAATATAAAAAAATAAATCAAGATTTTCAAAACAACCTTGTATTGTAAACCCATTATTTACAGAAGAAAAAGTGTATATTGCTATTTGTGCCTCATTATTAGGCTATTTTCAAAGGAAATATAAAATACCTAGGCTAATAAAATGAATGCATGTCTCAGTTAAGTATCAGGCAGGTAGCATGCAGACATGCAGCCCTGTAGACAGACAACAAAGTTAAATTAGTTGAGTTTACAAGACATTGGTTCCATACTATAATTAAGGAAATGTGTCTGTCTGAACCAAAATATTGCGGTTCATTATTGCGTATTGAACCTTGGACCCCGTATTGAACGGTTCGTTTTTTTTTCGGTGAATTGTCCCACCCCTAATGTACACGCACGCACGCACGCAGTTAGTGAGGGCTTACTGTGTTTACTATAAAAAATACAGGTACATCATTGGTAAAATGGGTAATGGTAATACATATTGTAAACTGTAAACTAACTCATTGCACAGTGTGTATATCTTTCAATTTCAAGTCAGTCTGTAGGCCAACATATAATGCCCACTGCTGCACTGATACAGTGGAGTGAGTGCTAACACTAAGTGAAGGGAAGACGCTGTTCCTTTTTTCCCGTTTTTAAAATACCACTGGCTTCTGCGAATAACAAAACATGATGGCGTGTCAGCTCCGGGCTAAGCCCCCGAAAGGTCACAATATTTCTATTTGAATGAACATGTGCTCATGAATGTCATTATCTCCGTGTCGTCTCTCTCTCTCTCTAGCTCAGCTCTGTGTTATTCACATTCCTGTTTTGTACGTTAATCCTGCTGTTTACAGAGCAGAGGACGTGAGACGTGACGTCACTCCCACCCACCACCCCCTCCCTGGGGTCGTGGAGTGATGCGTTCTTGTAATGGAATTTCCATAGGCAAAATCTTGGATTGCGCCATTAGATGTGTTCAGTGAAACAAATGCCCCAGAGTTTTTGTATTGTATTGTTTTTTTTTAGGTATGTAGGCAGGGCTTGACACTAACACTTGCCCGCTTGCCCGGGGCAAGTAAAAAAAATGGTCGGGCAAGTGAGTGGGCAACTGCTACCTGGTTGCCCCGATCGGGCAAGTGTGCAACTTAGTGCACTATAACACAACATAAGATAAATTTGTGTTGAAGGCAGTCATTGCACTCTGCCTCTGTGTCTTTCCCTGCTTTCTAGCTATCCACAATTCCAGGCTGGATTTGGGAAACAAAACAGGCAAATTAACATACACATCAAAATGACCATTAATCTACATTCTCTAGTTGTGTAGACCTGGTCTAATATGAATTTTAACTCTTGAGAGTGTAAAAATGAAACCAAATGGACCCGCAAGGGTCCATTTGGTTTCATTTTTACGTTCTCAAGAGTTACATCTGCAAAATTTACAATATATTCTTGGGGGGCAAGTGACCATGAGCTGAGGGCAAGTAGAACCTGACTTGCACTTGACCGATGGGCCTCCGAGACCTTAGTGTCAACCCCTGTGTAGGCTACTCTTTCACTGTTAGTCTTCAAACGTTTCTGGCTTGGTTTGTTTATTTGTAGAACTGCAGTTCTTTAACCTGATTATCAGACTCAAGTTAAGTTCAGCTTCCTGAAGCTTGAGTCTGAAATTGTCCGCTGTCTGTGATGCTTCGAGGGGGAGGGGTTTGGTTCATATAGAAAACAAACCAGAGGTTGTTTTTTGTGGCTAATAGGCACTGTTAAGTGAGGGGGGCTGCTGGCCAATCAGCTGCATCTGTTTGGATTTGCCGTTAGACCAACCCCCAACTCCCGACTCTCATTAATAAATACACCTTGGTACCGAAGGAAATTAGACGTTGACAATAGAAGGCCAGACAGGGGTGGACTGGGACAAAAATTCAGCCCGGTCCAGGGCTTGACACTAACACTTGCCCGCTTGCCTAGGGCAAGTAAAAAAAATGGTGGGGCAACTTAGTGCACTATAACACAACACAAGATAAATTTGTCTTGAAGGCAGTCATTGCACTCTGCCTCTGTGTCTTTCCCTGCTTTCTAGCTGTCCACAATTCTAGGCTGGATTTGGGAAACAAAACAGGCAAATTAACACATCAACATGACCATTAATCTTCTACAGTGTAGACCTGGGCTAATTAAGATGATGAGTTTTAACTCTTGAGAGTGTAAAAATGAAACCAAATGGACCCGCAAGGGTCCATTTGGTTTCATTTTTACGTTCTCAAGAGTTACATCTGGTTAACCAACTTAACTGAGGACCACCTGGAACCTGGGGGGCAAGTGACCATGACCTGAGGGCAAGTAGAACCTGACTTGCACTTGCCCGATGGGCAAGTGCCTCGGGGACCTTAGTGTCAACCCCTGCCCGGTCATTTTATGCATGAATTTGGCCCAGACCGGCCCACCACAACCAGCGTGCAGATAGCCCCACTCTGTCAGAACACAAACAACAAGCCATAATACCACCATTTCTACACAACAGAGTGAATGATGAATGAAGAATGGCGTTGGCAAAAGGATCCAATATAGAACGGGGTTTATTAGTCACTCACTGATACAGGTCCAATACAGGCCTGTATTTTTTTTTAGCACCCCCTAGTGGCCCACTATGGTCATGGCCCACCGGGAGAGCTCCCGGTACTCCCTATGGCCAATCCGACCCTGGGCCAGACCAAGAGACTCAGTGCACTCAGAGAGTGGGCTGCATCGATGGGTCTGAACCAGGCTAGTAGTCAGGGGTTGACACTAAGGTCTCGAGGCAAGTGCAAGTCAGGTTCTACTTGCCCTCTGCTCATGGTCACTTGCCCCCCAAAAATATATTGTAAATTTTGCAGATGAAAATTTTGCTGATGTAACTCTTGAGAGTGTAAAAATGAAACCAAATGAACCCTTGCGGGTCAATTTGGTTTCATTTTTACACTCTCAAGAGTTAAAATTCATCATCTTAATGAGCCCAGGTCTACACAACTAGAGAATGTAGAAGATTTTGATGTGTATGTTAATTTGCCTGTTTTGTTTCCCAAATCCAGCCTGGAATTATGGATAGCTAGAAAGCAGGGAAAGACACAGAGGCAGAGTGCAATGACTACCTTCAAGACAAATTTATCTTGTGTTGTGTTATAGTGCACTATGTTGCACACTTGCCCGATCGGCCAACCAGGTAGGAGTCTTTACTTGCCCCACCATTTTTTCTACTTGCCCCGGGCAAGTGGGCAAGTGTTAGTGTCAAGCCCTGCTGATCCAGGCTAGCAGTGCTCATACAGTATGACGATCTTCTAAGTTTTAGAATCTTTTGGAATCTTTTTTTTAAACATATATTTTTGTGTATTTGAAGGACAGCTGAGACTGGCTGAGGGCCAAATAGAACAGATTAATTAAACAAACATTTTGGGCTATTCACCACGGCGAGGAGGTGCAACACAGTCGGGGGGGGAGAAAAAGGAAACCTAATGAATTAATAAAAAGGTTAATCTCAGGAATGTTTCATGAAACGCGGTGCGAGGTGAGATCCATAAAACTGTCCGGAGGAGAAGGAGGCGAGGCAGACTGTTTGATGATAATGAACCCCACTACTCCCAGGATTATCAAAGAGACGTGTTGATGTCCACGCCCCGCCCCGCCCTGCCCCGTACGACGATCAATAAAGACCAAAGTCAGCACTGATAAGGTCCACGGCTGCGCCGTCATTTCATGTTTATAAGCTGACAGCTGCTGTTTTTACCACCAAGAAGTTATCTGTCGCTCTCTATTCGGCCCTCATCGTTTCACATTGCTCTGTGTGCCGATCCAAGTTGCCATTAAGGATGATTATGGTATTTACCCTGACCATTCTGGGCACTTCTTGAAACATGCAGTTAATGCTTAAAGCGTGAACAATATACAGTAGGGGTGGGACGGTTCACTTACCTCACGATATGATGCAATATTTATATGGGCCGAATCGATTCATATTTCGATCTTAATTATGTCGTGATTTGATTTATCGATTTATTACAATATATTCCCACAAATTACTTTGCTTTTATCATACTAGAACATTTTTAGATATTTCTAAACAATATGGACCCTGAAAAGTTCAATCAACTACAACATTTTAAAGCAATTCAAAACAATACCACGTACCATGAAAATATATATAGTATAGCATAACAATTTCAATCACAGACTCTAATGGAGCCAGATAACCATCTTCCTGACAACAAATTATTGAATGCATAAATATCAAAAGAATCGATTTTGAACCTGGCAATACGATATTGATATCATGGAATTAAGAATCGTGATATATTGGCATATTTTGCCCACCCATAATATACAGTAAGTTAAATACACGTTTATTAAAGGGAATTCCACCACTTTTCAACATTTTTTCTGAGAGCGTACAAATGCAACCAAATGAACCTGTTAGGGTTCATTGGTTCCATTTGTATGCTGGGGTATGGGGGTATGATCTGAATATTGATCTGATAATGAAACGGTACTGTGAATGTATCTCCACGTCACTGTAAACAAGGGCAACCTCGACGTCTTTTGATAATAAATAAACCATTGAAAACCATCATGATCGTCTGAGTAGCCTCTGAATGCATGGGGCAGACATCCAAATCTTAACACTGCTGACATGCTCGGCATCCTTGTCAATTATTTTCTTCTTCTACAGTTTCTTTTCATTCGATGCCTGCCATGGCCTTGAGGGAATACTTTCCTGATTAATTCATTTTAATTTGTATTTGTAAACGACCTACCGCCGGTAACGTATCGCAGGTTTCTGGGAACGTGGAGCAGGAGGAAAAACTAAAGAGCTGGCAGCGTAGCTCCGGTTGGAGAAAAACACGCAGCGCAGTAATGCTGAAATAAACGGTGACTCGTGATAACACGCAGCGTGCTTGTGCACGTCCCTCAGGCTCAACACAACATATTAGCTCCCTGCTCTCTCTCGCTCATCCCTCCCCGCTCCCTCCCCTCATGCGGGGACCACAGCTCCGGGTCATTCAATCTTAAGTGACAGACAAGCGAGAACCGCACCGTATGTAGTGGTGGTGACGTTGTATGCGGTGCACTGTCAAATCCATAACTGTGACGGTGTACAAAAACAGAGGAAAAAATGGACCTCAAAGGGTTCCATTTGGCTCCATTTATATACAGTATATGGTCTCGGAGATACGGGTCCCGCTTTGGTTCCTCCTTGAAAAATGCTCTCTGTTCAATGGGGAAACGGTGACGTTTGAAATCTCCTCGGACGTCCGGTCTGTCTTCTTGGCGCGGGCCCCAGTGGTTCCCCCGGTGGGACCCTGGTCCTGTCTTGGTACAGAACACACACAGCCATTTGCGAGGAGGAACGTGATGGATCTCATTGTTTGACAGGGCGGATGTAACATTTCACAATGGGGGGGGGGGGGGGGGGGGGGGGGCAGAAGAAAATGGGGGGGGGCGGCTTCATCGATGAAGTCGCCCCCCTACCATTTTCGGTTACAGGACTTTTATTAATCAAGTAAGCATGAATAATAACAGCCGTTGTTATTGAAGTTGCAACCAACACACAGCATGCATAAACTAAAGGACTGAGTTTTCTGTTTCAATGATGAAATGCTGTTGGTTTAGTGGTGCTACAGCTGTAGTTAGTTAGTAGCAGTAGTAGTGTTTGAAACCATTTAAATTAGGGCTGTTGAATGATTAAAATTTTTAATCAAATTAATCACAACTTCAAAATTAATTTAATCATGATTAATCACCATTCGAACTATGTCCAAAATATGCCATGTTTTCCTGTACAGGATTTCAACATTTAAAAAAGAAACAGAATCTGTGAAAAAAAAGAAAACATTTATCTTTCAAATATTTATCAAAATAGGTGATCTACAAGCTCTCAATGCTTGCAGATCCTCCATTTATACTCTATGGCTCTGGTTACAGGGAGACACACAGCTACAGGTATATGTTGTCTCGTAAAACCGTGCGCTACCCTTTTCTCTCAATGAGAAAATGCTCAGTGGGTTTGAGTCAGTGTGTACATGAGTTAATTGCGTTAAAATTTTAATCAGATTAATCAACAAAATTTAAGCACTTTAATCTAAAATATCTTAGGTTGTTTTGCATGCCATCGTGTTTGGTGGGGCAGACTGGGCATTTCGGTGGGGCATTGCCCCCCCCCCAATGCCCATGCCTAGATCCGCCCCTGTTGATCGACCCCGCCATCACAGAGGGTTCTGGGCTGACCGTGTTTCCGGGGCGGGGGAGAGAAAATAAGGTGCACAGGGGGGAAACAGTGGGGAGAGAGAAATGAATTATCATTATGATGACTGCTGACAGTCCTGGACTGGCAAGTCATTCTGGCCGTGGTGAAGTGTGTGTGTGTGTGTGTTGCGGTTGGTGGGCTCGGCCGCGGTGTCATGGGAGATCGGACAGTGATGTATTGCATGTCCATTAGAGTGCGCATGCATTTGTCACAAACAATGGTGTTGCAACAGAGCGGCAATCTGTTTTGTGCTCGGGTTTTCTGATATCGGAGTTTATGGAGACTGCCTGAAACCCTGCAAAACTTTTTTTTTAATATGGCTGGTCCCGGCAGAACCCTTGCGGGTCCATTTGTAATGTTGCACTGTGTAATATTGTGGTAATCTGAACTCTCTGGCCATCTTCGCTTTTGGTCTTTTTGCAAGAAGAAGTTGGACTGTGGTTTTGTATGAGAGAGAGAGAGAGAGAAAGTCTTCAGATCTGGCTCATTATCACAGCTCCAGTTCTGCACTGACACTTCAGAGGGGCAAGTGGCAATAACAATGGCAATAAAACTTTTTACTCGTCTCGTTTCGCGATGAAAAATTGGCTTTGAGAACTGGCCGAACATAACTGGGGTCTGACGTCCGTCCTTACAGGCACATTTCCCCGTCCAACGGCTTTCTGCTAATAAGTACCCATTAAAGTGTTACGTGCCGAGCCGCAGAACTGCCATCATTTGGACAGGGTTTTGTGGTCATTAATGCTTTTGAGCGCTCCTTGGCAGAGCCATGGCCCGCTGTACTTCAGAGAATAGGTGACATTCAGAGTGTCATAATGACTTTGATGATAGACAGCAAACTCCCCTGAGGCCAAGAGTTATGCCCTTTCAAAAGATTATAGGTTTCTCTGCTAAATTATGAAGAAATATGGATGCAATAAAGCATGTTGGGGGGGCAGGAGAGGACACGCATAGGACATATTCATTCCAATAGCACCTTGGATTGGAGAAACTGCATGGGCGCTGTGTCAAGTATAGCTACGGTAGAACCGTTTAGATTTAAGCATTTAGCAGACTATGGGACTGGGCTATCTTTGAACCTGTGAATGTTAAAGTGATATCAATAGACTAGGCTAGGCCTGACCTTCGATCATGATTTCCGTGATCGAAGCATTGCGAAAAAAAACGATCGAAGATCGACGCTTCGACCCCCCCCCCCCCCCCCCCCCCCCCCCCAAAAAAAAAAAAAAAAAAAAAAAAAAAAAACGGGGGTTAGTTTGACCCACACGTCGCAGATGCAAAATAGAATTAGAAATGGTAGGAGGAAACGGTAGTCATAATGTCCAACTAGAACAGGAAGCATTAAATGCTTGTTCTGTCTTGAAATGTACTGAAATAAAGCATAATTTTCAATCGAGCCTTTATTATTACAGTACTAATGAAGCAGCGTGCAGCGACATCCTGCACAAAGCCTTGGAGTATATGCAAACTCCGTTCGCCAGTCCAATGGCGGCTCTTCTACATATAAATGCATTGGCAACAACCCGTTTGAATGATCTTAAACCCCTTCATTTTAGATCGTTTATTTACTGTACAATACTTAAAACATTTAACATGTAGCACCGATGCCTTAAATATCTCTTATTTGCGTCTCGCTAGTTGAAAGTGCTGCATTTCCAACTCCAGCTTGTCTCTATTCAGGCTGCATGATCAGCTCGAGCGCTCAGTTTGTGATCCCCTCAATGTCGCAATTCTGACACTAAAGGCTCTGATGACCAAAAGGCAGAGACGCGCACACACACACAGATAAAGGAGTCTTCAGTCCCTGCCCAGTGCCCATTTACTCAGTTTATAAGACTGGGTATGGCCATGGTCACCCATCACCCCTTTAAAACTCTTTGCTCGTCCGTGTAAATGAAATGCTTCTCAGTTCTCACGTTGTTGTTGTGGCCGTTGTCCATACATCTTCCAGATTTGGGAAAGTTGATTACGTGGTCCTTGTATTCCTTGACATGAAAAAGTTTAGGAGTGATAACTGGACCACCGCCGTGTTTATTGTTCGTCAATGTGGGGGTCCTTGGCATGAAAACGTTTGGGACGACAGGAATATAAAGTCCCGTCGCAATCGTGTCATTTCTGTTACGGAGCTAGTCAGGTTTATCAGTGCTGTGTATCCTCTTTGCGTTCCCTCTCATCTTTGCTGATAATACTGAATACAGCTACAGTTGTGTACAGCATTATGTGTTGTGTAGAAGACCGTGGCGTGCCGTCGACTTTGCGTTTAATAAATCAACACTTAAATGTTTGTCCCTGAAAGGCTAATGAAAGGCTCTATCTAGCTAGCCTATCAACTCTCTGGCTACTGTTATCCACGCGCCTCCTTCCTTCTACTGGACAGTACAGTAGGCCTACTCGTTGAAGCAGCTGCACGACGGCCGCTCAATATCAGTCAGTCGTTGATGGCTCCAATGCGCGGTGCGCAACCTATGACCGGCGGCCCAAACTGGGCGCGGACCAAAAGCGGCCGTTTTTTTTTTTTCTCGATTCTTCGATCTTTAATTTCAAGATCGACGACCGTGCCCCGCGATTGAACATCGAATAATCGATTTTTTAGGGTCAGCCCTAGACTAGGCATCTAGTATTTTGCATTTGGCGATATTGTGACATGACACAAAAAGGATCCCTGGCTAATAAGACAAATATGCCTGAAAACACTATACTTGCCTTCTATAACTCAAACATACAGATAAAACACCTCAATACTTTATTTCTTTCATAAATAGAGAATCTTACACTTAATAGGGACTGCCACTGTCGCAGGTTGATGATGTCACATGAGCATATGCATTCCACATATTCCATAGAGCTAGACCAGATGTGGGCATATGACATCATCATCCTGCAACAGGAACAGTTCTTGTTGAGTGAAATATTTCATATATATAATATATAAAAGAAATAAGATACCAAAGGTGTTTTTATTTGTTTATTTTAAGTGATATTTGTGTTATTAGCCAGGGATCCTTTTAATGTCCGCAGCTTCCCCAAATATGGATTCTCCCAGCTTATGGGTCAGGCGTGCCCTAAATATAGAGTGTATGACACACTGATATTCTTTCATAGTAAGGGCTCACTGCGTTCGCAATAAAGGGGCTTACAGACGTCCAGTAACAAATCGCGCCTTGTAGTTCATTTGCAACGGGGCCGAAGTTTTGTGCTCAGAAAATGACTTGCCATAACAGAGCTTGACACTAACACTTGCCCGCTTGCCCGGGGCAAGTAAAAAAAAAAATGGTGGGGCAAGTGAACACTGCTACCTGGTTGCCCGATCGGGCAAGTGTGCAACTTAGTGCACTATAACACAACACAAGATAAATTTGTCTTGAAGGCAGTCATTGCACTCTGCCTCTGTGTCTTTCCCTGCTTTCTAGCTGCCCACAATTCCAGGCTGGATTTGGGAAACAAAACAGGCAATTTAACTTTCACATCAAAATGACCTAATCTTCTACATTCTCTAGTTGTGTAGACCTGGGGTAATTAAGATGATGAATTTTAACTCTTGAGAGCCTAAAAATGAAACCAAATGGACCCGCAAGGGTCCATTTGGTTTCATTTTTACGTTCTCAAGAGTTACATCTGCAAAATTTACAATATATTTTAGGGGGCAAGTGACCATGAGCTGAGGGCAAGTAGAACCTGACTGCAGAGACTGTCCTTGGTGCTGAAATGAGCTTTCTGTTATGGTAGCTGGTAGTGACTCTGTCCTTGGTGCTGAAATGAGCTTTCTGTTATGGTAGCTGTTGTGACTCTGTCCGTGGTGCTGAAATGAGCTTTCTGTTACTCTGTCCGTGGTGCTGAAATGAGCTTTCTGTTATGGTAGCTGGTAGTGACTCTGTCCGTGGTGCTGAAATGAGCTTTCTGTTATGGTAGCTGTAGTGACTCTGTCCGTGGTACTGAAATGAGCTTTCTGTTACTCTGTCCGTGGTGTTGAAATGAGCTTTCTGTTATGGTAGCTCTGTCCGTGGTGCTCAAATGTATATTTACTGAAATGTATATTTACTTGCCCCCTATATATTTTAGGGGGCAAGTGACCATGAGCTGAGGGCAAGTAGAACCTGACTTGCACTTGCCCGATGGGCAAGTGCCTCCGAGACCTTAGTGTCAACCCCTGCATAAAGAGAGCATGTGACGCCGGGCGTCATTGCAGGCATCCAGTATTGTTTATGGTGCACGTGCTCGTTTCATGCACATGTGCACAATGTTTTTCAAAACTCAATCCAGTGAGCTTTTTTTCCTCACTGCACGATTCTCGCTGGGCAATTCACCGTCTGTAACGCCCCTAAGTCATAGTATTATTCTTCAACGATCGAAGGATGTACATAAATCCCCATATGGATTATGCTGATGTGGATCTACATGACATCATAGACTGGCATACATCCCATATTTGGCAGTAATACAGTACCTGACACAGAATTCCATATGGGAGCACTGCACAAAACAGATAGATGGCTACGATGGTTGTTGAGCTTATCGAAACCGCAACTTCCCATTGACAGCCGCATTCATCCACGTCAAAACGATGACCAAATTCACCAACATTGATTGCAGCTGTAGGGAATTTTCCCCCAAAAATATATTGTAAATTTTGCATTTACGTTACTTCCTACTTGGGTGCTTTAAACCAGGGGTTTTCAACAGGTGGTCTGGGGACCACCAGTGGTCCCTGAGAGGGTTCCAGGTGGTCCCCAGCTAAGTTGGTTAACCAGATGTAACTCTTGAGAACGTAAAAATGAAACCAAATGGACCCTTGCGGGTCCATTTGGTTTCATTTTTACACTCTCAAGAGTTAAAATTCATCATCTTAATTAGCCCATAGTGTTCACAGACCCAGTGGTCCCTGACCCCAGCAAAATGATAGTTTGGAACCAAATGAACCTGGGAGAGAGATAGGCAGAGTGCAATGACTGCATTCAAGACAAATTTATCTTGTGTTGTTATAGTGCATTCAGTTGTACACTTGCCCGATCGGGCAACCAGGTAGCAGTCTTCACTTGCCCCACCATTTTTTTACTTGCCCCGGGCAAGCGGGCAAGTGTTAGTGTCAAGCCCTGTATCTGTAAAGGGTTTAATAAAAACCACCGCAGACATGTTATGAGCTACTTCGTGTTTGGAAGTTCTTTTCATCAGCAAAACAACCTCCTGGGGCAAATCAAACCAGGTGGTACGCCTGGGCTGCTGAGTGATTTTAAACAAGCACTTCCAAACTTATATATATAAAAAAAAAATCACCTGCAAGGTATTTCTTGGCAGGCAGTAGCTCATATAACACGTCACAGTGGATTCTTATGAAACCAAACACTTTGCAGAGAAAGAAAGTGTATAATTCCAGCTGTTCATAGGGCTGCAGTGTGGGTGAGTGTGGTGGTGTTTAATACAGTTGGACAGGACTGTTGGGTCTGGATGAATGGGGCTGTCAATGGGATGTTGCACCTGGTTAGCACCGTGCTGGCAAGACGGATGCGGCCTGGACAAGGTCAAGTGTAGAACAACAAGGTGGGGGGGGGGGGGGGGGGATGCCTTTTACAACTTCTTGACTTGCACCCTTCTACCATTTTTGAAGACGTTTGAAACGATCTTTTTTCTTTAGTTTTAGGGATTTTTATACGGCCAACATGCTCCTAAATACATACTTGTTTACAAAATTTTAAAGCGATTTCTGTTTTATTATCTTCTACAGTCCAAATAATAAACCCCAGGAATTTATAATTGACCACAGAAGTTAGCAGGATCTATTGAATGTGACGGAGGCAGCACACCCACTGCAATTTAATGCCTGCAATTTACTGTCTGTCACATTCAGTAGGTAATTCGTGGCCAGATGTAATTAACTGGGGTTTCCTGGGGCTGTAGTAGATAATAATATGCATTTAGGACCATGTTCGAATGCCCTAACGCCTTTACTTCAGATACCCTTGGAAGTTGATGATATAGTGCAACTCTTAAGTTAGGTTTTTTTGCACAACCCAACACATGGTGCCGTCGTCCCTGTTGCGTATAGCAGAGAGACAGAATGTCGTTCTGCTTGTCACACTGTAGATTAGCTGTCCAGGTTGACATGACAGGCGTGGCTGTCTCTGCTGGCCACTAGGAGGGCGCCGTAACTTGACGGATGCCTCTTTTCTGAGATTCTCTACCAGGGGCGGATGTAACATATCCCAATTGGGGGGGCAGTGAAAAATGGTATGGGTGGGGCTTCATGCCATTTTCGGTTACAGGACTTTTATTAGTCAAGTAAAGCATCAATAATAACATCAGTTGTTGTTGAAGTTGCAACAGACACGCAACATGCATGAAGCTAAAGGTCTGACTCAGAGTTTTCTGTTTTCAATGATTAAATGCTGTTGGTTTAGTGGTGCTACAGCTGTAGTTAGTTAGCAGCAGTAGTGTTTCAAATCATTTTAAATATAGGCACTTTTTATTTTGAAATATCTTGGTTTGCTTTGCATGCCATCGTGTTTGGTGGGGCAGTCTGGGCATTTAGGCCCGCCATGCCCATGCCAAGACCTGCCCCTGTTCTCTACGAGGGAGCTGTGTGTGTGCGCGTGTGGCTGTGCGTGCGTGTGCGTGCATGGGGCGTTTTTGCCATTAGGCAGACTAGACGGTTACCTGTGGCGCCATGAGGGGGGACCGGGGCGACCACCAGACATGCTTTAAAAGCATCCCAGCCTAAGAAGCCTCATAGATAAATACATTATACTTGTCCTCTATGACTAGAATTGAACATTTAAAACACCTACAATATGTTCTTTAGTTTAATATTAGTTCATATTTTTATACCTTGGGGGTGTGTGTTTTGTCCACCTAGTAAGTTCACCCCGTTTGTTTTACAGTCCTTTATTTAACCAGTGGGGGGTCGCCATTTTCGTTACAAATAGAGCAGTGTATATGCATCGATGTTTTACGTTGCAATACTGGGTAATCGAAAATCTTGGCTTGGGCTCCAAATTGCTTAGAAACGCCACTTTGTGTGTGTGTGTGTGTGTGTGTGTGTGTGTGTGTGCGTGTGCGTGCGTGCGTGTGCGCGTGCGTGCGTGTGTGAAACAGAGGAGGCCTGCTATCTACACGGTGTGTGCCATGTTCCGTTCCGCTCCGCCTAAACGCTAGGCAGATAGGACCTCCCTGCACAGCACGACCTCCATCATGTTTGGATGGAGCAGCCTAGTGTATGAAAGAGAATTAAAAGAACCCATCTGTTCCGCTTCACTAAGAGATAAGAAAAATCTACTTAAAAGGGGGAGAGTGTTTTTTAGGCAGGGACGTCTCCAGGGAGGGGCTAAAAGGAGCTTTAGCCCCATCTGTCGGAGGCTTACCTACCCCCAACCCCCCCTCCTCTCCACAAACCCATGTACAGTAAACAGAAAGTCCCGCCCAGTTACAATTTTCTGGAGCCTGTGGCTGTTTTTAGGGATGATCTGCACATGCAGCGTGCCGTGGGTAGACGCATCTACTCACAAAACGTGGGTGCATGTGCTCACTCTGGAAATTAATCACACAGCACCCACACCGCGAAGGAGGCTATCAATGTACCGTACATTCACCTCACAAACAAGTAAATGCTGATGTGTGGAGACGTGCACAAACACACACACACACACACCAGGGGCGGATGTAACATTTCCCAATTGGGGGGGGGGGCAGGAGAAGATGGTATGGGTGCGGCATCATCGCCCGAGGGCGCCCGAGGGCCATTTTCGGTTACAGGACTTTTATTAGACAAGTAAAGCATCAATAATAACATCAGTTGTTGTTGAAGTTGCAACAGACACGCAGCATGCATAAAGCTAGAGGTCTGACTCAGAGTTTTCTGTTTTCTATGACGAATTGCTGTTGGTTTACTGGGGACACAGCTGTAGTTAGTTAGTTAGTAGCAGTAGTAGTGTTTCAAATCATTTTAAATATAAGCCCTTTGATTTGAAATATCTTGGGTTGTTTTGCATGCCATCGTGTTTGGTGGGGCAGACTGGGCATTTAGGGGGGCATTGCCCCCCATGCTCATACCTAGATCCGCCCCTGACACACACACACACACGCACACACCCACCTACAGTAGTTTACTCCTCTGCGCTGTGCTGAGCTCAATAAGACTGCAGGACAGTGTGAATCCCATTAGATTGGTAGAAAACAAAGAAGGTGACGGCTCATTGAGGAGGAGAAAACATACTCTGGTTTCTGCATATTTTCCGGCATGGATATCTGGCAGGACTGCTGGGAGATTGATGCGTCTGTCGTCCCGCTACCTTCTGTGACTGCTCAGCGAAGCACCGGCGCCTCACACATCCAGCCAAATTCCTAAATGATTAATGTACACACCAGTGTGTCTGCGGGGAACGGAGAAACAAATCTTACATCAAGTGCGAGAAAGAGAGAGAGAATGAGAGAGTAGGAGAAGAGAGTTGGAAAGGTGTGTGTGTGTGTGTGTGTGTGTGTGTGTGTGTGTGTGTGTGTGTGTGTGTGTGTGTGTGTGTGTGTGTGTGTGTGTGTGTGTGTGTGTGTGTGTGTGTGTGTGTGTGTGTGTGTGTGTGTGTGTGTGTGTGTGTGTGTGTTCTAGTGCTGAGTGGGTTTGGTAGGGGCGGTTTGATGTTGAGATTAATCAGGGATTTTCCCTGGCACAATATTGGAAATCTTTGGTCTAATTGCATGAATGAATTGAATGTGCTATTTTGATAAATCCACTCCGGTGTCGAGGGAATTGTGTAAATGAAAAATCACGGCATGAAGTTAGAGTCTGTGTGTGCATGCGTGTGTGTCTTTGTGTGTGTGTGTGTGTGCCTGCTAGCCATTTTCATACTCACTCTGCGCCATTGCTGATTGCTTGTTTACTCAAGCGAGAACGGCGTTTGCAATGTTAACACATCATATCATATAAATGGAACTCCCGAAACATCTTCCATCCACACATCATCACAATACATCATGTACAGTAGTCTTATAACGTGAGCGTATATACGTCAGACATATCGCTGTTGAAGAACGGGACACACTGAAAATATCAGTATAGAAAACCCTTTTTTTATTTCTCATAAGGCTGTACTGTATGTTATGTAAATGTAACTTCTATCTACGGGGGTTTATTTATTTAACTTGTCGTTTTCTCCAATTGGACTAATATCTCCTTAAAGGTCAACTCCGAATAAAGGCCTGTTCATTCTCTCTCCAAGCTCCGAACTTTTCAGAAAGTTGCAAAGTGACATTACTCAAAATGTCTGAAACGCTGCGGCGTCGGACGTTGTGACTCTACTGAACTCAGAGAAACGGAGAATACGATTGAGAATGCGATCCACAATCGCACCCCCCAACACAAAACGGCTCGCAGACGGGATAGAAAAGTGCTTCCTCTCGTCTACATTCCTCAACGGCAAGATGTTGTCATGAACCTTTTCCCGTCATGAACCTCCAAAATGATACTAATTAGCCCGCGGACCCCATTATGTCAAGGGACCAACAGCTCTAGCAGTGTTTTACCAATCTGTTGAGACAGTCTTGCTTTTTCCGAACAAGAGGTGAAGAGGGGTGAAGTGTGGACGTAATTTCTGTTTGGAGATTTTTTTTTTTTTTCGTTAAATAAAAGTGTGATCTTTCCGATGAAAAGTTCTGAGGTCAGAGAGAGTATGAACAGGGTTAAAGTCTACTGAATCTGGTGTTTTTTCTCGGATGAGAGATCTACAACCATACAACAATGCCTTGACACGGAGGCAAGTCCATGACACGATTTTTTTTTATATAGAAAGCAACGTTGGATAACCCCCCAACCACCCCCTGACCCCCTGCCGTCCCCGCTGGCTGATTATGGCCCGGGTGGACGGCGTCCTTCTCCTTTCGACGCTGGCTGGGGGTTGTTGTCGTCATCGACAAAGCTTCTCCCTTTATGAGGCCGTCGTTCCGTTTCTGTACAGTTGTGGTCGTTGAGCTTCACAGAGACGACAAAGCAGGTTCTGGCTTAAAACAAGGACATTGCTGAATGGAGTAAACTAGAGGCAGTGGTTTTCAACCTTTTTCATAGCAGGGCCCACTGACGTTTTAGCGTCAGATACATACAGATAAAAATGACCATTAATCTTCTACATTCTCTAGTTGTGTAGACGAGGGCTAATTCTGATTATGAATATTTTAACTCTTGAGGGTGTAAAAATTTGATTTCATTTTTATGCTCTCAAAGAGTTAAATCTGGTTAACCAACTTTCCATCATTTACCTGGGTCCCCAGACCACTTGTTGAAAACCACTGAACGAGAGAGAGCATCGTTTTCATGAATCCAATGATGTTTTTTTTCTCTTGTTTTTCTTTTTCTCTTTTGTTGTTGCAAGCACACACTGCAGAGTTGTACTATACACACTAAGGAATGGATGACAGCCTCTGGATAGGGCTGGGCAACGTTGTGTTGATAACGGTGTGAGTAGATCTGTTATCGTCTGGGAGTTTGCATATAATAATCTTGTGGGATAATACATGGTTTCGATGATTTTAAAGGTAATATGGGCAACTGTTGTGCGTCCAAAATGAGTTTGTTTGCGTTTACAAATGTGCTGTGTAAACAGATTTGAATCTAACTCCACCTCAACTCTACTCTATTGGGTCATTTTGAAATTGATGGAGACCAGGGCTTGACACTAACACTTGCCCGCTTGCCCGGGGCAAGTAAAAAAAATGGTCGGGCAAGTGAAGACTGCTATCTGGTTGCCCGATCGGGCAAGTGTGCAACTTAGTGCACTATAACACAACACAAGATAAATTTGTCTTGAAGGCAGTCATTGCACTCTGCCTCTGTGTCTTTCACTGCTTTCCAGCTATCCACAATTCCAGGCTGGATTTGGGAAACAAAACAGGCAAATTAACATACACATCAAAATGACTTAATCTTCTACATTCTCTAGTTGCGTAGCCCTGGGCTAATTAAGATGATGAATTTTAACTCTTGAGAGTGTAAAAATGAAACCAAATGGACCCGCAAGGGTCCATTTGGTTTCATTCTTACGTTCTCAAGAGTTACATCTGCAAAATTTACAATATATTTTTGGGGGGCAAGTGACCATGAGCTGAGGGCAAGTAGAACCTGACTTGAACTTGCCCGATGGGCAAGTGCCTCCGAGACCTTAGTGTCAACCCCTGGAGACTGCTATGCTATGATTGGCTAAAACCCCGCCCCTCCCCCCACACATTAGCACTGTCTTGTCATGAGCCCACGAAAAGGATTTGTTGACAACAATAAACAAATCAAGTAGAGCCAACTTAGAAGGGGGAAAAGGAAAAAATATATAGCTATATATTTCTGGGGCTAAAAAGTTGCCAATAATACCTTGAAGAATGTTTTTTTATTTTTTATTTTTTACTTTTCAAGAATTAGCCAGAATAGCTAATCTGTGAGCACACAGCGCTCTGACATATGGTAGGTCGTCTGTTTTTCCGCTGTTTTGCACAAATTTCTGTCAAATTAAAAAAAAGGATGTATTTAGTAAGAATTATGGTGATATTTAATCACGTCGTTATTGCCCAGCCCTACGGGGTACTCTGCAAACCGGGGGGGTAATTACGGGGGGACCATACAGTACTCCATCATAGGGTTCGAACTCCTCATAAAGTCGTCTATGTTTATATGTAGGGTGTTTTTTATAACAGAATCTTCAGCTCAACGACTCTGTCCTTATATGTTCTGTATTTATATTATGTATATATACACAAAGTATCTTAACGTACAAAGAAAAAAGAAGCGCTCATGAATTTTACACGGAGCATGCCGAACAAATTAAAAAGTCAACCCAGGGTTTTTGAGAGGGGGTCCGTAAGAGAGTCTCGCTTAACTCTACCCATCAGGGTTGAGATCCAGAAAGGCGTTGTGTACCGTAACACACTGTAATACATACAGCCCCCGGGCAGTCTCCTAATAGTCACAAAGAAGCCTGCATTCCGTTCTACTGGTGCTTCAAAAGGGAGATGATTTCCACATAGATGAGATCAAGTCAGTTCAGTTCAGATAGATGGAGAGAGGAGAGAGGGCAAAACAAAACGAAAAGAAAAAACATCAATTGATATCCAAGGAATGTCCTCCTGCGTCTTGCCCTTGTGTTCTGCCCAAATCTGAATGTTGTCGGATCTTCTGGTCAGATCCGTGTACGGTACTGTATTTTTGCTCCACGGCCAGTTTATCCATCAGGCCACACGCTCGCTGCTGGAGGACAAAATAAATGCCTTCACATGATGTTTTTTTTCTTTTATACAACCTTTAAATAACCACCCCCAACGCTAAGCCGTTTTCATTGGTGAAGGGGGGGGAGAGGGCGCGAAGAGGAGGAGGAGGAGGAGGAGGGTGGGATATTGGCCGCAGTCGTCGAGAGAAGATCCGAGTCCCCATGCAACAACACGAGGCTCATTGATCGAAAAGGGAAAAAAAATGGGGGGGGATGAGGATTAAGTCCGGTTTTGAAATCCTTGGCACCACGCGGGCAAAGCTGTTTTTATCTGGGCGGATATCCTTCCCCCGCGAAACCCCCCAGGTAATCCAGTCAGCGGGCCGCCGGGCCGCCGTCGATGTGATAGTTCTAGTCCGTTGGGTGGGGAGGAGGAAGTGGCTGGTACGTTCGACTACGATGCCCTGCCGGGGATGATGTGGGGTAGAGGGTGGCGGTTTGCGATGGTATAGGGGGGCTGAGGGGGGCTCTCTGTTAGGTCCTGGGATGAATCTGTAACACACAGAGAGAAGGGGGGGGAAGAAAACACACATACACTTAGACGGAACAAAGGCATACAAGTGTGCAAGGATTAAACCCTGAGGAATTCTCTCTGCGCTCCTCCTTGAGTTTTTCAAAAGACATCTTTTGAAACCACACAGGCTTTGTACTACAGCCTCCTCCTTCCTTCACCTCCGCTTTGTACGCTGATGCTAAAAAAATATAGTCTGCACTAGCTTCAGTAGTGAGCAGAATCAACGCAGAAAGACGAGGAGGCGCGTTTTGCATCTATGCTAGATCTAGTATTATGAGGACACAACAAAATGGCGAGCCAGCCAAAGCAAGCGTTTTGCATAACACTTGACCGTTTTTCCCTACTAAACTTAACCCCTACCCCGAAACATGACGTAAGTAAAACCAATGCCTAAACCTAACCTTAATAAACCTAATCCTAACTCCTAAACATAACCTTAGTAAGACATATGCCTAAACCTAAATATGACCTCAGTAACCCTCAGCCATAATGTGATCCGTCAGAAAAATTGTCGAGCAAAATCGTCGTCTGTTATGCAAAACCGTTGCGGCTGTTATTGAAAACCGCCGCGACTGTTATTGAAAACCGCCGCGACTGTTATTGAAAACCGCCGCGACTGTTATTGAAAACCGCCGCGACTGTTATTGAAAACCGCCGCGACTGTTATTGAAAACCACCGCGACTGTTATTGAAAACCGCCGCGACTGTTATTGAAAAAAAACATTGCGACTGTTTGCAAATCCGCCGCGACTCTTATGCAAAACGGCCGACTGTTATTGAAAAATGCCGCGGTTGTTATGCAAAACCACCGCAACTCTTGTGCAAAACCACTGCAACTCTTAGGCAAAACTTCAGCGACTCTTATGCAAAAGTGCCGCGACTCTTAGGCAAAACTTCCGAGACTCTTATGCAAAACTGTCGTGACGGTCGTCCTGGTTGAGGATTGCTTTCGCCCCTCCTGAAGAAAAACTTTTGCAAAACATTAAAAAAAAAAAAACCCTGGTGTGTTTCCATGCTGTGGTGTTGTGTATGTATACACCGCGACCAACCGCCACCGTGGCATTATTTCTGGGAGGTTTATATCTCACGCTGGCTTTTACCCATCAACCCCTTCTCCCCCTTCTCCTTCTTCTTCTCCTCAGCCCTGATTGGCTGGCTGGTTGTGCGGACGCGCATGCATGCATGAGGATTTTTTTTCCTTTCCCTTCAGCCCCCGGTAAAATGACTTTGGCTCTGCTAAATGGGATCGTGGGTGGAGGACCCCCTCCCTCCTGTGGAGTCTGGGGTCTCTCCGTGACTCTGGTTCAGGGACTCTTATATTCAGGCCTGCTGGAACCATCGGGAACAGATTTCAATGGTACATTGTGCAACCTTGAGACGGATATTGAGCGTCCCTGGTTCTGTTCAGTATGTATACGTGACGGCGGCTTTGGTTTCCCTGGTGGTATCTGTCTGTCTGTGACGAGGCGTCAGCCTGTAATCACTGTCAAGGACATACCGTATATGTATACTGCATAAAACGCTATAGCACAGTGGTTTTCAACCTTTTTCATACCAAGGACCACTATTTATTCAGAATTTGAGAACCGGGCCGCCATTTGATGACATTTTTAGCCCCACAGACCCCAAAAGTAAAGATTTATTTTTTTTTTTTTTTTTTTTTTTATTTTTTGTCCACAGTTCTAGGCTGGATTTTGGAAAGTAAACAGTCAAACATACAGATCAAAATGACCATTAATATTCTCAATCTAGTTATGTAGACTTGGGCTAATTCACATGATGAATATTTTAACTCTTGACAGTGTAATCATGAAACCAAATGAACCCGCAAGAGTCCATTTGTCCATCTGTCCATCAAAGAGTTAGATCTGGTTAACCAACTTTCCATCATTTACCTGGGCCACTGGTGGTCCCCGGACCACTGGTTGAAAACCACTGCTACAGTATAGCCTGTTCCAAACAGAGATCGACTAACTGCTGCAGCACATGAAGTGTTTTCTCTCGCTTATGTGTTGGGCATATGACTTTGTTTTTCTAATGTACAGCATTACTTGTAGTGTAGGTTATGTGTGCAGAATGAATGCTGCGGTGGGTTAGGATCTACAAAATACTGCATATCTCTGGTGTTATCTGTTGATAGCTTGTAATATCGTTACAATACTTTTGCTCAAAAAGGTAATAATACCAAAGTAATTAGTAGGTAATTGTTACTGCCCAACACTGGTGGAATACCTCTCTCGTATCGGTTATCATATTGTTCCCAAAAATCAATCAGTCGTGCTCTTTATCAGAGCTCCAATCAACTGCACACACTCAAAATGTCAAACTGTTTGTTTGTATTTGATCTGTCTTGTTGCTCATTAGCTGATCACCTACACATGTAAGGCCTGGTATACTCCCTGTACGACTTTATGTGGTGAAAATAGGCTGCACAATACTTGTGGAAATGTACTGCTGAGTCTTTTTTAAAAATGTTCACTTCTAATGAAAAATGGACGTCATGGATAATGTACTGTAGTTAATCTGACAGCATGTAGCTTGCGTGCACGCCTCTCAGGCGTGATGTATTGAAGGCTAGTGGAGTGCCTGCGGTCAGCCAACCCACAGCTTCTTCAGGGGTTGACACTAAGGTCTCCGAGGCACTTGCCCATCGGGCAAGTGCAAGTCAGGTTCTACTTGCCCTCAGGTCATGGTCACTTGCCCCCCAGGTTCCAGGTGGTCCCCAGCTAAGTTGGTTAACCAGATGTAACTCTTGAGAACGTAAAAATGAAACCAAATGGACCCTTGCGGGTCCATTTGGTTTCATTTTTACACTCTCAAGAGTTAAAATTCATCATCTTAATTAGCCCGGGTCTACACTGTAGAAGATTAATGGTCATTTTGATGTGTTAATTTGCCTGTTTTGTTTCCCAAATCCAGCCTGGAATGGACCTTTAGCTAAGCCCCGCCCTCTTGTCCACCCTAAGACACTTTCCAGCCGGGCTCATTCATTCCAATGTAAATATTATGGACTTTACACAATAAATACTGGTTTATTTTTGGAACCAGACCTTCCAAATCTCTTCCAAATCCACCAACAAGGTATGTCCTATGCAGTGGAAAAATGTGTGTGTGGTATTTATTTTTTAAAACAATGTTTTATCATATAGGAAAGCTATTGGTGGAGAGGTTTGTCTATCATATGTTATGCTTAGCTGTGATTGGACCATAGTAGTTTGGGGAGGGTGGTATCTAAAGGTTTATTGGACAATAGCAGTTTGGGAGGGGCTTAGCTAAAGGTCCATTGTGGATATCTAGAAAGCAGGGAAAGACACAGAGGCAGAGTGCAATGACTGCCTTCAAGACAAATTTATCTTGTGTTGTGTTATAGTACACTAAGTTGCACACTTGCCCGATCGGGCAACCAGGTAGCAGTCTTCACTTGCCCCACCATTTTTTTTACTTGCCCCGGACAAGTGGGCAAGTGTTAGTGTCAAGCCCTGCATTCTTACCCGAAGGAAAAAAAAAACCCACAGCTTCTTCCTCACGTGTGTGAGTGTGTGCGCGTGCGTACATGGTTTGGGAACTGACAGAATCGCCAAGCAGGCATGATGTAACGTGAGCCTCATAAGCACCCATGAGGAAAGCACACTCGACAGTCAGTACTGACTTTATTCCTCGTTGGAAACGGCACGGCGCTCGTTTAAATGGTAGTTCTACTACAGTGTGTTCTTCTCTAAACAAACTTGGAATAGTGTGTGTGTTTTCTCCTGTCAATGCAGTCTCTCTTTCTCTCAGGAGAGGCGAAAGAAATCCTCGATGCTGTCGGCCGTCGCAACGGTTTTTATAACCGCAACAGTTTTGTATAACAATTGAGACTGTTTAGCATAACAGTTGAACGTTTTACACAAGTCACAACTGTTTGCATAATGGTTAAGGTTAGGTTTAGGTATAGGTTTTACTGAGCTTATATTTAGGTTTAGGGGCAGGCCCGGATATAACATTACCCAATTGGGGGGGCAGGCGAAAATGGGCCATACCATTTTCATTCATATTCTTTAGTTAGTTAGTAGCAGTACTACTAGTGTTTCAAATCATTTTAATTATAAGCACTTTAATTTGAAATATCTTTGAAATATGGGTTGTTTTGCCTGCCATCATGTTGGGTGGGGCAGTCAGGGCATTTAGGGGGTCATTGCCCTGTCATGCCCATGCCTAGATCCGGCCCTGGTTCGGGGTTACCGTTAGGTTTAGTAGGGAAAGCGGTTGACTGTTAGGCAAAACGGTCGCAATGTCCGTCGTGGTTCGAGGCTAGCTAGCTTTCGTCTCTCTCTCCCTCTCTCCTTCCCAACTCTGCAGAGAACTGAGTCGTCCACTCTTGTAAAAGTGGGTAATCCACACCGGGCTCAGGCTATACAGGCTACAGCAGGGGTCAGCAACCTGCGGCTCCTGAGCCGCATGCGGCTCTAGAACACAGCCCTAGTGGCTCAGTGGCTGTAGCATTATTACATTATTACATACACACACTGGGGTGATCCACACCAAAATAATATAAACATTTCAGTCACCCAAAACGTGTTGCGCTGTCTGACAGTTTCCAGTTATCCTCCAAAGTCCCAGCAATGCCTTTTAGTCCTCTGTTGTAGACACCAGGTTGAGCTTAATAGCTACAATACTATACATGTGAGGCAATCGAATCCTGTCGCCCCTTACAGAGGACACCTGTAGCTTTCCAATGATATATCATTTGTGGGGGTGTGACCATGTGACATCACCTTTCCCTGGATTTCAAAATGGCATCCATCACAACAAACACATTTTATGGAAGAAGGAAGGGTAAGCTATTTAAAATATTTTTCAATCTTATATTTTGATTGTATTTAGTAAATAAACATCTAAGGAGTATTTTTAGTGCGTTTTCAGAGTTGAATTTATTTATTTTCAGGGGATAAAACACTAATTGATTGATGTCCCCCGTAATGGACATCAGGACTAACACTTTTTATTTTCACATGTATTTAGAAAATCAGCCTCTCTCAGAGTGTGAGAGGCTTCTCAACAGAATCGTTGATGGAGATTCAGACATAGACCTTTCAGAAGATGAGACTCAAGAGATATCGGTTGACCCAGGAGTGGTTGGTGCAAATGAGGACCAAGATGCAAATGAGGACGAAGATACAGATGAAGATGAAAGTGATGAAGATGCAGAGCCAGAGGAAGTTGACCAAGACACAGTGCCAGCTCAAGTGCGCCGTCCTCTATGGGCCAGAACCAACACGTAGGTTTTTTTTTTTTTTTTTTTTCAAAATTAAAGCTGTTTAAAGTTAATAAAAAAATAATTAATTAATAAAAAAAAACACATGGTCATTAATTAATTTTTCATTAATTCAACTCAACTCAATTCATTCATTCATTCATTCAACAAAAAAATAAAATAAGTAAAATAACAAACATTTCATTCAATTGTTTTGTTCTTTGGGTTTTGTCTTTCTCTTAGGTTCATGCCTGTGTTGGAAGAATACAGAGTTGCAGATGATGGTACCCTAATGAGCCGTATAGACTGGAGCCCACAGCAGTACTTCCAGCAGTACATTGACCAGCAACTAATTGAGACTATGTGCTGGTTCACCAACCAACGCATGGTACAGGATTCAGGCAGCAGTCTGAATACAACACCAGACGAGATGAAAACCTTTTTAGGAATCTCATTGTACATGGCATGCCTTGGATATCCGAGAATTAGAATGTACTGGGCTGCTGAAACAAGAGTCCCGATCATAGCTGATGCCATGACACGAGATCGTTTCTTCAAAATCAGATCTTTGCTGAAAGTGGTCAATGATCTGGATGTGACAGAAGAGGAAAAGAAAAAGGATGTCCTCTGGAAAGTCAGACCAGTTATGAAGAGAGTCCTCCAAGGTTGCCTCAACCTACCCAGGCCAACACAGGTCTGTATTGATGAACAGATGATTCCGTTCACCGGCCGGTGTCCAGTTCGTCAGTTTGTGCCTGGAAAACCAAATCCTACAGGATTAAAGGTGTTCGTTCTTGCAAGTCCAGGTGGCCTAGTCTTGGACTTTGAAACCTACATGGGAAAGAACACCTTTGCTCAAGTCCAAAATATGGGAATAGGTGGTACGTCAGTCATGCGTTTGACAGAGACAGTACCCAGAGGAGCACTGGTCTACTTTGACCGGTATTTTACCACCATCGGTCTTCTGGATGCTCTTAAGGAAAGGGGCCTCTCTGCAACAGGAACAATTCAGAAGAATCGAATGCCAAAAGAGTGCCGCCTCATTGATGACAAGGCAATGAGTAAAAAACCAAGAGGGACATCAGAAATGGTTGTTCGGAGACCTGATGACATTGCAGTCACTAAGTGGATGGACAACAAGCCTGTTGTCATGGCATCAACCGCCCATGGGATTGAGCCTGAGGATACCTGTAACAGATGGTCAAAAAAAGAAAAGCGGCATGTCCAAGTCAAAAGACCGGCAGTGGTTGCAGAATACAACGGCAACATGGGAGGTGTTGACCTTTGCGATCGAATGCTCAGCTTCTACAGAATGTCCAGCCGCACCAAGAAGTGGACCGTTCGTACCATGCTGCACTTCATTGATTTGGCCGCCACCAACTCATGGCTTCAATACAGAGAAGACAGATTGGCCTTGCGACGACTTCCAACACGAGGGTCTCTACCTGCAAAGAAGCCTCAACAGTACCTGGAGTTCAAAATCCTCTTGGCTAAGGAACTAATAACCCAGGGACAGACAGGTCAACAAGATCAGAGCACAGAGGGAGAGACAAGTGATGAAGAATACTCCCTGCCAAACAAGAGGAAAATGAAGCCCCAGCCAAGTGAGACCACAAGGAAGTATGGTGCAATCCATTTGCCCGAAATGGTCGACCAGCAAAATGCATCCAGATGCAGAAGGCCAGGGTGCAAGGGCAAAACATATGTGAGATGTGTGAAGTGCCAAATGTTCCTCTGTATCTCAAAGAAATCACAATGCTTCCTCCAATACCATAAGTGAAGAGACTTGAGGATACCCTCGCCCAACTTCAACATTCTGGGCTGCTAAATGAAGCCATTTTATGTTTTTGTTTTTCACTTCGTTTTGTTTTTCATAATACTCAGGCCTCCAAATGTTTTTCTTTCTCTTCTCTCCCGTGCAGTAGTTCTGAAATGGTATAGCGTTGCTTCCATTACCTTTTGAATAGCACATTGTAACTCAGGTCTGTTTTACTAAGCGTGATGTTGGATTAGCTCTGGCGTTTGAACCGACAAATGCATTCCGCATGGTTTTATGCACTGTCTATACCAGTGGTTCCCAAAGTAGGGTTCGGGGACCCCCAGGATATTTCTTTAAGAAAATTTGATCAGCAAGTATTTGTTGCTGAGTGTTTCATCCCAGATGATGTTGTCAGTCTTTTTTTCATTTCAAAAAGAGTCAAATGGAGTTTTGAAAAGTTGGCTTTATTTTGTAGTTTGAAGTCCCGCTGTCCACTATGTTGGACGTGTTGTAACAAGGTAATAAAGTTGAGTTGAATTTTTTTTTTTTTTTAAATGTGTTCTTTACCACCCCAACACTTAATTTATCCAAGTAAATTAAAATTTGCAAAACATTTTTTTTCCTCTGGACTCAGGAGGTTAAAGTAGCACTTGGCCATGTCAAAAAAGCCCAGCAGTTATCAGAGGTGGAGCTTTCAATCTGAACCACCCATTTTCAAAGGTTTACTCAGTTTACTATGTCATTAATATACCTTAGAGATGTTGTGTGGACTAGAAATGGAGTTCTGTAAAACTCCTTTATTTTTTATTTTTTAGAAACTCCATTTCTGAAGAAAGGTTGTGTTTCACCATGTTAATGATTTTTCTTTGAGGACCTTTTTTTTCCTGAGAGTGTGTTCCATTTGCACACTCTCAGGAAAAAAATAAAAAATAAAATGCGGCTCCAGACAGATTTTGAATTTAATTTTGGGTCGAAAATGGCTCTTTCAACATCTTGGGTTGCCGACCCCTGGGCTACAGGCTCGCATCTGTTATGTATACACTGTTCTGTACTGTAAAGATCTCAACGGGCCTGAAAATGAAGGCCCGGCCCTAACAGTTCAGGCCCTAGGCCCTACCCGGCCCTACTAAATGGAATAGATTTTAGGCCCTACCCGGCCCTAAACTGTCGGGGTTGGGCAAAATTTGAGAATTCGCCACAGATTAAAATTGAAATGGCAATCAGCACCATCTTCATAATAGGTAAATACAGAAAATAACTATTATTCTTACTATATTAAAATAATTCAATATAATTTATATTATTTTTTCATGGGGCCCGAGGCCCTACCCGGCCCTATTGATTAGGATAGATTTCCGGCCCTAAATGTTGGGTCGGGCCTGTTCGGGTTCGGTTCTGGTCGGGTTCGGGCAGAGTTTGAGAACTCTACTGTACTGTACCCAGCAAAGCCAGCCACCGACCAGGGGCGGATCTAGGCATGGGCATGAGGGGGCAATGCCCCTAAATGTCTGCCCCACCAAACATGGTGGCATGAAAAACAACTCTAGATATTTCAAGTGCCTACAGTTAAAATAATTTGAAACACTACTACTGCTACTAACTACTGTAACTACAGCTCTGTCGCCACTAAACCAACAGCATTTCATCATTGAAAACAGAAAACTCTCTGAGTCAGACCTTTAGCTTTGCAGTCTGTTGCAACTTCAACAACAACTGATGTTATTATTGATGCTTTACTTGGCTAATTAAAGTCCTGTAACTGAAAATGGTATGGGGGCGACTTCATCGCCCGCGGCGCGAAGCCGTCCCCATAGCATTTTCTCCTGCTGCCCCAATTGGGAAATGTTACATCCGTCCCTGCAACCGACCTATCAAAAGAGCCCGGTCTGGTCTGTTCTCGTTCTTGTTCTGGCAGAGTGTTACCTCCTCTGCCAGAACCAGAGCATTTCCAGTACAAAGGAAAAGAACAGGGGCTGCCATTACGGCTCACTTTTCAGCCCCGGACACACAATTCACCAGAGGTTTGTTAGCAGGAGCGGAGGGAGCTGGGTATGCAAATCACTGTTATTTCAAAACCACATGCGTATGGTTGTGTGTGAGAGAGAGAGACTGTCCTCTGCTCTGCTTTGTCCTACACGTCTTCTCTAAATGAACGTCGGTACAGAGCAGGTAGCAGCTAGTGGATTGCTAAAGGATTTCCTGCCTATCGCTCCTTTGCTTGGCGACTAAGCCGTCTGCATGCTAATAACGTCGGCTGCATTAAACCGCAATTTACCTGGGCCTCAGTTAGTCAAAGGAGCCACAAGGACGGTCGCTCTGTCTGTCTGTCTCCCTGGTTTCATGTTGGACAGACAGACAGAAAGAGAGAGACAGCGAAATCCATTCGTGACCGCGTTTTACAACTGTCACAAACGTTTGGCATAACAGTCGCGATCCTTTTGCATAACAGTAAACATAACCTTTACATAAGTAAAACCTATGCCGAAACCTAAGCTTAACCCTTGACCATTATGCAAACCGGCGCAACGGCTAATGCAAAATGGCCGTGATTGTTTTGCAAAACGTTACCAGTTAACACTAGCCTGCCTGAAAAAAGTGGCTAGAATTAGCATTTGCTTAAATTTATGTTTAGATTTTTTTCTCAGAAAATTTGGTGATGATGATGATGGTCATTGAAGGAGAACCCTCTGAAAGCTTCATGGGCAAAGATAAACAACTTGAAAACATCCCAAAAACGGTCGGAATGACCTCTCAGGCATCCTAGTGTTAAAGCGTTGCGGTCTCAACTGGATGTTGTGCCTCCTGAATCGGAGGCTTTAAAAAAAAAACAACACTGAAGGAATGACCCTTCCAAGAAAAACAGAAGACTCTGGACGACAGCATACATCAAGATCAATTTAATGTAACATTGACAAAGAAAGGGAGAGAGAGAGAGGAAAAGAGCAGATATAAATGAATCAGGAATGATTACTTGGAATGAGCCTCTCTTACCATACGCTGGTATTACAATATCATAAGTAGGACAATCTGGGCTACTGCCAGCCGTCCTCCTGACTGCTTTCATTATTACTACCGACTTGGTACATTTCTGAAGCTCGTTGTGGCTATTTTTTTACTCCCCTCTTAGCAGAAATAGCAGTTAGTTCTAGCACCGGCTGCACAACTAAATATGAATCGGAGCTTCATAAGTCACGCATCACAACGCCACTGCGTTTGCCTTTCAACGACAAAAATTACACCAGACACGAGGTGGAGGCAAATGTCTGACTAACAGGAATAGACAGGATAGCAGATGATCTAACCGATGATACCATATTGGATGTGGCGCGTCCGCGTGGTGTTCATTTTTGATCGACCGCCTAGAAGTCTGATTTCTCTGCGATTCAACAAATTAGACGGAGAGATGCATCTGCCGGCAGCAGGTCACTCTCTATCGCTTCTGAAAAACCGACAACACAGATGGGCTTACATCCCACGCTAGAGCGTTGTGTGATTTGCTTGAAACGATGCCCTCTGCTCCCACTAATAAGGGCGACATGTGGCTCGGCGAGCAAAACCGACAAATAAATAGCATGTGACTATTGGCGACGATTCTGGGAAATCATTCAGCGCGTTGACGAATTTAACGGGAATCTTTTCCGACACGCAGGCTGCTCTCCGCCGGGGGTTCAGTCCGTCTGCAGCCGCCGGTGTTCACCAAAGTGCTGCACTTAATTAAACTAATTCCTGTGCAGCGATGAGTACGGCGCAAACATAAAAAAAAAAAAAAACTACCTTGGGAGCGTCCCCAGCCTTTTGCTGAGACATATTGTCTAGATGATGATGATGATGACAACCTGGTGACATTTTGTCTGGCATTTAGGAAGAGAGTTTCCAACCGAAGCATGAAGCATTTGACACACTTAGGTACACATAATAGTCTCTCTTTTCATTTAAAGGAAACTGAGCAGATTTAGGGGTCTCTCTACACCAGGGGTTTTCAACCTTTTTCATACCAGGGCCCACAAAAGGGAATAAAGATTTATTTTGCTTTTATCCACAATTCCAGGCTGGATTTTGGAGAGAACAAAACAGTCAAACATACAGATCAAAATGACTATTAATCTTCTCCATTCTCTAGTTGTGTAGACTTGGGCTAATACAGATGATGAATATTTTAACTCTTGAGAGTGCAAGCATGAAACCAAATTGGTTTCATTTTTACGGTCTCAAAGTGTTCTAGTTAACAAACTTCCCATAATTTAGCCTGGGGACCACCTGGAACTCTCTCAAGGACCACTGGTTGAAAACCCCTGCTCTACACTCTCGTGTGTGTGTGTGTGTGTGTGTGTGTGTGTGTGTGTGTGTGTGTGTGTGTGTGTGTGTGTGTGTGTGTGTGTGTGTGTGTGTGTGTGTGTGTGTGTGTGTGTGTGTCACTCTGTTCCCCTCTCTCTGTCGAGAGTGGTTGTATAACAGTTTTATCAGGAGCAGCAGAAAAAGGCATTGATCTTATTTTAGCCGGCGGATCATAATGTGCAGATCTGTATTTTTGGAAGGTTGGAAGCCCCCAGCCTCTCTCTCTCCCTCTCTCTGTCTCACTGTGACTCTCTCTCCCCCTTGTACAAAATGGGACAGCCTTTGTCTGCGGCTACAGATCAGGGTTCCCTCTCTGAAAGACACAAAGAGAGAAAAGAAAAGAGAAAGAGAGAGAGAGAGAGAACACGGCCGTCAAGCACTGCCTTTTGCCCCGAATCTCACTGTTTCATGCCAACATTTCTACCACAGATGCTTTTCGGTGGTGTTTTTTTTGTGTGTATGTATGTCCGTGTGTGTGCTGTGCACGATTGCACGTGTGCAAAAGGAGTGAGTGCAATTCCTGGCATTAGCATGGCCGCTGATGTTCCCAGCAAACACGTTCTGGACCGGGATGAATTAGTGACGTCCTGATTGTGTCCAGATCAAGACAATCCAAGACTAGTCAAATCTGTCCCAGAATATCACCTGATTTCAACCAACACAAATCCTTTCCACTAACAGGGGTTGACACTAAGGTCTCCGAGTCAGGTTCTACTTGCCCTCAGGTCATGGTCACTTGCCCCCCAAAAATATATTGTAAATTTTGCATTTAAGTTTACTTCCTACTTGGGTGCTTTGACAAAGAGGGTTCCAGGTGGTCCGCAGCTAAGAGGTTAACCAGATGTAACTCTTGAGAACGTAAAAATGAAACCAAATGGACCCTTGCGGGTCCATTTGGTTTCATTTTTACACTCTCAAGAGTTAAAATTCATCATCTTAATTAGCCCATAGTGGTCACAGACTCAGTGGTCCCTGACCCCAGCAAAATGATAGTTTGGAACCAAATGAACCTGGGAGAGAGATAGAAGAGATAGCTAGAAAGCAGGGAAAGACACAGAGGCAGAGTGCAATGACTGCCTTCAAGACAAATTTATCTTGTGTTGTGTTATAGTGCACTAAGTCGCACACTTGCCCGATCGGGCAACCAGGTAGCAGTCTTCACTTGCCCCACCATTTTTTTTTACTTGCCGCGGGCAAGCAGGCAAGTGTTAGTGTCAAGCCCTGCCACTAAGGACAGAGAGAGTCAGATTGAGGCCAGGCTAACTTAAATCAATCGTAATTAGTCGGATCTAGTCCAGAATAGCTTAGCTATACCTATCTGGCCCAGTGTTGAACGGCAGTGGAGTGACTGGAGGACGTTACAGTGATGACTCCCCTCCGATTTATCCAGGGATGTCCATCCTTAGTGCATCTTTCAGATTTGACTAGTTTTGGTTTGCCTTGATCTGACCACAATCAAGACGCCGTCACTATTCTCTGTCCATCCCTGATCCTTACCGTGTTTCCTGCTTTGGTATTGGTTAGGGGCCTATGGTAAGGGTTTGGTTAAGTTCAGGGTTAAGCTATAATACCAGCGTCTGTTTTTGCGGCATCTGCCTCCTGCCGGGAAAAGCACTCGCTCTTGCTCTCTCTCGCAATGTGTTCATTGTGCATGTGTTTGCGTGTACTCGCGTGTGCGTGTTGTGTGTGTGTACATGCGTGCATGTGTGCGTGCACTCGCCTAAAAACACGGCTTCATTGACTTATCTGGGGAGGATACTACAGACCCTACGGATTAAATATTAGAAGAAAGATCATCACAAACCTTAACTAGATCAGTGCTCAGTAGATTGCATACTTGAAGGCCATGGCCTATTTGTGCATGAGCGAAGCAAGCTAATACTCATGACTTTAGTTTTAAACGTCTCTTATTTACCTCACAATTACATCACCATTACATCACTCAAATACATCACCCACCGAACGGGGTGATTGGAGTGGCCCGAGGGTTGACGGCCGCTGACCACCGCACGCCGACCGCTTAAAAACTGTTTTTACGCCGTTATCGTGGTGCTCGTGGATTTCCCGTTAGATTACTCCCGCCGGTCACGACGACGGCTCGTATCACGACGAAATGTAGATTCCATTCTTTAATCCAACTATTAGTCCGAGCGCATCGTCTGATGATGATCCCGTTGCTCACTTTCATTTGGAACAGAATTGCGGCGACAACTTTTTTTTTTCCTCTCTTTCACACCCATTCAATCCAATGCATTCAAACGCCTCTCCTCCGGTTTGCCCCCTGAATGTCGTGAGCGCATGGGTAAATCAACCAACGCTAGACGGCTCTTCCTGACTTGTGACCCGGATGTTTTTGCTCAGATCGCCAGAAGACCGGTTAGCCAAGACAACAGAAACAGCACATCCTGTTTAGGAGATCTGAGCTTCAAAATAAGGGTTTTTACCGAATTTACTTGATTGAGCCGTGGCACCTACCGAGGAAACCCACGATCACGCGAGGCAGTTATTGTGTTAACTTAGGCCCGCTCCGCTCACCCAAGTGATAAAACATTGGTTCTTGTGCTGTGAGTTCTCACTGTTATGTGTGTGCGCAGCCTGCAGTGTGGGTGAGAGACACGGCAAAACGAAAATGAGGCCATTTTTGGGGACTAAAAAAAAATAAAAATGGGCTGAATGACTGAGGGATGCTCTTTTAGAGAGAGAGAGAGAGAGAGAGAGAGAGAGAGAGAGAGAGAGAGAGAGAGAGAGAGAGGGGGAGAGAGGGACAGAGAGAGACAGAGAGAGACAAGAGGTATAAAAGGTCTTTTCATGTGCTCTGTGCTGTTCACTGATAGCTGGGTCTAAACTAAGACCCTCGCATGGGGGGGATCCGAGCACCCAGGGACCCCCCATACCAGGCCACACAATGAGAGGGAGGAGGAGGGCTGTCCATGGGGGTCTCCAAGACAGACACACACACACACACACACACACACACACACACACACACACACACACACACACACACACACACACACACAGGGGCGGATCTGGGCATGGGCATGGGGGTGGAAATGCCCAGTCTGCCCGACCAAGCACGCAAAACAACCCAAGGTATTTCAAATGAAAGTGTTTATAGTGAAAATGATTTGAAACACTACTACTGCTACTAACTAACTACAGCTGTGTCACCACTAAACCAACAGCATTTCATCATTGAAAACCGAAAACTCTCTGAGTCAGACCTTTAGCTTTATGCATGCTGCGTGTCTGTTGCAACTTCAACAACAACTGATGTTATTATTGGTGCTTTACTTGACTAATAAGTCCTGTAACCGCAAATGACCCAACTTAGTGGCCTTGTGGTTAGGGTGTCCGCCCAGACTGGGAGTCCGGGGTTCGATTCCTGGCCGAGTCATACCAAAGACTCAATGCCTCCTGCTTGATACTCAGCATCAAGGGTTGGATTGGGGTTAAGAGCCTGTGTCATACTAGCGTCATGTCCAGAGGGTGTACTTGTACATCAAGCTGCCTCACGCTACAGAAACAGGAGATAGGCTCCTGCCCTATGGGCCTCATGCCTAGCCTCATGACATCATGGCTAGGCAAGGCTTACGTTCGCGCCACGCGCGCTGAAGTCGCCCAAATACCATTTTCTCCTGCCCCCCCCAAATGTTACATCCGCCCCTGACACGCACGTGCGTGCGTGTGTGCATGTGTGTGCGTGCGCGCACGCACACACACACACACACACACACACACACACACACACACACACACACACACACACACACACACACACACACAGGAGCAGTGAGTGAGTGTGTGACAGATTAGTAGTGTATAATGGGATTGGCAGGCTGCTGGTACCAGGCCTGTAATCAAAGCCACACAGTGACTGATAGAGAGGAGAAACAGGATGTGGAACAAAGAGGGCAATGAACTGATCCTGTCATTACAACCCTGATCTGAGACAAACACCATGTTCTGACACAGGCCTGGACCTGGACGTGTGTGGGTGTGTGGGTGGGTGGGTGCGTGTGTTGGTCGGTCTGTGTGTGTGTGTGTGTGTGTGTGTGTGCGTGTGCGTGTGTTGGTCGGTCAGTGTGTGCGTGTGTTGGTCGGTCAGTGTGTGCGTGTGTTGGTCGGTCAGTGAGTGCGTGTGTTGGTCGGTCAGTGAGTGTGTGTGTTGGTCGGTCAGTGTGTGCGTGTGTTGGTCGGTCAGTGTGTGCGTGTGTTGGTCGGTCAGTGTGTGTGTGTGTGTTGGTCGGTCAGTGTGTGTGTGTGTGTGTGTGTTGGTCGGTGAGTGTGTGTGTGTGTTGGTCGGTGAGTGTGTGTGTGCGTGTGTTGGTCGGTGAGTGTGTGTGTGCGTGTGTTGGTCGGTGAGTGTGTGTGTGCGTGTGTTGGTCGGTGAGTGTGTGTGTGCGTGTGTTGGTCGGTGAGTGTGTGCGTGTGTTGGTCGGTGAGTGTGTGCGTGTGTTGGTCTGTGTGTGTGCGTGTGTTGGTCTGTGCGTGCGTGTGTGTGTGTGTGTGTGTGTGTGTGTGTGTGTGTGTGTGTGTGTGTGTGTGTGTGTGTGTGTGTGTGTGTGTGTGTGTGTGTGTGTGTGTGTGTGTGTGTGTGTGTGTGTGTGTGTGTGTGTGTGTGTGTGTGTGTGTGTTGGTCGGTAAGTGTGTGTGTGCGTGTGTAGACTGTCTGTGTGTTGGTGAGTGTCTGAGTGTGTGTGTTGGTGTGTGTCTGAGTGTGTGTGTGTGTGTTGGTATGTGAGTGTGAGAGTGTCTGTCGGTGAGAGTGAGTGTCTGTGTGTGGGTCGGCCGGTAAGTGAGTGTGTGTGTGTGCGTGCGCGCGCGCACTGCATGTGCTAGTTAGTCATCCAGCTAGTTAGTTCTAGAATATACACAGTGACTACCATATTTTCTGTCAGCTTTGCGTCCAAATCCCTTTTGTGGCCCCCCTTCCCCCTCCCCTCCCCCTCGGCCCTTCTTCTTGTTGTGCATTGGAGTCACGCCTGCCTGGTCATGCACAGCATGTAAACACACCACTGATTGTTTGGTTTTCTGCCTGAGTGTCTGGGTTAAACTAGAACGTGAGCAGCTCTCACTCCTGCAGCTCACCACTGAAGTGCACTGCACACTATGATGATGGTGTGTAGAGAACAGTGTTGCCAACTGGCAGAATAGAAAATGGACTAGTGGCACTTACAAAATGCACTAGAATGTGCTAGAGCAGGGGTTTTCAACCTTTTTGATGCCAGGGACCACCATTTATTCAGAATTTGAGCCACGGACCACCACTTGAGGACATTTTAGCCCCACAGACCCCCAAAACTAAAGATTTCTTTTGCTTGTGTCCATCTTCTAGTTGTGTAGACTTTGGCTAATTCACATGATGGATATTTTAACTCTTGAGAGTGTAAAAATGAAACCAAATGGACCCGCCAGGGTCCATTTGGTTTCATTTTTACGTTCTCAAGAGTTACATCTGGTTAACCAACTTAGCTGGGGACCACCTGGAACCCTCTCAGGGACCACTGGTGGTCCCCGGACCACCTGTTGAAAACCCCTGTGCTAGAGCAGTGGGTTTTGACCATTTTCATACCAGGGCCACTATTTATTCTGCATTTTAGCCACAGAGGACCAGTATTTGATGTTGAGTTTAGTCTCCCAGACTAATTGAGGAGAAATAACTGACAAAACGTTGGTCAAAAAAGCAATTCCTCTACATTTTCTAAAGGTGTAGGTTAGATTCTTGAAAATTAGGTAATTCAGATGTTTACATATACCTGTAGTTTAAGTCTTGAGAGTGTAAAATGAAACTGGTTTCATTTTACACTCTCACAGGGTTACAGATCTATAAACGTCCACTTGGTTAACGATGTTCATTTCTAGGAAGGAAGGAGGACTCTATCAAGGAAGGAGGAAAATGGTGAAAATCGAGGGTTTTATCTCTGGCGCGTGTCAACCAATTTCACCCCAACTCACCAGCAAAAAAGCACTAGATTTTCCGCCAAAATTTTCACTAATTTTGGTGCTAGGTGGGTTCTGGAAAAAAAAGCTAAATAGCGACACATTTGCCAAGTTGGCAACACTGAGAGAAAGGGAGAGACAGAGAGGGAGAGAGAGAGAGGCGGGGGAAATAAAACAAAGGAAAAGAAATGAGAGGAAAACGATTTTAGAGAGACAGAGAGAGAGAGAAACTAACCTTTACAGAAGCAAGAATGCAGCTCAATTTTCTGTTGAAGCATCCTCTGCATTTTGCTTCCCGAAGCTAAAAGGGGGAGTATGGCTGGGTGTTCTGCAAAGAGAAAAGACACGTGTATATTGGGTTCGTGTACGCAGTGAAATCCAGAGTGTTTTGCTTTTTTAGCCTCTGAGAGTGAACAAAATGGAGCCATGAATGGACTTCACAAGTAAGGCTTCACGATTAACCGAAATCAAATTGAAATCGAGGTTTCAGAATTTGGACAATGTAAAAAAAATATATATATATATGAAAATTGTGGTTTCCCCTTTCCTATAGCACAGTGGTTTTCAACTTTTTTCATACCAGGGCCCACTATTTATTCTGCGTTTTAGCCACGGACCACCATTTGATATTGATAGTCTCTCGGACCCCAGAGTAACCAAAACTACGTATTATCCAGTTTGTATATGTATATATTAGGGGTGTTGAATGATTAAAATTTTTAATCAAATTAATCACACCTTCAAAATTAATTTAATCATGATTAATCACCATTCGGACTATTTCGGACAATATGCCATGTTTTCCTGTGTATCGTTGCGGAAATGGAAAGACAGTGGGCTATTCAACTAAATTGTTCAGGAGTCCGCATTGCCAAAAACCCAAGGGGCCCGGGGGCCAGACTGCCACAGAGACTACTCTCTACCATGACACATGTGTACACACACAGCCACATTTTTTAAAGTATTTCACTTTTAAAATGCTCCATTTATAAGAAAAGTGCAATGTGCATCTGGTCTTTCTAACATGCAGCATATTTGAACCAAATCAAAATACAAGTTTATAGTGCAGCTTATGAAAAGGTTGTTCATATCTGCACAACAGCAGCAAATCACAACATCTAAGGCACACTTATTGTGCTCTCTCTTTAATTCTCAAAAGGCTTGCAACAGGGGACAGGACTAGCCTACACACAGGCAACTAATGACAGTGATGGCACATGTTTGACTGGCCAGTGGCCATAGAATAGGGCCCACCACGTTCATTTCATCAAGACAGACAAATACAAATATTCACTAATGCAACGCCAAAAGCAGAAAATCATAGTAGAGGTAAACAGGGAAAGAAATAGAAATCTACCTCCTGCAGCCAGCATGCACTCGACTCTTCATCATCTCTGGGTGTTTTTTTTTTTCTTCTTGACAATAATCCATGCAACAGTGGCGTCTCTTACCATCGGATTATTTTGCGACAGCATTGACTTGGTTACAGAGCAATACGTCTGCTTGCGCTCCCTATGGAGTTTCAATTTAGCCATTATTTCTCGGTCCACTCGTTATTAAACTGGCGATTTTCTGAATCAACTTTTCTTCTAAGTTTCGATGGCGACGCGGCTAAACAAACACACGATTCATTCATTTGTTCATTCATTCATTCACACCACAATAGTTGGGAGTGATCCGAAAGAGCTCCGTGTTTGGTTTGTAACTTTGTTTACATCTCACTTCACGTGGAGGAAGTAGAACTCCTCTGGAAGGGAAGTGGAAGGGACCATAGAGACTAGTGACAGACTAGCGACATTGAGGGGTCACAGAACAGAGCGTGCGCTGCTATTCATTTAGCTGTACTCATGCTCAGTGGAAATGAAGAGCAGCCGCCATTAGACCATTCCATGGAAGTGAACGGAGATGTCAGGCCACCAGTTTAGTAGCCCTGATATACTCGCTCGAGCCCATAGACTGACTCCAATGCATTCCGCAACTTTGTCCCTATTTGTTGTCCCCCTTTGATAGAGTCGCCAGCGAGTGGAATCACATCCGAGACAGAGCGTGCGCACGCACGCGCGTGCGCACGCGCGTGCATGTGCGTTAATTGCGTTAAAAGATTTAACGCAAACAACGTAGAATTTTAATCAACGCCGTTAACGCGTTAAAAATCAACACCAGTAGTAAATATATATGTGTATATATATATATATGTGTATATGTATATGTATATGTATATATATGTATATATATATATATATATATATATATTTCTTAATGTGTAGATTCTTGAAAATTAAGTAATTCAGATGTTTAAATATAATTTAACTTTAGGATCTCAAGAGTTACAGATCTACAAAGGTCCATTTGGTTACCAACTGTCCCATCATTTAGCCTAGGTACCACCTGGAATCCTCTGAGGTACCACTGTTGGTCCCCAGACCACTGGTTGAAAACCAGTGCTATAGCACTTTTACGGTAGAACTGTCACACTCACTGCCTAGTGCCTACCTTACCGTAAAAAAGTGTTGTTTTAGTGTTAAATAAGAAAAGAAAAAATGCAATGTGTTCCGATGTTTACTTCAAGCAAAGGCAGTCCAAGACTCCAATAAGAGAAAATAAATACTTTTTTTTTTTTTTTTTGGGGGGGGGGGGGGGGGGGGGGGGGGGGGGGGGGGGGGGGGGTATACTATTTGAATGTTCATTACAAGAAGGAAAAGTGAGTTTTGCACTTTACATCCATCATTGTTTTTCTATAAAACCACCCTATTTTCTGTAGGAGATGGAGAATCAAACAAAAACATGGGGAGAAAAAAATAAAATCTAGGTTTCAGAGAGAAAAATCAAGGTTTTAATTGCATTTTAAAAGGCAAAATGGTGAAGCCCTACTTCTAAGCGTCCCCTTCCTCGGTTCCATTTTCACCCCCTCCCCAGGTTAACCCAACACTCCAGATTTTACAATGTTGTAAAGCGCTGATAGAATCCACAAACTTCAGTTCTAGGGATTAATAATCTTTCAATATCATTTCTGCTCTGATGATCTGCTGTCTAAACATCTATAGTACCATCTCTGGAGAATATAAGGGGAAATCAATGGGCTTATACAGTATCTGTACAATCTATAGCCATTTGAACCTGGAATTTTCTACCAACTGTGCAAAGGAGGGAATGCATGTCGAATCAGAGAGACGGCAAAATACATTTGCTAACACAACGGCCGTTGTGGCGGTTTTATAATCATTGCGACCACTTTGCATAACAGTTGGCCGCTTTGCATAACAAGTCGCGACCATTTTGCATAACAGTCGACCGTTTCCCTACTAAAACATACAACATAACCTCAGTAAAACCTATACCTAAACCTAACCCTCGACAGTTGAAAAACGGTCGCGGCTTGTTATGCGGTCGCGAATAGATTTCATCCCTCCTGATTATTTTAGGGTGAAGCGAGCGGTGCTCCTTACCTTGACAGGCTGGTTTTAAAAGAGAAAATAAAAATGAAGCCCACACTCACTCGGTCAACTTCTTTACCCCACATTGGAACGCCTGAGGTGAAGCTGTTGGGATTTGGGTGTGGGGGTGGGAATAGCTTTTATATCTATATAAGCAGGCGGAACAACCTTGGGAAGCCCCATGTGGTCTAACCTTCACCAGGTGTGAGCGTCGTCATTGTCCCCAGCCCACCACCCGTTTTTTATTTATTTTATTTTTTTCCAACACATTAGTCTCTGCTTCTATTCAAAGTCATGGCCGCCAAGCACTGGGTAGAATGCAAGCGGAGTAACAGAGAGGGATGGGTCCGCTGTCGGTCGCAGTGTGAACGGTGGTGGTGGTGGCGGTCGGTGAGGTGGGGTGAGGTGGGGTAGGGGGGGAGTCGACTCGATCGAATGAATACAAATTGGGTGATCAACCTGTCATGGAGTGCTGGACTGCTGACTGTGTGGAGACTTAACTCCGCTCCATGATTAGCATAGCGCCCGTCGTTCAGCGCCGTACGGTCTCTCTCCCCTTGACAGGGGCAACGGAAAATAAATAAAGAATAAGAAATGATAGGATGATGCGGGTTGTTAAGTTTCTCTTTGTGAGGATGCTGACCCGAGGCGGCGGAGAGTAGACTATACCCGTATACACGTTTATTGCCTTGGTGTCTATATTTGTTGTTTTCCAGAAGACCCCCCCCCCCCCTTGGTCGGTCGGTCGATCGGTCATCCGGAGCGGACAGGAAAATCCACCTCGTTTAACGAGAGAGAGCGTTGGCCATACATTACACGTGTCTTTCACACACCGCAGGCTGTGTTTTTTTTTGTGGTTTTAAAAGTGTGTGTGTGCACGCTTGATGTGGTGGACTGTCTGGCGTCCCGCCCGGCCCTTTAACTCCTAGGTTAAACGTGTAGTATACTGTGTTAGGCAGGTGCATGGCAGAGGAGCCGCGCTATAAAACAAACCATTAGCAAGTCTGTATATCAAAGCAGCGAAATGTGGTTTATTCTACTTCCTTCTTCTGTCACTGACTTTCCTCTTCAGTAGAAGAAGAGCAGCTTGATTTGTAGCACAGGGGAAGCTGCCTGCTACTTGAGGCGCACACTGTGTGGAACGTGAATGTTGTGTCGTCTGCGTTTGTGTTATGTGCAATAGTGCATTTGTGCGCCTGTGTGTTGTGTGTGTGTGTGTGTGTTTGTGTGCACATGTCTGTGTGTGTCGGTGTGTGTGAGTGTATGGTGTGTGTGTGTGTGGCAGTTGCACGTGTGTGCACACATGCTGAACCATATTTGTGCATGCATATTTGTGCGCCCTAAAGTGCAACTTTTTTGTTGTTTTTTTTCCCAACCAAGGTTCATGGTTTAAATTATTATTAGAGAATGTAAAAGATGGCTGTTAATTGTATTACATTCCTTGCATTGTTTAGTTTTAGGGATTTTAGCTATGGGAGGGGGCATTCAAACATGTTCCTAAATACATAGTTGTTTACAAGATTTCAAATTGATTTCTTTTCTCTTTTTATTATCTACTACACTCCTAATAAATTACATCTGGCCACAAATGATCTACTGAATGTGACAAACTGCCCTATTGAGCCTCTGGCAGGTATGCACAGATATGGACTGTGGAGTATTTTTTAATCAAATCTGTATTTAGGACCATGTTTGAATGCCCCTCCCATAGCTAAAATCGCTAAAACTACGAAAACTATGCAAGGAATGTAAAACAATTAACACCAATTAACACCCATCTTTTGCTTTCTCTAATAACAACCTGAAAAGTTGATCAACCTTAGTTGAGGGGGGAAATAAAACAAAGTTGTGCTTTAAAGGGGAATTCCACCCATTTTCAAGATTTTCCTGAGAGCATACAAATGGAACCAAATGGACGCTACCAGGTCCATTTGGTTTTGTTTGTACACTAAGGAAAAAAAGATTCTAAAAGGAAAATCATTAACATGGTGACACACAACTTTATATCATCAAGTTGTGTTTCACCATGTTAATGTTTTTTTTTTTTTTTTTTTTTTTTTTTTGTCCGATCTCCGTTAACACGGAATGGGGGGGGGGTTATCATGCCCAAACAACATCCCTAAAGTATATTAAAGCGGAACTTCACTCATTTTCAACATAAAAAGTTCCCCAATTTGGTATTTCCTAAAAATGGAGGTCTGACAAAAAAATCATGTTGAAATACATCTGATGACATCAACATGTATATCACCACGTTAATGATTTTTCTTTCAGACCCCTTTTTCCTGAGAGGGTACAAATGTGAACCAAATGGACCCGCTAGGGTCCATTTGGTTCACATTTTGTACCCTCTCAGGAAAATGTTGAAAATGGGTGGAATTCCCCTTTTAACGACATAGTAAAATGTTGAAAATGGGTGGAATTCCCTTTCAGGTGGAAGGGTGTGTGTCTGCGTGTAGTATGTCAGATGTGTCCTCCTCACCCTGGTGGTTTTGATCTTGTTTCCAGAGGAACACATCCATCCAGAGTTGTCAGGGAGAGTCTTGCACTCCTCTCCCTCCAGACAGGGCTCCATCTCACACCACCACTTCCCAATCACAATGGACGCTGCAGGGAGACATGGAGGAGACATGGGGGAGACATGGGGGAGACATGGAGGAGACATGGAGGAGACATGGAGGAGACATGGAGGAGGTTAGAGATCAGTGGTTCACAAACATTATCACGCCAGGACAGTGTTTCCAACTTGCTGTATTTAGCTTTTTTCCAGGCCCACCAAAATTTGTGAAAAACTCATGGGTGGCATTTAATGACATTTCTATCTCTGGGACCCTACATTGATATTGATGAAGTTGTTTTTGCGCCGTTTCGCAGATAATAATAATAATAATAATAATAATAATAATAATAATGAATTTTATTTGTAAAGCACTTTTCATTCGCGGAGAATCTCAAAGTGCTATATAAAACATAATAATCAAAGCAGAGTCATCAGAATTAGAATTAAAAAAATATATAATAAATCCAAACAAACAAACAAAATGACTATACAATATAAATACAGTAGTAGTAGTAGCAGCAGCAGCAGTGCTCTGAAACAAAGTTTCGGAAAGATGCGAACAAGAACGGTGAAGTATGGACGTAATCTGTGTTCGGAGAGTTTTTTTTTTCCTTTTTTCTCGGGAAAATAAATAAATAAATAAAAGTGTGATCTTTCCGACGAAAAGTTCGGACATCGGAGAGAGATAATAACAGTGCTTTACTTTGACCATAAGGCCTGCCTGCCCAAGCACTGCTGGAAGTAAACGTTTGAACACAAACATCCAACACAGGATACACAGAAGAAGGCAGTCGGTTTCTTTTTACTCTGCGTCTAAAAGTAAATTATTGGCAAGTCGTGCGTTCACCTTCTGGTCTCTAGAAGTAGACTAGAGCGTCGTAAACATTATACAACGCTGGCGTTTCCAGCCCTTATCTGAACAACCTACTGAATGCTTGGGCTATTTTTTTTTTATTATAAAGGAATAAGATAAACTTGCATGACGTCAAAGTGTTCTGTTGGCTTTTCGCTGAGGAGAAAGCCCTTTAAGTTTGTCTGGTAAATGCTATGTTTATGATTAGGGATGTTCTGATACTTTATCGGTATCGGAAAAAAAGTATGTTTTGTTTGTCGTATTGGTATCGGCAAATACTGTATGGGTATTGGAAAAGTAGCAGAATTGATGTTTATTTGTCATTATCAGGTGATATTGTTATTGGCAAATATGCCAGTCTAACTACAGATCTGACATAGGGGGTAAGGGGCTGACACACTGGTAGTTAAATAAAAATGTTGGGCCATGTGGAGTTTGTTTTGTGTACATTTCAGTAAGGAGTCTGCTATTCCTGGTTCGTGGACTTCATGTAAGATGTTTTTTTAATACAGTATATATTCTTCTCTGATATCGGTATTTGGTATCGTATCAGCTAACACAGAAATTGTGATTGGATCGGAAAAGGAAAAAAATGGCATTGGGACATTCCATTTATGATGATGATAAATTAGCACAAGTTTGAACCAAATTAAAGCCTCCCAGATTTCGAGTTGTATATTGAGTAGAAAACCGATGGAATGTTGGTCAGAAATATGCATCAGGCATAGGGAGTTGACCTGCAGTCAGCGAATACTTAACCAAACTGTATAATGTGGGGGAAATAATGACAGTTTCTGCCCTCCTAATCAGGTACTTCTTTATCTTAGTTAAAACATGTTCGCTTGAATCCTTCTCTAACGTTTTGACATTTACTGATTCAATATTCAGATATTTGATATTTGACTTAAATTAAAGTCACATCGAAGCAAAGAAATGAGAAACCATCTGGGGTTTTAACGTAGGTTTACACAAAAGTAGATGTTTAACGTAGGTTTACACAAAAGTAGATGTTTAAATAACCAGAGGCGTTTTTTAAGTGAAATTCCCCATAAGACGAATCACTTGAATCTTCTGAATGGAATCCAAATACGACTAAATTAACCACATCGATCAAGCTAAGGCAATCCTGTAGTATTTTTTTTTTTAATTAAACTGAGCAGTTTGAGGTGTTGCTATGGAGATGTAATGACATAAAAGTTGAATGTGGAAGTGAAAGACTACAAACATAATATTTCATAAGTCTTTACTTTACATCTGTGTGTGCAGAAGTTACTCATTCTCAGAGCCGGATCTAGGGCAGGGGTTTTCAACCTTTTTGACACCAGGGACCACAGTTAATTCAGCATTTGAGCCACGGACCACCATTTGATGACATTTTAGCCCCAAAGACCTAAAACTAAAGAATTATTTTGGTTTTGTTCACAATTCCAGGCTGGATTTTGCAAACAAAACAGTGTAGACTTCTTAATTAAATGGTGCTAATTCAGATGGTGAATATTTTAACTCTTGAGAGTGTGAAAATGAAACCAAATGGACCCGCAAGGGTCCATTTGGTTTCATTTTTACGTTCGCAAGAGTTACATCTGGTTAACCAACTTTCCATCATTTAGCCTGGGGACCACCTGGAACCCTCTCAAGGACCACTGATGGTCCCCGGACCACCTGTTGAAAACCCCTGATCTAGGGGAACAAAGGTTATGGTGGGTCTTTTTCCCCCTCAATAATAGAACTACTGGGCAGCATTCTTAGAACTACAACACTGATAGCATAGCGCAAAAGTTGTGTGTTTCACTGAAAATGAAAGCTCTGAGCAAACTGTACAATGATTATTCAATATCAACACACAGTTTGTGGTGATATAATACAATATCACTCTCCCGCCAGTGTCATGTGTTAATTTTAGGGCTGGGACTTTAACTGATTAATTGAGATTAATTAACCGCAGAAACAATAAGGCGAATAACAAAATTAACTAATTTTAATCGCCTTACAGACCCCCAAACTAAAGATTTCTTTTGCTTTTGTCCACAATTCCAGGCTGGATTTCAGAAACAATGTCACAGTCCAACATACAGATCAAAATGACCATTAATCTTCTACATTCTCTAGTTGTGTAGAATTCGACTAATTCAGATGGTGAATATTTTAACTCTTAAGAGTGTTACACTCTCAAAGAGTTACATCTGGTTAACCAACCTTTGATCTAGTTAACCAAATTTTGATCTGGTTAACCAACTTGCAGTGTCGACACAGTTTTGATTTAGAAAAACTCTGACACGCTATACCAGCCTGTTTTAAATGACAAAAAAAAATGCTTCTTGGGTCAAATATTGGTATGCGATTAATTGAGATTAATTAATTACAAGGCTTCAAATTAATTAGATAAAAAAAAATAATCGAGTCCCACCCCTAGTTAATTTATGTCATAGCTACATAATATTTGACACATTTGAACTCCCCCTTGGGAGTTCCAGACCGAAAATCAATTTTACAATATTGGGGTCTCATAAATGCCATTCAATGGGAGTACATAGACTATGGGCTCAATTTTCGTTACCGCTAAACCCCTTATCCCTTAACTTCTTTACCTTTTTTAAACTATTAAAAAAAGAACATTTTTCAATAGTTCAAATGGCCAGTCTACAAGCTCACAATGTGTCAATAGATTGGCATGTTGAACTATTCCAAAAAGTTTTTCAAAATAGTAAAAAAAAATGATAAGGGGTTTAGATGGTAACGAAAATGGAGCCCTAAATATCATCAAATATGAATGATTTTCAACCTGTATAATGACATTTAACACATTGACGATCACAGACATGGCAACACTGAACGTGAAGAGAGGCGTGGGTGTGTGTGCTCTGGTTGTCGGCCTCACCAGTGGGAAACTGGTGGATCCAGTATCTGACTGGAGTAGAAAGCAGAATATTATTTTTTGCTCTGAAGTCACATTTGATCACAAAATACTTGGTTGTTTGTCTTCTTAGGACAGAGGTGGGCAATTATTTTTGAGAGTGTAAAAATGAAACCAAATGGACCCACAAGGGTCCATTTGGTTTCATTTTTACTCTCTCAAAAGGACCACTAAGGTGGTCCCTGGACCACTGGTTTAAAACCCTTTCACAGGCTGGTCAGAGTCAGCCAAAGGGCCGCATTTGGCCCCCGGGCCGCATGATGCCCAGGTGTGTCTTAGGAAAATGTTATCTATATTCTCCAATGTGGTCTCCCCACTTTTTGTTTCGTTATGATTTTTGTTGTTATTTATTCAGCATTTGAGCTACAGAGAACCGTTTCATGACATTTTCTCCCCACAGTCCAACAACTAAAGATTTATTTTGTTTTTTGTCCACAACACAAACAAAAACAAAACAGGCAAACATATGGATCAAAATGACCATTAATCTTCTACATTATAATTGTGTAGATCTGTTAATAAGTGGTGCCAATTCAGATGATGAACATCTCGACTTTTAAGTTTCAAGAGTTTTATCTGGTTAACCAACTTTCCATCATTTAACCTGGGGACCACCTGGAACCTTCTCAAGGACAATGCTCTAAGTGTTTATGCAGAATGTAGTCTATGTGTGAGCTTTGTGCATGTGTTCACATGTACTGTCGTAGATAAAAAAATAAATGTACAACTCGGTAAAACCATCACCATTGAGAAACACCACATTATTACTCATTAACAGAATCCCCATCATGAGGAAATTAGTTTCTCTTTGCTTCAACAACATTCCTGTAAATTTGTGATATAATTTATAAAATTGAAAGCTGGATAAACTGCCTTATGTGACAAACTGAGTTTGCAATATACTGATATACTGTACCATTCATACTCGTAATAACGGTAATGCATTCCAATACACATTCATATTTTTTCTCCAGTACATCACAACAATCTCTCTCTCTCTCTCTCTCTCTCTCTCTCTCTCTCTCTCTCTCTCTCTCTCTCTCTCTCTCTCTCTCTCTCTCTCTCTCTCTCTCTCTCTCTCTCTCTCTCTCTCTCTCTCTCTCTCTCTCTCTCTCTTTTTCTCTCTCCCCTCCTTCCTGAAAGAAAATCCACATTTCCTCTCCTCCACCGCTCTGCCACTGAGCTTTTGAGGAAGTATGAAGTAAAATAAATTGATTGTTGTGGATCTTTTACCTTCCCCTCTCCACCCCAGGGCTCCCCTATGGCTGTTTACCACAGATACTAATTACCCCACATGACCGGTAAAAACCATCCCACTGCCACAGGCTAAATAATACCCATCCCATCTCTGCTGGCCCCAGTAAGCCTACCGCTGTCGGGGAGAAAACTTGTATGTCCTGTGTTGGACCTGTGTGTGTTAGGGCTGCAATAATTAATCAATGAATTGTAATGTAATGCCAGTCTGCCCCACCAAACAGGATGGCATGCACAACAACCCAAGATATTTTAAATCAAAGTGCTTATATTTAAAATCATTTGAAACACTACTACTGCTACTAACTAATTACAGTTGTGTCACCACTAAACACCACTAAGCAGCATTTCATCATTGAAAACAGAAAACTCTGTGAGTCAGACCTTTAGCTTTATGCATGCTGCGTGTCTGTTGCCTAATAATGTCCTGTAAAATTGTATGGGTGCGGCTTCATTCGCGACACGGGCGATGAAGCCATCCTCATGCCATTTTCTCCTGCACCCCCTCCCCCCAATTGGGAAATGGTACATCCGCCCCTGCTTGTCAACAAAAAAAGACTACAAAAAAGAAAGAAAAAAAAGAAATCTTAGATGAAGTCCACCAACCAGGAATATCATATTCCTAATAAAAATGCAATCCATTCCTCACTCAAATGTTCACTTGGGCAACTCCAAGCAAATTCTGCACGCCCAAAATTTGATTTAACTACCATAGTGTCAACCCCTTGCCCCTGTGTCTGATCACTGGTTATACATGACTGGTATACATTATTTGCCAATACCAATATGACCGACAATGACAAATAAGGGCCTATACTGATACTTTTCCAATACCCATACAGTATTTTCCGATGCCAATATGATATCGGGACATCCCTACTTGCAAAGTTTCTTGCAGATGGTCAGACCAACCCGAAAGACTTTACAGACTAGCAGACACAGTCAAGGATGTGAAAAACATCTTCCCCGCCCTCGGCTGGAGGTGATGAACATGGACGTGGCAAGGTTGCTGTTTAGGGTCAGCGGTGATTAGCAGTTTTGCGTGCCGCTGGCAGAAACCATTGTCCCATTTTCATCATTAAAATAATCAGTTTGGAGATGTTGTGTCTGCGGCCACCCCCGGACGCCCACCCAGGCGTCACATCATGAAGATGTCACTGAGAAATGTGACACTGTTTACGGGCCTTTTCCCCCTTGTCTGTCTGAGTCAGCCTTGAGAAAGAAGGACAAATTTTCGTTGTCTTGGTCTTGTCTTTGTCTCGCCCTCACGACTCGGGTCGTGACAAATCATGATGACACACACAATATCATCATAATATCTAATTAGCAAGAAGTAGAAAACGGCAGGATACAACACTTTTTGTTTTGTTTTTCATCTTAGAAATTATTTTATTGTCCCAAAAGATTGTGTGTGGGGTCATGATTTGTCACGACCCGAGTTGACTTTGTCCGCGTTGTAATCGTCCAAATGGACCCTTGCGGGTCCATTTGGTTTCATTTTCACACTCTCAAGAGTTAAATATTCATCTGAATTAGCACTATTTAATTAAGAAGTCTACACTGTTTTGTCCAGCCTGGAATTGTGATCACAAGAATTCTTTAGTTTTAGGTCTTTGGGGCTAAAATGTCATCAAATAGTGGTCCTTGGTGTTAAAAAAAAGGTTGAAAACCGCTTCTCTAGGTGTTAATCTGGTCTGGATCTTGTCTTGACCAAGTCTGTGGTTGCCTCCGTCTCATTTCAGTCTCAACCCCCTAGGTCTTGGTCTCGTCTTGGACTTGATTTAGGTGGTCTTGACTCCACAACACTAGAGCCGAGACCTGGAAACGTTCTTTATGATTATACCAGCAGGCACCACCCCAGACCTGGTGGAGGATTTATATTCAGCAGTACTGTGTGAATGCGAAATCCACTCGAAATTGAAAATGGTAAAGTAATAGGTGTGAAGCAAAAATCAATCCTTTGAAATGGAAAAGAGACAGACAGACAGAGGGGTAAGAGAGGAGGGTGAAAGAGAGAAAGAGAAAGGGGAAGCCAGAACGGGACAGCTGAGATTAAAATGTGTCGCGGTGAGAGAGGTGTTGATATACGAGTTCTGCTTTGCACAAAATATAAATGACTGTATTTACCGTTGCTTCGCAGCACACCGGTTCCTACCTCTCTCTCGCAGCTTCTCACAGTGTGTGGCATCATGTGGCAAAGCCGCTTTATAACGACGAGAGGCTTAAAAGTGCGGCTCTAAAATATGTATACGTCTGAAGTTCTGTGTGAACGAAAAAAAAGAAATATACCACAGCACCTCTCTCTGCCTCTGTGCATTTACTGGCACCATCATTAATCAGTGTCTGCACAATGAATTTTGAATTGTTTCACATCAACACGTCTGGCTGTGTGAGAAGCATATGTTATGAATAATGTTTTTGATCTCTTGAGAGAGTTCTGTTCCGTTATTGCCACAATTCTTTTGTTTATTTATTCATACCTCCATTATACCTTCACCTAGAAGCTTCGTTAGACTTCAGAATTGTGCGCTTTTCTTCTCGCCGTGGACTTTTAATACTTTCTGAAATGTTTCATTGCAAAGCGATGCGACTTTGACCCCGTATTATAACGAAACTATCAATACATTTGTTTTGCCAACAAAATCTCTATAGCAGCAGCTTTTACAGGTGTTTACTTGGAGAAAAACATCGCCCAACTCTTTGTATTTTGGAGGTTGTTGTGGTAGATTTCCAAAAAAACATCCTGGTGTAACGACACAGAGAATGGTGAGAACACCATCTGTAGTTAAAGGACATTTGTTGTTTTCTTTAGTTTTAGGGATTTTCGCTGTTTTTTTTTTTGACAGGGGGCGGGGGGATCCGAACATGGTCCAAAATACAGTACATATTTGTTTAAAATTTTTAAAAGCGATTTATTTATTTTTATTATGTACTAGAGTCCTAACAAAACCCCAGGAAATTATAACTGCCTCCTTCACATTCAGTAGATCCTGTGAACTTCCCTCTCCCATAGCTGAAATCCCTAAAAATAAAGAAAGCAAGGAATGTAAAACAATTAACACCCATCTTTTACTTTCTCTAATGACAACCTAAAACATGAACCTTGGTTGAAAGGAAAAAAAAGTTGTCCTTTAAAATGTAATCTTTAAAACAGTACAGCACAAGTCAGCAGAGCGTTGAAGCTCTCTATATTAATGACAGGAGCATTCAGAGAGCCATCAGGGAGAAAGAAAAGGGACAGAGCCAGGCTTTAAATGTGGACACGCACCGCTACATGTCCAGGACGTTTGTACGCAGGCCAGGAGTATAGGACATCAGTGTTGCCAACTGCCAAAATCCAAAATGCACTAGAATGCGCTAGGGCAGTGAGTTCTCATCCATTTTCATACCAGGGCCCAGTATTTATTCAAAATAACAATTCTTCTACATTTTGTAAATATTATTAGGCAATTAGATGGGCAATTCAGATGTTTAAATATAATTTAACTCTTGAGAGCGTAAAATGAAACCAAATGGACCTGTAAGGGTCCATTTGGTTTCATTTTACTGTGAAAAACTTTATTTTTTTTATCTCTGGCGCCTGTCAACCAATTTCGCCCCAACTATCCAGCAAAAAAGCACTAGATTTTCGCCAGGGGTTTTCCACTATTTTTGGCACTGGGGGGGAAGGAGTTAAAAATAGCGACAAATGTGCCAAGTTGGCAACACTGTAGGACATACAGTATATGTCTGTGACCTTGACCGCTGGCAGAGATCCATCCCTGGGCAGGGGTCCATGCCTCAGTCCCTGATGACCTCCACTGACCTCCAACATTGCTGTGTTTATACCTGAAGTCCTCTCTGATGTCTCTCTGATGATCAGCACATGAGTCATTCCACTGAAACGGTACCATCTGGACTTTGTCCAGCAATAAAGTACAGATAGATATATATGCTCATGTCATAATTTTTTGATTTTTGTTGATGTTTAATAGTCATATGTCAAGTCCACTTTCATCGAAGGCCACTGGGGACATGGAAAAATGGACAAAATAGGGGGTGTCTACTGAAAGAAAACAAGATAATTTCTGATATGAAGATAAAATCCATGTAATGTTTACAGAATATTAAAGGGAACATTTCAATTGATTCAAAAATATTTTAAAAATATTTTTCAGTGACTCCATCAATAAAATACAGCCAAAACGGTCAGAGGGACTGCAAATGGTACCGTTTCCGTGGAATGACTCACATCATGAGGGTATAATGTGGTGTTCTGCCAGTACAGTTCCTTCCACTTCGCTCTGGTTGCACGCACACATGGAAAACGATTGTTTCTAAAACTGCTAGTCTCTAGCCTGACCTCAGTCTGAATTGTCATTTCGTTTCACTTCATCATTCAGACTGAAGTCCCTCTCCACCACAGCAGTTTTTGGGATGGGGGTTACCAAATCAGCTGTCTTAATGATTGGTGATTGGTTCATATGAACCCCTTAGAATATTGGAAAGCAGGCGACGTTGGGGTCGAAGTAGCCTGGTCTAGCCCTCAATGATTTTGGCCTTGGGGGGCGGGGGTGTCGTGGGATCCACACGGCGGAAGTGCTGCGCTCTGATTTGATCTCACTAACGTGTCGTCATCCCCGGCCCCTCCCGCGCCCGTCCACTGCTGTTCTACGTCACATTATTTAGAGCGACGCCCACCCCGGAAGGTTCACTCCCACTTGAAGGCCACTTTCCAACGTGCGTTAGTCCAGGCTTTCCGTTTTCGCGCAAGGCGAACGAAAATGAAAGCCTGGGGTGTCGAGGCTAGGGTCAAAGTGATTGACAGCCCTGTCACTTTGACCCCAACCTCGTCTGTTGGCCAATCAGATGCTGGGATTGGATATCCAACCAGCACAAATGCCCCCCTAAGGCAGGGAAGCCAGTCCTTGAATCATTGGAAAAAATAAGCTAGTATTGTTAAGGTGCTGATTGAGGGCAGGGTAGCTAGTCTCGATACTTCATTCTGATTGGCTGGTCACAGTCATGTGACCGTTGTAATACCCACTGGTAACCCACTGCAGACCGCGCTACATTTAGTAGTATCACTCCACGATCCGGAAAGAATCGTGAAACTCGAAAACTAAAGAAAGCAAGGAATGTAAAACAATTAACACCCATACTTTACTTTCTCTAATAACCTAAAACATGAGCCTTCGTTGCAAAAACTAAAGTTGTCCTTTTAAAGTGAACATTTTTAACTGGTATCCTTCCCTCCGTGGTGGTGCATCGGTCCGCGCAATGTCAACAAACTAATTCATCCTGACACTCACACACTCACAGAGGAGAGACGTTGCATCCCGTCAAGGGATGACAGATGGCCGCCGAATAATCACCGTCATGAAAAGCGACAACTTTTGCCTTTCACCAGACGAAGCGTGGCCGTTTGATTCGGAGATGGAAGGCCTGTAGCAGCAAGCTCGCTCTATAAAAGCTTTGATGGACAAACAAGAGGCTGGCGATTGGAGCTCGGAATAGATTGAAAAAAACATGAAAAGGGAAAAAAAAAGGTTCCTTTTACATGTGCATCCGTCAGATCAGCGGTGACGACCGGCGCCGTGACGGATTGAAGGAGACGACGAGTCGCTGCCAGGTAGCGGGGAATGTTTAAGACATTCTGTACCGAGGCCAAATGGAGGTCCAGAAAGGGGACCTAAAATGGTGTCTCTGGAACTAACGATTTGTACCTGGAACTAAAATATTGTATCGGGAACTAGGGTTATCCCGATCACATTTTTTTTGCTCCCGATCCGATCCCGATCATTTCAGTTTGAGTATCTGCCGATCCCGATATTTCCCAATCCGATCACTTTTTTTTGCTTGCGATACTATCCCGATAATTTTTTCCCGATCACATACATTTTGCATATGCATTAAGAAAAAAAGGACTAACACGCAATCAAATTGTCCCAAGAAAAAGATCTAATATGAAGTCCACCAAATAGCAGAATAATATAGCAGACTAGAATAGCAGACTCCTCACTCAAATGTGCACTTGGGCAACTCAAAGCAAATTCCACAACATTTATTTACCTGCCATAGTGTTATTACCAAATGGTCTGATAATGACAAATGAGGGCCAATACTGATACTTTTCTGGTACCGATACAGTATTTGACAAAAAAGGGCCGATCCGATACTTTTCCTGATACCGATCAATATTGGGACATCACTATCGGGAACTATGTTTTGTTCCTGGAACTAAAATATTGTCCCTGGAACTAAAATATTGTCTCTGGAACTAATGTTTCAGATAGTCAAAAATATCAGACCTACAAGCTCATAGCGCGCCACTCGGTGGCGCGCTATGAGCTTGTAGGTCTGATATTTTCCCAACAGCCAAAACCCCTAAAGGCGAACCGTTCAGAATGTCTTAATCACCTCGACAGAACGAGGAACAGAATTGATCGCTGGCCCTGTCCGCGCCAACATGTGAGCGCTTGTCCGCGGGCTCAATGACTGCTTTAATACTGCAGCTAATGTTTATTTTTTACCGAGGGGCTGCCTCCCACTGTTTAAATGGACTTACTTTTAAATTAATCACAGCCCCACCAAAAAATAATGATGGTTTTTCCAATGACTCGCATATAGTGTCAGAGTCTGTTTGTCTTTGGCTGCTTAAATCCATCATCTGCAGAAGTAAAAAAAAAAAGCAATTAGGTTTTTTTTTCAAGGGTATTCTCTAGATGTTCATTTTGGGGACGATGATTAATGCGTTGTACTAGGAATGTTTAAAAATGTTATTTATTCTTATACATTCCTAAGTTAATCGTTTGATAATGGGGTGACGGGTGGGAGCAGTGCTGTTTCTAAGCAATTTGGAGCCCAAGGCAAGATTTTCCTAGATCTTAACAAGATCTCCTGTGACGTCTGCCTATGACAGAGTAAAATGGTGGCCCCAACTATGAACTATTGAAACTAAAGAACATACTATATGTGTAGAGCATAAGTATAAAGTACTTATCCATATGAGCCCCATATGAGCGTGTGTAAACCACATACTGTGACTCGAACACTATTCACCCCCACTGTCAACTTTGACACGTTCCACACCACCAGTGTGCAGTGCCTGGCCTCGAGTCCGTCAGATACACGTTGGCCATAATCACCACTAAAGCCTCTGCCCAGGCTCTGAACAGGGACCAGTTGAATTAATTGATCACACCTGATCACCCCTAGATCTATAACCCCCTAGATCTTAAAGTTTATTTCCTAGCTTTAAACACAACCCCAAAATAAAAGATCTTTTTCCATGCAAAAATGCAAGGTTTTATTGTGTTTTTTTTTATTTTATCAATACATGGGTTTTCAACCGGTGAGGTATTGCAAGTGGTCACTGAGTTTTCAGGGACCAACGTTTTATCAATTTTGGCCAACATCTTCAGTGTAAAAGTGCTTTATTTATGAATGAATCTTCATGAATAATGAAATCTAGCAGGTTGGCCATACTGCATATAGAACAGCTTGGTATATCGTAGTGCTGGAGTAATAATAGTCCCAACATTATAGGGCAGTGGTTTTCAACCTTTTTGGTACTAGGGTCCACTATTTATTCAGCAATTGAACCACAGACCATCATTAATGACATTTTAACCCCACAGCCCAGATTCCTTTTGTTTTTGCCACAATTCCATGGCTGGAATTTCTGCAACAAAAACAGGCAAACATATAGCTCAAAACGATCTACTTGAAATGTACTTGAAAACTGAGCACCTCGGGATGCGGATCAATGTCGGGGGGTTGTGGCCAGGTTTAGCAAAAAAAAAAAAAAAGCTAAGTTTTGGAGGCCAATCATAGCCAAATAGATTCAGGATTCTGAAAAACAAGACTGATATACCTTGATTGCACGATTCCAGAGTGAATGTGTACTGATTTAGCATGCGGTTTGGCCAATCTTGTAAATCTTGTAAAGGTGCAAAGGGCTGTGAGTCTGTGACATGATACAAGGACTCACTCACACACACACACACACACACACACACACACACACACACACACACACACACACACACACACACACACACACACACACACACACACACACACACACACACACACACACACACACAAAGTTTGAGTTATGCAGTAAAACGTGGGCAGTCTATTGAATTTGGAGAAACTAAAATTGGATCATCGTTCTTTTTTTCTTTAGCCTTCTTTCTTCTGAGAGAGTCTCCATGCAAAGTCACCAACGCACTACTTCGCTCCAGAAGTGGTGTTTTGAGATTAGCTGCTCACAGACACAGAAGAAACTACTGAGTCACAGAGTGGATGGAAAGCATTATCCCTGTTCCTACCGCCTGTGCTGGTCAGAGTAGAGTGGAGGAAATAATAAATTACAGCTTTGAAATAACAGGCTTGGCGGTACAATCAGAAACTTTGAGCTTTTGTCTGCCAGGAGAAGAAAATGACCCAAACCTGAATGTTCAGCTCCAGCACTAAGAGGTCTAGCACTCACCCTGAAGCACTCAGATACACCTCAACGTTCTGCCATGACTCTCTTTTTTTCCCCCCTTCTCTCTGCATGGTTAATTCTTTCTTTGGCACCTCCAGCGTTCCGGTTAACAATTCTGCCATTGTGATTAAAAAGAAGAAGAAAAAAAAATAATAATAATTCTGCGTCCAGGTACAATTCAGCCACTGTGTAGACTAGGGGTTTTCTATCTTTTTTTCCAGGGACCACTATTATGACTAAGAGCAACCTGGGGACCATCACTATTGTGTCCTTGTGGACTGACCAGGGCTGTTACATATCTCAAGGGACAGTCCTTAAATAGCACTACTGTCCCGTGTGCCTCAAATCAAAGATATGGGAAAAATTGAGGCCTACGTGGCTTTTGGTAAAGCTGATAAAGATGCTATAGCTCTCCTCCTGGACCCTGTCTGACTGACTGCCTGAATGTGTGAGAATGTGTGTATTTGCGTTTTTGTCTTTAAATGATGAGCAGAGCTATTGTTTTCTATACACTCTTGCTGACCATAGCCTCAGGCAGTGATGTGTTGTATTGCTGACCTCATGCTGTACTTGGCCGCTGTATAGAGCAACGGGTCGAGGACCCAGTTGTGGTTGCAAAAAAACCCTGACAAAACGGTGAAAATAGCTGTTCTATAAGCTCACAATGTTGCACTTTTTTGTATTCCCCACAGACCGCGATGGAGAGGCAGAAAACTGGAAGAAAACTTCAGCCACGAGGAACACCGCAGAGTGCCTGAAGCAACTGATTTGCTGTGTCAACCGTGGTCAAAACACAAAAAAGTAAGTAACAGCAATGTAATATGTACAGATTTTGAGGTTTTCTAGGCATGATATAATATTCCTCATTTGTGAAGATCACACTGTGGAATATAGGTTCGTCCGAGCCTTGAGTTTGACATACATGGAGAAAGCCTTGAGTTTGACATACATGGAGAAACCCTTGAGTTTGACATACATGGAGAAACCCTTGAGTTTGACATACATGGAGAAAGCCTTGAGTTTGACATACATGGAGAAACCCTTGAGTTTGACATACATGGAGAAACCCTTGAGTTTGACATACATGGAGAAATGACCGTTTGACATGTATGGAGCTAGGGCGCTAGCTAGGAGCTAGCCAATCTTTGCAAAACTAATCAGCTCCTTGAACTTTATTGGCCATGAATCATGACGTGAATATTGACTTATTGGCAATGATGTGCATCATGATTAATAACGATCACGTGTTGACAGCAAAAGGGACCTGCTGTCTAAACGGATTGATCGCGGGTGAAGGTTTGGCTGCCTGGTGGCCACATGAGGTTACTACGTTTACGACTGACTGTCTGCTGGCTGTTTATTAATGTATGGAGAACGTGATGATGACAGCTTGTGTGGAGATGGAGGAACCAGCACCATGCTGGGTGGGAAGGAGGGGTGGAGCTGTCAGATTATTCCCATATAGGGGGAATTGATTATCAGTGGTGACAAGAGGAGCTACATGTATGTCCCAGTTATGTCAGAGCCTACAAGGCTCTTAGTGAAAACATCCCTTTTAACAAGTCAAACGCCGCAGCTTATACAGTATCTGCGCCTCCAAGCCTGCCTGGCCGCCCGGCCGGCTGGGCCCTAACGCACGCAGCGACTCAGATTAGACGCTCGTTGCTGCTGCAACCATTACTCTATCCCTGCAGTGCTTGAGATATGCAAGTACCAATGCAATGTTATGTACAGTATACACACACACACACACCACACACACACACACACACACACACACACACACACACACACACACACACACACACACTAGACTCTAGAGTATGTCCTATTTACAGTACTTTTACCATTTGAAAAAAGTACACCGTTTGAAAATAGCAGATGTACTGTATATTGTTATTGATGAACAATATTATATTAACTCAAAGAGTGCCTTGGCAGTAGATCTACGTCTATCTTACCATTATCAAATAATAGTTATGACCGGTGCCGTTGAAGTTGATCTATGTCACTCTACTCCGTTCTATGACGCTCGTTTGATACAATCCCTATGCTAGCGGCAGCAAGCAGCGTTCGCCTCCACTGCCAGCTGAGGGACCCAAATAAGAGACGGACTGGAACTAAGATCCTGTGTGTGCCAAGTAACTTGTCCAAATGGACGAACATATGTCAAATATGTTGACTTTCACATGAAAATCGCTGGCACTAGCTACCTAAAAAAAATGAAAAAGTGCTGTCAATTAGTATTAAAACATTTTTAGAGATATGTTTTTTGTGCTTTAATGACTATTTTTTACATTTGGCATATTCTGAGACAAATACATTTGTACTTGCTACTTAACATAGTATTTCTACATTGCAGTGTCACAGCAAAAAATGCGAGTAACTTCATCCACCAGTGGTTGCCATGCATAGCTGCTGCTCAGCAGCAGAAAACACACACACACGGGGGGGTCTTGGCGCAGATCGCAGCGAGGCGGAGGGAACCAGGCCTCCTGTTTAGCCGTAGGCCCCCTCGATGCCGAGCATGACAGGTTGTCACAGTCCATTTGACAAGTGTCTGCGGGGGGTGGGGGGTGTCTGCGTGCGCACGGACACTATATAATACTCCCAGACAGACAGGAATTACAGCAGCGCTCAGATCCTTCCACATACGCTTCTGATCAGATCTAATGTCGTGGTTGGCTGCGTGGCAGCCATGACTCAGAGTGGCCGACAGATGGAACGTTTGACTGTACTATAGTCGGACGCAGGGGCGGATGTAACATTTCCGCGGGCAGGAGAAAATGGTATGGGGGCGGCTTCCATCGCTCGTGGCACGAAGCGACATGGGCGATGGAAGCCGCCCCCATACCATTTTCAGCTACAGGACTTATATTAGCATAAGCACCAATAATAACATCAGTTGTTGTTCAAGTTGCAACAGACACGCAGCATGCATAAAGCTAAAGGTCTGACGCAGAGAGTTTTCTGTTTTCAATGATGAAATGCTGTTGGTTTAGTGGTGACACAGCTGTAGTTAGTTAGTAGCAGTAGTAGTGTTTCAAATCATTTTAAAAATAAGCAATTTAATTTTGAAATATCGTGGGTTGTTTTGGTGCAGTGACAGACTGGGCATTTAGAAGGGCATTGCCCCCCATGCCCATGTCTAGATCCGCCCCTGATTCCGTACACATACCGTACATGCCTGTTGTGATTTCAGATATGATTTTTAAAGTCTTGCTTATCACTTATAAAGCACTCAATGGACTGGACCCTATCTACATCCTGGAGATGCTGTGCCTCACAAATTCTGGGCCAAACCTCAGATCCTCAGATATAAGGCCCTCTTACTTGTGTCGAACCTCCTGCCCTCCTGGGAGCTAATATACGGTGTGCGAACTTTTCCTCTTTTTGTACATGAACCTCCTGCCCTCAACATGTACCATTTTTTTTTTGTTTTGACCCAATGTGGGTTTGAGTTTGCATCCCTGCTATAGGTGATGTTATTATACATCCGGTTTTCGGAGATCCGGCGCTTCAAAATACGGTTCTGAAATGCGAAAGCCATGGCATAGACACATAACGTAATCCACCTGCGTTGGGTTTATGTGGCCAAATATGGCATGACCTCCTCCTAGAACTGTGACGCTATACCTGGACACTGACCCCTTTTTTTCTCATTGGCACTGTGTGTGTGTGTGTGTGTGCGCGTGTGTATGCGTGCGTGTGCTTGTATGTATGGGACCGGGGATGGCGGTGGTGTCCCCCAGGGGCTCTGTGAGATGAGTTGGGGCTGCGGTCGGTCGGTCGGTATCGTTCCTCATCTGGACGGAACATTAATAACGGAGGGCTTTGGTGGAGCCATCTGGGCTCCAGACCTACAGCCCAGCGCTGAGGGGACAGGACACTGACTCCTCTGCTCCATAATCCCTCACACACACACAGACACACACAGAGACACACACACGCTGCAACATGCATCATAAGGCAGGCCACAGGCCCAGAACGCACGCGCACACACACACACACACACACACACACACACACACACACACACACACACACACACACACACACACACACACACACACACACACACACACACACACTTAGGGCTACATTTTCGTTACCACTAAACCCCTTACCCCTTTTAACTATTGAAAAAGATTTTTCAATAGTTTAAATGGCCAGTCTACAAGCTCACAATGTGTGAATAGATTGGCAGGTTGAACTACTCCAATATCGTCACCTTCTTAAAATAATCGCCTAAGTCATTTTTTCCAGGTTTTTCAGGAAACACAAAAAACACCCCCAAAAAAATTTTGGGGGAGTTTTGTGCGATTATTTTAAGAAGGTGACGATATGTTTTTCAAAATAGGAAAAGAAAATGATTAGGGGTTTAGGATAAGGGGTTTAGATGGTAACAAAAATGGAGCCCTTAGAGTGGATGTGGCTCAGGAGGGACAATGAAAGGTTTCCCGTACGGCTGTCTAACAGAACATGTCTAAGATATATATTTTAAGGTGATAGTTAAAGTGTCGCAATCTGAATAATTGTTTAAATAATAGTCTCCTTGTTACATGGACCTACCTGTCCTTGAGCAATACCCTGAACCGTCGACTACTTTATCCCTTGATTGGTCGCCCGTTGCACAGCGATTTGTTTAGAGGCCTGTATGTTGTCCTGAATATAAGATGACTACCATTTTCCCATTTTTGTGGAAAAAAGAACCTTGAATGTCAAAGTAAAATAGTCTAGTCCCCGATTATACCCTTAATACGACCACATTTTTTAAAAGATATTTTCATGGGGGGGGGGTGACAATAGCGTAAATGCAGACCATTATTTTGCATTATGGCAAAGTGTCTTCTTGGTCTCCCTGAAAATATAACGAAATCCCAGACGACTCCTCGACTCCACCACGATTCCCTCTCTCCCTCTGCATGCAAATGTTGTTTAAACTTTCTAAACAAGTACACACTCCTTCATTATAGGTGTTGAGGTTGCAATGAGCAGCAGCAGCAGGGCAAACGGGCCTGTTTGTGAATAATAAGCTAATTATCCAGTCTGCCCTTCAGCGCTCTGCCCAAAGTGGCTTCAGTGCTTTAACTCTGTCTGTACTCAACGCGTTTTGGTGTTTTAGCTGTTGAAAAATAGCAGATCTACAAGCTCATATATCGCGCCACTCGGTGGCACGCTATGTGCTATGTAGGTCTGATATTTTTTGAATATTGTTGTTAACTGAAATCTTTACATGTGGGTTGATCTGAAACTAAAATGTAGTGTCAGACACTAGAATCTAGCGTCAGACACTAGAATCTAGCGTCAGAAACTAGAATCTAGCGTCAGAAACTAGAATCTAGCGTCTGAAACTAGAATCTAGTGTCAGAAACTAGAATCTAGTGTCAGAAACTAGAATGTAGCGTCTGAAACTAGAATCTAGTGTCGGAAACTAAAATCTATTCAGGGCAAAATAGATTAACAAATAGCAAACAGCCCGCCCGTCCCCGTCTGTCTGTCTGTCTGTCTGTCTGTCTGTCTGTCTGTCTGTCTGTCTGTCTGTCGGCCTGGATGGATGGATGCACTGCAGTGATCATGGCTTGGCGGAGCAGTGAGTGAGCGTTGCGTGGAGAGTGAGGGTGCGGCGGTGTCAGTGAAGTAGATCATCTAAAAATCATCATTGGCTCAGGCCCCGCCGCAACTCTTTCAAGAGACACTCTTCCGTGATGGAACGCCGCTGCTCGCCGCCGCCTTGTCATTTTCATTTTCAATCAGCGCTCCGCCTCTCTAAGCGCTTGTTAATCAATACAGTAACAGCTACGGGGATCTTTTTTTTCTCGCTGACGGCAGCCCGAGGCAAAGACACGTGAAGCGTTAAGTTTCTCCTCGCTCTCGCTCTCTCTCTCTCCTGCCTCCCCCTCATTCCCTCCCACCCACCGCATGCGGCGGCACTTTGCTATATGGTATATTCACTTCCTGTTTCTCCCAGTTCTATAAATGCATTGAAACGAAATGGATTTCATCCAGGCAGTATGGAGGGCAGTGTTGCCAACTGCCAAAATCCAAAAATGTACTAGTGGCACTTCCAAAATGCACTAGAATGCGCTAGAGCAGTGGGTTTTCAGCCATTTTCATACCAGGGCTGACTATTTATTCTGCATTTTAGCCACGGACCACCATGTGATGAGATAACGGGCAAAATGTTGGTCAAAATGACAATTCTTCTACATTCTAAATACTGTATGTAGATATTTGAAAATTAGGTTTGAAATATCTAACCTATATATTTGAAAATTCACATGTTTAAATATAGTTTAACTCTTGAGAGCGTACAATGAAACCAAATGGACCCGTAAGGGTCCATTTGGTTTCATTTTACCCTCTCAAGAGTTACAGATCTATAAGGGTCCATTTGGTTACCAATGTTCCTTTCTAGGAAGGAAGGAGGAATCTATCATAGGAGGGAAAATTGTGAAAAATGAGGGTTTTATCTCTGGCGCCTGTCAACCAATTTCGCCCCAACTCACCAGCAAAAAAGCACTGGATTTTCACTAATTTTGGCACTGGAGGGGTCTGAAATATAGCGACAAATGCACCAAGCTGGCAACACTGATGGAGGGGAAAAAGGCAGAGTAGGCAGACATAACATAACGTTAAATTCTATTCACACCTAAAAACACACATTCCCCACCCTCTGAAGAATAGAAGCGGTGTATTGTTTTGTAATGCATGCAGAAATGTCTCGCTCCATCTGTTTGCCTAAGCCATGTTATTTTAACAAGCAAGAAATCTTCCGGGCGGCTATGAAATGAGCCCTAAGTCTACTGTCTGCCAAGCGGTGGTTGAAGCAGTGAGTGTTTTCTCCTGCTGTCTGTCTGCCTCTCCACACAAGGACAAAACAGGGGTATTATTGTACGTATGTAGCATTTTATCCCAAGGTTAGAACTCTGGATATGTTTCAGTCGGCGTCTGTGTGTCCGTAGCCTCGACACCCAGTCTTTCATTTTCGTTCGCGTTGCGCGAAAACGGAAAGCCTGGACTAACTTGTTACACAAAGTGTCCTTGAGGGGGGAGTCAACCTTCCGGGGTGGGCGTCACTCTAAATGATGTGATGTAGAACAGCAGTGGACGGGCGCGGGAGGGGCCGGGGATGACGACACGTTCGTGAGATCAAATCAGATCAGCTCGATCTGCCGTGTGGATCCCACGGCACCCGCCCCCCCAAGGCCAAAATCATTGAGGGTTAGGCCAGGCTAGTGTATCCGTAACCATTGAGTGAGCATGACAACAGTATATGACATATATGACCTTACGGTGCTCTGACTTGAATGACTCCAGGAGAACCATTGCACTAGTCCAGGGGTTTTCAACCTTTTTGACACCAGGGACCACCATTTATCTAGCATTTGAGCCATGGACCACCACCATTTGAGGACATTTTATCCCCACAGACCGCCCAAACTAAAGATTTCCTTTGCTTCTGTCTATGACCATTAATCTTCTAGTTGTGTAGATTAGGACTGATTCACATGATGAATATTCTAACTCTTGAGAGTGTAAAAATGAAACCAAATGGACCCTGGCGGGTCGATTTGGTTTCATTTTTCCGTTCTCAAGAGTTACATCTGGTTAACCAACCTAGCTGGGGACCACCTGGAATCCTCTGAAGGACCACTGGTTGAAAACCCCTGCACTATAGTCCACCCTCTGTGTCGGGTAGTTACGGTATTTACTGTATTTACAGTCCCCAGAGAAACAACCCTGTTCAGTCCTCACTAGCGTCTTGACTCGTTCATTGTTATTTTTAGAAATGATTTCAACTAACAAAGCAGTTATATAAGTGTGCAAAAAAAAAAATCCTCACAACACGTTTGCGAGCACAAAGGGAGAAATAACATTTCTTCCGCGGGGTACAGATTTTCGGGAGCACTGTGCCGCGATTGGCTGAAAAATGGCAACAAACTGTGAGTCCCACCTTTTGACAGTCTCTCTGGGGTACCCTGTTTGTCTCCAGGGTTTCATTTCGCAGTGCAGATGTAAGCCTGGAGATCAAGGCTAGCATTTGCCTGACGCTCAGTCAGGCATGAATCATTTTGTTTCACTTCATCATTCAGTCTGAAAGCATGCCCCATGCCTGCAGTTTATGGGTTGGTCGTTGTCAAAGCAGCAATGATTGGTTCAATGTGAATAATTGCCACCAATGCATACTAGCATGTGTACAAAAGCAACAAAATATGTTGGAATATGTTGGAATTTTCTCATAGGTCGATTTATTAGCCAGATTTATATGTTGCGTGTCACCACAGTGGGTTCCGAGTGGGGTGTTGAGTGACAAGGCTGTCGACCAATCGGCTGCTGTAGTCGGACTTTCAACTAATAGTAACGGCCCTGCCCCATAATCGGCCGCGTCACCCAACCTCAATCGCCAGGGAAAAGTTGGTCATTCTGAGTTCTAACCAGGCAACCTGTCACACTATAGCTATCACGGTTCAACTAAAGTTTGCCGCTTCCGGTGGTTTTCGGGCTCACATTTCAGACATCTCTCTGGCATGGAATAGGTCGTTCTTGTTTTTGTGTTATCTGCCACTCATGTCTAATTCATATTCAGGCTGTCAGCTGTGCCTAACCAACCCTACGCGGTGCGTAGCCCCCCCTGAGTCGGGGGCCGCCTCGCCACGCCACCCGCCACGTCCTGGGCTTTTCCCTGTGATGCAGGGCCGGATTTAGCCAGCCATACTGGGGTGGGCTGAAAGAATGGCAGGGTGGGCACCTCCAAAGTTTTTCATATGAAGCAGTGGTTTTCAATCTTTTTGACACCAGAGCCCACCATTTATTTGGCATTTGAGCCACGGACCACCATTTTAGCCCCATAGACCCCAAAACTAAAGATTTCTTTTGCTTTTGTCCACAATTCCAGGCTGGATTTGGGAAACAAAACAGTCAAATATACAGATCAAAAAGACCATAATCTTCCACATTCTCTAGTTGCATTGACTTGTTAATTCAGATGATGAATATTTTAACTCTTGAGAGCGTAAAAATGAAACCAAATGGACCCGCAAGGGTCCATTTGGTTTCATTTTTACGCTCTCAAAGAGTTACATCTGGTTAGCCAACTTTCCACCATTTAGCTGGGGAACACCTGGACCTCTCTCAACCACTGGTGATCCCCGGACCACCACTGATATTACCTTTCATTGGGTGGGCAGGATGCACATTTGGGTGGGCACTGCCCACCCTTGCCCCCCTTTAGATCCGGCCCTGCTGTGATGGCCCCTGGTGATTGCGTTCGTTGTCTCCGTGAGACGGCGCCAGTCACGCCCATGACTCCGCCGCGAGAGAGGCGAGCGCAACGGCAACGGCCTCATGAATGCCATGAACGTTACGTGTGAAGGATCCCTCCTTGTTCTGTCTCACTGGGCTCATGACTGCATGGCGTTTTTTTTTTTTTTTTTTTTTTTTCTGGGGAGGAGGGAGCTGCATGGCTCCTTTCTCTGTTGATTGCTTGCCCAGTGTTGCCAACTACCAAAATGCACTAGTGGCACGAATAGCTTTATTCCATCTGCTATCAGATGCTTGAACTCCAGGGGAATCCAAGTGTAGGATATCCTGTTGTACAGAGGGGGCAGGTCCACGATATTTATTTATTGATATGGAATGTTATAATTATTATTGCTATTTATAGGACACTTGAGCTGGTCCTCCCACCCTTGCCTGTTTGTCAAATGAATGCTTGTTACATGTCTGTATCTTTTTTTTTTTTTTTTTTTTTTTTTTACTGGTTTTATTCTTTGTATGATTAAGCACCAAGCTGCAATGAATTGCCCAGTCTGGGATCAATAAAGTAATCTGAATCTGAATCTAATTCAGAATTGAGAGAGTTACAGATCTATAAGGGTTCATTTGGTTACCGATGGTCCTTTCTAGAAGGACGGAGGACTCTATCATAGGAATATAGTGAAAAACGAGGGTTCTATTGCCCCAACTCACCAGCCAAAAACCGCTAGATTTTCTGCCAGGAATTTTTCCACTAATTTTGGCGCTGGGGTGCGCTGAAGAAAAAAGTTAAATATAGCGACAATTGCGCCAAGTTGGCAACACTGTCTCTCTGTTGATTGTTTGCCACAGTTTTTCCCCCCCTGCAATTCAGGTGCGCTCGCCTGGAGCAGGCCCTGACTTGTATTTATTAGTTATTCATTTCCATGTGCTTGAGGGCCCCGGGGCAAAGTGATATGCAACGACGTGCTGCCGCTCAGCGATCAGGTGTTCAGCCGTCCAACCAGGGGCGGATGTTCCCAATTGGGAGGGGCAGGAGAAAATGGCATGGGAGCGGCTTCTTCAAAGCCGCACCCATACCATTTTTGGTTACAGTACTTTTATTCGTCAAATAAACCATCAATACCAACATCAGTTGTTGTCGAAGTTGCAACGGACACACAGCATGCATAAATCTAAAGGTCTGACTCAGGGAGTTTTCAATGATGAAATGCTGTAGTTACTATAGGTAGTAGCAGTAGTAGAGTTTCAAATCATTTTTTAAACATAGCGTAAGCACTTTAATTTGAAAGATCTTAGGTTGTTTTGCATGCCATGATGTTTGGTGGGGCAGACTGGGTATTTAGGGGGGATTGCCCCCCTCCATACCCATGCTTAGATCCGCCCCTGGGTCCAACCGAGGCGTCCTGCATCTCCCATGATGCCTGGCAGTGCTGGCTGTGGCTCCTCTAATGGTCTGGTCTATTCTCATTATGGGTGACATCGCAGAGAAAAAAGGGAGAAGTCGTAATAATAGTGCTAGGTCTTGTTTATAGGTGCAGGTACAACATTACCGGGTTTGCCGGTTTTAGAGCCAGGCTGCAGGAATGAATGGAAGAACTCCGGCGGCATCATTATATTGCTTATATTCAGTATATATTTTTCCTGCAAGAATTATGCGAATGTGCAGTTCATTTGATGACAATTTCACCCCAAAGACCTAAAACGAAAGAATTCTTTTGGCTTTGTCCACAATTTCAGGCTGGATTCTGCAAACAAAACAGTGTAGACTTCTTAAAGGAGAATTCCGGCCCAAAAGTTTTTTTGTATCTTTATTTGCAGTTAATTTTTTTGAAAAAAGTGGTCCAGGTGTTATTTTGTGAAAATACTCCTTTATGGCTGTTCCCCCTACCCCAAAATAAGCTTATAATGGGGCCAATGGGCGTTGTGCAAGTTCACCTATATACATCGCTCCAAAATGCAATTTTTTGCTATATATTGTGTCTCCACCATGTCAGTAGTGAGTTAACACTCACACTTTCACTTTCACTTTTGGTTCAGCAGTGATCCAGCTGTCTCAAAAGCTGGGGGCGTGGCACAGGGTTTATGGCTGAACCACTGCTGAAACAAAAGTGAAAGTGAAAGTGTGAGTGTTAACTCACTACTGACATGGTGGAGACAAATATATAGCAAAAAAATGCATTTTGGAGCGATGTATATAGGTGAACTTGCACAACGCCCATTGGCCCCATTATAAGCTTATTTTGGGGTAGGGGAAACAGCCATAAAGGAGTATTTTCACAAAATAACACACACACACTTTTTTCAAAAAAATTAACTGTAAATAAAGATACAAAAAAACTTTTGGGCTGGAATTCTCCTTTAAGTAAGTGGTGCTAATTCAGATGACGAATATTTTAACTCTTGAGAGTGTGAAAATGAAACCAAATGGACCCGCAAGGGTCCATTTGGTTTCATTTTTACATTCTCAAGAGTTACATCTGGTTGACCAACTTTCCATCATTTAGCCTGGGGACCACATGGAACCCTCTCAAGGACCACTGGTGGTCCCCGGACCACCTGTTGAAAACCCCTGGTCTATGACATTATTGTGAATAATGTTGATATGCTTTTTAAATGGCAAATGCTGTGTCAGCTGCAGCCTGATGCACAGTTCAGGCTAGTAGTCGATCATCGATGATTGAATAATCATTGTACCGTTTCCTGAGAGCTTTCACTTCAAGTGAAAGACATATACGCGTCCAGACCAATTAGCTCTTCACTAAGTCCTTCCCCAATCCGGCCTTGTCCAATAGTCACGCTGGAATTGGAAAGCTTGACCTGCATAGCAACGGTTGCTAAAGTATTTGGATTGTCATTGGACTGTGACTAAACCCCGCCCCAAAGGGTGGGGTTTAGAGAAGAGCTCATTCCAGACCAGCGTCCAGACCAATTGCAATGGAATACTTCATTACTTAATAAATACTTGATAATTATGTCAAAAAAACAACAAAAAATAATATTTTTTAAAAATTATTTAAGGGGTTAATGTAGCCAAAAAGCAACACAGGGCTTTGTAGGGCTTGTCCATACTGTAATTCAGTTTGGATAACTGAACATTCAACTCGGTTTTGTAATTTTGCTGGGATGAATGAATAAAATGGGGCGGCTGTGGCTCAGGAGGTAGAGCAGGTCTTCCAATGACCCATGGGTCGGCGGTTCGAATCCCGGCTCCTCCTGTCTACGTGTCGAAGTGTCCTTGGGCAAGACACTGAACCCCAAGTTGCCTCCAATGAGTTGGTCAGCGTGAGCTGGCCACCATTGGTGTGTGAATGTGGGAAGTGGGGACGCTGGCGTCGACTGTTCGCCGCTCTACTTCCCAATGTATGAATGAATGGACCATTGTAAAGCGCTTTGAGCACTTGGAAAAGCGCTATAAAAATGCAATCCATTAAAACAAATATGAGCGTAATGCAATTAAATCTAATTTAAAAACGAATTGTATAAAAGGCAACAATGAGCCACCACAATATACTAGTGTAATACTAGTATATGATATAGAGAGCTATAGCACTAGCTGGTGAGAGAAGAGGGAATCCTGAAGGAATCAATAAACCTTTTGTCTGCCAGTCGCCATCATTAATAAAGTCTACCAATGATAGACCTGTACGTTATATTAGGATATAACAATGTCCTTTGGGAGAGCTCCCACTGGCCTATCGCGGGGCAGATACTTGTACCACATGACTCTATAATGCATCCTGACAGCATGCCGTGAGTTCGAGTCCCAATCCTGATGGCCTTTGCTACTTGTCATCCCCGTTCTCCTCTCTCTCTATCATTAGAGGCAGTAAAGACCCCTATAAACATTTTAAAAACAATATCCTTTGGAACTAATTAGAACAGTGCATACGGTATGCAATTAACCACATTTCCTGAGCATAAAACATAAATGATAATATATATTCCACAATATTGAAGGACTGCTTCGTAGATGATACAAAAAATAAATTGTTTTACAATTTTGGAAACAATTATGTATTTAGGACCATGTTCGAATGCCCCCTCCCAAAGCTAAAATCTGTAAAACTAAAGAAAGCAAGGAATGAAAACCCATCTTTTACTTTCTCTGATTCTCTTTTCTCTGACTTTCTCTGAACAACCCAAAACATAAACCTTGGTTGGAAAAAAAATGTCCGTTACGTGAGTGGGAGCAACCCTTAGAGTATATATTAAATAGAGAGGGCACCCGAGATCCCTTCTCATCCACTTGCATTGAGTTGCTCACTCAGCGCATGAGGCGATTTCACTCCTATTTTTCCCCTATTTCCGGGGGGAAAACAGAGTGCATTCTGGAAAATGGGGCCGAGAACATGAACGCGGGCGACCTCATGCACGATCGGCGCGCGTGCGTGTGCGTGCGTCAGAGCGGAGAGCTATGGAGGGGGCGGAGCCTATTCCGCGTTCATGTTACTGGCCTCATGCTCTCAAACTGCATTCTCAACTTTGGCCACTATGTCCATTTCGCCTCAAGATTTCCTCAGGGTGCTCTCTCTATAATTATTTACGTGAGGAGCAACCTGTCAGAGAATATGGCTACATGGTGTTGACAAAGACCAGAGCCACTACACTATATAAATTAGACGCTGAAGAAATGTAAGCCCTCTTGTAAAGGACCCCCAGGGAACCAAGCATTCAGGAAGCCTGAAATTAAATTAGATCCCCATCTATTGATTCGCCATTTACACCACAGCATGCTGTCGGGGCTAAACAACAGTTGGGGGGGAGTTATTTGAATCTTCACACATCTTCAACCAGATCACTTCAATTTCACTATATTAACATTTACATTGCCTGATCTGTCCAATCTGCCAGGATTAGAAACCGTGGCCTGTGCACCTTCTAATAAAAAGAACTACAGACCCTATAGACCTGCGCAGTGATGTCACCGCCCCGGTTCCAGAAGTGTTTTCCCCATTCATTTTTATCATAGACTTTTCGAAAAATAATATATATAAAGACGATTACAACGCGGACAGAGCCAACTCGGGTCGTGGCATATCATGATGACGCACACAATTGTTTGGGGCAATCGAATGTAAATGTAAAATAATTAACACCCATATTTTACTTTCTCTAATAACAACCTAAAACATTAACCTTGGTTGAAATAACTAAAGTTGTCCTTTTTAAGTAAATACATTTATGTTTTCTGACTGACACTGTATAAACCCTCCTTTGCCCTGTGCCGTTTTAATACACCCACCTTTTAAACCATAAATCATTGTCATGGCATGCAGCGCACAGACACTACGACGGTGTGGCTAATTGTGTGGGTTTTAGAAGTGTGAATTTCCACTCCATTCCTTTGACATTTTCATTGTGACAACCATGTCACCCAGAGAAGCACATTTTCTATAGCTGAAATTAACGTTTGAAATCTCTAAAAACAAGAACCAGCTCTCCGGTTTGTGCACAGCAACTATGCGGAAGGAGCTTTCTGATTGGACTTGGAAGCAATCAGGAACTATTAGCTTATATCTTATAGAATGACTCTTATAGAATGTCTTATAGAATGTAGTTTGCAACCCTAAGGCTATGGAACACCATCCCCTACTCCATGACAACTTTTAGTTTTAGTATTCGATGGCTGTGATGTTTTTTGGTTTTAACCCACTACAGTTGTTCTTATGATAACTTTAGTTTGCTTATTATGTGTTTTTTACTGTCTGTACCAAATTGCTGCACAGCACATCTCACCAACATGCCAAGTACAATGAAAATTGTGCTTTGAAAACAAAGGGGTTCGGGGAATTGTCCTTTAATTACTGCTAAAACTTCAAATGTGTATGTTCTTTTTTGGAGTACTTTTATAAAAAGAGGCGAGAATCCTCTACAATAGGCCTACAGTACATTCTGATCGTATGGTTTGGACTGCCTTTAGTTCAGCTCTTCCTTTATGTAGAACGGATTGTTTCTTTCAAGCAACCCTCGGAGCACAATTGAAGAGCACAATTCCAAAAGGTGTTTTTAGGCATGTGTTTACCGTCCACACAGGAGGGTTTGTTGCGTGTCGTCCCGGCAACCTTCCCTGGTAAACAGGAGCACTTGACGGTCTGCGAGCGCTCCTCGATGCGGTTCTTGTTACAACACCGGTGGGCGGCGATCACCTCGCACGTTCCCCCCTCTGCAGACAGACAGACAGACAGACAGACAGACAGACAGACAGACAGACAGACAGACAGACAGACAGAGGTGTGGTTAGTGTATGACAGTGGGTTAATTGGTAGCAAATATTGATCGACCCGACCTTGAATCTAAAGCAGCGGTCTTCAACCCCTAAGGGGTCCTCGGAGATACTAGTAGTCATGCGGATGGTCCACCAAATGTGTGTGACGGGGAACATTATTATAGCTGAAAATAACCACATCTACAAGCTCAGTACAGAGCCAGCGACCCACAATTTTGAATCCAGTAAACTGCATGTATGTGAAAGTCTGTGAAAAGGTGGTTGGAAGATTGTAAACGATGGGGTGGGAATTTCATCTCTAGCCTCTGACAAAGATGAGAAAGCATATTTACATATTTTTTCCCCTTCATCTCAATATCTCTGCCTGCGTTAACAAACCTATCGAACCTCGTCAAATGAGCAGGACAATCAGTGGCCACTGCTGGCCACTTAGTAATGTGTGTAGCAAATTACCCCTGGGGGAGGGATCTCAATTATTCCCTTTAATTGTCCCTCGTTACAAAATGCTAACTGGTATCCCTCCATACCAATCAGTCTGTGTAACCAGTGGCGGTTCTAAGCAATTTGGAGCCCCAGCATTGCAGCAATACAATACCAAGGCCTAGGGACCACCAGTGCTCCCTGAGAGGATTCCAGGTGGTCCCCAGGCGGAATGACGGAGACTTGGTTTAACCAAATGTAACTCTTTGAGATTGTAAAAATGAAACCAAATGGACCCTTGCGGGTCCATTTGGTTTCATTTTTACACTCTCAAGAGTTAAAATATTCATCACCTGGATGACCTCAAGTCAACACAACTCTATAATGTAGATTAATGGTCATTTTGATCTGTATGTTTGCCTGTGTTTTCAATGAAATCCATCCTGGAATTGTGGAAAAAACAAACAAACAAAATAAATCTTTAGTTTTGGGGACTGTGAGGCTAAAATGTCATCAAACGGTGATCCCTGGCTCAAATTCTGAATGAATAGTGGGCCCTGTGATGAAAAAGGTTGAAAACCCCTGGCCTATAAGATCTAATCATGCATGGGCACAACTCTCCCTCATAAGCCAATCTGAAGAGTGCCATGAACAGAGCTCATGCTTCCTCCGATGGATGAGGAGTGAGAGGATGGGGACATCCCCTGGTAGGAAGTGTAACTCATGGAAGAAGGAAGTAACGCAAACCATTCCTTTCCCTCCATCAGGTGCCCCAGGTGACCAGTGGGAGGCAGTATAGTATATTATATTTATATATAATTTTGTGACGACACACACACACACACACCCCCCCACACACACACACACCCCCCCCACACACACACACACACACACACACACACACACACACACACCCTGTGCCGGCCTTACATCTAATATCTCCCTCAACCAGGGGGGATTCCAATCAGACCCTCACTAAATCTATTCAGTGAAAACAAAAACAAAAACAGCACTCCAACTAAACCACTGTAGTATTTGTTTTGGTCGCAGTCGGGGATACATTTTGGTGTTTACGTTTGGATAGGTCTTGTGCGATCCACCTTGGATATAACTACACTCATAGCATCCATGAATGATTTATACCATATGGATTACTGGGGGCAAAGATGAGAGCAAAGGGAGAAGAGGAAAAAAAACTAGTTCAAGTACATTTGAATTGAGCCGAACCATATGGATCTCCAAAGAGAGACCATTACAGCTGTTGGATCGGGGGTCCTTTTATCCCCCTGACCCTGAGATCAAGGTGCGAAACCAGCGCACCGCGAGACCCACTGTCTGTGTACTTTCACAGCGGACTTGAAAGCATGTCTGCAGGCCCCGGAAGCTGCCGGTGAAATATTCAAGAAGGCCAAAGCACTGTGGGCTGTGTTTTTTGGGGGAGGAGGGAGAGGAGAGGAGGGGATGGGGCAGGTTTTTAGCACACTCCAGAGACTCCTCTCCATACTTGTATGGTCTGGTTGTTCAGCCTCGTTCTCCTGGACCAGAAATATCCCCAACAACACACTTCAGGAGAAGTGACATTAATACTGCATGACAGCAACACTCCACCAGGACTGGGAAATGTTTGCCTTTTTAATCCCAATTTATTCCTGATTGATTCTAGTTTCTGACACTAGATTCTGTTTCTGACACTAATTCTGGTTTCCGACGCTAGATTCTTGTTTCGACGCTAGATCTAGTTTCCGACAATAGATTCAAGCTCCTGATTCTAGTTTCTGATGCTAGATTCTAGTTTTGACGCTAGATTCTAGTTTTCAATGCTAGTTTTCTGACCCTAGATTCTAGTTCTGACACTAATTCTAGATTCTGACACTAGATTATATTTTTTCTGAAAAAATCTGATTTTGTGCCAGTGATTGTTCAGCATATTTCATACCAAGGACCACCAGAACGATCTATTATTTGGCTGTGGACCCCGTCTGAAAACATGTCTAGGATCCCCCAGAAGCAAAGATTTGAGTTAAAAATCTTTGCTTCTGAAATATATTCAAATATCTGCAAACCTTTTTCACGCTTTTTCAAAAATATCAGACCTACAAGCTCACAGCGCGCCAATCTTCAATAGCTTATGACACCAAAATGCTCACAGAGTACAGTAAGGATTAATCCCAGCTTGCCTTTGGTCGGTGCCCGTCGACGTTGATGAGAATAGAGAGGGAGTGTTCCAAACTCGTGCGGGGTGATGTAGCCTCCCCTGCCCCCCCCCCCCCCCCGCTGCGAGCTGGCTCCGTAATGCATGACCTCCGGGTGTGCCATTTCAAACATTTACACAAAGCCAAGCCGGATGAAAACGCCACACTGCTCTTTTGTCACCTCGACCGCAATAAACGGAGGAGGACTTCACAACCGACCGACCGCGGCGGAGAGGAGAGATATCAGTCTTTGAAGTGGGCGTCCGGCCGCGAGGAATCAGAGTGCAAACATGATGGCTGTGTGTGTGTGCGCGCGCGTGCGTTGTGTGTCGCTTCGTTATTCATGTCTCACGCTCCCATCCTCGGGAGGAGCTGCACGTGGAAGAGCATCTGGCTGTAGCAGCGATCTCCTCTCTCTCCTCTCCTTCTCCCATGTCCTGGGATGAGCTCCAGTTTAATTGTTGGACGCCAGTGTCTGTTGCCGTGGCTGTCAAGGGAAGATAAAGAGTTTTTTCCCGGGGCGTGAGAGGAAAAAGGAGAGAGAGAGAGAGAGAGTCGGTTGGTGATGGAGGAGCCTCTCTCCTGCTAGCTCTGCTGGCTGCATTAGCCCCGACGCTTTATAATTGTGTGAAGGGGGCACTTCCAGTGGCTCCCTCATTACTCACTGGCACCAGCGGGTCCCTGGCAGCCCAGACATGCCCCTGCCCCCTCCTCCCCTCCTCTCCTCTCCTCTCTCTCTCCATCTAGCCACCCATTCTGAACTAAAAAAAAATGATTTGCGCACACATTTTCACCATTTCTCAAAAAATATCAGAGCTACAAGCTCACAGCACGCTATGTGCTTGTAGATCTTTAAGTAATGCTAAGTGATGCTAATGCTAGTTATTGTTGATAAGTAATGTTAATAATGTTAATAATGCTAAGTAAGCAATGCTAATTGTTTAAGTATCCGAATGCTAATAATCCTAATTAATAATAGGCTAATGCTAAGTGTCCTAATGCTAATAATGCAGAGTATTGTTTAATAATGCTAATAATGACTGTAATGATAAATACTGTTGATAATGCTAATAATGCCAAGTAATGCTGTAAGTAATTCTAATGAATGCTAAGTAATGTTAACCATGCTAAAGTAATGCTAACCATGCTAAGTAATGCTAACCATGCTAAGTAATGCTATTCATGCTAAGTAATGCTAATCATCTAATAAGACTTAGACAATTTACAATTACAATTTACAATTTAGGCATTTGGCAGACGCTCTTGATCCAGAGCGACTTACAATGGTGAAAAGTTTACAATTTAAACAGGATTTACAATACATTTTACAACATACAGTGAAGCGCTAAAGACATGTAATACATTAGGCAACCTATAGAAACAGGGCTTTTCAACAGGTGGTCCGGGACCACCAGTGGTCCTTGAGAGGGTTCCAGGTGGTCCCCAGCTCAGTTGGTTAACCAGATGTAACTCTTGAGAACGTAAAAATGAAACCAAATGGACCCATTTGGGTCCATTTGGTTTCATTTGTTTCATTTTCACACTCTCAAGAGTTAAAATATTCATCAGGTGAATTAGCCCAAGTCTACAAAACTAGAAGATTAATGGTCAAGGACAGAAGAAAAAGAAAATCTTTAGTTTTGGGGGTCTGTGGGGCTAAAATGTCATCAAATGGTGGTCCGTGGCTCAAAATTCTGAATAAATGGTGGCCCTGGGATGAAAAAGGTTGAAAACCCCTGCTATAGAACACCAAAAGGCGTTCCCGCCAAATGTGAGCTAGTTTTCTGTTTTAGGAGCTTCCTCCCTGGGCTATATATGCACCCTCTCTCCTCCCCCATGGGCAGCCCTCCCTCCCTCCCTATTGTTGTTCTGACCCAGCTACTAGCCGCTGGAATGTTTTTTTTTTGTGTGTGTTTTTTCTTTCACCGTCTCCTCTCCTCTTTCTCCTCTACTCCCAAGGAAAGGTGGGAGTAAAAAAAAAAGATTGTGACATGCTCCTTTGTCAGTAGTGGGACCCATTGTGTAGCGTTCACGTATGACGGATGTCATGGGCTGTATCGCCTATGCATAGTGAAGCACCGTGTGTGTGTGTGTGTGTGTGTGTGTGTGTGTGTGTGTGTGTGTGTGTGTGTGTGTGTGTGTGTGTGTGTGTGTGTGTGTGTGTGTGTGTGTGTGTGTGTGTGTGTGTGTGTGTGTGTGTGTGTTATGATCTATAATGAGGCTGGGTCTGGAAGGATATCAGTAATTACCACAGCTGACACAAGGCCTTTCTACGGGGAGGGGAGGAGGTACCGGAGAAGTGGTTGACGCTAATGTTTCATGTTTTAAGTCACCTGGATGGTGTTTCTTTCTAGTAGACTACGTAACTACATTATAGCAGGTCTCAAAGGCATCAACATTTTGAAGTATTTTTTTTAATCTATTCCAGTCGTAATAAACCCCAGGAAATTCTAACTGGCCACAGAAGTTCACAGGATCTACTGAATGTGAAGGACGCAGCACGCCACACTGTACTTTACACACTCCATATTTCTGCATGACTGACTCAGAGGCTCAATATGGCAGTTTGTCACATCCAGTGGATGATTTGTGGCCAGATGTAATCTCCTGGGGTTTATTAGGACTGTGGTAGGTAATAAAAAGGAAATTTGTGGAGAACTGTGTATGTAGGGCAAGCTAAAACCCCTAAAAGTAAAGAAAGCAAGTAATCTAAAACAATTAATTGTGAGGATCACAGCGTAGTGATACGCCCGGCAGCCCTGTCACTGCCCTTGGCTCAATACTAAGTCAATGGGCTGGCGTTGTACACATCCGCGGGTTTCAACTGCCCACATAGATGCGATAGCGGTTCGATGCGGTGTTTTCTGTCTGGGAAAGGGACTATTTTGAGCAAAAAAAAGAATGGTGCACCGCTAGAAAGATGATCATTATTTTTGGCATATGGACAGCATGTTTACAAACACACAAGGCGATCAAAGAGTTAACACCCATCTTTTACTTTCTCCAATAACAATCTAAATCCTGAACCTTGGTTGAAACAAACAAAACAAGTCCTTTAATGTGTACCAAACCTTGGGCTGTGGGTCATAGAAATTGAACTGTTTAAGGAGGATCACTGAGCTATAGCGGTCAGTAGAGCTTAAAAATTGTCTAAAATATTGAGCCCGGCTCGACCCGGCCCGGTAAGAAATTAAGCCCTGTGTGGCCCGAAGCCTGATACATGATTGACAGCATGAGCCCGCCAGCCCGACACTTTTTCTAAACGAACTAATTGCTGCAGGCAGACGTTTTTTTCTCATAAATCGTTAATTTGTTATAAGAAAAGCAGTCATTCTGCCCATGTCCAACTGTCTAGGTACACACAACACACACACACACACACACACACACACACACACACACACACACACACACACACACACGTGGTGCAGTGCAGCTCGCGGCGTCGCAAAATGTATCATTTTATGAAAAATATCTTATATAATTTGACGGGCCCGGCCCGGCCCTAAGCCCGACAAATAATAACCATTTGGACTCGGCCCGACCGAACCTGGCCCGGCCCGTCGGGTCGGCGTGGTCTCGGGCCAAGATTTTAAGCTCTAGCGGTCAGTGGTCCAGCCATACAGCCAGGTGAACATTAAGGCCTGATCACTAACACAGCATCTGCTCTCTGTAGGGCAGAGCGCGGTATAACCACACATCCCTGTGACATCGGAGAGCCACTTAGAGGACAAATTGGCCACTTGGACAAGACGTATAATGCCATCCAGGTAGATTGGTGCTCAGAGCCCCGGTAAATGCTTGTCCGCTTATCCGTGCCTCTGCATCCGAGTGTGTGTGTGTGTATCTCTGACTGTGCGTACGTGCGCGTGTGTTTGCACACACACACACACACGTACACTCCTGATCTATCGCCTGGAGCTTGAAAAATTAAACAAATGTCAGAAACTACAATCTAGCTTCAGAAACTAGAATCTAGCATCAGAAAATACAATCTAATGTCAAAACTAAATCTTTTGTCAGTAAATGCTTGTCCGCTTATCCGTGCCTCTGCATCTGAGGGTGTGTATCTGCGACTGTGCGTACGTGTGTGTACCTGCAATGTGTGCGCTTATTTGTATTCACATGCTGTGTTGAGGCGCACACTGTGTCATGCTGTGAAAGCAGTGTTGCCAACTTGGCACATATGTCGCTATATTTAGCATTTTTTCAGACCCACATAGCGCCACAATTGGTGAAAAAATCCTGGCAAAAAATCTAGCGCTTTTTGGCCCTCGTTTTTTCACTAATTTTTTCCTCCTTATGGGACTAAAATGAAACCGATGAAAAATTAAATTATAATTAATTATATTTAATTCTGAATTAATTTTCAAGAATCTACACATTTTGAAAATATAGAACAGATGCGCAGCATGCATAAAGCTAAAGGTCTGACTCAGAGTGTTTTCTGTTTTCAATGATGAAATGCTGTTGGTTTAGTGGTTAGTAGCAGTAGTAGTGTTTCAATTCGTTTTAAATGTCAGCACTTATATATCTTGGGTTGTTTTGCATGCCATCGTGTTTGGTGGGGCAGACTGGGCATTTAGGGGGGCACCCCCCCCCCCCCCCCCCATGCCCATGCCTAGATCCGCCCCTGGTGTGTGTGTGTGCTCTGATAATAGTCTGTGACAATAAAGTAGCAGCAGTATGACTTGGGGGCTGATAGATGGAGCACTTGCCACCTGTCATCCAGCTAAAGGGGTTAAACCAAGCCGGTAAGATGGAGTGGGTGGCGGTGCTCTCTCGTCCGCCCGGTGAGACGGGGTGAAGGGCATCCATGCTACCACACCGACCGCCTCATTTTTCTCCTGGCGGCCCACGGTGACAGCGGCCATTAGGCGCCTGGATGAGGTGATTATGTTTGAGGAAATCGATGCTTCATTGTTTCCAACTTAGCCCAACGGCCAATTATAAAAAAAGCCACTAATGAGGGAAGGGAGTCACCGAGATTGGGGGGAGAAAGAGAGACGGATAGAAGTAGCAGGAGTGGCAGCTCGGATGGAAAGCGGTGAATGATTTTGATTTGTGTACAGTACAGTAGTCACAGAGCACAGGCTGTGTCCGAAGATCAGTCAAGCACTCACTATGATGCCATTATGCCATTTTGTAATCGTGTTAAACATATATTAAGCATACCAAAGACGTATTCTCTATAAGGCAACGGAGGCTGTAGCCTACCCTACCCTGATTCAAGAGAAAGAAAGACAACATTGTCAAGCTTAGGGCTTCACAATTTTGCCTAAAAAAAAAAAACTTGATTTTTTTTCTCTGAAACCTTCGGTTCCGATTTTTTGGGGGTAAAACTACAGAAAAGACAATTATTTATTTTAAATATGTTTTGATTCCTCTCCCTCCAATAGGAGAGAATAGGGAATATTCAATGAACATTAAAGTAGAAATGCTCCACCACCCCAAGTATATTTCTTTCTTCTTATTGTAGTCTTGGACTACAGAACACATTGAAATTTTCTTTTCTTATTTAACGGAACACTTTTTACGGTAAGGTAGGCTGTGAGCGAGTGTGACAGTTCTACCGTAAATGTGCTAGAAAAAGGGAAACCACGATTTTCGATTTTAAATTTTTTACATTGTCCAAAATCTGAAACCTCCATTTTGTTTCGATTAATTGTGAAGCCCTAGTCAACCCTAAGGGGGAATGCACCCGTCTTCAACATTTTTTCTGAGAGCGTACAAATGGAACCAAATGAACCCTAACGGTTCATTCGGTTCCATTTGTACGCTCTCAGAAAAAAAGTGTCTAAAGAAATCCATTAACATGGTGAAAATACTTCTTGATGATGTCATCAAGATGTTTCACAATGTTAGTGGTTTTCTTCAGGCCTCCATTTCTTGGGAACACAGAATGGGGGAACTTTTTTTTTTTATCATGTCCACCCAACACCTCTAGGGTATACTAATGACATATTAGAATGTTGAAAATGGGTGGACTTCCCCTTTAAGTTGGAACAATATGAAGAGAGCATGTGACACCTCCACGGCCGTGTCCATTGCGAGGCCCCCCTCCATACACATGCAAATTCAGCGTTCATTTGTGTTCAAGTTTTGACATTAATGAGCCGTCGCTTTCCGATTTCCGGGAATTCATAAATTAGCCTACCCAATCTGTAATCGCAGCAAATGCCACTGGTGTGGTATTGATCATTATTATACCCCTAAATAGTGTATCATACCCTATATTTCATTACGCAGCGCAAATTGTACACCCAACGCCAAATCTTCCATCCGTCATGCAAGAAATGCTGACGTTTACTGGCATGTTATAACTGTGTCACAGGCAGTAATGAGATCATTATCGCCGATGAGTTCACTGTAATGTAGTAGGGGTGTAATGACACTTTTTTTTATTAAAAAATGCTAAATTTGATGCAGTGTTAATGCAATTGGTTATCTGCAAAGGATTTGATACTGGTTATTTGAATTGCGAAACGATACGATACATATTCAGTGTTGCCGTTTTAATTTACTTCCGTTCTTGAAATTTAAAATTGATTTTTCAATGCAGTTACTGTACCGTTACCAGTGTTGCCAACCTGGCACATTTGTCGCTATATTTAGCTTTTTTTCAGCCCCCCCCCCCCCCCCCCCCCCAGCGCCAAAATTAGTGAAAAACTCCTGCCGGAAAATCTAGTGCTTTTTTGCTGATGAGTTGGGGCGAAATTGGTTGACAGGCACCAGAGATAAAACTCTCGTTTTTCACCATTTTACCCTCCTATGACAACCAGTGGTCCCCAGGATAACCAATGTAACTCTTGAGAGCGTAAAAACGAAACCGAATGGACCCGCAAGGGTCCATTTGGTTTCATTTTTACACTCAAGAGTTAAAATATTCATCACGTGAAGTCTACACAACTATAGAATGTAGAAGATTAATGGTCATATATACTTCCTTCCAGGCAAGCATCTATCCAGCGCATTCTAGTGCATTTTTGAAGTGCTACTAGTGCATTTTGGATTTTGGCAGTTGGCAACAGTAACTGTTACACCCCTCTAGTGTAGTATAAAGTATAGGGAGTGGAGGTGGTACGGTACACGTTCAGATCGCACAGCAGCCGTGCTTTGGGAAAAGCCGGCCTGTGCAGACGTCCCACTTAGAATAGCATCAGCAACCAGCAAGCGCACCAAACGGTTTCTGCTGGGCGCATTGTACCGCCGCCGTACGGTACGAATCCAAGGTCACAGTGACAGTGATGTGACGGTTCATTCTGTGGCATGAAGAAGAGGAGAGTCTCGGATCACAGTGAGGGAAGCAGACACTCCCAGCGCCCAGGGGCGGATCTAGGCATGGGCATGGGGGGAGGGGGGCCCCCCTGAATGACCTGACTGCGCCACCAAACATGATGGCATGCAAAACAACCCACATTTCAAATGTATTTCAAATTAAACTGCTTATAATTAAAATGATTTGAAACACTACTACTGCTATACTAACTACCATTTTGGCACCACTAAACCAACAGCATTTCATCGTTGAAAACAGAGAACTCTCTCTGAGTCAGACCTTTAGCTTTATGCATGCTGCGTGTCTGTTGCAACTTCAACAACAACTGATGTTATTATTGACGCTTTACTTGACTAATAAAAGTCCTGTAACTGAAAATGGTATGGGTGTGACTTCATCGACCGTGGCGCAAAGCGACACAGGCCATTCCTTATATAGCCTTACGGTCTTGCACAGTCTTGCATCGTTTTGAGGCTTTATACCATTTTATACCATACCATTTTATACCATACCATACCACAAATCGGACATGTTACATCCGCCCCTGCCAGCGCCCCCACCACACCCTCCCACCTCACCGCCGTTTTTTTTTTGTTGTGTTCCACATGAGTGACACAGAACGACAGACTGTGGTTCCGCTGCATGTGGAGGAGGAAGACAATGATGTCGACACACAGAGTCAGATGCGGGGGCCTTGTGTGCCGAGATAACAGACTGCTTCCCTAAACCTTGGCCCCGTTTTTCCACATTAACGACCGTAATCTATGCAGAGGAGCCATGATGGCTAATCATCGCCCTCACCTTCTGCCAGCCAACGCTGTCACTCTCCCCGTCTCTCTCTCTCCTGTCTCTCTCTCTCTCTCTCTCTCTCTCTCTCTCTCTCTCTCTCTCTCTCTCTCTCTCTCTCTCTCTCTCTCTCTCTCTCTCTCTCTCTTCCATCTGTGAGTAAGTAAGACATAAGTTGGAATGCCGAGGCATGCAGCAAGAAGAGGAGAATCCTCTCAAGGACTTCCTCCTTCATGGCATAACAGCTTAACCCATTGTGTCATGATCAGATTCTAGTTTCTGATGCTAGATTCTAGTCCCCCCATGGTAGATTCTAGTTCCTCTCAGTAGACTGTAGTTTCCTGAAGTTAGATTCCAGTTTCTGACACTAGATTCTAGTTCTTGACACTAGATTCTAGTCCATGACACTAAATTCTAGTTTGTGACACTAAATTCTAGTCCCTGGTGCGAGATTCTATTTTTTTCTGGAAAAATCTCTTTCTGTGTCAGTGATGCTTAACATATTTCATAGGAACACCCCCCAGAGATGTCTATTATTTAGCTGCAGTACCTCATTTAAAAACATGTTGTTTCTAGGGATCCCACAGAAGCAAAGATTTGAGTTAAAATCTTTGCTTCCATTGCTTCCAGATTTGCACCACATTTCACATTTTCTTTTTAAATAGCAGAACTTACAAGATCAATCGCGCCACCGAGTGGCGCGATATCAGCTTGTAGATCTGCTATTTTTCAACAGCTAAAACACCAAAACGCATTCAATACACAAAGGGTTAATCAGTGTGCACTCAGGTGAAAATGAGCCATTTCTGCCTGTATGCTAGAGTGCCTGTTTTTTTTTTGCTTTTTGCCAGACAGGCAGACACGTACGGCAGGGGAAGCTTCCAGGCTTCTCATTCATGTCTTCATATACCCAATAGTCCTCCTCCTGCTGTTGTGGGGCCGTTTTTGGTGGGGTGTGTGTATATACTGCTTTTCATTCAGAGTCTGTCAGTGTAACTGACACCTATCAACTACAGTCAGGGTATACCTACCGCCATACTTCTAATTGGCAGATTTTATGTCTCCGGTTGGGAATGGGGAAGACGAGTTATGTTGTCTGTAGCCTGTGAATTAGAAATAGTAAAAAAATGTAGAGTGTATATAGTGAAAATGATGATGTCCTGTCATCACACTTTACACCAGAGGTTCCACTACCACTGGTACTATACTGTAGTACCACTGCTGGTACTACTTGAGCCCCTCTCTGGTGGTACTATTGGTTGAAATAGGCTCTCCAGGGGTGGCCAACCTGTGGCTCGTGAGCCACATGCGGCTCTTCAGCTGGTTACATGTGGCTCTTAAGTGGCTTCCACAGGGAATCAAAAACGCTCGGCCTGGCGCAGTCATTCATTCCCTATACAGTGGTGCCTAACCACTCGATCATGGACTGATTCCTAGTCCACCGTGGAGGTGTAGGTGTATATTTTTTGACTTGTCATATACTTTTGGATTGTAGCCCCAGTTTCTAAATAGAAGGCTATATGTTTTAATATAGTCTTTGCATTGCGCACTTGCACACAAATACACATGAGAGGGAAAATCTATTTTGCGACCATGATGGCCATCGCAGCGGTTTTATAACCGTTGTGACCGCTTGATGGGCTCTTTGCAGTAACACGGTGAAAAACGTGGCTCTTAGTCTATGACTGTTTTGGCCACCCCTGAAATAGGCTCTCCAGCCATGCTAAAATGAGCATGACGGCACACCTAGACATTAAAAGGATGTTTGAGGACAGATGCATTGTGTTATAAATCAGTCGCGCTGATTAGTGACTAGACACTTTTCTAATCAAAACTGCAGGTCTACGCGGAAGCATTTTATTTCTCCCTTTCTGCTCGCAAAGCTCCTGTAAGGTTCAAAAGATGGAATTGTGTGCACTTTGCACACTTCTATAACGGCTTTGTTCGTTAAAATCTCTTTTTTTCTCTTGAAAACAAGAGTGAACAAGTCTAGACGCTAGTGAGGACTGAACAGGGTTGTTTTTTCGTTGGGGACTGTAAATACAACAGCAACTTCCACAACTACCATTGAAAGTCTCAAAAGTGTACCCGGCGCCCAGCGTGTGTTTTACACTACAGATCAAAATACACTCCTGCGTGCTGCCCGCTTTCATCTCATACCTCTAAAGAAGAGACTGTACTCTGTACTGGAAGTCAAAGCTGTTGGTGAACTGAAAATATCCCTTTCGCAAGCAATGGAATTTCAAACGCTAACTCAAGCTGGTGAACAAAAGGATTTTTTTTACATACCAAGAATAATCTCGTATCAACTCGATTAAAATAATGGCTCTTGTCTAGTGTGAACTACAAGGCTGCCGAAAACGATAATACTACAGCATGTGTAGAAGAGAGTGGATTCAACCAGTAGAGAGTAGCTTATCTGCAAGTTAAACGATTCTCCCCAAATCTAAGCCTTCACTTATTCACTCGCATCGATCCAACTATGCACATCAAAGGTAGAGCTGTGCAATTGTACAGGTGTTGTCCTGAACATCAAAGTAACTAGGTTTTCTGCCTTTCATGGATAGAACCAGTGGAGATTGACTGGAATCGGGGAGAGAGAGAGGGTCTGGATCAGGATTCGAAAGCGCAACGTGCTGCCAGACTTTAGTGCCTATAGACTGGTGGTCTCGGGACCACCCGTGTTCCTGAAGATTCCCGGTGGCCCCCCCAAAATGATGGGAAGTTGGGGTTTACCAGATGTAACTCTTTGAGAGCGTAAAAATGAAACCAAATGGACCCTTGCGGGTCCATTTGGTTTCATGTTTACTCATGTTAAATATTGATCATCTGAATTAGCCCAAGTCTACACAACTAGAGAATGTAGAAGATTAATGGTCATTTTGATCTGTATGTTTGACTGTTTTAAATCAGGCCTGGAATTGTGGACAAAAGCAAAAAGTAATCCTTATAGTTTTGCGGTCTGTGGGGCTAAAATGTCATCAAACGGTGGTCTGTGGCTCAAATTCTGAATAAATAGGTGAGCCCTGGCATGAAAAAGGTTGAAAGCCACTGCTATAGAGGATTCCGCTGGACCTTGACCTGTCAGGTGTAGGCAATCGATGCTGAGAAGTCTAGCTTTAATGTGACACCTCAGATATGGCTGCGCTCAAGGCGCTGCCTGCGGGTAAACCATCAAAGCCCCTTTATTGGGGCGGCTGTGGCTCAGGAGGTAGAGCAGGTCGTCCAATGACCCGTGGGTCGGTGGTTCGAATCCCAGCTCCTCCTGTCTATGTGTCGAAGTGTCCTTGGGCAAGACACTGAACCCCAAATTGCCTCCAATGAGTTGGTCGGTGTGAGCTTGCCACCATTGGTGTGTGAATGTGGGAAGTTTAGGACGCTGGCGTCGACTGTTCGCCGCTCTACTTCCCAATGTATGAATGAATGGACCATTGTAAAGCGCTTTGAGCACTTGGAAAAGCGCTATAAAAATGCAATCCATTATTCATTATTATTACCAAGTGAGTAGCCCATACCTGGGCATTATGTGGCCCGGGGGCCAAATGCGCCCCTTTGGGTGACTCTGACCGGCCCTGAAAGGGTACCGTGGTTTTCAATCAGTATCCTTCAGAGAGTTACAGTTAAATATGGAAAATTGGTTAACCAGTGCAACTCTTTTGAGAGCGTAAAAAATGAAACCAAATGACCCTTGCGGGTCATTTGTTTCATGTTTACACTCTCAAGAGTTAAAATATTCATCATCTAAATTAGCCAGAGAATGTAAAAGAATGGTCACTTTTGATCTGTGTTTGCCTGTTTTGTTTGTGAAATCTAGCCTGGAATTGTGGAAAAAGCAAAAATAAATCTTTAGTTTTTTGGTCTGTGGGGCTAAAATGTCATCGAATAGTGGTCCTCTGTGGCTCAAATACTGAATAATTGAGGGCCCTGGTGTCAAAATGGCTGGTCTTACTCTTACTTTTATCTTTAAAAAATTAAATTAATATTACACAGACTTTAGTTCAGCCTTTAGTCTTGGCCCTCCACAATATTTTATGTGTCTCATTCGGCCCCTTGAGAAAAATAATCGCGCATCCCTGGAGTAGCCTATAGGCTGCTAGCCTGGCCAAAGCCAGACCCAATCAGCTGTTGGCCAGCTGTTCTGTCAGGAGATTGGTCTGGAATAGCCCAATGTCCTACTATAGAAAATTGGGGATGGCCAATGAGGGCACGGTTTGCAAACATACTTGAATACTGTGTCCTGATTGGCCACTTCCGATTTTCTGGAGTAGGACATGGGTGTACAATAGACCTTTCAGTAAGCCCCTCCCCAAACTGCTATGGTCCAATCACAGCTAAGCATAACGTGATAGACAAACCTTCTCCACCAATAGCTTTCCTATATGATACAACATTGTTTTAAAAAAATAAATGTCACGCACACATTTTTCCACTGCATGCCTTGTTGATGGATTTGGAAGAGATTTTAAAGGTCTCCAAAAATGAACCAGTATTTGTTGTGTAAAGTCCATTATATTTACATTGATTTACATGAAGATTGAGGTAAGATTGCTTTAGCCTTTAGGCTAATAGGCTGCAACAATAGAACTACCACTAACATTACATTTTGAGCTTTTTAGACAAGTAACGTGAGTGTTGAGTCTAAAATAAGACACTCCTCAGGCTCTGCATTGTTCTCGCAAAACTAAATACAGTTACCTTGAGTTAAAGCCGTTCAAAAGTTCTAAGCCCTGGATTGTCAACTGAGCCTCATTGTTTTTTCATCCAAACCTTTTGTGCTGTGGACTCTTACTGACTTCATGCATTATGGACGACTGCGGCGCGGTGCATCAGTATGCGCGATTAAAATGTCATTTGACTGAAAAGCTGTCACCGCAGTCAGAAATGAAAACAAGTCCATTCCGTTCGGTCCTGTTCGTCTTGGTGACAGTCAGTGGACTCATTTTCACAGGACCGCTAATCAGCAACCCCCCTCCATGCTGGAGATGAGGATGTTAAAGAAATATTTTGGTAAATAACATTTGAAAACGTCCCTACTGTTTGTTATTTCAGTTGTCTAAATGCTCCATTCCTGTTTAGGGATGGGGTTTCATTGTAACCATCTGTTGACTGTGTCTATAGTTAGATTGTCACCTCCTACCATGGGGGGTTGGCTTTGGTTGGTATAAGTTTAACGTGCTTTTCCCCAGCATCTGGGTCTTGCTTTGACTAAGGGACGTTTCCCATACATGAATGTAAGTCATATGTCAAACCTTATTACATCATAAATAGAATCACTCATATTTAAGCTCTGGTGTGTTGTCTCATCATTCTAACATATGTAACTTCTCCTTTTTCCGAGTACTGCCAAATCCCATTCACAAGGACAGGGGCGGATGTAACATTTCCCAATTGGGGGGAGGCAGGAGAAAATGGTATGGGGGGGCACAAGGTGGCACTTCCAGTGCCACCTTGTGCCACCTTATGTCGCCCGTGGCGTGACCCAGGCCATTTTCTGTTACAGGACTTATATTAGTCAAGTGAAGCATCAATAATAACATCAGTTGTTGTTGAAGTTGCAACAGACACGCAGCATGCATAAAGCTAAAGGTCTGACTCGGAGTTTTCTGTTTTCAATGATGAAATGCTGTTGGTTTAGTGGCGCCACAACTGTAGTTAGTTAGTAGCATTAGTAGTGTTTCAAATCATTTTAATTTAAGATAGCTTGGGTTGTTTTGCATGCCATCGTGTTTGGCGGGGAAGTCAGGGCATTTAGGGGGGCATTGCATCCCTGAACGAGGGGATATATTGTTATTAATGATTTGTTTTGAGAGGCAGAAGGCATCAGAGCGGGTTCGGGGGCCGCGCTCTGTCCCGTAACATGTATGTTTAATGATGCTCATCAGTAGAATTTAGCTTGTATAATTACTTAACTCGTTAACATAACAGCCAAACATTTTACTAATCGTTCAAGACCCACAGAATATTTTTTTGTGCTGTGACAGTGTGACAGCAGGGTGGTCGCGGGGCGCGTTCAGGGCAGTGGCGTTTCTAAGCAATTTGGAGTTCCAGGCAAGATTTTCTCCGCCTCCCCCCATGGGTTAGAATTATGAACTATTTTTAAACTAAATAACTAAATGTTCAATTCTAGTTATAGAGGATAAGTATAATGTATTTATCCATATTAGGCTTATTAGCCTGGGATCCTTTTAACCCATTGTAGACTATCCCGATTCTAAAAATGTCTCTGAAATACTAACCTAAGTGTACTGGAAAACTTCAAATTATTGTCTAACATCACCAAATTTTGACATTTTTTGATACTGTACATACTGTACAGAACGCATATTGGTGTTCCCGTCAACTAGGGTAAAACTACCACTAGGGGTTCCCGTCTACTATGGGTTAAAGCATGTCTGGTGGTCGCCCCGGTGCACCCCGCCTCCCCCCATAGCGCCCCAGCAAGCTGCCTAGTCTTCCTAATGGTAAAAACACCCCTGCCTACACGTATTTGTGTTATGTTGAACGTGTTCATTTCTGGTGTGTGTGAACTTCACTTTGTTGTGTTCAATTTTGTTTAGAGCCTTCCAGGTGTTAAAAGACACCCTAAAACAGTCCTAAAATATCTCGTGCAAAGTTGCGCCCGTTTGCCTAGTGGTCCAGGGTCATGTCACATAATGTAGGCTTTGGAGTGTTGCGTGTTCGAGTCCCGTTCATGACGACACTTTGTTGCATGTCTCTCCCCTTCTTTTTTTTGTCATTCTTCACTTGTATCTATCAACAAGGGCAAAAAAAACAAATCAATTAATTAACTAGTGGAAAATCCACCAATAAGCTCTTATCTGGCACAAATTAAATCCACATTCTGAGCTGTCAGTGGAGCGCGCAGCCACATGGCTGCGTGACCCACACCTCCAGTCATGCACGCAGACAGCAGACACAACATGTCCCCAATGACTCCTAACCACAGACACTGCAGAGAAAACCTGTTGTTTGATTAAACATACAGTAATGTGCCACAAAACAAGAGTTTCAAATAGTTGATAGTTGCCGTCTGGAAGCCCCTTAATTAGCTAGGCTATTTTTACATGTTTATAAATACAGTGGTAAACACTTGAGATTGTCACTGTTAACACTTGGCTGCTGACGGGGCACCATGGTGGTACCACTGCCCTGGAATAGTAACGCTTTTCACACTTCATTTAAAAGGTGTCAATGGTTGATTAACAATGGTTATAAAAGTACGCCTCTGTCTATTAGTAACCGCTAACCAAGTAGTAGGACATGTAAATGTGTTTTTAACCTGTTCCATGTTGTCTCCTGGTGACAACATGGAACTTTCTGGCATCACATTCCTGCGGTTACCATTTCATTGCCATGGTGGTACCACCACTGACAATCTCAAATGCTTACCACTGTATACGTTGAAACAATGTTCTTTCAATGTCTAAAAGCCTGGCTAATCAATGTCTAAATAATGATCTAAGCCAGAGGTTTTCAACAGGTGGTCCGGGGACCACCAGTGGTCCCTGAGAGGGTTCTAGGTGGTCCCCAGGCTAAATGATGGAAAGTTGGTTAACCAGATGTAACTCTTGAGAATGTAAAAATGAAACCAAATGGACCCTTGCGGGTCCATTTGGTTTCATTTTCACACTCTCAAGAGTTAAAATATTCATGTGAATTAGCACTATTTAATTAAGAAGTTTACACTGTTTTGTTTGCAAAATCCAGCCTGGAATTGTGGACAAAGCCAAAAGAATTTTTTAGTTTTAGGTCTTTGGGGCGAAAATGTCATCTAATGGTGGTCCGGGGCTCAAATGCTGAATAAATGGTGATCCCTGGTGTCAAAAAGGTTGAAAACCCCTGATCTAAGCCTACAAACCGTCAATGTTAGTACTGTTTACCCCAGTTTTAGACAGATTTTAGACGTCTGAAAGCCGACTATGGCTCAAGGGGGAATAAAATACAACTTTTCCAGAAACATCTCGGTGTTTTTCAGCTACTTTGTAAGACATTGTGCTGTGAGAGAGCCATAGTATGCTGAGCCAGCCGTGTCATGGACGGAGCCTCTCTGCTTTGTTTCTAATGGCCCCCACCAGCACCACTGTGTCAGCCAGACTCATAACAACGCATTGGTGCTTGCAGGGGATTTTTTTTTTCACAGCTTTGCAGACACATTTTGCACTCGACACCCTAGCCTAGAGCAATGCTTTTTTTTTTTTTTCCCAGAGCCCGGAGAAGCATATTTCTCAAGGGTATTGAGGCGAACGCACCGTGCTGAGCCATGTGGAGGAGGAGTCGTTGCATGGATCTGCACGTCGTGCACGTGTTTATCGTGCACGTGTTTTATAAAGGATTGAAATAATGGCAGAATTACAGTACATTAAGGTTTTTAGAGGGGTGCAGGAGGGGGAGGAAAGCCATCTTCCATTTACCTCTTTATAAGACAGCAATGGAACATGCTAGATTGAACAAGGCAGAAAGGTATACTGTATATGTGCTGGTATTTACTTACCAGTGTTGCCAACTGCCTAAATACAAAATGCACTAGTGGCACTTCCAAAATGCACTAGAATGCGCTAGATGCTTGCCTGGAAGGGAATCTTCTACATTCTCTAGTTGTGTAGACTTGGGCTAATTCAAAAAATGATGAATATTTTAACTCTTGAGAGTGTAAAAATGAAACCAAATGGACCCGTAAGGGTCCATTTGGTTTCCTTTTTTACGCTCTCAAAGAGGTACATCTAGTTAACCAACTTTCCACCATTTAGCCTGGGGACCACTGTTTGAAAATCACTGTCATAGGTGGAAAATGGTGGAAAAATGAGGGTTTTATTTCTGGCGCCTGTCAACAAATTTCGGCCCAACTCACAAGCAAACTAAGCACTAGCCAGGAGTTTTTCTCTAATTTTGGCGCTAGGGGGGTCTGGAAAAAGCTAAATATAGCAACAAATGTGCCAAGTTGGCAACACTGTTACTTACTTCCAGTGGAAATGCTGTTATGCAAGCATGTGTGACTCTGATGTCTGATGGACTGGCATTATACAAAGTGGGCAGATTATTATTCACTCTGCAAAGTGCCCCTTTCTTTCTTTCTACACACAAACAACTTTTTTTGCTGTCTATTTTCTTCCATACTCTCTCTTTTTTTAATAAATACACAATCCATAAGTTGATGCTAAGTGGCTACTGGTGCATTATGCATATCAGATATTGCAGTATTGCGTTGTGTAATTTGGGTAGATCCCAGGCTGCATACAGAATGAGACGTTGTGTAGCCCACGCATGTGTGCGCGCCACACACACACACACACACACACACACACACACACACACACACACACACACACACACACACACACACACACACACATCCACAAAAAGGCTGGTGTCACATTTGCAGGTAGAAACAAGCAAACATCATGCTCTGCTTATCACACATCAACGGTGCCCACCCAGCCACTGTACCGTAAAACAGGCAGGGCTTGACACTAACACTTGCCTGTTTGCCTGGGGCAAGTACAAAAAATGTCGGGCAAGTGAAGACTGCTACCTGGTTGCCCGATCGGGCAAGTGTGTGACTTAGTTCATTATAGCAGGGGTTGACACTAAGGTCTCCGAGGCACTTGCCCATCGGGCAAGTGCAAGTCAGGTTCTACTTGCCCTCAGGTCATGGTCACTTGCCCCCCAAAAATATATTGTAAATTTTGCATTTAAGTTTACTTCCTACTTGGGTGCTTTCCCTGAGAGGGTTCCAGGTGGTCCCCAGCTAAGTTGGTTAACCAGATGTAACTCTTGAGAACGTAAAAATGAAACCAAATGGACCCGCAAGGTCCATTTGGTTTCATTTTTACGTTTTAACTCTCAATTTTACACTCTCAAGAGTTAAAATTCATCATCTTAATTAGCCCATAGTGGTCACAGACCCAGTGGTCCCTGACCCCAGCAAAATGATAGTTTGGAACCAAATGGACCTGGGAGAGAGATGGTAGAGATAGCTAGAAAGCAGGGAAAGACACAGAGGCAGAGTGCAATGACTGCCTTCAAGACAAATTTATCTTGTGTTGTGTTATAGTGCACTAAGTTGCACACTTGCCCGATCGGGCAACCAGGTAGCAGTCTTCACTTGCCCCACCATTTTTTTTACTTGCCCCGGGCAAGCGGGCAAGTGTTAGTGTCAAGCCCTGCTATAGACTAATACAAGATATATTTGTCTCGAAGGTGGTCATTGCGCTCTGCCTCTGTGTCTTTCCCTGCTTTCCCATTAGCTCTCCTATCTCTCTCCCAGGTCCATTTGGCTCCAAACTAGGGGTCATGGACCCCTGAGTCCAAGTTGAATATTTACTGTAGCTGGTTGTGACTTAAAAAAACATAATCTTCAACTGCGAAAGGAAATGTTTAAATCACCCAAGTAGAAAGTAAACTTAACCCACCCGCTGCTGCAAGAAAGGGGACAGTAAGTGTCACTGCCAGAAATACCTGACTTTTAGACAATTATGGAAAAATCTATGGTGGGGGGGGCCGTTCGAGACACGGAATATCTTAAAAAATCCTCCATCTCTTTGCTTTCATGGAAAAAAAATAAGTGAGTTGATAACATGTTCTGTTTTGTAGATATTAGCAATTGAATACAGTGCGTTATAATGGCAGATGATGCAGCAGGCCAGAGGCCATTTTCAATAACTCAATTCAAAGTTTTATTTAGCATTTAACATTAGGTAATATTACTGCTACACATCCATGCCATATATCAAATTAAACCTCATGATGCCTGCTTGAATCTAAAAAAAAAATAAAAAAAAATAGCATCTACCGTTATGTAAATATCAGCCTTGGAAAGCAGCATTGTTACTCAATAGTGACTGAATTATGTGACATCAATCTGTTTTTGATCACTGATAACTGTATTCAAGAGGACATCATAACCTTTCATTAGAGATATGGCATGTTCATGTAGTCCCCACAGATGATGTTCTGTGGCTGCATTTTCTTGCAGAAATCAGTTTATGATATAGCACAGTTAGGGAAATATACCACACTCACATCCACATCACACACTGTGATGTACTGTACTAAACTTGAACGGCACCATACCAAAATGTACTATACAATACCCATAACCATATAAATACATCAAAATAATATTATAAATAAAATCATGCCAACCTCAAACAACTTTTTTTTTTCATTTACTTCCACAACACATCACAACGAGCTTGAAGAACTGCCATGTTCAATGCCTGATGGATTTGAACTATTTCATGTGTAAAGTAGTATTATTTTTGAGACCTGGTTACTTATTTCTCTCCGACAACCTGGCAACACTGTAGGAAGAGAGAGAGGGAGAGAGAGAGAGAGAGAGAGCATGTGTTGCATGTAGTTGAGTCTACAGGTTCTCATCCTCACCCACGTGGCTCTCCCTGCCACGTGCAGGAGAGCCACATGTGTCAGCTACGGGTTTCCATAGCAACCACACAACAAACAGAGAGACGAGAGAGTGTAGTAGAGGGAGCCTTATGGATCTGTACACTGAAGGAGCTTGGATTTATTGACTTTTGGATCTAATAGCGATCTTTTCCCTGATCTTTGGTGGTTGACCTGTTATTTGGAGACAAGGTAAGGTTTAAAAAAAGCCTTGGTTGCTGTTTTTTTTTTTTGGTTTTTTTTTGTAATGGCGGCACTGATTGTTTGAGCTAGTTAGATCCAGCTAAATGATGGATCCTTTGTAACCAAACGGACCCTTATGGGTCTGTAAACTCTTGAGATCAGAAAAATGAAACCAAATGGACCTCATGCTCTCAGGGACCACTGGTGGTCCCCGGACTACTGGTGTGTGTGTGTGTGTGTGTGTGTGTGTGTGTGTGTGTTGTGTGTGTGTGTGTGTGTGTGTGTGCGCGCGTGTGTGCGCGTGTGTGCGCAGCCGTCTGCTCTCTCTCTCTCTCTGCTGCTGCTGCCATGCGGTGGGCACAGCAAGTTATATTCAGTTGATTTTTAGATACAATTGGCTACTCTGTCTGTGCATGGTGTGCTGTGATCGTCTGCTGTGGTGTTGTCCTTTGATGTAGACGTTTGATATCCACAGGGTGGATGCACAAGGGTTTAATCTAATGTATAATGGGGGAAATGGTTATCGTCGTGATTGGGCTGATCGTCGTGATTGGCGGGGGGACGGACAGAGAAGATCACGAGTCCACGTGGACAGCAGGGGGTGGGTTAAATGCAAAATTTACGCTATATTTTGGGGGCAAGTGACCATGAGTTGAGGACATGTAGAACCTGACTTGCACTTGCCCAATGGGCAAGTGCCTCGGAGACCTTAGTGTCAACCCCTAACAAGGATTTTCAACAGGTGGTCCTGAGAGGATTCCAGGTGATATTGATCATTGCATGCCACCCCTAATGCCTAATATAAATTGATTGCCAAAAAATGTATTAAGTCAACTCAAATCCGCCATGCAATATATTGCTTATCAATTGTGTCTCCAGTACCATTATTACTCAGGTGGTTATTTGGTGACAGTTGACAGGCAGAGCCAAATGCAGCACCACGCGTTGGATTCCAACACTTTTCTGTCTTTTCCGGCCGAGAGCTGAAAGCACTTAATACAGCACCACTTTTGTACATATGCATTTCAGTTTTTGGCGCTGGATTCTAGTTCCTGACACTAGATTCTAGTTCTGTGTGCCTGCCAGTATGGCAGAAGCACACAGGTTGTGATTCGTCAACTTAATCCATCACTTATCGTCTATCTATCCGAAATTTTGACCGCTATGGCCGGCCGCACGGTTTGCACAATCCCCGCAATATATACATCGAAACGTGCGGCTCGGCCGGGAAAGATGTGCTTGTGCTTTTCTTTCCGATACGCGTTACCGTGCCAACGTAATTCGCAATAAACAACGCAAAAAAATCCCCATTCGAAATGAATGGGGGCACACCGAAAAGATCAGAAAAAGAAGCGCTTATTTGGAGCCACATTACTCTGGCACACTGTGGCGTAGAAACACGATTTTAACTTTAAACAGCAGACACGGCTCTCGACCTCGTCACGGTTCAGACGGTATTCGAATATGTTGCACGGTTTGTCCGCTATCGCAGTTCAAAGTGTGCATGGTTCAAGAATTTAGCGGAGCTTAGAGGCTCGCACGACCAGTGAGCGAGTGAAACAGAGTGCGAGATGCAGTGTCTCGAGGTTCGTGTCATAACCGAACAAATCGTACTCACGGTCACAATATTCGCTTTACACGCGTGGTTTTCGGACATTTTGTAGACAAACTTCTCGCCTTTCACCCAATGTGACCACTAAAGCCCAGTCAATTACAGAACCGGTGCTACGGGCCTCAGAGCGAGATGACGTAACCTCCCGTCTCCATATTAATTACATTATAATGTGCTGCAATTTTGGCGTTTGACGTTTCTTTTGAAACGCGAATTCTTAAATTGCTCTCACGACCACGTCTTTTATCGTACCAATACCACGATCGCACACAACATAGCTTGCGAAGTCGTAACGCCCACAACGAAAAAAGTAAACGCTTACGAGTTTTAATTTTCGCGTGAGAGGCCTTCGTTCCAAGAGAGTGCTACCCACTGACTCCCTGTTTAAACTAATGGACGATAGTATCTGTACTGACACACTGAACACAGGTGTAACACATTAGGCCCTAATTAGATGGCTGCCACTAGCCACACGCGCGCTGAGACACGCACACACATTGCTCTCCTCTCCAGTCTATGCTTTGCTGCATAGTGTTACTTGCTCATGGAGTTCTCCATGGGGTTACATATACCCAAATATGGAGTGTGTGACGCACACACGCGCGCACAAACATACACACACACACACACACGCACGCGCGCGACACACACACACACACACACACACACACACACACACACACACACACACACACACACGCACACGCACGCGCGCACACACGCATGCATACGCATGCACACACACAGTCCGGGTCCTCTCTGAGGTCACCTGATGGGCCACGACTGGTTTATTCATGCATGCAGCAACACACGCACACACATATACACACACGCAAGCACACATGAACACTCACGCACACACACATTGGCAAGTCAGTTGGCAAAACATCCTCTCTCTCCTGTATCATCTATTTCCTGCCATAACTCCTCAATGCTATGTCATAGAGACATATGGGTGACATCATTGGACTCGGGTAATGAGTCCCTGACGTTGATTGGTGTAACTTAGCCCCGCCCCCTATTCTGATTGGTCGATACTATTTCCTGCCATAACTCCTCAATGCTATGTCATAGAGACATATGGGTGGTAGCATTAGACTCGGTATGGCGTCCCTGACCCGTCCCTGACGTTGATTGGTGTAACTTAGCCCCACCCCCTCTTCTGATTGGTCGATACTATTTCCTGCCATAACTCCTCAATCCTATGTCATAGAGACATAATGGAGGTATCTCTGGACTCGGTATGGAGTCCCTGACGTTGATTGGTGTAACTTAGCCCCGCCCCCTCTTCTGATTGGTCGATACTATTTCCTGCCATAACTCCTCAATGCTATGTCATAGAGACATATGGGTGGTATCATTGGACTATGTGCTAAATATAATATAAACTTATTTTAGTCCTGTTTGGTTGCGTTTATGGGCGCAACTTCAAAACATTAGCTAATTTACCTACCCACCCTACAGAACTACAAACAAAGCCATGCTTCCTTGTAGCATCACAAACAGTCCTGCCTCTGGCGGCTGCTGATTGGCCGAAATTAGCATGTTAGTATGTTAGCATCCCGCAAAAGGTTGCACACACTTGGCGAGTGGCAGGCACACAGTAAAATTTCTTAGAAATTTTGTTTCTAGTTCTCACACTAATTTCTCTTTTCCTTATACTAGATTCTAATTTCTGACACTAGATTTTAATTCCCTGACACTAGATTCTAGTTTCTGGTACTACAATCTAGCTTCTGGCACTAGATTCTAGTTCCGACACTAGATTCTAGTTTCCACCGACACTAGATTCTAGTTTTCTGACACTAATCCTATTTTTTTTCTGAAAAAAAATCTATGTTCCTGTGTCAGTGATGCTCAACATATTTCATGCCAACGACCACCAGAATTATTGATTATTTGGCTGCGGATCACCATCTGAAAACATGTTCCAGAAGCGACGATTTTAGTAACAATGTTTTGCTTCTGAAGTAATATGCCCGTATTTTCCGCACTGTAAGGCGCACTGGATTATAAGGCGCACGCATCGGATTATAAGGCGCACACCTTTTAAAACTGTTTTCATATAATATATGAAAACATTTTTAAAAGGTGCGCCTTATAATCCAGTGCGCCTTATATTATAAGGCGCATTGGATTATAAGGCGCAGAGAATAGAAGCTACTACAGTTAACATAGAATAGAAGCACCTGCAGTCAAACAATCCATATATAAGGCACACTGGATTATAAGGCGCACTGTGTATTTTTGAGAAAATTAAAGGCTTTTAAGTGCGCCTTATAGTCCGGAAAAATACGGTATTCAAACATTTTGTGCCACATTTCCATGATGTTTAAAAAAATATATATCAGGGCTTAGAACACCGAATCGCGTACAATACAAAAAGGCTTAATACAGCACCACTTTCCATGGCACTCACAGGGTCCAATTGTTTCCCTCTCAGGAATGTCATTCTGTGAAGCTGCTCTGTGTGATTGCCGCTCGGTGGTTTTGAATGGACAATTTCTGTTTCATCACCTCCATGAGCAGTGACCTGTGTCATATGGACACTGGATGGAGGTCAGGGTCCACTCATAAGCAGGGGCGGATCTAGGCAATGCCGCCCTAAATGCCCTGACTGCCCCACCAAACACGATGCATGGCATGCAAAACAACCCAAGATATTTCAAATTAAAGACAAGTGCGTATATTTAAAATGATTTGAAACACTGCTACTGCTACTAATTAACTACAAATGTCGCACTACTAAACTATCACCATTTCAGCATTGAAAACAGAAAACTCTCTGAGTCAGACCTTTAGCTTTATGCATGCTGCGTGTCTGTTGCAACTTCAACAACAACTGATGTTGTTATTGATGCTTTACTTGTCTAATATAAGTCCTGTAATTGAAAATGGTATGGGTGCAGCAGCAGCTTCATCGCTCGTGGCGTGAAGCGACATTTCCTAGTAGAAGTATTGGTCACAGTATGTGTAATATAATCTGTATTCATCAACAGCCAATCAGGGCTTGACACTAACACTTGCCCGCTTGCCCGGGGCAAGTAAAAAAAAATGGTGGGGCAAGTGAAGGCTGCTACCTGGTTGCCCGATCGGGCAAGACCTCTGTGTCTTTCCCTGCTTTCTAGCTATCCACAATTCCAGGCTGGATTTGGGAAACAAAACAGGCACATTAACATACACATCAAAATGACCTAATCTTCTACATTCTCTAGTTGTGTAGACCTGGGCTAATTAAGATGATGGATTTTAACTCTTGAGAGTGTAAAAATGAAACCAAATGGACCCGCAAGGGTCCATTTGGTTTCATTTTTACGTTCTCAAGAGTTACATCTGGTTAACCAACTTAACTGGGGACCACCTGGAACCCTCTCAGGGACCACTTGTTTAAAACCCCTGGTTTAAAGCACCCAAGTAGAACTTAAATGCAAAATTTACAATATATTTTTGGGGGGCAAGTGACCATGACCTGAGGGCAAGTAGAACCTGACTTGCACTTGCCCGATGGGCAAGTGTCTCAGAGACCTTAGTGTCAACCCCAATACTGTATATCGGCTATCAATGATTCTGTGTAAAGGTTTACCTTGTGCCGTTTACATTTTTTATATTGTCTTATTATATACTCAATCAATCAAGCAATCAGTCAAAAAAGTGAGACGTGTCAATCACAGCGATTACAGGCCAAACACAGCAGGGCTTGCCAGAAGGCAACAACAAGTATGTGTCGTCAGTAAAACTCCCATTCACTTCCATGTTAAGAGAATCTTCTAGAATCGTTCTTTCTGTATCATTACACTTTGCTGTCATTGTCGTTTTTGTTTTTTTGCATTCTGTCTTATTAATCAAAGGTCCAGGGTTCGATCGTAGTGAAGATGGTATTCAGTGACTACTTAAAAGTTTAGTGAAAATGAAAAAAAATATTGGGCGGGCAATAATTATTTTGATTAAACATTGGCATAAAATGAGTTAACAACACCCAAGGTCGATTCTACAAATACCCTCTCAAACAATTTTGCGCCGAGGTCCCTCAAAATGACTTGCATTTGGAATTGACCACAGAACCCCTCCTGGTTCTGTTTTGAACACAGTTTGTGCACACAGGGAATTTGTACTATGTTTGCTTTGCTTTATATAACCTGCTTATATAAATGGAAATGGAACAAACAAAATATAAAACTGAATGGAACAACCATGCATGCACGTGCGCGCGTGCGCACACACACACACACACACACACACACACACACCACACACACACACACACACACACACACACACCTTTCTTAAAAAGAATATTCAACAAAGTTTTGCCGCTACCTGACAGAAGTACAAGTAGGCCACGTCCTGCATATATTTGCCACAGTCATTTCACTTTGTCCATTTGTCTGAAAAACTCTTAGTCTCTAAGAAGAATCCACGCATGCAGCCCCCTCTCTCTCTCTCTCCTCCCTCAATCTCTCCAATGCTCCAGGGACCATCTGTAATTTAGACCCGTACAAATTTGAGAAAGAGGTGGAAGCTGTCATTTGTCATTGTCGAGTCGTCTTGAGAGACTCTCTGTAAACTAAACTTTATGAGAACTTTTTTTTTAATGCATTTTTCTGCAAGAGGATTTTCTTCCCTTCTTCTCCCTCCTTTAATCTTCCCGGCTATTAGTTTTCATCTCTGGTCCAAAAGACCATGCAGGTAATAAAAGTAGAATTGACATTTAAGCCCATAATGGTTGTCAACAGGCGCCTATAGCAACCCCCCCCCCCCCCCCCCCTCCCTTTTAGCCGTGGCTGCGGCCCTATACGGTGGCGGTGGTCCTCCGTGACGCTGGCTGTTAAATACCAGGTTATACCGAGGAATCGTCGGTTTAGTCTGACCTAGAGTAGCACACTACATTCGGACCTTCTCCGTCGCTCGATTCAATCGGCAGGTATTAGTCTTGATTGCATGGCTCATGCTCACCCCTATATTCTAGGAGCAGGGCGGGTAGTATTTCAGGGCTGAAGACTAGTTAGATTCAGTTTCATGGGGTAACTAGGAATTTGTATAAACTGAGTGCACGCGGCAATCGTAAATGAATTAACGCATGATGTGTCAGCAGTCAGGACCATCTGAACAAGGCTGATCTGAGTGAGGTGAGGGTAAAGATTTGAGGCTTCTGATACCAATGTATTCAAAGATCGACCTACGTCATGGCGCGCCACTCGATGACTTGGTCTGATACAGCATGACTCCCAGTCAGGGTAATCGGTTTGTCATGGCATGCCCCCGCGGACCGGGGTAATTTCATGGTGCTGAACTAGTATTGATGGGGCCTGGGTAAATGAGGCACGCGGCAATCGTTAACTTTAATAACCATAAAGATGTGGCCGTCACATCACACTCATGCAGGCCTATACAGGTTGGGAGGAAACCCATACAGGTGATTAAGAATCGACCAGGTCTGGTCTGGACTTTCTGGTCCACATGACCCTCCAGGGCTTGACACTAACACTTCCCGCTTGCCCGGGGCAAGTAAAAAAAAAAATGGTGGGCAAGTGAAGACTGCTACCTGGTTGCCCGATCGGGCAAGTGTGCAACTTAGTGCGCTATAACACACTACACAAGATAAATTTGTCTTGAAGGCAGTCATTGCACTCTGCCTCTGTGTCTTTCGCTGCTTTCTAGCTATCCACAATTCCAGCCTTTGAGAAACAAAACAGGCAAATTAACACATCAAAATCACCATTAATCTTCTACAGTGTAGACCTGGGCTAATTAAGATGATGAATTTTAACTCTTAAGAGGGTAAAAATGAAACCAAATGGACCCGCAAGGGTCCATTTGGTTTCATTTTTACGTTCTCAAGAGTTACATCTAGTTAACCAACTTAACTAGGGACCACCTGGAACCTGGGGGGCAAGTGACCATGACCTGAGGGCAAGTAGAACCTGACTTGCACTTGCCCGATGGGCAAGTGCCTCGGAGACCTTAGTCTCAACCCCTGCCCTCAAGTCTACACACATTCTGCACATTCTGGAGAATGGAATTAGAGCAGGGGTTTTCATACCTTTTTCATCCCAGGGCCCACCATTTATTCAGCATTTCAGCCACGGACCACCAATTAGGATATTTTTAGACCCACGGACCCCCAAAACTAAAGATTTCTTTTGCTTCTGTCCATGACCATTAATCTTCTATTTGCTTAGGCTAATTCGCATGATGGATATTTTAACTCTGGAGAGTGTAAAAATGAAACCGGGTCCATTTGGTTTCATTTTTACGTTCTCAAGAGTTACATCTGGTTAAACAACTTAGCTGGGGACCAACTGGGACTCTCTCAAGGACCACTGGTGGTCCCCGGATCACCTGTTGAAACCCCCTGAATTAGAGTATTCAAGTTGTCAAGACTGTATAGACCAGGGGTAGGCAACCTTAGGCACGGGTGCCACCATTGGCACTTCAGAGCGTGATCACTGGCACACTGGCACAAGTGTGAGAGATGTTTTTTTAATAAAAATGTGTACAGTTAATTTAAGTCTACTCACACCTGAATGCAAATTCCATATTGCACGTAATTCCACATTCATCCAAACTCACATTAATTCAACTCGGACTGGGGAACCAGTGGTGGTAATAATAATAATTGAGTATAATAATCCTACATCCTGAAAGAACATATTTCTATAGAAGAGGACACATAATGGTCGTGTGTACGGATAATCAAAATCAGGAGGAAATACTGTATGTGATTTTGATGTGGTGTCATAATTGAACACAATGTCGATATGGCACACTGATTATCATGAAAATAAAGACATGGCACTTCCCGAAAAGGTTGCTTACCCCTGGTATAGACACATATTGCAGTTGGTAGGCTACATGATATTTTGTTTGCCTTTGCTCTGCATTCACGTTCAGTGTGTGTCTAAGCACACACACACACACACACACACACTGCACAGGAAATGCTGTCTCATTGGAATCCTTACTTTTAATCACATTATGTCCCATTCCTTTTAAAATCCTATTACTCCTATAACTTTAACTTTAACTATCAGCAGGCCTGTTATATTAGTGCGTACTTTATGAATTGAACACATTGATGAAGGTCCCTGCTGCATGTGCAATCATTTCAGCTGCTACAGAGTCGAGACTGTGCAAGAAATGTTTAGTGCTCTAAAAACAAGGTTGAAAATGGTTTTGTGTTGTGTGTGTGTGTGTGTGTGTGTGTGTGTGTGTGTGTGTGTGTGTGTGTGTGTGTGTGGTGTGTGTGTGTGTGTGTGTGTGTGTGCGTGTGCGTGTGTGTGTTATATATAGTTTCCCCGGATTGGGAAATGTTACTGTCTTAGCTCAAAGTAACGGACATAGAAAATAAGACTTTTTGTGTATACAGTCATCATCATCTGTGCTGCTCATCTTGTCACAGAATCCCCAATTAAGGCCCAGCAGCATTTTGGGAGCGCTGCTGTACTGTAGTGTTCTGTACAGTAGGTGATGCTGCCTCATGTGGGACAGCTCCATATACAGGCCAAGCAGGAAGGCCACCCTGGTTACACGGTGCGCTTTTGAGACTGAGAACGTTAGTTGCGGAAGTGACTGTATTTACAGTCCCCAGAGAAACAACCCTGTTCAGTCCTTACTAGCGACTTGACTTGTTCAATGTTATTTTCAGAAAAAAATGATTCTAACGAACAAAGCAGTTATAAAAGTGTGCAAAGTGCACAATTTCATCTTTTAAACATTTACAACGGTTTGCGAGCACAAAGGGAGAAATAAAATGTTTCCGTGGGGTATTCATTTTCGGGAACACCGCATCGTGACTAACCGGAAGTCCCGACTTCCGTCAGTCGTTTTGGGGCACCGTGAATCCAGGCTCTCATCTCGCAGCGCGGATGAGAGCCTGGAGATCGAGGCTACAGGAAGGCTGGTTTGGTTGTGAGTGTTAGCTTTTTCCCAGACTCCCCTAGCGCCAAAATTAGTGAAAAACTCCTGGCGGAAAATCTAGTGCTTTTCTGCTGGTGAGTTGGGGCAAAATTGGTTGACAGGTGCCAGAGATAAAACCCTTGTTTTTCACCATTTTTCCTCCGATGATATGGATCCTTATAGAGCTGTAACCCTTCAGAGATACAGCTCTAGAGTTACATTCGGTTTCATTTTAACGCTCTCAAGAGTGAAATTATATTTAAATGTCCGAATTAGCTGATTTTCAAGATTCTACACATTTAGAAAAGGTAGGAGAATTGATATTTTGACCAACATTTTTGCCAGTTTATCTCTCCTAAATTAGTATGATAAACTAAATTCAACATCAGATGGTGGTCCGTGGCTAAAATGCAGAATAAATAGTGGGCCCTGGTATGAAAATGGTTGAAAACCCACTGCTCTAGTGCATTCTAGTGCATTTTGGAAGTGCCACTAGTGCATTTTGGATTTTGGCAGTTGGCAACACTGCTTACGCTGTCAGATGCATGTATAATGCATCATGCCAGTGATAAGTGTCACGATCACTAAGTAGGCTATCATGTTATACATAAATAATGTAAAGAATCGCACAAGTGCAAGACTGGCCAAGGCCCACCCACTGGCCAAGGCCCACCCAAAACTGAAGTTCTGGCTTTTCCACTGCTGTAGTCTGTTCCAAATATGGAATTGGCAGCACACAGCATCGATGCGCAATACATCGCAGCGACGTGACAGAAGCGTCAAACACTACAACAGCCTTAAATTCTGAGGCACAGTCGATGTAAGCCAAACAGAAGCAGGCTTTTAATATATTGAAGAACGATGTACAATATCCGTCGCGCCTCACGAGATGAATGGGTTGCCTTGGTTGCTAGGGGCGGATGTAACACATCCCATTTGGGGGGGCAAGATAACATGTTGGAGGGGCAAGAGAAAATGGTATGGGGGCGCGCCACGGGCGATGAAGCCGCACCCATACCATTTTCGGTTACACGACTTTTATTAGTCAAGTAAAGCATCAATAATAACATCAGTTGTTGAAGTTGCAACAGGCACACACCACGCATAAAGCTAAAGGTCTGACTCAGAGTTTTCTGTTTTCAATGATGAAATGCTGTTGGTTTAGTGGTGACACAGCTGTACAGTAGTTAGTTAGTAGCAGTAGTAGTGGTTCACATCGTTTTAAATATAAGCACTTTAATTTGCAATATCTTGGGTTGTTTTGCATGGCATCGTGTTTGAGGGGGGGGGGGGGGCAGACTGGGTATTTAGGGGGGCATTGCCCCCCCCCATGCCCATGCCTAGATCCGCCCCTGCTTGGTTGTTCATATAACACCGGCTGCCATCAGCTCAGCTCCCTCCCTCAGAGAGACATGGCACTGAGGGACTCCGGGGAGGCCAAGCGCCTGCGTCTGAAAACCCTGGTGCATTATTCACCGTCAGGTGCTTCTCAGGCTGATTTTAAAACCGCAGAAATGTAAGAGATGAAGTCTTAAGTGTTTTTCTGTGTTCCTTCCTCTACCTGCAAATGACAATCTGTCGCCTACACACACACACCCCTACACGCCTAGATCCCTAGCCAACGCCTTTTTCGCGAGTACACGTGCATACATGCCGACACCCCAGCAGCCAGCTGCCACCGGATGTGAAACACTTGCTGTGTCCTGTATAAAGGCACACACATAACACAAATGATACACTATGCATGTGTTCACACTACTCGCCTTTTTTTTTTCTTTTTTCTCACGGTGTTCACACTGCACACATTCCCCCTTTATAGTGCGGGAGGTGTGAGTCAGAGCATTAGCGCTGCAAAGTGCCCAGAGGCTCTGTAAGCTGCAGCAGCATAGCATTTTCTCCCCTCCAGGAAAATCCAACCAGAATGAATGCACCCAGTGACTTCTGGAGGTTCCTGATCATCAGGCCCAGTGTTGCCAACTTGGTGCATCTGTTGCTCTATTTAGCTTTTTTTCCAGACACCCCCCTCCCAGCATCAAAATTAGTGTTGAGTTGCTGTTGAGTTGGGGCAAAATTGGTTTCCAGGTGCCAGAGATAAAACCCTATTTTTTCCCCTTTTTCCTCCTATGATATAGTCCTCCCTCCTTTCTAGAAAGGACCATAGAGCTGCGCAGTGACGTCACCGCCCCTGTTCCGGAAGTCTTTTCCCCATTCATTTTTCTCATAGACTTTTCGAAAATAATTTATATCAAGACGATTATGCCGTGGCCAAAGCCAACTCAGGTCGTGACAAATCATGACAACAAACAGAATATCGTCATATAATATATAATTGGGAAGAAGTAGAAAACGGCATGATACAAGACTTTTTGTTTCGTTTTTCATCTTAGAAATTATTTTATTGTCCCAAAAGTTTGTGTGTGTCATCATGATTCGTCACGACTCGAGTTGGCTTTGTCCGCGGCGTAATCGTCTTGATATAAATAATTTTCGAAAAGTCTATGAGAAAAATGAATTGGGAAAAGACTTCCGGAACAGGGGCGGTGACGTCACTGCGCAGCTCTATAGGTAACCATATAGACCCTTTTAACTGTAAAATGAAACCAAATGGACCCTTTGCGGGTCCATTTGGTTTCATTTTACACTCTCAAGAGTTAAGCTATATTCAAACATCTGAATTACCTAATTTTCAGGAATCTACACATTTAGAAAATGTAAAAGACTTGCTATTTTGACCAACGTTTTACCAGTCATTTCTCCTAAATTAGTCCAAGAGACTAAACTCAACATCAAATTGTGGTCCACCTCCGTGGCTAAAATGCAGAATAAACAGTGGGCCCTGGTATGAAAATGGTTGAAAACCACTGCTCTAGTGTATTCTGGAAGTGCCAGTAGCACATTTTGGATTTTGTCAGTTGGCAACACTGTTCTGAGGTTCCTGATCATCATGCAGACGTCATCAGAAAGCAGCAGGCGGTCCGGTGTTCATTTCATTTCACATGCATACTATATTATATATACTTTATATCTACAGTATACAGTGAGGAAAATAATTATTTGATCCCCTGATGATTTGTAAGTTTTCATGATTAGAAAGAAATGAGCATTCTGTCATTTTTATGGTACTTTTATTTAAACAAATAGAGACAGAATATGAACAAAAATGTCCATAAGAAAATAATATTTAAAGGTTATAAATTAATTTGCGTTAGAGCTCGTGAAATAAGTATTTGATCCCTAAGCACAACCTGACTTAGTACTTGGTGGAAAAACCCTTGTTGGCAAGCACGGAAGTCAGACGTTTCTTGTAGTTGGTCACCAAGTTTGTGCACATCTCAGGCGGGATTTTGGCCCACTCCTGTTTAGATATCCTCCCCAAATCCTCAAGGTTTCGAGGCTGTTGCTTGCCAACTCAAAGCTCAATCTCCCTCCATAGATTTTCTTTAGGATTAAGGTCTGGAGACTGGCTAGGCCACTCCATGAGCTTAATGTGCTTCTTCAAGACCCATCTTTGGTGCTCTGGCTGAGGGAAGGAGGTTCTTGTCCAAGATGTTGCAGTGCATGTCTCCATCCATCGGCCACACAATGCAGTGAAGTTGCCCTGTACCCTAGCAGAGGAACAGCCCCAAAGCATAATGTTTCCACCTCCATGCCTGACGATGGGGATGGTGTTGTTAATGATTTGAAGGCAGCTGGGACCACACCAGCAGTCACAAAGAAAACATTGGTAACATAGTACACCATAACGGATTGAAATGCTGCAGTGCCAGTCATGTCCCTCTGCTCAAGAAGGCGCATAGAGGCCCGTCTAAAGTTCACCAATGAACACCTAAATGATTCAGACCAGGCTGCGGGGAAGGTGATGTGGTCAGAAGAGACCAAAATTCAACTCTTTGGCATCCATTTGACTTGTCGTGTTTGGAGGGAGTGAAATGCTGAATACAAACCCAACAACACCATCCCCACCGTCAAGCATGGAGGTGGAGACATTATGCTTTGGGGCTGTTTCTCTGCTAAGGGTACAGGGCAACTTCACCGCATTGTGTGGCCGATGGATGTGGCCATGTACCGCAGGATCTTGGACAAGAACCTCCTTTCCTCAGCCAGAGCACTGAAGATGGGTCGTGGCTGGGTCTTCCAGCATGACAACGACCCAAAACATACGGCCAAGGCAACAAAGGAGTGGCTCACGAAGAAGCACATTAAGCTCATGGAGTGGCCTAGCCAGTCTCCAGACCTTAATCCTCTAGAAAATCTATGGAGGGAGCTTGAGCTTCGAGTTGGCAAGCAACAGCTCGAAACCTTCAGGATTTGGAGAGTAGTTCTCACCAGGAGTGGGCCAAAATTCCTCCTGAGATGTGCACAAACTTGGTGACCAACTACAAGAAACGTCTGACTTCCGTGCTTGCCAACAAGGGTTTTTCCACCAAGTACTAAGTCAGGTTGTGCTTAGGATCAAATACTTATTTCACGAGCTCTAACGCAAATTAATTTATAACCTTTAAATATTATTTTCTTATGGACATTTTTGTTCATATTCTGTCTCTATTTGTTTAAATAAAAGTACCATAAAAATGACAGAGTGCTCATTTCTTTCTAATCATGAAAACTTACAAAATCATCAGGGGATCAAATAATTATTTTCTACAGTATACGTCCGCTCATATTAAAATACTTTTCCTGGGAGAACATGTGATCACACAGCCAATTCTGGAAGCGAGGGAATTTGTGGAGCTTGCATAATTTCTGATTACATTATGGAGGCCAGCAGTATCCATGGCACACAGGGCAACGACATCACGCGGAATGGTTCTCTGAAGTCTTTCATGGTCTTTTTTTTGGAGTCCAACCATTTGGAGTTCACACTATGGAGATTGGCCAATTATTTAGTTAATTAATTATTGATTTTAGATTGGCCAATTATTTACCCCCTTTTTCGGTTCGCAGCCTTCGGTCGTCCCTTGAAGTATTCAGATTGGCCGGTTTAGGTGATGGCATGATGGTGTCGTATAATCAAGAGTCTTTTAAAACTAATGCTCACACAAATGTAGGCTGTTAGTTCTGTAAATTCAACTAACCTGTATGTATATGATACATTGCAATGTTCTATTGTAAATCGCCCTGGAATAGCAGCATAGGAGTTTCCCCCTCCCCAGCAGAGGAGCTAATAAAAGTTCTCCAGGTGGAGGGTGAATTCTCCTCCAATCAGGATCGAGCAGCAGGTTCACATAGTGTAGCTACTCTTGGGCGCCCCTAGTGCACCAGGCTGGTACTACACAGTGAATTTCAAATCACTTACCCTACCTTTAAAATGTAATTTGTAAGCCCCAAAACTTTCATTTTCAGACTAGTTCTACTAGTTTTTTTTTTTAGCACCACCCTTGAGACATCTAATAGACTACAAAAGTGCTCAGTGGGATGAGTTCCATAACGTTCTCTGGACTGGCTTAAACACCATTCAAAGATTAAGCTCACTCGAGGTTGAAGGCCATGCGCTGCCTGATCTACAACTTGTGCTAAAAACACCTCCGCGGAGCGGCTGCTCTCTCTCTCTCAACCCGTCGCATGAGGATTTGTCAGTGGATAATTGTATGGCGGAGCATTGATCGCGTTTTTTTTTCTCTTCTTCCCAAAGAGCGACTCTCAAATGATGATCAATCCAAGAGACGGCAAAAAAAAGAAAAGGGTGGGAAAAATCGATGGCGCTAAATGCTGGGCTCCTCGTGCGCTTGACAATACAGAGCAACCGAATCAGACGCCAGTGGCATTTAGCATCTGACCTGCGCTCTCTCTCTCTGCGGAGAGAACACAGCGCGCTCCGTGTCGGTGTGTTGTGAAGTTCATATATTTCATGTTGTTTCCTATAGTTCAGTGGTTTTCAACAGGTGGTCCTGGCAGTGGCGTTTCTAATTTTGGAGCCCTAGGCAAGATTTTCCCTGGAGCCCCCCCTTACCAAATGGACCCTTACGGGTCCATTTGGTAAGGGGGGGCTCCAGGGAAAATCTCCTGTAAAATGGCGGCCCCCCAAGGGATAAAATTATGAACTATTTTTAAAATAAATAACATATTATATGTGTTTTAAATGTTCGATTCTATTTATAGACAATGAGTATAATGTATTCATCCATATTAAGGCTTATTAGCCTGGGATCTTTCTAAAGAATGTCTGGTGGTTGCATCCTCCCCTCACTCCCCTCCTCTCATGGTCGCAAACCTCCCTTCATGGCGCCCTAGGCAACTGCCTAGTCTGCCTTATGGCAAAAACGCCCCTGGGTCCTGGTGACCAAATGGATCCTTATAGATCTGTAACTCTTGAGTGCGTTAAAATGGACCCGGGAGGGTCCATTTGGTTTCACTTTAACGCTCTCAAGAGTTAAATTATATTTAAACATCTGAAATACTTCATTTTGAAGAATCTACACAATTAGAACATGTAGAAGAATTCTTATTTTGAAGAATGAATTTTGCCAGTTTATCTCTCCTAAATTGTGGACACAAACTTGAAAATCCCTAGTTGTGACACTTTTTCGAGTCACATGTTCAAATACTGGATTGTGATTGGCTTAAAAGAGTGGTAATTAGGACAATGCTAGTTGTGGGTCACATGTTTAAATACTGGACTGTGATTGGCTTAAAAGAGTGGTAAATAGGAAGGTGCTTAGTTTTGGGTCACATTTTCAAATACTGGATTCATGGCTTAAAAGAGTGGTAAATAGGACAATCCTTAGTTGTGGGTCTGAGAGACTAAACGCGACATCAAATGGTGGTCCTCCTTGGCAGAAATTCAGGATAGATAGTGGACCCTGGTATGAAAAAGTTTGAAAACCACTGATATAGTTCACATATCTGTCATTGTCAGAGAGCTTTCACTCACTTTGACAAGACTAAACATATCTACCAGTATGTTTCTTTTTTTCTCCTTTCCACATTGTTTTTTTTTTTACTTTTCCCCACTTCTTTTGATGACTCCCCTCAGTGCGGCGCTCACACAGATATTTGGCGAGGTTGCTGCTGGAGTCAGCTTCTTTCAATTTCAACATTCACCTCATTAATAACTTTTAACGATAAATGAGTCTGAAGCAAGACTGTGAAAAATTGATTTCAGTCTAACTTTTCTTTCCCGTGTGTGTGTGTGTGTGTGTGTGTTCGTGTGTGTTCGTGTGCGTGCGCGCATGCGTACGTGCATGCGCACCTCACACGCACGCACTCATTGTGTGCACACACATAGACGCTCGCACGCACAGTGCACACACATACACGCCAGCACACACGCACGTGTGCGTTCACACACAGCAGCCATAATTGATATTCTTCCCCTTTTCAAAGAAGTGTGCGGCGCTCAAGAAAAGAGGCTCCACAAAGAAAACTGTGCCTGTTTTTAAAACATCCACAAGAGTGATGATTAAATGTAATTGTGGGTGCAGATTGTGCCGTGCGGGAATGGGGACAAAAAAAAAGAGTGTTTCGTTCGGACAACGTCGGCTCTGTTATTTGTTCTCCCCCGGAGCTGAATGGGTGACTCGTCAGCGTCAGAAGCTAATTATCCCCCTCCGCACGGTCCACGGCCGTACAGATAGCTTTCAGTACGGTCCTGCATGCGTCGGAGACCGTTGGCAAAAAATATAGCGCAGGTACACAATGCGACGCAGATTAACAATAGGCGCCAAAGACACGCCAGACAATGCTAATCTATTTTGTGTCACTGAGCTCCAAAATGAGTTTTTCAACCTATTTCTCTACCTGTTTGAAAGAATAATAACCATGACAAATGGCTGTAAGCGAGAGAACAGGCGGGAGAGGGAGAGATGCTGGGGTAGGGGGTATGGAGGTGGGGTGGGGTGTGGATGGGGGGGCAGCAGCAGCAGGAGGAGGAGGAGGAGGAGTGGAGTTATTTGCAGTGGAAAATCCGAGCGATATGAGAACTGGAACACAATTTGGTGTCAGATTACTCACAGAGATATCCATCAACACACTCACTCAACTCACAGACAGACACACACACACACACACACACACACACACACACACACACACACACACACACACACACACACACACACACACAGTACACCCCATTCACTCAATATCATTACTGTCGCCTTGATAAGCTTTTAAGCCAGAGATAGCATCTCGATGTGGCGGTAACAGAAGTCTCATCTGTTTCTGTTGTTGTGGTATCCCTGCCTTGCTGGCGCTAGATAATGGGCCTCAGTTTCTCCAGCCACATCCTCGCAGCAGCAGCACCGAGGATGACGACTCGTTACAGACGTGATTGACGAGTTTATCATTAGCAAGGCTACCTTTGCCCCCCCCTCCCCCCCCCCCCCCCCCCCCCCCCACTCTGTCGGCGGCGTCGGTGCCACGATGCAGGGGTGGATGTAACATGTCCCAAGAGGGGCAAGAGAACATGTTGGAGGGGCAAGAGAAAATGGTATGGGGGCGGCTTCAGCAGACAGACACACAGCATGCATAAAGCTAAAGGTCTGACTCAGAGTTTTCTGTTTTCAACGATGAAATGCCGTTGGTTTAGTGGTGCCACAGCTGTAGTTAGTTACTTAGCAGTAGTAGTGTTTTAAATCAATTTAAATATAAGCACTTTCATTTGAAATATCTTGGGTTGTTTTGCATGGCATCGTGTTTGGGGGGGCAGTCTGGGCATTTAGCGGGGCATTGCCCCCCATGCCCATGCCTAGATCTGCCCCTGCGACGATGCCATCGCTGATGCCTCGGCTTCTCTCTGCCGCCGCCATCGCAGTAGTCAATCAAAAGTCTTTATTTCTGCTGCTCGGGGGGGAAATGTCTTTATTTTTTTGTTCAGGCAGGGCTGGACTGGGAAAAAATAAAAATCGGCCCAGTCATTTTACGTGTGAATTTCGCCCAGACCGTCCCGTTTTTGCATGAATTTGGCCCAGATCGGTAGCCTGACCTCGGTCTGAATTATCATTTCGTTTCACTTTGTTTCACTTCATTATTCAGACTGAAGTCCCTCTCTACCACAACAGCTTCTGGGATGGGCGTGGTCAAAGTGGCAGTCTTAACGGTGATTGACAGGGCTGTTGGCCAATCATGTGCTGGGATTGGATTTCCAACCGGCACGAACGACCCCAAAGCCAGGGAAGCCAGGCCTTGAACCACAGGAAAAAATAAGCTAGTATTTTTTAAGGTGTTGATTCAGGACTGAGCCAGGCTACCGTACCGGCCCATTTTTGGACAAATTTGGCCCAGACAAGCCAAAAATAATGATAAGAACCAACAGACCTACACAACCCTCTCACAAGAATGATGGTGGCAAAAGGATCCAAGATAGAACAGTGTTTATTTGTCACTCACTGATACAGGTACAATACACGCTCGTATTATTATTTTTAGCGCCCCCTAGTGGCCCCCTATGGCCGCGGCCCACCCCTCTTCTTGCCTAGGGCTAAAAAATTGCTTAGAAACGCCACTGGGCAGAGGTGATGCGCAAGAGGGAACCTTTAGACCAGGGGTGGCCAACCGGTCACAGACTAAGAGCCACGTTTTTCATTGTGTTACTGCAAAGAGCCACATCAAAGAGGATTCCAGGTGGTCCCCAGGCTAAATGATGGAAAGTTGGTTAGCCAGATGTAACTCTTTGAGAGCGTAAAAATGAAACCAAATGGACCCTTGCGGGTCCCTTTGGTTTCATTTTTACACCCTCAAGAGTTAAAATATTCATCATTAGCCCAACTTAGTCTACACAACTAGAGAAAGTAGAAGATTAATGGTCATTTTGATCTGTATGTTTGACTGTTTTGTTTTCTCTGAAATCCAGCCTGGAATTGTTGACAAAAGTAAACAAAATCTTTTGCTTTGGGGTCTATGGAGCTAAAATGTCATCAAATGGTAGTCCATGGCTCAAATCTGAATAAATGGTGGGCCCTGGTATAAAAAAAAAGGTTTTTGATGGTTTCATGTGGAAGCCCCTTAAGAGCCACATGTAACCAGCTGAAGAGCCGCATGCGGCTCGCGAGCCGCGGGTTGGCCACCCCTGCTTTAGACTCAAACCAACAGCAGCTCTTTATTTAAACGTGTTGACTTAAGGGGAGACACCCCCCCCCCCCCCCCCTCACCCCTGATGGGTGAATGGCTCTTCAGAGAGAGAACTTTCACTCTCTCTCTCTCTCTCCCGCTCCTCCTTTGCCAGGAGAGTAATTGCCTCGGCATACATCACATTTCCAACCCTGGGGAGGAATCAATCATGGATTGAAGTGTGTCACGATTTTCATTCGCAAAAATTCAAGAGATTAAATATCAGAGCTGCATTGAATGACAAGAGCTCTTTTGTACTCATTAATTACAATCGTGTCAATTGTGAACTAAGAGTCCCCGCGGATTCTCCAAGGTCACGCAGAATTAATTGCAAAACAATCGGGGGATAGATTAAGTAGAGCACTAGAGTCAGTTTGACTGAAGACAAAGAGAAAGTACAAAGCCCAAATCCAGCACATCATTATGGTACTAGTACCACCCTAGAAGCATTATTATTATAAGGATGTGATTCTTTTTTTTAACATGTATGATAACAGAACAGTTGAGCTGGTGCCTGGTGCAAGCCGTTCTTATATTTCAAAACCTAAAGCTTGTTTTAGACACATTTACTGCCCCCTAGCTGTCGTCCTCTGCACCAAACTCAAGGAACGCCAAGATTAATCAATTGCATTCATTAATCTTTTGATCCAACCGTCATTTTGTTGCATTTCATTTGGGACAAAATGGGCGTGGCCATTTTGGGAAAAAAAATAGAAAGAAAAATTCACGTTCAAATGGCATTATCTCAGATTCGACCATAGCCTGACCTCAGTCTGAATTGACATTTCGTTTAACTTCATTATTCAGACTGAAGTCCCTCTCTACCGCAGCAGTTTCTGGGATGGGCGTGGTCAAAGCAGCAGTCTTAACGGTGATTGGTTCATATGAACCCCTAAGAATATGGGAAAGCAGACGACGTTGTGGTCGAAGTGATTGACAGGGCTGTTGGCTAATCAGGTGCAGACGACGTTGTGGTCGAAGTGATTGACGGGGCTGTTGGCCAATCAGGTGCTGGGATTGGATTTCCAACCGGCACAAATGGCCCCAAAGGCAGAGAAGGCAGCTAATTCAACCCCTCAATGTCCATCAATGTTCATAAAACCAGCCATTTCCAATGAGAGGAAGTGGTACATCCGGGACGACTTGTGACCTGGATGTTCTTGCGCAGAGGTTTAGAGGGGCAGAACGGTCACGACAAACAAAAACACCATGACGTCATCATACATGTAGCCGACCATGAAAGCCGCGGCACATAGACGCATACGTAATCATCACGTTTGGTGCGAAAACGAACGGTTAACTCTAAAGAGTAAGACCCTCTGCTTGGGCGTAGCTGAAATGAAAAGGCTGAATCTCCTCATTGGTCTCGCCTCCTCCTCCTCCTCCTCCTCCTCCTCCACACAGCTATAAATTTGATCTGTGCCATCAGGGTGGACTGTGAAATCGTGTGGCTGCACATCAAAGTGTGACAGCGCTTCAGTGTGCATACTAATGCCAGGGTGATGCAGTGATGCCCCCAGCACTCTATAGGGGGGAGAGGGGGAGAGGGGGAGAGGGAGAGAGGGAGAGAGAGAGAGAGGATGGTGGACAGGCACAGGCGGCGGGTGACTTTTAAAAAAGGTAATTCTAGAAGACACCTTCCTCCAGGAGTTACCTCTAAGAGGAGTCAAACTCTGTTGATATTATCCTTGAACCGTGTTGAATCTCTGTTCTGGGGACGAGCCGGTCGCGTTTGCAACACGTTGTGAACTTGCAGATTAGTGATTTCTCAGCTGTAACACATTTGAACTAGAGTAAAGGGAGAAAAGTAGTGGTCCCGGTATAGAACCCAGGTCTGTACGTTGTACAGCTTGCAATATTTAAAACCCCAGTTTACCAAAACACAGTTTCCGGTTTTACCATCTGCATTCACATTATTACATTGCATTTACATTATTACATTTTGTCAATCAGAGACAGCTCTTACAGTCTATCGCCATAAGAGGGCCTTTCCCAGTAGTATTGTCAGTCATATTCACATTTCGCCTGGCTTGTCCCTCTATACCTGCCGTAGTCTTGAGGACCCCAGCATAGCAGGGGCGGATCGGCACATATTTTCCCACCGGGACAATTTTGCCTTTGCCAGGCCACCCTGGGGGGGGCAGCTGGTTAACCAGATGTAACTCTTTGAGAGCGTTATAATGAAACCAAGTGGACCCTTGCGGGTCCATTTGGTTTCATTTTTACACCCTCAAGAGTTAAAATATTCATCATGTGAATTAGCCCAACTTAGTCTACACAACAACTAGAGAATGTAGAAGATTAATGGTCATTTTGATCTGTATGTTCCAGGCGAGCATTCTAGCGCATTCTAGTGCATTCTAGTGCATTTTGGAAGTGCCGCTAGTGCATTTTGGATCTTGGCAGTTGGCAACACTGCCTCCAGCAGCGCGAGCACACTAGTTTGCCTGGCCTGGGCCTGGCACCCTGGCCTGCCCTGAAAAAAAAAAAATGTCCAGGCCACTAGGTGGCGCAGGCCACCGGGAAAACTCCCTGTACTCCAGATGGCCAATCCGCCCCTGCAGCATAGAGTGGCCTTTGTATTTGCTGCAGTCTTCTATCGTCTACTCTACTACTGTATCATCTAAGTGATTTTATTTTATTTTAATTATGTTTTGTTACAGAATTAATAGTTGCCAGGATAGCCCTCATTTTGAAGATCTAAATGTTGACCGGATGTTGACTGACTGTTGCGTTTGCTGTTGGATTAGGTGTTGATTTCTCTGATGAGAAGTACAGGCCGGCGCCGTTACTGCTACGACCAATATGCTCCACAGCAACAAGCAATGCTTTGGCCAGAAATGCAGAAAACATGTATGGGGAGTCATAGATAGAAAAGTGAAATGAAATCAGACACACAAAATCAGTAATGCCGCGTTCCAGTGTTCTGGCTAATAGCCAGAACACTAGCCTTAAGACTCCATCCGTAACTTAACGTTTATTGGTGCTTGACGAGACTAATGATTAACAAAGGTTCAGATTTTGGGCCACCTTGTTATGACAATAGCAGCTTTGATGAGAGCCTGACGAGGTCAGCTAGGGCAGAATTTGAAGAAATGATGAGATAACCTTGTGGAAGGTTGATGAGAACGGCTTCTCAGAGATCCATTCAGTTGTATTTCTTTGAAGAACAAAGACACGGCACAACCATAATGACAACAAAAGATAATTAACTGCTGTAGAAAGTAGTCAAAAAAGGGTAAAAATAGGAAGTGTGCAAGACTTGGATAAGCAGGCATCTCCCAACGGCATCTTCACCCTTAGCACAGCCTCACAATTACACCGAGGACCAATTCTAACTGTTCAGGAGAGGAGAAAAACTGATTTTATTTTAATGCAAAATTAGTTAATAGTACAGTCAGACTCTTCACATGCTAGAGCATGTCTAAAATAAATACAAGAGCTGAATTTGACATGTAAATATGACATAAATACTTAAACACATGGCTATACGTGTGATTTTAGAGACCATAACAGTGAACCTGTTAAGCCTGTTTTCTCAACTCACTGTTTTCCGCAAGACATTACTCTATAAGCCAGGGGTTTTCAACCAGTGGTCCGGGGACCACCAGTGGTCTCTGAGAGGATTCCAGGTGGTCCCCAGCTAAATGATAGAAACTTGGTTCACCAGGTCAAACTCTCTCTACACTCTCTCTGAGAGTGTAAAAATGAAATGTTTACGCTCTCAAGAGTTAAAAAAAATCATCTGATTTAGAAGTCTACACAACTAGAGAATGTAGAAGATTAATGGCCATTTTGATCTGTATGTGTGACTGTTTTGTTTCTCGGAATCCAGCCTGCATGAATTGTGGACAAAAGCAAAAGAAGTTTGTAGTTTTGTGGGGTGAAAATGTCATCAAATGGTGGTCTGTGGCTCAAATTCTGACTAAATAGTGGGCTCCTGCTACCACTGAATTAGACATGTAAAAACCGATGTCTCATACTCTTTGCAGCACACGTGTCTATACATTTCCAGCACATATTGTACAGCAGACAGGCTGGTATCAGGCCAGACGCTGCCGTCACAGTCCCTCTGTGCTTTATCCATCATATGCGCTGCATCATTTTCCTGGTCATTGACTAAACTGGTGGCGTTCCAAGTGGTGACTGAGCAGGATCAGAGAAGTGATTGCCTCGTCACAGACAGGAAGAGCTAGAAAGAACAAAAAGCTCTGTACAGTAGCTCTCCACTGGATGCATATCTCTGTCTCTAATCGTGCATTTATATCGCAGTTTTATCTTCCATATAGATTGTGCATTACATTCACATCCACATGCGCATAGTGAGGGAACCATGCAAGATGCCACTTAGGGCTTCACGATTATACCTAAAAATAAAACCTTGACGTTTTTGGGGGGGTAAAACTAAAAAGACATTTATTATATGTTTTATTTGATTCTCCTCCCTCCAGCAGAGAATTATTGAGCAAAAATTATGGATAAAGTGCAAAACTTACTTCTTTTTTTGATGAATGAAAATAGTACTTAATAGTAGTTTTTTTGTTTATCTTTTTTTTTTTTACACCCCAAGTATTTATTTTCTCTAATTGGAGTCTTGGACTACCTTTTCTTAAAGTAAACAGCAGAGCACAATGCATTTTTCTTTTCTTATTTAACCAGCCAGTGTGACACAGTTCTGCTGTAAACGTGCCAGTAAAAGGGAAACCACAATTTTCATTTTTCATTTGTTTACATTGTCCAAATTCTGAAACCTCGATTTCGATTCGATTGTGATTAATGGTGTGTAACGCCCTAGTGCCACCAACCTTCTCACTGGGAGCAATTAAGGGTTAAATCAGAGTCTAGCTCAAGGACACTTCGACCACTAGCTCAGGGGGAACCGACAGGGATCGAACTGGGAACCTCCTGGTCCTCAATCCAACGTATACTGCTACTGCTCTACTAGCGGCCACTTTACCCCTGAGCCACTATCTCCCCTCCCACTCCCCCACACCCCACACCCTACACCCACATGCCTTCTCTCTCTCTCTCAATTATCTTTGTCCATTGTCCTCTCTCTCTCTCTCTCTCTCTCTCTCTCTCTCTCTCTCTCTCTCTCTCTCTCTCTCTCTCTCTCTCTCAAGGTAGGTCAAAAGAAAGATTCTGTCTGGCAGCTCATCCCTCACTCTGATAAAGCTGCTTGTTAGCGGGAGATTCATCTACTCTCACTCTCTCTGTTCCTCTCTCTCTCTCTCTCTCTCTCTCTCACTCTCTCTCTCTCTCACTCTCTCACATGTGCACGTCGCACACAAACAGGCAAATCGCGATGTCCATCTTTCACCTGGGTACTTTCCTGCTCCTCCCAGGGTCCCACGGATTGACCATTGGGCGTACAGGGAGGTCTCCCGGTGGGCCACGACCCGTAGGGGGCTGCGCGGTGGTATCACGGTGTGATTAAAAGCACTGGTTTTCAACCCTTTTTGATCCCAGGGCCCAATATTCGTTCAGAATTTTGAGCCACGGACCACCATTTGATGACATTTTAACCCCAACAGACCCCAAAACTAAAGATTTATTTTGCTTTTTGCTCCACAATTTCCAGGCTGGATTTGGGAAACAAACCAGTCAAAAATACAGATCAAAATGAGCATTAATCTCCTACATTTTTTAATTAGACTTGGGTCAATTTTGATGAATATTTTAACTCTTGAGAGTGTTAACATGAAACCAAATGGACCCGCAAGGGTCCATTTGGTTTCATGTTTACACTCTCAAAGAGTTACATCTTTTTTAACCAACTATACCAGGTAGAATAGGTCCATCACGCCCTGGTTGTGGTGGGCCGGTCTAGGCCAAATCACGCTAAAATTGTCCGGGCCGTTTTTTTTTGCCCAGTCCACCACTGGCTCCTCCTCTGTATTACAGTGCGTTACCATGCCTTTACGCACAACTTGCTGCCACACCATTACTACAACAACAACAACAACAACAACACTCCTGTCCCTCCCTTGCTAAAACTAAGGATTCTCAAGTTTGTGTCCACAATTTAAGGAGAGCTAACTGGCAAAACGTTGGTCAAAATAACAATTCTTTTTATTCTATTCTATTCTATTCTCTTCTACATTTTCTAAATGTGTACATTCTTGAACATTAAGTGGTTCAGAACAGATGTTTAAATATAATTGAACTCTTCTTGAGAGTGTAAAATGATTAAATGATTTCAAATCTCTGTCTCTCTATCTCGCTCGCGCGCTCACTCACTCACTCCATTGTCTACCTTTCAAATAGTGCCTACACCTTTCTCTCTCTCTCTCTCTCTCTCTCTCTCTCTCTCTCTCTCTCTCTCTCTCTCTCTCAATCGCTCAGTCTGTTTCTCATTAGGAACACAGTGGCTGCACTCTCTGCCTGAACTCTGCACTGTGCGTGTGTGTGTGTGTGTGTGTGTGTGTGTGTGTGTGTGTGTGTGTGTGTGTGTGTGTGTGTGTGTGTGTGTGTGTGTGTGTGTGTGTGTGTGTGCGTGTGTGTGTGTGTGTGTGCGCGTGCGTGCGCACCTGCCTCATTACCCCCGATCACTGCTCAGAGTTCACCTGCGGTCAGCAGTGGAAGGTCAATCTTAGCACAGCAGCCGACCATGCAGCGCATTAGCAGGCAGGCGTACAGGACGACGCCAACACAATGACACGCCATGCGTCCGCCTGTGACGTGCACGACGCCCGCCACCGACGCCAGGCAGCGGCAGAGAATAATATCTGGGCGTATAGACGGGGAAAAAAAAACAACAGGCGGTGAAAGGTGGCTCTTAAGTTATAGGAGCTGCGATAATTTCTGTTAATTACGGTCTAATAATAATTGCGAGGCTTGTATACCAGAGGTATGCGGGTTCAGTTTCTGCCTATAGAGCCGTGGGAGGTGTATGTATGATGACAGAGTGTGACTAGTGCACACTGCCTTGAAGTTATTTTCTTCAACTTCCTCTCATACACGTCGTTTCACTGATTTACCATGAATCTCTTTGTCTTTCTCTGACTTAAATCCACTTTCAACTAGAGCCCGACCGATGCCATATTTTTGTGGCCGATGCCGATACCAATTTTTGGAAAAAAACTGCACCGATGTTACCGATGTTTGGGACCGATGTATAATAATGAATTAAAATAATTAAAAATACATTTGAAAAACTTCTAAACGTCAAATTTATTCTCTCTTTCAAGTAAACAATAGAATACGACATTGACATCATTTACTTTTGTGAAATAATTCCATTTGCTGTGTTTCTTTTTCTGTTCCAGGCAAATATCGGCCGATATATCGGCCGATGTTACCGATATATGGGCAGATTTTACCGATATAGTGGCCGGTGTATCGACCGATATATCGGTACGAATATCACTGATACCGATGCCGATATATCGGTATCGATATCGGCCGATATATCGGTACGACAGATATATCGGTCGGGCTCTACTTTCAACCTGGTCTCTCTGCTCCAGTAAACACGGTCAGGGCCGGGGACGATGGGGTCATGACTAATTCGTCCTGGTCCTGGCCTTACTAAATGGATATTGTGGTTAAAACAGATTGAGATCTGAGTTAATCATCAGAGTTTTAAAAAGCATTCATATTTCACGTGGTCACCTGGCGTTGCTATTAAGCCAGTGAACACAGTCACATTGTTAACCTACAGTGATCTGAACTGGAATAACCCAAAAGAAGGGGCTAGAAATGCCTCAACAGCAGCTTTCCTTTTCTAAAATGCATTGTGGTTGAAGGGAAAGCCAAAACGAACAGCGATATTGACATCAGTCGTCAACATTAAAGTGGCAGCGACTCAACATTGTATGTGTAAAGACAACTGTGCACACATTCAAATGTGTATTTAATTAGTACATTTGTTTGCAGCGTTGAACACAACATCCACAACATTCCATTACATCAATGTGTAGAAACATACAGTAATCAAGAAAAGTCGCAAGCTGAGCTATACTGCAACATCAAGGAGCAAAAGGTAAAAAAATAGCTGACTACAGTCAGTACATCAAAGCCATTTTATTTATATTGAACCGAGTTCATTCCAACTTAGTGATTTCGCCAGTGATCAATAAAACTGTCAGTCAAACAGATAGGCAGGCAAGGAATGTTCAATTTAATTAAACAATGTGCTGTAGTCTTTGCTCTCACTGCTCCAAAAAACTTGTAATCTTGCAATAAATCAACTACTCAACTACTCCACACAATAAAATACAAAACAAAAACAATAAAAAGCGGCCGTTGGTGTTCATCTGCATCCTGCTACATGCGTGCACGACGTGCATCATGCCCACCTGTGCATGCAGGAGGGTGCTCTATTTAGACTTGGGTATATTTACCAAACAAACTGAAAGTGGATTCGGAACTCAATAACTCATCGGATGCTAGTAGTCTCCAGGCCTGATGTTTGCATGCATGGTAGTTTATTTGAGGTATTGACACACGTGTACATTTGCAGGGGTTGACACTAAGGTCTCTGAGGCACTTGCCCATCGGGCAAGTGCAAGTCAGATTCTACTTGCCCTCAGGTCATGGTCACTTGCCCCCCAAAAATATATTGTAAATTTTGCATTTAAGTTTACTTCCTACTTGGGTGGTTTAAACCAGGGGTTTTCAACACGTGGTCCCTGAGAGGGTTCCAGGTGGTCCCCAGCTAAGTTGGTTAACCAGATGTAACTGAGAGTGTAAAAATGCATCATCTTAATTACCCCAGGTCGCAATGCCTTCAAGACAAATTTATCTTCTGTTGTGTTATAGTGCACTAAGTTGCACACTTGCCCGATTGGGCAACCAGGTAGCAGTCTTCACCTGCCCCCCCATTTTCTTTACTTGCCCCGGGCAAGTGTTAGTGTCAAGCCCTGATTTGTGAGTGTTAACCCTGTTGCGTGTTGTATTCAATAAACAGTGTGTTATACAGTAAATAGAGTTTCGGCTTATTCTGCCTTGCACTTGTATGTGTGAGTCGATCGCCAGAGTTCATAACACTCTCTGTTTTGGGGGTTTTGGGTGTATGTTGCTGTCACGTTTGTAAATTTACAGTACTGTTAATCTGACATGTTCGCCGGTGCTCTAGAATACTTGAGATGGGAGTTGGAACATCATTTTACACTCTAAAGAGTGAAGAAATGCATTCTCGCAGCTGGGTTTGATTCCTGGGTTGAACCAATAACAGTTGCGGCTATTTTGCATAACAGTCACATCAATTTTGCACAACAGCCGCAATCGCTTTCCCTACTAAAGCTAACCCTAACTATACCCTCAGTAAAACCTATGCCTAAACCCAACCTTAACCCGCAACTGTTGTGCAAAATGGTTCCGGCCGTTATGCAAAATGGTTGCAACTGTTACGCAAAACAGTGATGGTTATTAAACCGTAAAATCGCAATTGGATTTCGCCACTACTGGAAATATTCAGTCTTGAGTTTAGGAGTCTAAATGTCATCAAGTGGTGGTCCACGGGTCAAATGCTGAATAAATAACAGGCCTTGATATGTAAAGGGTTGAAACCCACTGGGGCAGACGGATAGAAAGGTGCATATAATCTCCCTGGCGGCGATAATGAGGCCAATCGGCTCCTTAATGGAAATGTCTTGGTCCCGTTTTTTCCTCGACACTCCCCGCCAAGAAAGTGTTTTTCCTGATTAATCTGATCACGGTGTAATTCCTACATTAATTGGCGCATTATTGCTCCGGTTTGTCAACAACCTATGCAGACTAAACGGAAGAAAATGCAATAACCATATTATTTACCAGCTGTTTTCCTGCCACACAAATCAATTTAGCGCGCAGCTCTGAGGGCTGCAGCGACAGATGCCTGATCACTAAAAGAGGAGGAGAGTAAATTCCCCCTGCAGTTAAACTGTGGCAATCCCCTTTTTATTATCTCCACGTACTCTCCTGGAAATGTGCCATTGTTGTTCGCCCATCTCTACGGATGACGCCCTTCCCCAAAACGGCAAACAAACTCCAAAACACCCATACACTCATTCATTCACCGGCAGCGCACAATGGAAGCTCATTTAACCCATTTTGTTCAGACACTAGATTGAAGTTTTTGACGCTAGACTCTAGTTTCTGACGCTAGATTCTAGTTTCTGACGCTAGATTCTAGTTTCTGACGCTAGATTCTAGTTTCTGACTCTAGATTCTAGTTTCTGAATCTAGATTCTAGTTTCTGACACTAGACGCAAGACTTAAAATTATCAACTGAATTAGCCCAAGTCTACTCAACTAGAGAATGTCAAAGACTGGTCGTTATTGATCTATTGTTTGCCTGTGTTGTGGACAAAACCTTTAGTTTTAGGTCTGTGGGGCTAAAATATCCCCAAATGGTGGTCCGTGGCTCAAATGCTGAATAAATAGTGGGCCCTGGTATCGAAATGGTTGAAAAACTCAGTTTGAATCCATGTTCCTCTGTCAGTGATGCTCAACATATTTATTGCCCAGAATTATCTATATTTGGCTGCGGACCCCCATCTGAAAACATGTTGTTCTAGGGATCCCCCAGAAGCGATGATTTGAGTCAAAAATATTTGCTCTCAAAGAACATATTCAAATAGTTGAACATCATTTTCACATTTTTTTTGTTAAATAGCAGATCTACGAGCTCACATTGCGCCACTCAGTGGCGCGCTGTATGCTTGTAGATCTATTTTTCAATAGCTAAATGCTTAGAACACCAAAAAGCGCACAGAGCGGGTTAAATGAGAGAGTTGTCGCGGCGCGGCAGATGCCGACTGTTTTCAAAAGCATAAATGTCCTCGGATCCGCCTGTTTGCTCTGAAATTTAATTAATCAACTTCACATTTGCGTTGCGGCCTCTTCGGGGGTTTAGCCTTTTGTTGGGCGTCAGAGCTGAGCTGAGTCTCATTTAGAACACACTCTCTGACACACGCATGTATACTGTATATGTGTGTGTGTGTGTTTATGTGAGGTGAATAGACAAGGTATTGGCCTCTATTAGCCAGAAAATACACAGCCTGCACTGCAGTCTACTGGGGTCGAAGCCACTCAAATCACAATGTGCTATTCATTAGCCAAAATCCAGATGGCATTGTCCCCGCACCGTTAAACTGGCAACGACCTGCTGCAAACTGACACTGTTCCTATTTACTTTGTGGGGTGTTTTTTTTTTTTTTGCATGCATCACCCATCATTTATGACACTGCTTTCATGTTCATAACTATACTTGTTGCTCAGAAACATGGTACAGACGTTGGATACAGAGGACGTCTGTACACATCTTAGTGCGCATTGAGATTGATAGTATTCAGAAACGAGTGCCGCAGCAGGTGTTAGCCTGGTGTAACGGCCGGGATTCGAACCCGGGTCTCCCGCGTGAAAGTCCAACATCTTAACCACTAGACCAAGAGGACATCCCCTTGGTCCGGGGACAGATACTAGACTTTGGAGGCCATCAGGACAGAGGCTGTAGCCACCTGCTACACTGGCCTAACCTGAAACGATTTTGGACAGCAGATCGAGGTGATCTGATTTGATCTCACCAACGTGTCGTCATCTCTGGCCACTCCCCCTTCCACCCCTCCACTGCTGTGCTACGTCACATTGTTTGGAGCCACGTCCAGGGGTTGACACTAAGGTTTCTGAGGCACTTGCCCATCGGGCAAGTGCAAGTCAGGTTCTACTTGCCCTCAGGTCATGGTCACTTGCCCCACAAAAATATATTGTAAATTTTGCTTCCTTACTTCCTACTTGGGTGCTTTAAACCAGGGGTTTTCAACAGGTGGTCCGGGGACCACCAGTGGTCCCTGAGAGGGTTCCAGGTGGTCCACAGCTAAGTTGGTTAACCAGATGTAACTCTTGAGAACGTAAAAATGAAACCAAATGGACCCTTGCGGGTCCATTTGGTTTCATTTTTACACTCTCAAGAGTTAAAAATAATCATCTTAATTAGCCCAGGTCTACACAACTAGAGAATGTAGAAGATTAATTAATGGTCATTTTGATGTGTATGTTAATTTGCCTGTTTTGTTTCCCAAAAAGCCTGGAATTGTGAATATCTAGAAAGCAGGAAAGACACAGAGGCAGAGTGCAATGACTGCCTTCAAGACAAATTTATCTTGTGTTGTGTTATAGTGCACTAAGTTGCACACTTGCCCGATTGGGCAACCAGGTATAGCAGTCTTCACTTGCCCCACCATTTTTTTTTACTTGCCCCGGGCAAGCGGGCAAGTGTTAGTGTCAAGCCCTGCACGCCCACCCTGAAAGCTTGACTTCTCCCACTTCTAGGCCACCGTGGCTAACAAATTAGTCCAGGCTTTCCGTTTTCGCAAAATAAAAGGCCTGGGTGTCGAGGCTACAGCAGGGTATAGGCACAAGGTCCTGTCGTTTTAGTCGAAATCCCAGTCGGTACTTAACCTTTTCAACTCTAGCAGGTACAGTACATCTAGATCTAGTGAATTGTTTTTCTTTTGGAGTAAGAAAAAAAATGAGCAGACCAAAATATCGAGCCAACTGAGCTGGGGCCCTAACAGTTGGGTACGGCATAAGGAGGTTAAATGAGTTTGACATTTTGTTGGTTACTTAACAGAATCCTGCCTCTGTTTTGTGAGATCTTGTCCATAGACACGTTGAGGTGAAAGCTGTACGTTTGGTCTATCGCTGAGGGACGTATAACGTGCATAATGAACAACAAAGGGGAAGGTGAAAAAAAGACGAACAGATGGAAAAATGGGGAGGCATATGGTGCAATCTGCTAACCAGGGGTTGACAATAAGATCTCCGAGACACTTGCCCATCGGGCAAGTGCAAGTAAGGTTCTACTTGCCCTCAGGTCATGGTCACTTGCCCTCCAGGTTCCAGGTGGTCCCCAGTTAAGTTGGTTAACCAGATGTAACTCTTGAGAACGTAAAAATGAAACCAAATGGACCCTTGCGGGTCCATTTGGTTTCATTTTTACACTCTCAAGAGTTAAAATTCATCATCTTAATTAGCCCAGGTCTACACTGTAGAAGATTAATGGTCATGTTGATGTGTTAATTTGCCTGTTTTGTTTCCCAAATCCAGCCTGGAATTGTGGATAGCTAGAAAGCAGGGAAAGACACAGAGGCAGAGTGCAATGACTGCCTTCAAGACAAATTTATCTTGTGTTGTGTTATAGTGCACTAAGTTGCACACTTACCCGATCGGGCAACCAGGTAGCAGTCTTCACTTGCCCCACCATTTTTTTTTACTTGCCCCGGGCAAGTGGGCAAGTGTTAGTATCAAGCCCTGCTAACTACAGCTTTGTCTCATCGTAGAACGTTATTCATCTTCTGTCTTCTTCAACAGTGGAGGCCTTCCCTGTCTTTAATGAAGTTCCCCACGGCGGTTGCAGACAACTTTTCCTTTTCTACTTAAACGGTCTGTTGGCTGATGTACAGGGACAGCGGCACAGGTTTAGCCCCATTGAAAGACATACGTATACCTCAAGACTTTTCCAATCACAAAAACTATTGACGCGTGAGCGGTTTGCCCAGGAGGCCCCCTAGCTGCAAAATACCTTTTAATTAAAATGGCTGCCTCCGATCTAAACACGAGCCAATACCACTAGATGCTTGTCAGGAATATAATCAAATAGGTAGAGAGGGAGAAAAGGGGAGATGGCGCCACCTTTTTCTTCTCTCCCCGACCTAAACCCCCTGCAATGCTAAAGAATACACAATCAAAGTAGAGGTGTGCTGACAGAGAGTGAAAAACACACACAAAAAACACTTAAAGGTAGGGTAAGTGATTTGAAATTCATGGTGTAGTACCAGCCTAGTGCACTAGGGGCACCCAAAAGTAGCTACACTATGTGAACCTGCTGCTCGATCCTGATTGGAAGAGAATTCACCCTCCACCTGGGGAACTTTTATTAGCTCCTCTGCTAACGTGGGGGAGGGGGAAACTCCATATATGGTCTGCACACCTTATAATGGAGCATTTTAACAAACATTTTTTTTGGGCGGTGATATCTGACAAAAGTGAAATCACTTCCCCTACCTTTAACAGCAATAAAGGAACTAGCGTGCCAAATGCCGCCACACAATATCTATCTGTTTTAAAATGCTACAACTTTGGAAATAATATAGCGACGTACAAGCAAGCAATGTGTGCTTGTAAGCAATGTGTGCTTGTTAGTATTGGGTGATATTTCGCTTTTACCATTCAGTACGGTTTAATTATATCGCCGGGGGTTTTGTCGGCTGACCAAACCGTTTCAGCTGACGTGAGAGTGTCGGGTGCCTGTGATTATCATTGATGGAAACAGTAGAGAATGGCAGCATCAAATAACACTAGTTTCCATGATCCATGGTTCCTATTTATCCATCTGTCTTGTGTGCAACCGACTGTCCACCGTAGACTAAACTCAGTAGTAATTTGGCTGCTTCGGTGCGACTCTGTTTGCAAACCTGAACAACTTTAGTGCTTGTGCCAAAGATAACTGCATTGTGTGGCACTGGGAACTTTATCCATGCTAACTGTTAGCCGCCTTTGAAAGAGTCGAGCGGATCACATTCAGCGACTGCACAGAGCTAACTTCACTTTTTATTGTGCATGGCTTCGGGCGTGCTATTGATTCAGTGTACCCATTGTACTGCAAAAGGCAAACATAATGGTTAATGGTGAAGAGGCCAGGTGCGGCGTCGGTCACGCTAGCGGAGAAAGAAATCTCATCTGGAGCACGACTCATTCTGTGCAACATTCTCAAGGCTCAGTGGCATTGTGTGTTCTGTGTGTGTGTGTGTGTGTGTGTGTGTGTGTGTGTGTGTGTGTGTGTGTGTGTGTGTGTGTGTGTGTGTGTGTGTGTGTGTGTGTGTGTGTGTGTGTGTGTGTGTGTGTGTGTGTGTGTGTGTGTGTGTGTGGGTGTGTGTGGGAACGCGTGGGAGTGTAAGGCTCCCACTGTCCTTGTCGTACAATAAGTCATCTTCATGGCATCGCGAATGCGTACTCATTAGAACCGCTGTGTTCTATGCCACGGGGGCGCCATGGCTCCTGCCTTGCGACTCCATTGGCCAGTTAATGAGCTGAGCTAGTCGACATCAGAGCCGTCGTACGTCGCTATATAAGACTGAGGCCAAGGTTAGGCCTTTTTTTTCTCCACCTCCTCCTTCCCCCCGTCTGGATGCGTGTAGGTTCGACACGCACAGCGGCACGCAGCCACCGCGCAGACACCGCGCAGCCAACGCAGCCATGCTGCCATGCTGCTGGCCCCGGAGCAAAGCGCTGCTCACTCAGTGTTAACGCCTTCTGTGCTGTGACGCGTTTTGGTATTCAAAGCATTATGTTACACTTCAGCTATTGAAAAATATCAGACCTACAAGCTCACAGCGCACCACAGAGTGGCACGCTGTGAGCTTGTAGGTCTGATTTTTTTTTTTTTTTTTCGTTGAAATTGTGAAAATGTGACACAACCCTTTTGAATATTTTCTTTTGGTGGCAAACATTTTTAACTCAAATCGCTGCTTCGGGGGGATCCCTAGAACAACATGTTTTCAGATGTGGGTCTGCAGCCAGATATAAATAAGTCTGGGGGTTCTGGGGCTTGGCATGAAATATGTTGAGCGTCACTGACACAGAAACAAATATTTCAGAAAAACTAGAATCTAGCGTCAGGATCTAGTGTCAAAAACTACAATCTAGCATCAGGAACTACATTCTAGCGCCAGGAATTAAAATCTAGCGTTTAGGATCTAGTGTCTGAATGTAGAATCTGGCGTCGGAAACTAGGATCTAGCACCAGGAACTATTATCTAGCGTCAATATCTCGTGTCAGAATCTAAAATCTAGCGTAGGAAACTAGGATCTAGCAGCAGAAACTAGAATCTAGCGTCAGGATCTAGTGTCTGAACCTAGGATCTAGCACCGGAAATTAGGATCTAGCACCAGAAACTAGAATCTAGTCAGGACAAACAGTGTTAATGAATCAATCAATTTCTCCAAGATAAATCACAATGAACGCCTCGCAACGGCCGACTGTCACCATGATGAATTCCTTCATTTCATGTAATAAGCTGGCTGGGAAGTGATTTATCCCAGACACACACACACAGGCCCCGTTATATATATACACACACCGGTGGACAGGGGCACAGAGAGATACAGGACTGAGGAGTGTAATATGTCATTGAAATATTTCCCATATACAGGCCCTGGCTGTGAATAAGGCTAAGCTGTGCATGGATGCTACGGGAGGAAAAAAATGTGTTTGATCTCAAAGGATTTCACTCAATCTCCAGCTGCAGCAAACGTTAAGGGATGCTGTATATTGTGTAGACCTTTCTCGTTGCACTGCAATAGAGGCTCCTTCTAAAGCTCAGGCTGCGGAGCGTTTTGCCTGATGCTGCGGAGCGTTGCCTGATGCTGCTGCTGCTGCCTGCAGGTAGCTGACATTTAGGTTGAATTATGCACTACTGCACCTTTTCACCACTTCTTACTCTCACTCTATTCCTAATATCACAGAGCGCAGGGAGAGAGAGAGCAGAGGAGATAAGGGCGGTGAGTAAGTGTTACATTCCAGTGCTATTGATTGGCCGAGTGCTTTGCCACCCCCACTTCAGGGCCAAGATTAAGCCCTTCTGTACGAGAAACAACAACTCTTAAAGGGGACTGGAACTGGTTGGAATAACGTGTTCCTTCCACGCGCTACGTCCAACCAGGGAAACTCCCCCCCTGTCAGGTGAAAAGAAGGTAGCTTGGACTCCTCATGCATTGAAGGAAGCATGGGGCCAGTCCGCTGCCTCCCCAGGTTGGTGGAGGGTGTGTAGAGCCCAGGATCACATTAGGAATTGGCACTGGGTGAAAAAATGGGTTACAAAATCGTGGGATAAAAAATTATTAAAAAAAGAAACAACAACTCTTGTCGTGTTGGTTCAACCGTTATACAGTTGGTGCAGCTAGATATTGAACATTTTCAGATCCACAAGCTCATAGTGCATGACAGAGTGGTGCAATGTGAGCTTGTAGTTCTGATATTTAAAAAAAAAAAAGTGAACATGGTGCGCAAATCTTTTGAATATATTCTTTTGGAGTCAAACGTTTTTAACTCAAATCTTTGCTCCTGGGGGATCTCTAGAACAACATGTTTTCAGATGGGGGTCTGCAGCCAAATATAGATAATTCTGGGGGTTCTTGGCATGAAATATTTTGAGCATCAACTGACACAAAGAAAAAATAGAATCTATTATTTCAGAGACTAGAATCTAGTGTCAGCAACTAGAATGTAGTGTCAAAGTAGAATCTAGTGTCAGGAGAAAATGGCTTAAGAGCTGTTGTGATTTTTTTAATGTGGACCTTCTCTCTGGCTAAGTAGGAGACCATTTGGCGCTAATCGATTCAAACCACCGGCGAAGCTTCAAGGAAAACCTTAGCGCACAAATCCTCTCCCCGGATCCAGTTTGTGTTTAAAAGCGTCGACTCAAGTGTTATATTTGTCTCCCAAGTTATCCGATGCCACTACCAGACGGAGGGGTCGATGTGCAATGCGATGCCAAAATATGTCATGCCTAATTATGCGAAAATGGCAGAACAAAAATGGCACCTTCCAGTAATGATGGTCTGTGTGAAACCTCTGCCGTGTTTACTTGTTATCTCTGTCTGTCTGGATGCGATTCACAGTTTCAAGCTTAGAGCCGCGTTTTCTCAAATTAGCTGATCTGTGTGACATAAGCAGCTCTTAATTTCGGTATCGGCACGTTTGTATATTCTCATTTTATGTTATTAATGTAGATCCTCCAGACTTATTCGATGTGGTGTCATTGAATCAAAACAATGACTGCCGCAATTAACATTGTGGGATTATTCGGTTGATTTGACCTTAGGATTAGGGTTGTTAAATGTTAATTATAAAATAGTTTTGAGTTTTGTTTTTGGTTTTCTTCCTTTTGTGCTAGGGAAACTATACAATTTCAATATAAGAAATAAATGTTCAGAATCTACAGCTTGGTAGATTGCAGGTGACCACCATAAATAACAACAAAGTTCTGGACTTATGCAGGACAAAGCAATTGTCCGCCTGCAGGGAAAAGGCAAAAAAATAAAATAAAAATGCTACACATCTTATGTTGGTAAAATTGCCCTTATTACCTTTAAAGTCATGGACACTTGGTCACATGGACCGATACATTGGTGCATCACTAGATAGGATGGTCTTTATTTTCACCCAAACACTTTGCACGTGATTGTAATAGCCAGCTATTCTGAAGGATTGTAAAACACACACACAAAAAAAACACTCCACAGAATTCTGCTGAATTCCCTTCTGAATCACCACAGAAAAGCCCTCGCTAAAAATAAATCTTTCTGGCGTTGCTGGGTTTAATGTAATAATGGGCTGAACACAGCTAAAATCCAATAACCGAGGCCATACGCAGCTGAAAGAACTCTATGCGACACAATTTTGTTTTTCCTCAATTCGCTTCATATCAGGCTCATGAAGCTCTTTGATTTATGATGACAGAATGAATGTTGAATTGGTAATGATAATAATAAACGATGATACTTCCATGGCTGGCATTTTCTGCTGCACGTTGCGGTGGTAATTGAAACTGGAACATTAGGTGGCCAAGTGGTCAGTAAATTAAAATAGTCGCAGCTTTTCTTTTCCCCCAAACGAGACCCTGACTAATCTGCATCAATTATTCTGCTTGGGAGGGAGAAGAACGTGTGACTCTCATGGCTGTTAACTGGATGCTTCAGGGGAAACATTTTAGGTTATGGGACTAATTGTTTATCCGCATGTAACCCAAAAAAGTATATGCTGCTCTTTTTAACGCAATCTGTACTGTAATGTGTTGGTGTTCTATTAAGAAATATCAGACCTACAAGCTTGTAGCACGCCACTCGGTGGCACGCTAGGAGCTTGTAGGTCTGATTTTTTTTTTTTTTTTTTTTTTTTTTTTTGAAAAATGTGCTGTAAATATTTGAATATATTCTTTCTGAAGCAAACATTTTTTTAACTAGGGATCTGTCGGATCCCCTGAACATGTTTTCAAATGGGGTTCGTCCGCAGCCAAATATAAATAATTCTGAGGGAACAGGAACATAGATTTTTTTTTGAAAAACTGGAATCTAGTGTCAGAAACTACAATCGACAGCCAGAAACTACAATCTAGCATGAAAAACTAGAACCTAGTGTCAGAAACTGGAATCTTGCATCAGAAACTAAAATCTAATGACAGAAACTATAGAATCTGGCATCAGAAACTAGAATCTAGCATCAGAAACTAGATTCTAGTGTCAGAAACTAGAATCTAGCATCAGAAATTACAATCCAGCGTGAGAAACTAGAATCTAGCGCCAAAAGCAAGATTATAGTGCCAGAAAATATAATCTAGCGCCAGAAAATAGAATCTACCGTCAGAAACTTCAATCTACTGTCAGGAGAAAATGGTTTAATTGGAATCGCCCGCTTCTCTCATTAGCGTACAGTCTAATAACTTTGGTAATTATTCTTAACACCAACCAAAGCTCAAAGTTTACAAACGAGCATTTCAATTGGCCCCTGTGGCACCGTTCCACCCCAGCCCCCAACCATCACCTTTATGGTGCTATCAGATAATTAATTAGAAATAAATGAGATGGTGCTCCATGTTATGAGCTGTATAAATCTGAGGCTGATATGAGAGGCTGCCATACTTTTAACGACTCGGGCAGGGTGATAATTAAGATGCTCTCACTTGTTTGTTACACTGTCACACACCAGATAAACACGCGCGCTGTGTGTGCGTGCGTGTGCGTGCGTGCAACACACAGTACACACAAGCCTCCATTCCCTCCTGGACCCCCGTTGTTCTCAGACCATTCCGTCGGTGCTCCGAGAAAAAAAAAATAAATATGCGTCTGAGGGCTGGTTTGAGTTCAAAGGTCAGCATTTAATTATGCCGCTGCAAATTCTTAATTTTCAATTAGGACGGCGCGCGGAGGGAGGGAGATCTCACCTTGAGGAAGGACGGGAGGGGGGCTCAGAACCCTGGGAAGACGGCGGTAGTGCGGTGGGGGGGGGGTGCGGGTTCGTTTTCTAACCTTTTCAGAGTTATTAATTTGGATTATTTTCCTCCTCCCAGCAGCAGCAGCAGCAGCAGCAGAGTTTAGCTGAGGGTGCCGAGGAGATTTGCATGGCGTTATGCCGTAACGCATAATGAGGCCGCTGCGATGGCGACCTCTTGTTAGCTCTGACTCGGAGGTCGCGAGGCTGGGGAGAGGTCGCGACCCCGTAGGAACCCTGTCTGTCTGTCTGTCTGTCTCCTCCTCCCCGGGGCAATTAGACACACACCTGCACTAGGGATGTAACCCGTACTGGATTTTTCAGTTTAGATCCAATTCGATAGATTCAGTTTTGTTAATTTGTCGATGACACTCATGATATCCGATATTATACCAAAAAAAGTAAAATATGTGCATTATAGGGGAGTAACGATATATACTCAACAAAAATATAAACGCAACACTTTTGTTTTTGCTCCCCTTTTTCAGGGGATGGACTTAAAGACCTAAAATTCATTCCAGATATACAATATTACCATTTCTCTCAAACACTGTTCACAAATCTGCCTAAATGTGTGATATTGAGCACTTCTGCTTTGTTAAGATAATCCACCCCACCTCACAGGTGTGCCACATTAAGATGCAGATGTGACATCATGATTAGTGCACATGTGTACCTTAGACTGTCCACAACAAAAGGCCACCCTGAAATGTGCAAATTTTCTTTGCCTTATTGGGGGTATGGGACTCCGAACCAGTCAGTATCTGGTGTGACCACCATTTGCCTCATACAGTGCAACACATCTTCTTCGCATAGAGTTTATCAGATTGTCAATTGTGGCCTGTGGAATGTTGGTCCACTCCTCTTCAATGGCTATGTCAAGTTGCTGGATATTAGTGGGAACTGGTACACACTGTCAAAATGGTAATAACATATTATTAACACATTATTACCATTCCGACTGCGCATACCAGTTCCCACTAATATCCAACTCCATTGAAGAAGAGTGGATCAACATTCTACAGGCCACAATTGACAATCTGATAAACTCTATGCGAAGAAGATGTGTTGCACTGCATGAGGCAAATGGTGGTCACACCAGATACTGACTGGTTCGGAGTCCCATACACCCAATAAGGGAAAAAAAAGCACATTCAGGGTGGCCTATTGTTGTGGACAGTCTAAGGTACACATGTGCACTAATCATGATGTCACATCTGCATCTTGATGTGGCACACCTGTGAGGTGGGATGGATTATCATAACAAAGCAGAAGTGCTCAATATCACACATTTAGGCAGATTTGTGAACAGTGTTTGAGAGAAATGGTAATATTGTATATCTGGAATGAATTTTAGGTCTTTAAGTCCATCCCCTGAAAAATGGGAGCAAAAACAAAAGTGTTGCGTTTATATTTTTGTTGAGTATATTTTAACAGTGATTCTATACGTATCATGGTACATGGTTGACATACGATTCATGGATAATATTGGGTAATTCTGATATATGATTCTGATATATGATTCAATGATTCATGTAGCCTAGTATTAATGGATTATCTACAAACAAAATGATTCAATACTGATTATTTGCATTGCAAAATGATTCGATACATAGTCAATGTTGCTGTTTTCACTTTGATATACTTTGATTCTTGAAATAAAAAAAATGATTTATTACGTATTAGCATATACTACATGTTACGCCCCTGGTGCATTAGCATTGTTTTTGCCGACTGTTGGTGTAGGTTTCCATCTTACATGAAGATTAACTCACTTATTGCCCTTGGTGCTATTGACGCTTTAAACACGCTTTAAATAACTCATGCCCTTGATGCCCTTGACGCTGTGTTGACGCTTTATTTAATCCTTAACTTTTATAACATTCATTTCAGGCGATTAGCATTTTTTTAGCATGATCGGCTAACGGCAGGTTCTACTCACTTAGTAATGGCCAAAATCGCCGTGTGCACGCTTGCACGTGCGCGTGCACGGTCTGTATGTCCATCGCTGATCATAATCCAACCATCGGTGCGTCATTACAGCTTGATTTGACTTATATATGATAGAACACAAGATCGCTCCAACGTAGCTGAAGGAGACGATCACAACACCCCACAGTCTGCCTAGCAACAGTGGCATGGATGAACCGGAAGTACTCTTACTCTGTGACCGGAAATGCTCTTCATTTCCGGCTATCGTCCGCATTACTGCCACCTACTGGGTGTTATCATATAGTATATGATCAACTCTACAAATGACAAGTATTTGGAATCATATGCTTTATTTGATTGGCATTAATTTGATGAATAAAAAATGTGAAAATTGGGGTATATTGTTGGCATTATGAGGAATAGTGGCATGGCCAGTAATAACTCAACGATGGAATGTGGTAGAGAGATGATTTTTTTTCCTGTGTAAACCAGAGACATTCATGCATAAAATGAGATATTTCGTGACATTGTGGTCATATCACAAAATATTATACTGGAATTCAAAATATGGGCCTGGGCAGCTTGATTAATCCATTAAAATGGGCAATTAATGAGTTAAATGATGATGAACATAAAACCTGATGCTTCTTTAAAAACGTTTTCATCATAGGTCAGGTTTGTTTGCACGGTTTCCACCTCCATTGGCGTGTGAATGGGTGAATGTGATGCACAATCTATGTACAGTAAAGCATGGATATGTTTTAATACCATTGGTATTAAAACTGTTGAAAACCACTGATCTATATAAACAAACAGTACATACCCCCATGTGGGTGTGACATGCCTCCATCACTCACTCAGCTGTACTGTACCGTATCATGTCCAAGCAAGGCTAAATAAGGCTCTCTGTCATGAGTCTGAGCCCAAATATAGAGAGCCAAGAAGTTTAAGAAATGTATCTCGCGGAAATGGGGCAGAATTATGCAAATTGCTTATTTGGTGTGTTTTGCAGCAAATCTCCTCAGAACGACAGCCAATAAATAGACTGTGTGCCCAGCGGGGTCCGCTGGCGTCTATCGTCTCAACCAGCGGGACAGTCTCACAGATGAGGCCTAATAAAATGGCAGAACACCCTCCATCCCTCCATCCCACCATCCCTCCATCCCTCCATCCCTCCATCCCACCATCCCTCCATCCCTCCATCCCTCCATCCATCCATCCATCCATCCATCCCACCATCCCTCCATCCCACCATTCCTCCACCATCCCACCATCCCTCCATCCCTCCACCATCCCACCACCATCCCACCATCCCACCATCCCACCATCCCTCCATCCCTCCACCATCCCACCATCCCTCCTTCCCTCCATCCCTCCACCATCCCACCATCCCTCCTTCCCTCCATCCCTCCTTCCCTCCATCCCTCCATCCCACCATCCCTCCATCCCACCATCCCTCCATCCCTCCATCCCTCCATCCCTCCATCCCACCATCCGTCCATCCCTCCATCCCACCATCCCTCCTTCCCTCCACCCCTCCACCATCCTGAGTCAGGGGTTTTCAACAGGTGGTCCGGGGACCACCAGTGGTCCTTGGGAGGGTTCCAGGTGGTCCCCAGGCTAAATGATGGAAAGTTGGTTAACCAGATGTACACCGTAAAAAACCCAATTACTAAAACATTGACTCAATAAGAAGATCGCTGGGGCAAGTTGAAATAGACCATTGGCGCAATGTTTTGATACTTCTCTTATTGGGAAAGCCAGTTAAAAAATGTTTGTACAATTATTCATAAAACATATTGAGTCAGGTGATGAATTGTTGTTGGGTGAACTCCCACAAAGGATGATATTGACTTAACTAACATACAGTACTTGAGTCAATTGATTGAACGAGTTGACTCAAACAAATGTTGTTGTTGACCCAGCAAATGTGGGCTGCGTCATTTACGGTAATGCACTTATAGCAAAGGAATTACGGTAAATTGCTGTTCGCGGGTCAGAAACCACAAAATCATTGTCGAGTGTGCTGCAGCAACACGAAGCAGAACAATTTTAGAAGTAGCCCCTTATTTTATTACTCTATGAGTAGCCCCTATAAGGCAAAAATGGAGAGAACACCCTGAAGCGCCGCGTCGGGAAAGCGTTTGAGGAAGCATTATAGGTAAGAAACACTTCAAGTTTGCTTCTTAAACATTTTGTGCTAGCTAGCTAGCCAGTTAGCTGGCCTAGCCGGACAGCTACTTAGAGCTGTTACATATTGGCTGGCTATACTAACGTGTAACAGCTACAGGACACACGAGTTTGCCTTCCCATCACCATTTCCCATGTTTTTCCCATGTTCATGTGCCCACCTCCCTATTCCCTCCTCCCTGTTCCCCCCGGGCATGCAGTCGATGCTTGCTAGTCGTCATGCATCGCATGACGCTCGCACTTCAGGGCTAAGTCGATGCTAGAACCCAACTCAGAAGAGTTGCGACATTGAGGGGTCAGAAAACAGTCCGGTCACGTGGTTCATGGACTCGCTCGAGCCCATAGACTCCAATGCATTTATTAACTTCCGGTTGTTACTATTGATGGAAGTCTATGTAGAAGACTGACCCCATGACGTGAACGGCAGCGTCGTCGCTTTCTACAGCGCCCGCTCGCTCGCTCAAACTGTTTAGGTAAACTATCTAGTGTTAGCTGCATTCATATTGCGGGCGGGAAGCTTTAGTGCCTGGTGCGGTCGCTGTTGGTGGGTGAACTCTGTTAGCTTGTTGGCTAGTTGGCTCGCTTGAATGGCTAGGGCTAGCAATTAGCTACATGCCAGCGCTTCCAAAACATGGTACTGTCGTCTTCTAAAATTAAATACGCGTTTTCTGTGTGACCGGGTTAAAATGTTAAGGTACCGGGTACCGGGAGTTTTTTGTTGTTGTGACTATCGATACCATTCCCGTTTGCATTGGTTACTGCTAAAGGGGTTCTTATTTATTAAGTTTGCTCCCCCAGCAGTTACACAGCTCCAAAACAATGACTGGACATTATGATGTCCCGAACGGGGCTAGCTCACTTGTAGCATCGAGTTTATACATATATGGTTTAGCTCGGGAAATTGTCTAGCTAGCTAAGGATTGGCTTAATATACCACACAGTCGAGAAGCTAACGTCTAGTGTTGTAAAGCTAGCTACGAAGGCTTTAATACACTTTAATGGTCTAATTGCAGATACGTTTTTTGTTTGCAGGCCTTGCTCTGTTTTTCCCGCTTGCTGTTTTGGCGCCTTTGGCGAGTCTGAACTCACTGCACTGTTTCTGTAAGTACTCCTGTCGTTCTCGAACCCCTGGATTTCTTCATCTCTGAGCAGGGTTTGACACTAACACTTGCCCGCTTGCCCAGGGCAAGTAAAAAAAAATGGTCGGGCAAGTGAAGACTGAAACACCACAAGATAAATGTGTCTTGAAGGCAGTCATTGCACTCTGCCTCTGTGTCTTTCCCTGCTTTCTAGCTATCCACAATTCCAGGCTGGATTTGGGAAACAAAACAAGCAAATTAACACATCAAAATGACCATTAATCTTCTACATTCTGTAGTTGTGTAGACCTGGGCTGATTAAGGTGATGAATTTTAACTCTTGAGAGTGTAAAAATGAAACCAAATGGACCCACAAGGGTCCATTTGGTTTCATTTTTACGTTCTCAAGAGTTACATCTGGTTAACCAACTTAACTGGGGACCACCTGGAACCTGGGGGGCAAGTGACCATGACCTGAGGGCAAGTAGAACCTGACTTGCACTTGCCCGATGGGCAAGTGCCTCGGAGACCTTAGTGTCAACCCCTGTGATAGTGTAGTTATGGAACCAAATGGACCCTAGTCCAACTAAAGTTATTTGACTTTAGCTCTTCCCCATTGACGTCCGTTTACCGTTTTATGTAAGTATTATGTTTATGGATGCATTAAGTTCAATTTATATATGGTGTCTGAAATTTGACGTTTGCCCAGGACCCAAACTATAGTGAACAGATTTACAAGCTCACAATACATCATGAAATGGCTTCCAACTTTTTTTTTTTGTTCTGTCATCTCTACTCATGGCAGGTTGTTGTGCATCTGCTGGGAACCCATCTGCTTGGAAGACACCGCACATTAACTACCTGGCCACTGAGTATCGGTGAGTATCAGCTGTAAACCGAGCAAGCACTCAATTGAGTAGTCCAGGTTTAAAGATTAAGCTGGTGCACGGTCAAATGTAGGATCTAGTTCAAGAGTAGAACTAACGGCACTCAAGTTGTTCTGTTTTGGATTCTTATTTATTAAGTTTGCTCCCCCAGCAGTTACACAGCTCCAAAACAATGAATGGACATTATGATGTCCCGAACGGGGCTAGCTCACTTGTAGCATCGAGTTTATACATATATGGTTTAGCTCGGGAAATTGTCTAGCTAGCTAACGATTGGCTTAATATACCACACAGTCGAGAAGCTAACGTCTAGTGTTGTAAAGCTAGCTACGAAGGCTTTAATACACTTTAATGGTCTAATTGCAGATACGTTTTTTGTTTGCAGGCCTTGCTCTGGTTTTCCCGCTTGCTGTTTTGGCGCCTTTGGCGAGTCTGAACTCACTGCACTGTTTCTGTAAGTACTCCTGTTGTTCTCGAACCACTGGATTTTTTTTATCTCTGATAGTGTAGTTATGGAACCAAATGGACCCTAGTCCAACTAAAGTTGACTTTAGCTCTTCCCCCTTTACGTCCGTTTACCGTTTTATCTAAGTATTATGTTTATGGATGCATTAAGTTCAATTTATATATGGTGTCTGAAATTAGACGTTTGCCCAGGACCCAAACTATAGTGAACAGATTTACAAGCTCACAATACATCATGAAATGGCTTCCAACTTTTTTTTTTTTTTTGGTTCTGTCATCTCTACTCATGGCAGGTTGTTGTGCATCTGCTGGGAACCCATCTGCTTGGAAGACACCGCACATTAACTACCTGGCCACTGAGTATCGGTGAGTATCAGCTGTAAACCGAGCAAGCACTCAATTGAGTAGTCCAGGTTTAAAGATTAAGCTGGTGCACGGTCAAATGTAGGATCTAGTTCAAGAGTAGAACTAACGGCACTCAAGTTGTTCTGTTTTGTATTCTTATTTAAGTTTGCTCCCCCAGCAGTTACACGGCTCCAAAACAATGAATGGACATTATGATGTCCCGAACGGGGCTAGCTCACTTGTAGCATCGAGTTTATACATATATGGTTTAGCTCGGGAAATTGTCTAGCTAGCTAACGATTGGCTTAATATACCACACAGTCGAGAAGCTAACGTCTAGTGTTGTAAAGCTAGCTACGAAGGCTTTAATACACTTTAATGGTCTAATTGCAGATACGTTTTTTGTTTGCAGGCCTTGCTCTGGTTTTCCCGCTTGCTGTTTTGGCGCCTTTGGCGAGTCTGAACTCACTGCACTGTTTCTGTAAGTACTCCTGTCGTTCTCGAACCACTGGATTTTTTTATCTCTGATAGTGTAGTTATGGAACCAAATGGACCCTAGTCCAACTAAAGTTGACTTTAGCTCTTCCCCCTTTACATCCGTTTACCGTTTTATCTAAGTATTATGTTTATGGATGCATTAAGTTCAATTTATATATGGTGTCTGAAATTAGACGTTTGCCCAGGACCCAAACTATAGTGAACAGATTTACAAGCTCACAATACATCATGAAATGGCTTCCAACTTTTTTTTTTTTTTTGTTCTGTCATCTCTACTCATGGCAGGTTGTTGTGCATCTGCTGGGAACCCATCTGCTTGGAAGACACCGCACATTAACTACCTGGCCACTGAGTATCGGTGAGTATCAGCTGTAAACCGAGCAAGCACTCAATTGAGTAGTCCAGGTTTAAAGAGTAAGCTGGTGCACGGTCAAATGTAGGATCTAGTTCAAGAGTAGAACTAACGGCACTCAAGTTGTTCTGTTTTGTATTCTTATTTATTAAGTTTGCTCCCCCAGCAGTTACACGGCTCCAAAACAATGAATGGACATTATGATGTCCCGAACGGGGCTAGCTCACTTGTAGCATCGAGTTTATACATATATGGTTTAGCTCGGGAAATCGTCTAGCTAGCTAACGATTGGCTTAATATACCACACAGTCGAGAAGCTAACGTCTAGTGTTGTAAAGCTAGCTACGAAGACTTTAATACACTTTAATGGTCTAATTGCAGATACGTTTTTTTGTTTGCAGGCCTTGCTCTGGTTTTCCCGCTTGCTGTTTTGGCGCCTTTGGCGAATCCGAACTCACTGCACTGTTTCTGTAAGTACTCCTGTCGTTCTCGAACCACTGGATTTCTTTATCTCTGATAGTGTAGTTATGGAACCAAATGGACCCTAGTCCAACTAAAGTTGACTTTAGCTCTTCCCCCTTTACGTCCGTTTACCGTTTTATCTAAGTATTATGTTTATGGATGCATTAAGTTCAATTTATATATGGTGTCTGAAATTAGACGTTTGCCCAGGACCCAAACTATAGTGAACAGATTTACAAGCTCACAATACATCATGAAATGGCTTCCAACTCTTTTTTGTTCTGTCATCTCTACTCATGGCAGGTTGTTGTGCATCTGCTGGGAACCCATCTGCTTGGAAGACACCGCACATTAACTACCTGGCCACTGAGTATCGGTGAGTATCAGCTGTAAACCGAGCAAGCACTCAATTGAGTAGTCCAGGTTTAAAGAGTAAGCTGGTGCACGGTCAAATGTAGGATCTAGTTCAAGAGTAGAACGAACGGCACTCAAGTTGTTCTGTTTTGGATTCTTATTTATTAAGTTTGCTCCCCCAGCAGTTAAACAACTCTAAAACAATGAATGGACATTATGATGTAGAAATTCAAGTTCTACATCATAAACATTAATCGCATAAAGTGACATTACACTATAAATAAGATTAGTACAGAGCTAGAAAGTTTATTGTCTAGAGAGGGAGATTCATTGTTTAAAAATATATATATTTTTTTGTAAATGTACTAATCCTATATTTATAGTGTAATGTTGATTGATATGATTAATGATTATGATGCAGACCTTGTTATTATGCAGAACTTATGTTTCACACTGACTGCTATGTGCGGCACACCTAAGTCCTAAGTGACACCTGCACAAGTTGTCCGATGTTAAGAAAGTCCTACAGGCAGAAATGTCCATTCATTGTTTTACAGCTGTGTACCTGCTGGGGGAGGAAACCCATTAAGGACGAGAATCCATATTTGGATCCTGTACAGTATGTACAGTATTCAAATATTCAATTTGTTTTTATGCTGATATATAAATATTTAAAGTTTTTCAAAAACCTTAGGTCAGGCCTAAATGGGTTAATAAATAAGTGCTGTTAGTTCTACTCTTGAACTGTATCGGCTATGTGTCACCAATCCATTAGTTTTTTCTGAGGCATTTGTTTAATGTATATTGTATAGTTTATTTTGCCCTGATGAAATGTCAGAAAATATCATTGAATGTGTTAAATTTATGAAGTTTTGCTTCTTTTCGCTGACCTGAAAACAAAATGTAGGAAACTAAATCCAAGGGGAGCAATAAATATTTTTATGTATTATGAATAGTAATTTTTCTATCATCTCTCTACCCAAGGCAGTTTCTTCTGCTTGGTTCGGGCTGAAGCAACTTGGATTCACAACCAGGCAACCTCAAGTCTGAAGCAACTTCACGTCAAGTTCCAGTGCCGCAACACTGATAACAAGCATTTGCAGTCAAGAACCAAGCAAACACGTAAGACTGTAAGACTGTGAATGCAGTGTCGCCATTGCAAATTTTCACATTGTGAACTCAAAGAACTTCTGAAACACTATAGACTTCGTCATTGGCACCAAGTGGATGGACCACTGCAGTGTGTGTACATAGACTGCGTTTGTACATTCAAAAATAGGAATTCACTGACGAATCATCTTACTAAATGTCATCCTCAATCGCAGCGTAAGAGGACAGAATGTGCTACAATCAAGTGTGACATTTGTGAATTTCAAGAAGTCTGTGACCAAAAGACATTTTTCAAGCACCTCGCATGTCATCTAAATGACAAAGTCACTGTTGTGTGCCCATTTCTAAACTGTAACCATACGTCAAATTTACCAGCAACTTTTAGATCACATAGAAGTAAAAATCACAAAAATCAATCTCTAAAGGACTTTAAACCTTCAATTCGGATTGGAAACAGCAAGCAGTCTACAGAGGTCAGTGATCTGAGTGATGGTGAAGATGAGTATGATTGTAATGGTTTGGCTGAGGATGATTGTAATATTGACACAACCACTGAGTCTAACTCCAACTCTATAGACTTTCATTCATTGCAAGAACACAAGGTTGCTGCTCTTTTACTGTGTATGCAAACAAATCTCCATGTTTCTAGCAATGCCATTCAAGTAATTCTTGAAAATATTAATGACGTGCTTTCACTATCAAGTTCTGAAACAGCAAAAGGTGTTGAGGAGATATTGCTAAAAAGCAATTGCGCTGTTGACCCAACTGTAATTGCACAAATTACTGAATTTGTACAGAATTCAAATCCTTTTCGTGTCGCCACTGAAAGGGGACCCCTTGCTACACAGTACAGAAGAGACCAATATTTTAAAAAGAACTTTCCTTTTGTTGAGCCTACACAATATATCTTCAGCCGGCCAGAGCATAAGTTTTTCTCTTATGTTTCCATTCTAAAAGTTTTGGGCATTTTATTGTGTCGACCCGATGTCCTGGAAAAGACTGTGAATACGATTGGGGAAACAACTGGAGTGTACAAGTCATTCAGAGATGGGCAGTACTATAAACTCAAACAACCTTTGCAAGACCAAGAACTTCATTTGAACCTTGGCTTGTATGTGGACGAATTTGAGACAGCGAATCCACTTGGCACTTCCCGTAAGAAGAATAAGTTAACTGCTGTCTACTGGGTGATACTTGATTGGCCTGCAGAATTTCGTTCAAGTCTCAACTCTATTCAATTAGCACTTTTGGCAGAAGTGACGATGTCAAAAAATATACTTATGCAACCTTTTTTGAGCCTTTACTCCATGACTTAAAGACTCTTGAGACGGATGGTATTTTTGTTGAACAACTGGGTGAAAATATCAAAGGAAGTGTTTTTGCTGTTTCAGCAGATAACCTGGGTGCACATAGCCTGGCAGGTTTCCAGGAATGTTTCAATGTAGACAAATTCTGTAGATTTTGCTTGGTGTCTAAGAAGGAATTCCAGCAAAAATTGGCAACCCTCTGTGAGCTGAGGACACCAGAATTGCACAACGCACACCTTCAGCAGCTGAAAGCTGAGACTGAGAAACTTAAGACACTGGAAAAAGGCTCAAAAGGTATTAAAAAGCGTTCCAAAAAAGGCCCAAAAAAGGAAAAAGACATAAATGTAAATGGTGTCAAGCAAGGTTGTGTTTTGAGTGAATTGTCCAATTTCCATCCTGTAACCGCATTTGCCCCAGATATCCTTCACGATTATTTTGAGGGTGTGGTCCCATATGAAATTGGCCTCTGTTTTCGCAAATTGATTTCAGAAGGAATTATCACATTTGGTCAGTTGAATAACATCATAGTGTCTTTTCCATATGAAAATTCGGATAAGGTAAACCAACCTCAAAAAATCCCACAGGCATTTTTGACACAAAAAAAGAAAAGCATTGGTGGTAATGGGCACGAAAACTGGACCTTGCTGAGGCTTCTCCCACTGATGATCGGTTTTCTAATTCCAAAAGAGGAAAAGTGTTGGTTATCGCTACTGTTGCTCAAGGACATTGTTGAGCTTGTAACATCATCTAAGTTTTCAGAAGAAACGTTGAACTGTTTGGAGTCTAAGATTTCTCATCATAGACAGTTGTTCAAAGAGGCCTATCCTAATGCAAACCTTATACCAAAGCACCACTTTGCAGAACATTACCCCCACCTGATCCGCTGCTTTGGTCCCTTGATTGACTTGTGGACTTTTAGATTTGAAGCAAAACATTCTTTTTTTAAAAGGATTGTTCGTGAGAGCCACAATTCTAAAAGTCTCATGCAAACACTGGCAAACAAGCATCAGTTGACACAAGCTTATATTACAGACTCGCCAAGTTTCTTTAAACTAGACCTACAAGTCGGTCACCTCAAAACAGTCCGAACATCCTTGCTTGACCCAAGCCAAAAGGTTGCAATTGAACAAAAACATGGGTGTCAGAACACTGTGTCTCTTGCTACAAAGGTGTGTGTCCATGGAACATCCTACTCAAAGGGTATGATTGTTTCAGTCGGGTCCTGTTTTGGCATACCACAATTTAGCAAAATCCAAGATATTTTGATAATGGATGGAAAGGTGTCATTAATCCTGGAAAAGCTGTCATCATTGTATATCGATCACCTTCACGCCTTTGAAATGGTAGAATGCACCACCCCGAGAGTTCATGTTAAGCTCCTTACAGAACTCGATGATTACTACCCTCTTACAGGGTACTGGATCGGGGGAAAGCTTCTGGTGTGCCTCAAGAGAGCCTTTCTTTGTTAGTGAGTATCTGGTGTACACAGAACAATTATTCAACCAAATCTGTTAACAGGGTGTACAAATGGAACAGATGAACACTGATGGGATCATTTGGGTTAATCTTACAGGGATTTGTTTTTGGGAAGGGAAGACTATGCAATTTTAAAGTGTATGATGAAACACAAAAAAAAAATAGCATATTGTGTAAAAGTTCATTTTCTTCCATATAATGCAAAAAGTGAAACTTTAGTATTCGCCATCATTAAGTGAAGTATTAAAAAAAACATATTGTTTTTATCCGGATAATTGTGGTGTACAGCTCATGAAAACTTATCTCGATTAATTAGCATATTTTTACAAGACCACTAAAAAGTTTTTAAATATACTTAATGCACAATTTATTGAGAAAAGTTTCACTTTTTGTATTATATTATGGAAAACCTTTACACAATATGCTATTTGTATCTGTATACAGTACATGGCAACAAATGGGTTATATTCTGTAAAAACAGAGGGCCATGTTGAAATTGTGTAGGCCTACACAACTTTTGCGGAAAAAGCTGAGCTGAGTCTCATTTCCATTTTGCCCCCCATACATTTACAATGTAAAGTATTTTGACAAGAGCTGTAATTATCTCAAATAACTAATAACTGTGGCAGGCGTACTTGTATGAACCCCTGGTTGTAATATATTGATTGTGATCTATTCTCTCCTATTCCTACCCAGGTTTATACCATGTTGCGTCTGCGAGTCATCCTGCCTGTCAGTGCCGAGAGACTTGACCTTCCAGAGAGGCCATCGTCAGTGGAGGAACTCCGAGACATACTGACAGACAAGTTCAAGTTGGCACCTGGTTTTTCCCTTACATTTGATGACCCTACATTTGACAATGAGCCGTGCAATCTCACTGACATAGAGTACCTGCCAGAAGGTAAAGCTGTTCTTCGGGTGGATTGGGACGTTGTGTTGACCCCAGTGCCTCTTGACCTGTCAGTAGCTGAGGATTCTGACATCAGTGTGGAGAGGGAGACACTTGCATCACCACCTTCAGCTTCCTCCACCAGGAGAGCACATTCCAGGCAGGATCCAGACTTCAGTGAGGGGAGTGAGAAGCTGGCCTCACCATCATCAGCCTCCTCCTCTGGGAGAACACATTCCAGCCAAGATCCAGACTTCAGTGTGGGGAGTGAGATGTCATCATCACCAACTTCAGCAGTGTCCTCTCGAGGAAGACGTTCCAGTCGGTTTCCAGCCATCTTTACAGTGCCTACTTTCTCCTATACACTTGAACTGAGACTAAGGAGTGGAGGAGCAGTGTATTCGGAGACTAACACCTTAATGTCAATCACTCGTGAAATGAAGTCTGAAATCTTGGCAAAGCTAGCTGAGATAATTTATACATATGAGTCATACCCAACTTTAGATGAGCTGGAGAAGGTAGCAAAGGCCTTAGTCGAGAAACATCCATGCATTGGAAATGCAGGTCCTGACAAAGCATGGAATGTCTGGACAACCAGCCTGAAGGATAAAATGAATAACTATCGACAGGCACTAAGCAGGGCAGGCTGTACCGAAGTGAGGGTCAACAAACGGGGCAGAGGCACACAAGGTGTAGCGAAACTAAAGAGACCACGCAGGGCTGAGCTGAACTTTCTTCCTGATCACCCAGTCGGCGTTGGTGATATTGCACTGGAGAGCGAAAGGGTCTGGCTTGAAAATGAGCTCAAGAAGAGAAACATGGATGAAGCTGAGGTAAAGGCTAAAATGGACCACACCTTCTCCCTGAGACGTAAGGAGGTTGTTGCAGAAGCGGCGCATGTCTCCACAATCAGGCAGAGATGGCCAGCCCTATTCTTATTGGATCAAGTAAGTTTCTTTGTTTTACGTTGTTACGCACACACGCACACGCACGCACATGGCTGAGACAACCGGAACTGACTGAAGATAAATGTGACGTAATGATTCTGTCAAAAGGAAGTTAGACTAATATTTCTACAAACACAGATTAAACGCACACCAGGTTGTGTTTCTTATACCCTAACATTAAATAAACGGTTTGATACCTCAAATGTGAAATGGCCCTTTAAGTCTGGTGTTGAAGATGGTTACTGATCTGTCTAGAGGTTGTACATTCACAAGTTGTCTTTTCATTATCTAATTGTTGTGCAGGTGTATGCGGAATTCAAGAGGGTAACAGGAAAAGAATTGATGGACACATTCTTAACGTCGTTGGACGAGCACACCAGAGGCCTCATCCGCGTGTACCGCGACGTAGCTCATCACCCCACTAAAGAGAGGCTAAGGAGTCTGTTGGACTACCTCGATGACCAGGTAAGATGGAAAATAGTAGATAGAATAGTAGATGTATGCAGTTAAAAATAATCAGCCTTTAGAGCAGACCTTAGCATTAGTGGTCCAGGGGCCAAATGCGTTTTGTTTAGATTTTTTGGAGTGAACGTTGTAAAAAAAATGTGGTGGCATTTCGTTTTTGTTTTTAATTTGTTCTTCTCACACACACACACACACACACACACACACACACACACACACACACACACACACACACACACGTGTGGGTACATGTTTTGTTTAGATTTTTGGAGTGAACATTGTAAAAAAAAATGTGGTGGCATTTCGTTGTTTTAATTTGTTTTTCATGTTTAAGCACTTCAAGGTTACACGTGTTGTATAAAATGTGCTATATAAAGGAAAGTGACTTCACTTTGCCTGTGTATCCAGACCACAGAGATAATCAAGCATCGCAGGGTGGTGGCTGTGAAAGGGCTGCAGTACTACCTGGGGGAGAAGACTGAGCTGTTTAAGACCTGCCAGGTAAATCAGCAGTTCAAGGAGAGTACCATCCGTCCCATCAATATCATTTGGATATTGTTTTTAATGTTTTTATTAATGTGCCCCAATTATAGCCAGAAGATGCGGTCGAAGCCTCAAGCCCCATGGAGATGGGTATCCTAGAGATTGTCGCCCCCCCAGGAGGCCCTGAAGCTGCGCCAAGAGCTGCAGTAGTCCTGGACGGAGAAATTATCTGCGACAGCCTGCCAGACGCCCCAACTGCCCTCGCCGTTCTGTTCGGGTTCATCTACACGCTCAACATTGCTTATCCCCCAGCCTGGTTGAACTTCTTTGAGGTAATCCAGAAATTAATTATGTCATTGGATGCTGACAAAAGTGGAAAAACCGAAAAACTGAACAAACTCAGAACCAAACTCTCTCAGCTGGAAAACTGAACAAACTGTGTACCAAACTCTCAGCTGCAGAACTGAAAAAACTAAACAAACTTTGAACCAAACTCTCAGCTGCAGAACTGAAAAAACTAAACAAACTTTGAACCAAACTCTCAGCTGCAGAACTGAAAAAACTAAACGAACTGTGTACCAAACTAAGCTGAAGAACTGAACACACTCGGAACCACACTCTCAGCTGAAGAACTGAACACACTCGCAACCACACTCGGCTGAAGAACTGAACACACTCGCAACCACACTCTCAGCTGAGAAACTGAATAAAAACTGAGCATTTGAACTGCTGAAAAACATTACTACCTCATCAGCTGTGGTCTCAATTCTGTGGAGGGCGTGTTTCCTCCCACAAAGGCACTGACCGTTCCCTCGTACCCTGCTCTCACAATATGATGGTTCTGTTTGCCCATGAACCAGAACATAACTGGTTGTAGTCGAACAAAACTTGAATCATCTAAATTATATTGTATATGTTGGTCTATACTGGCATAATAATTTGGATTGGAACACTTAAGTGCCTTTTGGTTAAAAAAAAGAAAAACATTTAAAATGATTTTTTTTTTTTGATATGTTGTGATATCAAGAGCACTTGCACAGCCAATGTTGAAATGTCAAAGATATTGGTTACATCCTTGAAATGTTATGTCTTTGCACACATATTTGTGCAGTCATATTTGCAGTAACTGCTAATGGATAGCTCTATGCAGCTCAAACGGGTAGCTCCATTAACCTCTGTGTTCTTAAGGAGCACACGCACTATAGGAGTTCCTACTTATAGTTATAGATAGTCCGACAGCTATTGCTTTGTACTTGAATCTTGAAAGTTTCTTCTTGCCGTTTTAAGAACACCGTCAGTCAACACATTTTTTTTTTCATTAGGGTCAGTTGATTTGAGGAATTATTTTACACACATTTTACACAAAAATATAAACGCAACACTTTTGTTTTTGCTCCCATTTTTCACGAGATGGATCTAAACATCTAAAATTCATTCCAGATATACAATTACCATTTATGCTTTATTGGGGTTCTGGGGACCGAGAACCAGTCAGTATCTGATGTGACCACCACTTGCCTCATCCAGTGCAACACTTCTTTCCTCTTCAATGGTTGTGCGAAGTTGCTGGATATTAGTGGGAACTGGTATATGCTGTCGAAATGGTAATGATGTGTTATTACCATTTCAACATGCGTTATTACCATTACAACAGTTCCCACTAATATTGAGAAGAAGTGTTGCACTGCATCTCCTCTAGGTGCATCTCCTCTAGGAGATCACATTCCAGCCAAGATCCAGACGTCACTTCAGCAGTGTCTTCTCAAGGAAGACAGTTCCAGTCGGTTTCCTGCTATCTTTACAGTGCCTACTTTCTCCTATACACTACCTGTATAGTAAACTAGGAGACTTAACACCTTAATGTCAATCACTCGTGAAATGAAGTCTGAAATCTTGGTAAAGCTAGCTGAGATAATTTATACATATGAGTCATACCCAACTTTAGATGAGCTGGAGAAGGTAGCAAAGGCCTTAGTTGAGAAACATCCATGCATTGGAAATGCAGGTCCTGACAAAGAATGTCTGGACAACCAGCCTGAAGGATAAAATGAATAACTATCAAGCAGCACTAAGCAGGTTAGTGATTTATCGTAGAGCTCTGGGGTATGAACGGCGGAGCGGGGTTGGGAAGGAGCGCTTGTTTTATCCGCCGGCTACTACTAGTAGGGCGGGGCGAAGGAAGTTTTACTGAGGTTATGGTTAGGGTTAGGTTAGGTTTAGGCATAGGTTTACTGAGGTTAAGTTTAGGGTTAGGATTAGGTTTAGGCATAGCCTAGTTTTATTGGGGTTGTGTCTTTATGGTTAGGGTTAGGTTAGGTTTAGGCATAGGTTTACTGAGGTTAAGTTTAGGGTTAGGATTAGGTTTAGGCATAGCCTAGTTTTATTGGGGTTGTGTTTAGGGTTAGGTTGGGGTTAGAGTTAGACGATGCTTTATGCGGTTACTAACCCTAAACATAACCTCAGTAAAACTATGCTTCGCCCCGCCCTACTAGTAGTAGCCGGCAGATAAAACAAGCGCTCCTTCCCAACCCCGCTCCGCCGTTCATACCCCAGAGCTCTACGATAAATCACTAACCCACTAAGCAGGGCAGGCTGTATGAGGCAAATGGTGGTCACACCAGATACTGACTGGTTCTCAATCCCCAGACCCCCAATAAAGCAAAAACATGCACATTTCAAGATGGCCTTTTATTGTGGACAGTCTAAGGCACACCTGTTCACTAACCATGATGTCACATCTGCATCTTTATGTGGCACACCTGTGAGGTGGGATGGATTATCTCAGCAAAGCCGGAGTGTTCATTATCACACATTACGCAGATTTGTGAACAATGTTTGAGAGAAATGGTAATATTGTATATCTGGAATGAATTTTAGATCTTTACTTCATCTCATGAAAAATAGGAGCAAAAACAAAAGTGTGTGTGCGTGTGTGCACACGCCACAATTCATAACCATTTTAAATGGAACAGTTTAAAGTATTAAAAAAATATACTTCATTCCTTTGATTCAAATGTGAAGCACTTGAAGTTGTATGGCAGGGGTTTTCAACCTTTTTGACTCCAGGGACCACCATTTATTCAGCATTTGAGCAACGGACCACCATTTGATTACATTTTCATACCAAAGACCTAAAATTAAAGAATTCTTTTGTTTTTGTCCACAATTCCAGGCCACCAACAAAACAGTGTAAACTTCTTAATTAAGTGGTGCTAATTCAGATGAATATTTTAACTCTTGAGTGTAAAAATGAAGCCAAATGGACCCGCAAGGGTCCATTTGGTTTCATTTTTACATTCTCAAGAGTTAAATCTGGGAAACCAAATGGACCCTTGCGGGTCCATTTGGCTTCATTTTTACATTCTCAAGAGTTAAATCTGGTTAACCAACTTTTTATCATTTGGCATGAGGAACACCTGGGACTTTCTCATGGACCACTGGTGGTCCCCGGACCTGTTGAAAACCCCTGTTCTAAAAAAATGCAAAAATGTTCATGCATGTTATTTGTTTTATCAAGAGCATACCGTAATACCAATGTTGAGGCAACAATGTTCATGTTTTATTTGTTTTATTAAGAGCAGGGGTTGACACTAAATGAGTGCAAATAAGCATTAATCTTCTACATTCTTGCAAACTTCAAAGGATGAATATTTTAACTCTGAGAGTGTAAACATGAAACCAAACAGACCCGCAGGGGTCCGTTTGGTTTCATGTTTACACTCTCTAAATTTTTACACTCTCAAAGAGTTACATCTGGTTAACCAACTCTCCATTATTTAGCTGGGGACCACCTGGAACCGGCTTGCCCGATCGGGCAACCAGGTAGCAACATTCACTTGCCCGTCCATTTTTTTTACTTGCCCCGGGCAATCGGGCAACCGTTAGTGTCAACCCCTGAAGAGTATATAATTTGTTATATATGTTATTTGTTACATTGATAATGTAATTTATACATTGCACTTTGTAATACTTGTTGCACTGCCCTTTGCACTGATTTTAAATGTGTCAGTTTGTGCAGTAAATAAAAATTGAAAGGAAATTTGAGTATATATCATTTAAATTTTATTTCAGGCAATAATTATTATAATATTCACAGAATTATTAATATATAATAACTAGTTGTAATGACTAATAAAAGCTAGTTGAGTGAGCACAAGACATGAGCATATGACATGGTGGAAATTAATTTGTTTCAATTGGCTGAATGTATAAGCCTACAGTCTTTCGTTCTGTCAAAGATTTTTAAGCAATTGGCTGAATCAATAAGCCGACAGTCTTTCGTTCTGTCAACGAGGATTAAGCTATTGGCTGAATTAATAGCCAACAAAGAGTTTGTCGTTCAGTCAATGTTTTTAAATACTAATTGAGTAAACTGAAAATATATAGGGGAACGCGTAACCCTATAAATAATCAGTTTAACCAACTTTTTTTTTTTTAGAGTGTAACTCTTGAGAATGTAAAAATGAAACCAAATGGACCCTTGCGGGTCCATTTGGTTTCATTTTTCACTCTCTCAAGAGTTAAAATATTCATCATCTGAATTAGCACTATTTAATTAAGAAGTCTACACTGTTTTGTTTGCAGAATCCAGCCTGGAATTGTGAACAAAACCCAAAGTTTTCTTTAGTTTTAGGTCTTTGGGGCTAAAATGTCATCAAATGGTGGTCCGTGGCTGAAATGCTGAATAAATGGTGGTCCCTGGAGTCAAAAAGTTTGAAAACCACTGTCCTAAGTTGTTAGAGCAGTTCTTCTCAAACACGTCCGAGCCAAGGACACCTAACATAAGCCTGGGGACGCCCCATCATCCGAAAAGGTTTTTTTCTTTTGTAGAGAGCCCATGAGCACAGATTTTGCGTATACATCTTTCTTTTTAGGGTTACATAATGGGCTCTGCCTCTGATGCAGCATGATTTGATTCCATCCTAAAAAAAAAATACTGACCTACTAAGGCTGTACCCTATTCCCTGATTTTGGGGTTCAAGCTTTGTTAGGAATGTTCGAGTGAGCTTAATAAAAAAGGGGGAAAAAATCACACTTGTGTGAATTGAAGTGGTGTTTCTCTGGTGGGTCCCGAGGTTGTGGGGACGGTTCCAGTGAGCTACTTATGGTTTGTTTATTTCTGTCAGTTCTGTCTGTCAACAACTGTGTCCAGCAAGAAACCTCAAAATGCAAATATGTTTGGTCATGCAGTAAATACACTGTATTCCTGGAGAAAGGTTTCTCTGTCACATTTACAATGTAAGCATGTAGCAAAGTCCTAATGATAGAAAGAATAATAGTGCCCTGTTGTATCACAAGTTTGGCCACTCCAGATGTCCTATTGGTCGCGGCAGGTATCCTATCGTTCGCAGCAGGTATCCTATTGGTCGCAGCAGGTATCCTATCAGCCAGAGGTTAAGTTTAGGCATAGGTTATACAGAGGTTATGTTTGGGGCTAAGGGTTTTAGGTTTAGTAGCAACTGGTGGGGAAAAATTCATGAGCAGTAACCATCGGTCGCGACTGTTACTGTCCGCCGGGACTCACTTTTACCACCATGGGGCCACAGCCGGTGGTAAATGAGGCCTGCCTGCCTGCCTCGCGGTGTCGCAAATTGATTTCGTTGTCTCTCAAAAAATGCCTCCTCTTCTCTTTGAGAAGCGCTGTAGTTATCCGTCTTTTTTTGAAAAGTGAAATTCAATCCACAATGTTCTTTGCTTGCAGGCAGCATGAAGACTGCATGCTGATGGAGAGCCGACTTGTTCCACCAACCATCCTTCATTCCAGGGAGAAAAACAACATACTGTTTCTACCAGCGGCTGCCGAGTCTGTAAGTCTTACACTGACTGGCAATTTCACACTTTTTAGCCTAAAATAAAAAAGGCAACTTTTGCTCTTTGCACCTTCCCGAACCAAACCCCCACGATGAACAGGTTCAGGCCCTGTTCATACTCTCTCCGACCTCCGAACCTTTTGTCGGAAAGGTCACACTTTCCGGGAAAAAAACAAAAAACAAAAAAACTCTCCGATCACAGATTACGTGTTCAGATTATTGGTTAAATACTACTAGAGCTGTTGACATAATGGGGAGTCCGCGGGCTAGTTGGTATCATTTTTTGTCGACAGTGACAACAGTTACAGTGTCAAACAACAAACATGCCGGCTGCAACTGCAGTGAATCACGGCTGTATCAACCTGTAAATTAAACCAACCTCTGGTGAATAATGAATAAAATAATGACATATTTTACTGCTTTTGTTCACATGCTAGTAGCGCAGGGTTGACTGTGTTTGTGTGCTTGGCAAACAGGCTAGCCCATTAGTTTGTTTGGTATGAACCAAACCCCTCCCACCTTGAAATCTCACAGACGGGGGGACAATTTCAGGCTCAAGTTTCAGGAAACTGAACTGGAGGCTAGTAGGGAAGGATGCTGCTGAATGCTTATTTTCCCCTGTGCTCCTGTTTGTTCAGCTCAAACGCTGCTCATTAATCAGACAAAACTAACTTCAGGGGATAAAGTACACAACTAAATACTGTTGGAGAGAGGGAGGCGGATAAGAGAGAGAGAGAGAGTCTGAGTGCAGGGGCGGATTGGCCATCTGGAGTACAGGGAGTTTTCCCGGTGGCCTGCGCCACCTAGTGGCCTGGACAAGATCCAAAATGCACTAGTGGCACTTCCAAAAATGCACTAGAATGCGCTAGAGGCTCGCCTGGAACATACAGATCAAAATGACCATTAATCTTCTACATTCTCTAGTTGTGTAGACTAAGTTGGGCTAATTCACATGATGAATATTATAACTCTTGAGGGTGTAAAAATGAAACCAAATGGACCCGCAAGGGTCCATTTGGTTTCATTTTTACGCTCTCAAAGAGTTACATCTGGTTAACCAGCTGCTACCACCAGGGTGGCCTGGCAAAGGCAAAATTGTCCCGGTGGGAAAATATGTGCCAATCCGCCCGTGTCTGAGTGACTCATTACATTGAGTCAGTGAGGAGAGGAAGAGAGGCGACGTCTACCTCCTCACTCCCTCTGTCATCTCACAGTGACAGAGACACACATGCCGACACGCCAGGGTTGCAAACTGCAGAAATCCAAAATGCACCAGTGGCACTTCCAAAATGCACTAAAATGCGCTAGAGCAGTGGGTTTTCAAAATTTTTCATACCAGGGCCCACTATTTATTCTGCATGCGGCAAGTTGGCAACACTGCAAGACGCATGCCTACACGCATGCCTACACACACCCAGGCATTGCTGGGAGTAACTGAGCAACATTCACTCAGAAGTACTGTACTTGAGTGGGTGCTTTTAACATTCCTAAGCACTGGTATGTCCATTTGTTTGATATATATGCAGGGTTTTAGAGAGATATTTTACTTAAAAAAAAACAAACAAACAAACAAACAAAAACAACAACCTTCGGTCATTTTATGCTCTACTCAGTCTCATGTGAACAGCCATCTTGTGAGAGGACTCAATACACTATGCTTTATGGCAGGCCAAACAAAAACAGCTATAACTCGCTCAAAACAGATTTACAAACAGATTGCATTATTATGAACGTTATCAACATGGCTATGATTTTTATGCTCATATTATGCGGACGTCTCTGACGTTTACAACAAACCAATCTGTTTGAAAAATCGGTTGAAAAATAAGTGAGTTATCGTCATTTAATAAGTATATGCTCATAGACACGATGTTATGCTCTCCTCTCACAAGATGGCCGCCATGTAACGACGTCACTCACCCATTGGCCAGCAGCACGGACGAGCCATCTAGCTTTCTTATATATATACAGAATAGAGATGCGCAGTGACGTCACCGCCCCGGTTCCGGAAGTCTTTTCCCCATTCATTTTTCTCATAGACTTTTCGAAAATAATTTATATCAAGACGATTACGCTGCAGCCAAAGCCAACTCAGGTCGTGACAAATCATGACAACAAACACAACATCGTCATATAATATATAATTAGGAAGAAGAAGAAAACGGCATGATACAAGACTTTTTGTTTCGTTTTTCATCTTAGAAATTATTTTATTGTCCCAAAAGTTTGTGTGTGTCATCATGATTCGTCACGACTCGAGTTGGCTTTTTCCGCGGCGTAATCGTCTTGATATAAATTATTTTCGAAAAGTCTATGAGAAAAATGAATTGGGAAAAGACTTCCGGAACCGGGGCGGTGACGTCACTGCGCAGCTCTATAACTATGGATGATATGTTGTTGGGCAGTTGCCAGGTTCACTCATTGACCGTAAATCCCAATGTTTGCATAGCTTCAGTGTCTATTCATCGTCCAGTGCTGTAGGTTTGTGGTTTACCTATGGTGTCAGTGTCCCTATGTGTCTGATGTATTACCATGTGTTGACCTCACTTTAATTTAAAGTCACTCTGCATTAAGAGCATCTGGCAAATTATGTCTAAATAGTACATTATTATAATTACATTTCAAGATAAATGTACCGTAAATGCATCAAGGTACAATTACAAAGGAGAAGCTTAGTCAAAAATTAAATTAACGGTTACGGCCAAAGTAATCAAATGCAATCAAGTGCACGATACCGAGATGAATAACTAATCATAATTTCTATTAACCTCGACACCTTTTGGAAGCTAATAATAGATGGCGTTTTTAAAAGTATATACCCTTCCCAAACCTTGTTCTGTTTCAAACTTCTGATTGTTGCACTTGAGAGTTGAGTTTAAATGTGAATTCAACCTGTTTTCATCATTGTCTTGAGGGCGTACAAATGTGAACCAAATGGACCCTAGCGGGTCCATTTGGTTCCATCTGCAAACTCTCAGAAACGGGTCCTACAAGAACAACATCTCTAAGGGGCTTTACATACGGTCAGTAACAAACCGCGCCTTGTAGGCTAGTTCATTTTCAACGGGACTGGCGTTTTGTGCTCAGAAAACAATGTGTACGATAAAGAGAGTGTGTGATGCCGGGCGTTATTGCACGGCATGCAATGTTTGTTGCGCGCGTGCACGTGCTCGTTTCGTGCACACGCTGCCGATTTATTTTCAACCTCAATCCTGTGAGCTTTTTCAGACTGACCGTTTGTAACACCCTTAAGATATATTGATGACATGGGTAAAATATAGAAAATGGGTGGAATTTCCCTTTAACAGCAGTTTACCGTACAGAAGCTACTACTATGTCCTATAATTTGTTGCGTCATTAAGTTCAAGATTTCAGTTTGTTTGTGCACATTGTAGGATGCGAAGAAATGCATGGAATACAGACCCACCAAATTATCTATTTATTTCTCTTTTGTTCTTTGGTTTTATCTGTTCCTATTGGCTATTGGCCTTGAGGCTCCAAGGTTCCTCCTGGACACTGACCAGCCGGTCAGGGGGAACATCACAGTACCAGACAGAATCACAGTACCAGACAGCACCTGGACTGAATGCTCAGAATTTAATTTACCTTCCACAAAGAGAGAGGGAAAGATGAACTTGAACTTTCCATGTTTTGTTTTTCGTCTTTTTTTTCCTCACGCAAACAAAAACAAATGCACATATTACAGAGATTTTTTTTTTTTTTTTTTTTTTTTATCTAAGGCGGGGTTTTTCAACCAGTGGTCCGGGGACCACCAGTGGTCCCTGGGAGCATTCCAGGTGACCCCAGGTTAAATGATGGAAGATGTACTGTAACTCTTTGAGAGTGTTTAAACTCTCAAGAGCCCAGGTCTACACAACTACGGAATTAATGGTCATTTTGATCTGTATGTTTGACTGTTTTATTTCCTCTGAAACCCAGCCTGGAATTGTGGACAAAAGCAAAATAAATCTTTAGCTTTTGGGTCTATGGGGCTAAAATATCCTCACATTCTGAATAAATAGTATCAAAACAGTTGAAAACCACTGATTTAAGGCCTTTCAGAAAGCTGGTTTATATTTATTTTTACAGTACATCCAGCCTCCAGTCGTTTTTTTTTTTTTTTTTTTTGCATATTGTTAGTTATATAATGTACAGTACACATCCATACAACAGTCCTGTGTGTGTGTTGGTTCCACACCCATACTAGGATGCCTGTAGGGGTGTGAAATAGAAGGGGGGGGGGGGTCCTCCTGTCTGAGGACTAATTGGACTGAAAGTCAAAATGCACTGTTTAAGTGTAATTACGGCTAATTGTGGTAGCGTGACTGCAGGGCTTAGGAAGCAGGAGATAGAGGAGGAGGAGGCAGGGGCGGATGTAACATTTCCCAATTGGGGGGACAGGAGAAAATGGTATGGGGGCGATGGAGTCGCACCCATACCATTTTCAGTTATTTGACTTTTTTTTAGTAAAGTAAAGCATCAATAATAACATCAGTTGTTGTTGAAGTTGCAACAGACACTCAGCATGCATAAAGCTAAAGGTCTGACTGAGAGAGTTTTCTGTTTTCAATGATGAAATGCTGTTGGTTTAGTGGTGACACAGCTGTAGTTAGTCAGTAGCAGTAGTAGTGTTCCAAATCATTTTAAATATAACCACTTTCATTTGAAATATCTTGGGTTGTTTTGCATGCCATCGTGTTTGGTGGGGCAGAGTGGGCATTGAGGGGGGCATTGCCCCCCCATGCCTAGATCCGGCCCTGGGAGGAGGAGGAGATGTTGGTGTTGGTGTTGGTGTTGGTGGGGGGACGGAACACCTCTGTGTTCTACAGAGGAGCATCCCAAAGTGAGCACAGCATCCCAGAGTGCCCCCCTGATGGGAGTGTAATTACGCATCCAGCGTCATGGGAGATTTGGTGTGTGTGTGTGTGTGTGTGTGTGTGTGTGTGTGTGTGTGTGCGTGTGCGTGTGCGTGTGCGTGTTTGTTTTGTGGGATTAGTGGGAGAGACGAGTCTCCAGCAAGGAAGATCCGGTAGTGACCAAAAGACCAGGTCGCAACCACGTCATGACTAGTTGCTTAGTAGTTGCGGCCGGGTTGCAACCTTCTGGTGACTAGTTGCTAGTTGCGACTAAGTTGCAACCTTCTGGTAACTAGTCGCAACCTGGTCGTGACTAGTTGCAACCTGCGACTAGTAAGAAGACTAGTGGTCACTATTGGATCTTTCCAAGGCTATGCTATAGAGCAGTGGTTTTCAACCTTTTTGATACCTTTTTTAGCCCCACAGACCCAAAAACACAAGATTTGTTTTGCTTTTGTCCACAAGTGCAGGCTGGATATGGAGTGTGTGATGCACACAATCCATGTATGGAGTTCTGGGACAGGCCTGCCCAGATATTGAGTGTAAAAAAGTCAAAAATACAATAATCTTCTACATTCTCTTATGTAGACTTGGGCTAATCCAGATGAATATTTTAACTCTTGAGAGCGTAAACATGAAACCAAATGGACCTGCCACGGTCCATTTGGTTTCATGTTTACGCTCTCAAAGAGTTAGATCTGGTTAACCAGCTTTCCATCATTTAGCCTGGGGACCACCTGCAACCCTCTCAAGGACCACTGGTGGTCCCCGGACCACCGGTTGAAAACCCCCTGCTATAGAGGGAACTGGAGGTCCCCCTGTATCGTCCTGGGACGAGGGGGAACTCTTCTCTTCGGTGCTTGTTCTCCAGAGCTGCCAGTCGCGCTGCATTAATCAGAGAGCCGCCCCAACAAAAAGATTATTCACTCTGCGGAGCGGTTATGTGATAGCAGCCCATGATGATGGTAATAATAACCGCGATAACAACGGCTCGCGTCTCACGGGAGCTTCCTCCCTTTTCAGTGGGCATTTTCTACTATAATTACACCATGCATACTGTTACTGCCCACCCATAATTCAGACAGCAAAAACATTTTTTTTTAGATAAATGTTGTGGGCTGTGAGGGAGAAGAATGCGAGAACGACCAAAACAGGGCTGTGAGACTGAAAATAAACCAGCAGGCAGAGCGAGGGATGGGGCTCTAGTAGTCGTACGAGTGTGTGTTAATGTATTTAAGAGATAAACCGTCGGAAATGCGTGAGAATAATAATCCCACCAGAACAGTTGCCTTGTGGTTAGAGTGTCCGCCCTGGAACTGGGAGGCCGGGGTTCGATTCCCGGTCGGGTCATACCAAAGACTCTAAAAAATGGGACCCAATGCCTCCCTGCTTGGCACTCAGCATCAAAGGGATGGATTGGGGGTCAAAATCAGCTAATGATTCCCGAGCGCGGCAAGCCGCAGCTCACCGCTCCTTGGAGCTCACCACTCCAAGTGATGGTTAAAAGCGGAGGTCCAATTTCGCTGCGGTAACGTAGTGACAAATCATGCGACTTTGCGTTTGACTATTAATCCCACTGGGACATGGAGGATCCCTTGAACATGGTGGCTGTTATTCCCTGCAGCTAGTTGTTCCCCTGCCCTCCACCAGATCCCTCCTAAGGCCATTCCAAATCACATTTCGACAAGGGCGCCCTTTTGTGGTGGTGTTTTTTTTTCTATATATCCCAGGCTTGGTGCTCTGCTGGCATCTGATTGATGTGGAACCATGCACTCAAAAGCTCTTTTATTTATGTAGACCACATACCACTGGTTGTGGATGTTTGTTTACAGGACATGTTATAGAGCAACAGTATAGAGCACTGGTTTTCAACCTTTTTGATCCCAGGGCCCACTATTTATTCAGCATTTGAGCCACAGACCACCATTTGAAGACATTTTAGCCCCACAGACCACAAAACTAAAGATTTCTTTTGCTTATGTCCACAATTCCAGGCTGGATTTGGGAAACAAAACGGTCAAATATACAGATCAAATGACCATTAATCTTCTACATTATCTAGTTGTGTAGACTTGGGCGGATTCACATGATGATTCACATATTTTAACTCTTGAGAGTGTAAACATGAAACCAAATGTACCCGCAAGGGTCCATTTAAAAAAAAAAAGAATAGCAACAACTTGGTACTACTTGCAGTGTGCAGAATGCTGTGGTGGATTAGGATCTACAAACTACTGCATAGTGCATACTGTATCTCTGTGTGTTCTTGAGAAATTATCTTGGCAACTGCAGAAGTTACATAATTACTTGTTTTCTATAATTTGTCATCAAAGTAATTACTGGCTTCCATAAATTCAAGTAATATTCCTGTTACACTAATTTTGCTGGAAAAGGTATTGCGGTAATACATACCATATTTTCCCCGAATATAAGACGACCCTGGTTATAAGGCGACCCCCCCCCCCCCCCCCCCCATTTTTTGACTCAATTGTGTAAAAAGAGCATTGAATGTTAAGTAATATACTCCCTAAATATGAGATGACTCCAATTTTTTTAGGATATGTCCAGTAGAAATATTCAGGCCAATAAGTGGGAATATGTGGTTTGTTACTTCCCAACACGGGGTAGTCAATGTTGCCTTGTTTTTTGTCCTTTACTTGTTCTTAAACTCTCTCTCCCTTCATGTCACCAGCTGCAACAAACACTACATCAACCTCACAACAAAACAACAAAAAAACACAGAAATCTGCATGAACAACATCTCTGACTAAAGATAGGCAGAAAGATAGACTTGAACCTTGACCAAATAGATCCATCTTCTTGACACAGGGTATACGTGGGGAATTGTTTGTTAGTTTTTTTTTTGTTGTTGTTATATTTACCACGTATACCCTTCCCCCCTCTCTTTCTGCTGCAGTGACACGCCGGCCTGTCGCATTTGACTCTGGCAGAGATTTATCAATAGAGCATATGCTGCAGTGGTGCTGGATGACAACCCCAGCAGAGAATACCTCTGTCTGCCACCATGTCCCACATGCACATGAGGACGCTGTACTGTATACAGTTTAAAAAAAAAATCCTGTTTTTTACCTCTGCCAAGCTGAACCCGCGGCAAAGGCCAGGGGTGTTTCTATCGCAAATTAAGCCCCATATGGAGGAGATCATTATGTTCATCAGTGTTGGCAGGAATTCCACATCTGACCTCAAACCCTAGTTAGATCCCTCATTTGTGGATATACTATACTGTATGTCAAAATTTGCCCTGACATTTTTATATGATTTTATATGATCCTTCTCCTTCAATGTCTCCTTTTTGGCTGACACCTGTCCACTCCAACTCTGCCTTCCCCATAGTTACTAGTGTTTTTGCTGTTGTTTACTATTTCAAGTACTACTATCCCACTACATGTCAGAGGAAAATATTAAAGCAATAAGCCACAAAAAGGAGCATGTTACTGTGGATTTTACCCTGGTGCGATGTAGGCTGTGCATTCGCTGGGGTAAAATCCATGGTAACCTGCGACCTCGAGTGGCTTATTACGTTCCTAAAACTGTTATGGTAACATATATGGTAACATGAAAAATCCAATAGCAATTACAATAAGTCTGTAAGTTAACCGGCTAAAGAAAGTAGCTCCGGCCAACTAGCTGTAGAAACAACACACCTGCAACGTGATTCCATAACAACAACAAAGCTGTTTCCGGGTGGCAGAGTGATACTGCTAACTGATGCGTCAATAGTGGGTTACTGGTGGGTTTTACACCTGTCACATGGCGGTGACCAGCCAGTCAGAATCAAGTACTGGGACTAGCAGTATTAGAATGTACCTTTTACTAATTTTGGTTATTAGGGATGTCCCGATCCCGATACCACAGTTTTTGTGTTAGTCGATACCGATACCAAATACCGATACCAGAGAAGAATATGCAGTATATAATATAATAACATACAAAAGAAAATATGATAATAATTCATAATTTTATGAAGTCACCAACTGGGAATAACAGACTCCTCTCTCAAATGTGCACTTGGGAAACTCCAAAGCAAACTCCACACGAGCAAACATACAGTATTTAACTGCCATGGTGTCAACCCCTTACCCCTTGTGTCTGATCACTGGTTAGACTGGTATATTTGCCAATATGTGACCCGATACTGTTTTAAACCGGATAATGACAAATAAGGGCCAATACTGATACTTTTCTGATACCCATACAGTATTTGCCGATACCGATATGATAAAAAAGGGACAAAAAGAGCCGATCCGATACTACATAATGTTTTGGCCATTTGGAAATGTACAAGCTTGCAGAATTTATATTCTATTTTAAAGAGACTTTATAACAAAATGGGACGTGGTTGCATGATGACGGATGATGGATTTTTTTGGTGAGATTCTGCAGTAAGATGGTGATGGAGAGACGTGGCCTTGTGTCAAACCGCCTGAACGTGATTATAGTTTCAAATGGTGTCGCTGTCACGTAGATGATGGGCGACACGCACAGATGAATTATTTGGCTGCCTTTCTGTCGTCTTTGTCTCTCTCTCGCACGCAGTGGCGTTTCTAAGGGTCCATTTGGTTTCATTTTTACGCTCTCACGAGATATTCACCATCTAATAAGTCATGGTCATTTTGATCTCTATGTTTTGCCTGTTTTGTTTGTGAAAATCCATCCTGGAATTGTGGACAAAACCAAAGAAATCTTTAGTTTTGGGTTCCGTGGGGTGAAAATGTTGTCAAATAGTGGTCTGTAGCTCAAATGCTCATGGATAAATAGTGGGCCCTGGGATCAAAAAGGTTGAAAACCACTGCTCGAGCATGAAGCTTGTTGTCTGGTGCGGCTTATTGTCAGGTGCGGCTTATACATGGAAAAATCAAGATTTTGCACCAAATTTAGCTGGTGCGGCTTATAGTCAGGTGCGGCTTATAGTCCAGAAATTACGGTATTAACTATTTTTAAACTAAATAACATATATGTTTTAAATCTTCACTTCTAGTTATAGAGGACAAGTATAATGTATTTATCCATATGAGGCATATTAGCCTGGTATCCTTTTAAAGCAGGTCTGATAGTCGCCTCCTACCCTCACCCCCCTCCCCTCAGGTCGCCCCCTCTCCCCTCATAGTGCCCTAGGCAACAGCCTAGTCTGCCTAATGGCAAAAACGCCCCTGCTCGCACGCACACAGGAACACACACAAGCGCGCGCACGCTATCTCTTACTCTCTCTCTCACTCACACTCACACTCACACTCACACACACACACACACACACACACACACACACACACACACACACACACACACACACACACACACACACACACACACACACCGTGGCCCAGCCTTGCAGTAGCCCTTTAAAGGGTGCAGATTATGATTTGTGGTGAAGTGAGGCACACTAGCTGCTTAATGGGGTTGAACCGAATGAAGGAGTCCCCTTCTAGTCTGGCAGTTAGAGAGAGAGAGAGAGAGAGAGGGCCTGAACCACTTAAACACTTCTTCTTTCTCTAATTGGTCCTATTAGGACCCCTGCGGTGGTGGTGGGGGTCAGAAACGTGTGTGTGCGTCCGTGCGTGCGGTTTATGTGTTTTCTATCCTTGTCCTTATCCTCCAGACTTCCCAGGATGATAGTGATACTTGGCAACATTACCCTTCAGCTGACTTTTTTTCACTGGAAAAGGAGATACTATTTATGGTATGAGGGGGATGGGGGGGGGGGGGGGGCAGTAGAAAATGGTATGGGGCGGCTTCATCGCCCGTGGCGTGAAGCCGCACCCATACCATTTTTGGTTACAGGACTTTTGCTAGGCAAGTATAATCATCAATAATAACATCAGTTGGTGTTGAAGTTGCAACAGACTCACAGCATGCATAAAGCTAAAGGTCTGACTCAGAGAGTTTTCTGTTTTCAATGATGAAATGCTGTTGGTTTTAGTGGTGACACAGCTGTAGTTAGTTAGAAGCAGTAGTAGTGTTTCAATTAATTTTAAATACAAGCACTTTAATTTGAAATATCTTGGGTTGTTTCGCATGCCATCATGTTTGATGGGGCATGGTATTTAGGGGGGCATCCCCCCTTCCCCCCCATGCCCATGCCTATAGATCCGCCCCTGTTTATGGTTATGGGGGAGTGAAAGACGGGGTTAGAACTGGAATGACTCAGGTTAATATGAGGGTTTTAGACTAGGATTATGTTTTTTAGAGTTCAGTTTCATGGTTAGAATGATGGGTAACCAGCAGCAGCCTCGGGGACCCAGACGTTTTTTATTTGCAGGGAGGGAAAAGTAAATAGCCTGGGGGTGAGTGAATGCCAGAATGGTCGGCGCAAGTAAAAGTCGGACCAGCCTCAATGTTGCGACATTGAGGGGTTAGAAAACTGAGTGCTTGGGAGGGCTGTCGCAGCTCACTTCACCGTCAATCTGAACGCCAAGGTACTCAAACGGGTCACCTCATGTAAGTACCTTGGCGTACAGATTGACGATGAAATGAGCTGGCACACTCATGTGGAAAATCTGTCTGCTAGAATACATCAACGTTTGCACTTTCTTAGGAGACTAAGACTATTTGGAGTAAGCAGGAACATTATGCTGATATTTTAAAGAGCTAGCATTGAGTCAATAGTGAGATACGGTATCACTAATTGGTTTGGAAACCTGACGGTTAAGCTTAAGTCAGAGATCCTGAGACTGGTCAAGATGGCCGGGAAGATTATGGGGATGTCAACACCTCCCAACACCCCGCAGACCATTTTTGAGCAAACCACCCTAGGTTACTGCCGTCAGGTAGGAGGTGCGAGGCTCCAAAATGGAGATATAATAGATTTAAATACTCCTTTGTACCAATGTCCATTTCACTCCTCAATAACTCTCTTGTAGAAGGGGCAAGAGGAGGGAGGAGAAGACTGTGAATGTTGTTACGATGCTGCTAAGAATTGCACTAGATTTTGTACTGTTTATTTATCGTATTTATATTTATATTTCTTCTTTACTAGTACTTTACTAGCTCACTGACTCCCGTAAGCGCGGTCGTCGTGCGCGTTGTGCTCGGTCCCGTTTGCCGGTAACGACGAAGGCGCAGAAAACGACGAAATGTAGACTTCATTCTTTAATCCAACTGTTAGTCCGAGCGCATCGTCTGATTATGATCCCGTTGCTGACTTTCATTTGGAGCAGAATTGCCGCGACAACTTGTTTTGTTTGTCCCATTTGCACCCATTCAATCCAATGCATTCAAAAGGCTCTCCTCGGATTCCGGCGCTGAACGTCGTTTGCCCATGGGTAAATCAACTAGGGCTAGACGCCACTTCCTGACTTTTGACCCGGAACTTTTTGCTCAGATCGCCAGAGGACAGGTTAGTCAAGACACCAGAAATAAGCATGACAGCACCCCCCTCCTGTTTAGGCGATCTGGCGCTCAAAATAAGGGTTTTTTACCGATTTCACTGGCTTGAGCCGTGGCAATGGGGAGAAAACGACGAAGATGCGCCCGCAGTGGATGTGCTTGTACTTATTAGTACTACTTATGGGAGGTGGTGTGTAAGCTTGGTGAGGTGTACGAGTCACGACTACTGTATTGTACTGTAACTGTACTGTCCTGTATTGTCTTACTTGTTGTTGCAAGCCTGATTGTCTAAGACAAATTTCTCTCACGAGACGAAATAAAGTAACCTTGAACCTAACCTTGAACCTCGAACCTAGCCTGAAAGAGAGACAAACTGGAGTTTGGCAAACATTGTTTTCAATGAGAGTTGTAACGAGTGCTGTTCTAAATGACTCTAATTAATTAGTATAATGACCCACAGGTTATTGCATTTAATTTCTCCCAGCAGATCCCTATGTCAGGAAAAACACACTGTTAGGATCCATCCTGGGTAACCATTACTTTTCTGAATCCAACAGCTATGGAAAAAAAAGTGAGAGATGAGTACTATGGACAAAGATTAGGTGTTTTCTAATAATCTGTTAAGGTTAAAATTTATAATATAGGAAGGACGTAGGGCAGCAAAAATGAACATCAAAGATAAAGCGAAATATCCGTTTAAGGCAGGGGTGCCCAGACTTTTTTGACTTGAGAGCTACTTTCAAAATGACCGGCTCAACAAGATCTACGCATAAAAAAAAAAAAAAAAAAAAACAATTCTAAGGCCCCCAAGAAAGTTTGAGCTTTGAAATAGTGGTGATGGTGTTACTTACTGTTATAGTGTTTAAGAATAATGCACTTACTTAATAATAAAAAAAAAATGGATGGGGAGAATTGGAAGGGTTTCTTGTATATGCTACTACTGGCGTTTGAAAACGGTATTTGTGGTTTGAGTTGACAGTTTGTGATGTTGACTTTAGTCTCTTGCACCCAAAGCTAATAACTTTCATATTTTTGTCCATAATTGCGAAAGAGAACAGGCAAAACATTGGTCAAAAATAACAACTATTCTCCATTTTCTAATTGTGTGGACTCTTGAAATTATGTTATTCAGATGTTTAAATCTAATTTAACTCTTGACAGTGGTAAAATGAAACCAAATGGACCCGTAAGGGTCCATTTGGTTTCATTTTAACGCTTTCAAGAGTTAAATCATTTTAGGAGACTGTCATGCGATCTACCTGCATGGCCTGTGTGATCTACTGGTAGATCACAATCTACGTTTTGGCAGCCCTGTTTAAAGTTGCTCCGATGTGTATGCCACCGGCGGGGCATTGGTGCACAATATACAGAACAGGCATGCATCCCCTGTACATTAGTCCAGTAGTAATAGGGTTACACCCGGAATAAATTAGTAACAAGCTGATTTTTTCAGGATATGTTCAGAATACCTTTAGGACTGACATACTAAAAGTCCCTGTGAATCCCCCTTGTGCTCTCTGAGATATTCAAGATGGCGTCCAAAATGGCTATATATTAGATATAATGGGGGGTGAACATTTTTAAACTGAGAGGTGTTTCTACGGAACTTCACAGGTTGATCAATTATATGAATACAAACATTTTTTTTTTGTATTGGAACTTTCCATGAAATCCAAAATGGCCACCATATTGGCAGCCATATTGGATTTCATGGAACGGGGACTATTAGTATGTCATTCCTAAAGGTATTCTGAACATATCCTGAAAAAAGTCAGCTTGTTACTATTTTTTTCCGGGTTTGACTCAATTTTGAGCTAATGCTCTTGCACTACATCATGGGTTTTCAACAGGTGGTCCGGGGACCACCAGTGGTCCCTGAGATGATTCCAGGTGGTCCCCAGGCTAAATGATGGAAAGTTGGTTAACCAGATGTAACTCTTGAGAATGTAAAAATGAAACCAAATGGACCCTTGCGGGTCCATTTGGTTTCATTTTCACACTCTCAAGAGTTAAAATATTCATCATCTGAATTAGCACTATTTAATTTAAGAAGTCTACACTGTTTTGTTTGCAAAATCCAGCCTGGAGTTGTCAACAAAACCAATAGAATTCTCTAGTTTTAGGTCTTTGGGGATAAAATGTCATCAAATGGTGGTCCGTGGCTCAAATGCTGAGTAGTCCCTGGAGTCAAAAAGGTTGAAAACCCCTGCACTACATGGTCCGATGTGACCTCCATCCTTCCATCCTTGGGTAAACGGCTCACTCGAGACACTTACTGTCCCTGTCCGTGGCACAGGCAGGCCATAGATAGCACAGTATCAAATACTGAACAGGCTAAGGGACAGACGGGTTCCTCAGCCAGCCTGCTGAATAGGCACGTACTGAGCCAGGGGCGGATCTAGGCATGGGCATGGGGGGAGGGAGGGGGGGTGCCCCCCTAAATGCCCAGACCGCCCCACCAAACACGATGCCATGCAAAAAAACAACCCAAGATATTTCAAATTAAAGTGCTTATATTTAAAATGATTTGAAACTCTACTACTGCTACTAACTAACTACAGTTGTCACCACTAAACCAACAGCATTTCATCATTGAAAACAGAAAACTCTCCGAGTCAAACCTTTAGCTTTTTGCATGCTGCGTGTCTGTTGTAGGCTAACTTCAACAACAACTGATGCTATTTTTGATGCTTTACTTGCCTAATATAAGTGCTGTAACTGAAAATGGTATGGGGGCGGCTTCAACGACGAAGCCACCCCCATACCATATTCTCTTGGGAAATGGGGATGTAACATTCCCCATTGGGAAATGTTACATCCGCCCGTCTACTAAGCTCTGCCTGGGCTGTCGCTATTTCAGTCTGACGTTCTCCCATTACATTGGTACTTTAACTATACACACACACACACACACACACACACACACACACACACACACACACACACAACACACACACACACACACACACACACACACACACACCGTTGCTGTCGGAGACAGAAACCTCTTATCACCAGTGGTTTGACTTTTCTCCTACCTTAACGCTCCCTACTTGATCCGATCATACTACAGAGGTGGGACATTTCATCATTTTTACGAACAGATTATGTTAATGGAATTTTCCTGATGGTCTTTATGTGTGTAATGTGTGGTTTTTGATAGTTTAGATCAGTGGTTTTCAACCTTTTTGACACCAGGGCCCATTATTTATTCAGCATTTGAGCCACGGACCACCATTTGTGGACATTTAGCACAAAGTTTCTCTACATTCTCTAGTTGTGTAGACTTGGGCTAATTCACATGATGAATATTTTAACTCTTGAGAGTGTAAAATGAAACCAAATGGACCTGCAAGGGTGCATTTGGTTTCGTTTTGCGCGCTCAAGAGATAAGGAAGGATCCGTTTGGTTATCAACTCTCCGTCATTTAGCTGGGGGACCACCTGAAACCCTCTCAAGGACCACTGGTTGAAAACCACTTTACTACAGTGTCCCACAATTAGGATAAGAAGCCGCTCCACAAGCTTGTAATGTAATGCGTTGCCAAGCGATTTGAGCTACCATGTTTTTAATTCGAATGCTGAAAAGTTAGAGTTTTGGACATACGAGTTTTTTCACCCGACAGAGAGGTTATAATAGTCGTCGTACTATACCGTGGATACCGTCTACATATTATATATACATACAATTTATGCATATTTTATACCTTCTGCTATTTGATACACTATACTGTATGTATTTTAGTTGCCAAAGAGACTGCTGAACTATCTTTTTATTATGCACTTTATGAATATTTGTGTGTGTGTGTGGTGTGTGTGTGTGTGTGTGTGGTGTGTGTGTGTGTGTGTGTGTGTGTGTGTGTGTGTGTGTGTGGTGTGTGTGTGTGTGTGTGTGTGTGTGTGTGTGTGTGTGTGTGTGTGCGCGTGTGCGTGCTACTCATATAAACCCTATATATACTCAGTCGGACGGTGTCTTGGACTTCCTCAGAGCTTTTCATTTGATCCCTTTGAACTTCAAAGGGTTTGTGCAAATTGAGTTGATTGATTGAGTCATAGTGTCAAGCTGCAGGCAGACAGTGAAATCCAGCAGCGGAGCCGTTCGCAACCTGCTCACGACCAGTAAGAAACTGGTCACGACCAGGGCTTGACACTAACACTTGCCTGCTTGCCCGGGGCAAGTAAAAAAAAATGGTGGGGCAAGTGAAGACTGCTACCTGGTTGCCCGATCGGGCAAGTGTGCAACTTAGTGCACTATAACACAACACAAGATAAATTTGTCTTGAATGCAGTCATTGCACTCTTCCTCTGATGAAATTTAACTCTTGAGAGTGTAAAAATGAAACCAAATGACCCGCAAGGGTCCATTTGGTTGGCTAAGTTGGCTAAGTTGGTTAACCAACTTAGCTGGGGACCACCTGGAACCCTCTCAAGGACCAGTAAACTTAAATGCAAAATTTACAATATATTTTTGGGGGGCAAGTGACCATGACCTGAGGGCAAGTAGAACCTGACTTCCGAGACCTTAGTGTCAACCCCTGCGACCACCTTGTGACCAGGTCCGCTGGTGGACTACTTTACTGGTCTAGCCTCGACACCCTGGCTTTCATCTTTGTGCGCGTTGCGGCTAAATGTAGAGCCTGGACTATTTTGTTTTCCCAGTGTTGCCAACTGCCAAAATGCGCTAGGGGCACTTCCAAAATGCACTAGAATGTGCTAGAGTAGTGGTTTTCATCCATTTTCATACCGCTATTTATTCTGCATTTTTAGCCACAGAGGAACACCATTTGATGTTGAGTTTAGTCTCTCGGACTAATTTAGGAGAAATGACTGGAAAGATGTCAAAATGGCAATGTGTAGATTATTGGAAATTAGGTAATTCAGATGTTTGAATATAATTTAACTCTTGAAAGCGTAAAATGAAACCAAATGGCAGTGATGGGCAAGTTACTGGGGAAATGTAGCTAAGCTACACTACAAGCTGTCCCCAGAAAATTGTAGCAAGGTACACTACAAGCTACACGACAAAAGTAGCTTGATGTAGCTTGCTACATCAACACTACATATATATAAATTTATATCTCAACTTAATGTACAACCTTATAAATAATAATCATTAATAATAAAGAAATATGAATAAAAATCATAATAATAATAATTTAGGGGCGGGATTGAACCTGAGATGGTGGCATGTTTAGGTTTTGGGATGTATATTTGAGGTTTTCTACCCATTAAAAATGGGCAGAATTTGAAAATGTGTGTGGGAAAATGTAGTAAGCTACACTCCTTGTTACTCGAAACAAGTAGTGTAGCTTCACTACAAGCTATTCCCAGAACAAATATAGTAAGCTACACTACAAGTTACAGGAAAATGTAGTTAAGCTATGTAGCTTAGCTACTTGTAACAAGCTACTTCCCATCACTGCCAAATGGACCCGTAGGGGTCCATTTGGTTTTATTTTACGCTCTCAAGAGCCTTCATTTGCAGAATTGGTCTTAGTATACTGCAGTTTCCCTTTAATGTTTTTCAACTTTTTTTTTCTTTTTTGTCATACTCTGGTGCGTCATGGCTGAAGTCACAGCCGCTGTCAGTGCTGGGCGTCGTATTCATCCTGCACAGTACCTCTGCTTACAGGATGCTGAATGTTGAAATGAATACATGTCTAACAGAGCAGACTGGATGAGTGGTCCCACTTTATATTAATCTTCTACTTAACCTCAGCGCACCACAAGGACAACATGAGCTCAGTAAACACACTCTGGCATGCGCGTACACACCAGGGGCGGATCTAGGCATGGACATTGGGGGGGGGGGGGGGGGGGGGGGGGGGGGGCACCAAACACAATGCCATGCAAAGTGCCTATTTTTAAAAAAAAAGATATTGCTAACTAAAATTCTGTCACCACTAAACCAACAGCATTTCATCATTGAAAACAAAACTCTCTGAGTCAGACCTTTAGCTTTATGCATGCTGCGTGTCTGTTGCAACTTCAACAACAACAACTGATGTTACTATTGATGGTTGATTGCCTGATAAAAGTCCTGTAACAAAAAATGGTACGGGTGCAACTTCATGGCGCGAAGAGACACGGGCGATGAAGCCGCACCCATACCCCCCCCCCCCCCCCCCCCCCCCCCCCTTAATCGGGAAATGTTACATCCACCCCTGACACACACTCGTGCGCACAAACATGGCTCATGTATACGACTGCTTTCTGTACACAAGGGGAGAAAGAGAGAGAGAGTGCGAGAGAGAGAGGAAAGTGCACATTTGCTGTCCTATCTTAATAAATAAAAACACCCCCCCTCCGCGCCCCGCCCCCAGCCCAACAGAAGGTGAACCGCAGTATTAATGCAGCAGGTTGAACAGTTGCAACTAATGGCTTTCAGCGACTTACATCACCATTACATCATTTCATTTCTTTTTTTTTTACCCAGACGCTCATTAAGTATGCATGGCTCCTCCAATCACTCCAGTGCTTAAGTGGCCGTAATCTGCATGCATGTGCGTGCGACGACGGGGAAGCTATACGAGCGCAGTAGCGCTCTGCTTTGTTATCTCCGTATAACATAAACAAGCTCATTCATACTTTATGGAATAATGGACTTACGCACACAATGACAGCATCAATTATGCATTCTAATTCCATAATATCATTAGGCATGCACCGCATTCTTCATTAGCAGAACATCAGCGTGAATATGAGAGCAGGTGGTGGCGCGCGTTCGATGCCCTAACGACGTATAGTGGGAACGGCGGCGATAAGACACCGTTATAGGGGCAGACCGGGTCGGTAATGAGCTACGTGACACATTCTGCACAAAACACTTATAACGTATACATTTCCTGTTTTAATCCTTTCTTTACTGTGATGTGTACTAACCATTGTGCTATTGAAAAATGTCAGATCTACAAGCTCATAGCACGCCACTGGGTGGCACGCTATGGGCTTGTAGATCTGATGTTTTTATCAAGGAAAATTGTGAAAATCTGATGCAAATCTTTCAATATATTTCAGGAGCAGAAGATTTTTAATTTGAATCTTAGGGATGTCTGGGGGATCCCTAGAATATGTTTCACATGGGGGTTCGCAGCCAAATAATAGATAATTCTGGTGGTCCTTGGCATTAAATATGTTGAGCATCACTGAGACAGAAACATTGTTTTGTTTTGTTTTTCAGAAAAAGTAGAATCTAGCATCAGGAACTAGAATCTAGTGTAAAAAAACTAGAATCTACCATCAGGAACTAGATTCTAGTGTAAAAAACAAAACAAAACCAGACTCTAGCATCAGGAACTAGAATCTAGTGTCAAAAAAATAGAATCTAGCATCAGGAACTAGAATCTAGTGTCAAAAAAATAGAATCTAGCATCAGGAACTAGAATCTAGTATCAAAAAACTAGAATCTAGCATCAGGAACTAGAATCTTGATGTTGGAAACTAGAATGTAGCGTCAGAAACTATAATGTAGCATCAGGAGAAAATCAGTTAATGCTAAGTTCTATTTTGAATGGCCGTGTCTGGGCTGCCGTCATGGTTACCATAGATAGGAGCTTTTGCATTCATCATTTATGTCTCGTTATGACAATGTGGATTATCTAATTACGTGGACCTCGGGATCCGAGCGAGAACGCCATCGTTCTAATGTCGATCCCGACACGGACTGTGTATGGCCAAGATGACATGCAGTACAATAAAATGGATAATGGGGTCATTATGACTCAGATATAACGCGTGTGAGTCAGATGTGACTCACACCATTATGACTATTATGACTAAGCGAGTTCACACCGGTCATGAGACTTGTGAGGGCCAAACTCTTAAGATGTGAGGGCCGTGTGTTCGTCATCCCACAGTGGACTTCAGCTACAATCTAGTTGTCTAAGTAAAGGGCTTTGCACACAGGGAGCGATAAACGCTCCCTGCGCTCTTGAGCTATGCTCAAGAGCGACTGTCCTGTTGAAAATGAACTAGAGGTGCATTTTAACAATCCTAGTGATTGATAAAACGCCACTGTAGTCGCTGGGACTGGCTTTTTTTGTGTGTGAAATATTTGTGAACTATAACCTAACCATGTGCCCACAGATAGTATTACATTAAAGGTAGGGGAAGTGATTTCACTTTTGTCAGATATCACCCCATTTTTTTTCCTGTTAAAATGCTCTATTATAAGGTGTGCAGACCATATATGGAGTTTCCCCCTCCCCCACGTTAGCAGAGGAGCTAATAAAAGTTCCCCAGGTGGAGGGTGAATTCTCCTCCAATCAGGATCGAGCAGCAGGTTCACATAGTGTAGCTACTCTTGGGCGCCCCTAGTGCACCAGGCTGGTACTACACCATGAATTTCAAATCACTTACCCTACCTAGCCAATCACAGCACAGCAGTCTCCAGCAGTTTCATAATGAGCCAATAGAGCGTGTTTGTACACTAAAGCCTTTATTACCTTTGACAGAAAAAACGATTAAACCGTTAATTGCTAACTGTTAACGACTAACAACTAATTTCTTATCAGCGATTAATTGATCATCGATTAATCATCCCTAGTTTGGGAGCTAGACGAGTGCAAAACCAGCCTGTTGAAAACATCCATAGCTCCTCCATTCCTGCCGGCCTCGCCTGGTCGTCCCTGTTGATCATCAGGCTGGGTGGATGGTGTTAACATTTTCTTTACTATAACGCATTTTAGTGTTCTAAGCATTATGTTATCAAATTTAGGTCATTATGTTATACACATTTTCTAAAATAGCAGACCTACAAGCTCATAGCTTTTTAACTCAAATCTTTGCTTCTGGGGGATCCCTAGAACAGATTTCAGATGGAGGTCCGCAGCAAAATATAGTTAATTCTGGTGGTCTTGGCATGAAATATGTTGAGCAACACTGACACAGGAACATGGATATTTAAGAAAAAACTAGAATCTAGTGTCAAACAAATCTAGAATCTAGTATCAGAAACTAGACTCCAGTGTCGGGAACTAGAATTTAGCTTCAACAAATATAATCTTGCGTCAAAAACTCGAATCTATAGTGTTGGAAACTAGAGTCTATCGTCAGAAAATATAAGCTACTGTTAAAAAAAAAACTAGAATGTAGTGTCAGAAATGATAATCCCATGTCAGAAACTATAATTTAGCGTCAGTAGAGAATGAGTTAATTTGGTGAGGGTGTAATGTGCAGGTGTTGTTCAGCGGAGGTGGGAATCACCTCTTATTGGCAGCGGCGTAGCGTAGGGCGTGATCAACCCTGGCAGCTCTCCCTCTCCCTGCCAGGCTACCGTTAGACCAGCCATGTTGGGAGGAAAGCCTCAACAGGTGTTCAGCACTGCTTAAACGGCGGACATCATGTCACGCTATAAACGGGGCCTCAGGGTGCTCCGCGCTGCCCTGTGTGAGTGCTGGCTGCTTGGGAACAGATGGACTGTAGTGGAAAATACTACAAACACATACACTTCACACGCACACACACATGCATACACACACACACACACACACACACACAGACACACACACATACGGGAATGCCTTTTTCAAGTATTATGCTATTCTTTGGCGTTTGAAAAATATCGCACCAGCTAAAACTACTCAAATCTACAAACTACAATCTTTAGTATCACTGACACAGAAACACGTGATGAAACATAATTTTTTCAGAAAAAAAATAGAATTTGAAGACACTAGCATCAGAAACTAGAGCATAGTGTTAGAAACTAGAACCTAGCATCGGAAACTATAATCGAGCGTCAGAAACTAGAGCATAGTGTTAGAAACTAGAACCTAGCACTGGAAACTATATCTATTGTCATAAACTATCTTGTGTCACGACAAAATGGGTTAATCAATTCAGAATATCAGCATCGCTGGCTCAGCCACTACAAATTATGAGAAGCCAAGAAGAACGGCACAGTGTATGGTAATGTAATGTTGAAATTAATCTTGATAACGGACTCAGAGCTGCGCTTGCACTACGTTGTGATCGTGAAGACGATTCTATTTTTTTGCTATAATGTCGTACTGCATTCAGTTCAGATTTGATCTTATTCCAGTTGACTTTGCTATTAGGTTTTTTTTTTTTTTTTTTTTTTCAGCTAAATTTTTTTTTTTTTTTACCTCAAAAGAAATAGAGAGATCAAAAGCAAGCGGCTCTGGGTCCATGTGGATGATGAGGTGCACATGGAGTCAAATTATCAGAAAACAAAGAAGCCCTGAGGCTCAATGGCTTCAAGCACAACTCAAGGTGAGCCAAGGATCTCTTAAAAAAGACTTTAATGTCTGAGCATAATATTACAATTAAACAGGTTAAAAAGTCACAAGGACACAGACCGTCTTCTACCCACATCACTCACAACACTCCTTGGAATGTGACTAAAATTCTGTTCTTTTATGTTTTTTATGTCTTTTTTTAGAATATACAGGACGGGTATCATTCTCAGGTGTGTTCATTAATTCGCTAGGACGTGGTCTTTTATTAATGTTTATACCGTTGGCCTTTCGGAGGGAGAAACAGATCTTTGAGAAGATAAAACGTGTGAAATGGTAGCCTATACGATTGTCTTTCCAAAGGTGTGGAAACGATCGATAACCTTGCAAAAACTGAAAGGAGTTCATTGATCTGTTAAAAGATTCATGGCAAGCTTATTTAGAGACTTATCACAGACTGATTTGGCCAGATATAGGCTCATGAACGAAAGCTGCTTTTTCTCACGAAAAAGAATATTGTTAAAGATGGAGTGCCATGATTTTTTCTACCCTAAAACATGATCATCAGGTATTAATATCATATGAAAAGTATTTTTTTTTCCCTAAAAAAGTGTACAGTGTTTGTTAAACTGTCATTTTTATGATTCCACTCTACCAGTTCATTAAGTATGCCTGGTTTTGCCTGGTGGGTGGTGATGGGTGGAGATCCAGCTGAACTGAAGCCACGCCCACATTTAGCTTCATGATGAAGGGGGAGGAGCTGAACATGTGATTTTACTATATTGAAGTTGTTTTTCATTGGCACATTTGACTGTAAAGGTTCAGCCCCCAAGAAGAAACTCTAAAAACAAAGGGAAGACATCATTGCACATAAAAAACACACCAAGGGGTCTATTTACATGCTGTCACCTCTTAAACATGTACAAAATTGGAAAAAAATCAAAAACCCCGTCATAAAAGTATTGCATTTTAAACTCCTTTCTAGCGCCGCTGTCACTATTCTTCTGGTGTTTGCATGGCTTTTTGTCCATAAGGTATTTGAAGCAGCTGCTCCGTAAATCATTGGTGTTCTGTTGAATGTGGAAATGGAACTCATTTGAACCACATCCAGAGATAGCGCCTCCAGGCTTGAAGCAACGGTCCCTGGTGGTCAAGTTTGGTACTGCAGGCGGGTGGAATTCATGCACGAATGCCCCGAGAGCACGCACGCTCGTTTGCTTTGTGCACGCGGACAGGGCAGTTTGTATTTAAGTTGTTTTCTGAATGAACCACCGGTCCTCACGTCATATACTACCTCTCAAAACACAACGGGTGTATTATATGGCAGATAATAAGCTCACAGCAAACCCACAAGCTTGTTTTTGATGTTTTTTGATGTTTTTTTTTTCCTTTGCTCGTTCTCGACGGCGCTCGTTCATGGTTCCCATAATCCCTTGCTTCGGGCGCGTTCATGGAGAAATACTTCCGCATTTGACCACCAAATTTTGGTGGTCAAATGCGGAAATAGGCGCACTTCCGGCGGTCTTCCGGGTGCTTCAAAGCGCCAATGAGCAACTTGTATTGAAATGAATAACAAGGGGGCGGGGCTGTCGCTCGAGTCCGTTCTCTATATTTTATTACTCTATGATTTGAACACGATGTTAGAGCTAGTGTGTGTGTGTGTGTGTGTGTGTGTGTGTGTGTGTGTGTGTGTGTGTGTGTGTGTGTGTGTGTGTGTGTGTGTGTGTGTGTGTGTGTGTGTGTGTGTGTGTGTGTGTGTGTGTGTGTGTGTGTGTGTGTGTGTGTGTGGTCGTGGTCGTGGTCTGTTTGGAGTTCCAGAGACCTGGATACAGAATCCTCCAGAGCCTGGCTGGCCGACTGTGCATCGATAGAGCTGTAATTTGGCCACCCCTAAAAACAGGACTGTTTGTAGCCAGGGCTCAGAAATGCATTGAAGAACTAATAGTCAATGTGTTTTATTTAGTGATCAATGCCAGGCAGTACCATGGTGTTTCTCAAACATTTTCATGGCAAGGACTCCCATAAGACGAGAGAAAGAAAGTTTCTGTTAAAACATTAGGAACTGAGATGGCAGTAGCTCATGTCCCCAAAGGATGTCTAAACAAACTACTTCTGGCTGTGTGTTTAAGGTCGAACACCAGACACACTTTAAATAAAGGATCCCAGGCTAATAAGCCTCATATGGATAAATACATTATACTTGTCCTCTATAACTAGAATTGAACATTTAAAACACCTAGGGCTCCATTTTTATTACCGCTAAACTCCTTATTCCTTAACTTCTATGCCTTTTTAAACTATTTAAAAATAACATTTTTCAGTAGTTCAAATGGCCAGTCTACAAGCTCACAACATGTTCATAGATTGACATGTTGAAATATTCCAACAGGTTTTCCAAAATAGTGAAAACGAAATAAGGGATTTAGGATAAGGGGTTTAGCATGTAACGACAATGGAGCCCCTAGTGGAGCCCCTAGTGTCCACCTAGTAAGTTCACCCTGTTCGTTTTATAGTCCTTTATTTAACCAGTGGTGGTCGCCATTTCCATTGCAAACGGACCAATTTCATTGGTGAGGGGGGCTCCAGGGAAGATCTTGCATGGGGATCCAAATTGCATAGAAACGCCACCGATCATCCTGCTAACAACATTCACACGAGGACGGGCTTAATCACAGATAGAGGCAAGTCCATAATGATTAGAAATTATGTTAAGAATACCGTATAGCCTACAATTTACTAGACGTCTGCATTGTGAGTGACCCTCATTCTAGGAAATACTGAAGACGTGCAATTTTCAGTAGCGCATATAGTGAGCACTTAGTGTAGTGTATGTAATTACAGAGCGTGAGGTGCAGGTCCACTGATTGATGCATGCTTTGTTGCAGGGAGAACGGCACAATATTATCCCAAAAGGCAATTATGGCCATAATAGCCGACAGAAAACGGCAACAATATGGGCTTAGGTAGAATAGACTTTACCCTTCTCTGGGGTAGTATTAAAAAAGACAAATATATTAAAAACAAACAAACAAAAAGAAAAACATTGTGGACCATGACACAGGGTTTGTTGCCATTTCAAGGCAACCAGACACACTGGGGATAATTGGCAAAATAGCTAGTCATTGTGAAATGGCCGAATGAATCAACCGACGCTTCGTTTCTTTTTTTTTTTTTTTTTAGTACAATGGAGCAATGTTGTCTTTTTTTTCTCGACTTCCTCTGTATAGCCTTTCAATCTCTCTCTCTCTCTCTCTCTCTCTCTCTCTCTCTCTCTCTCTCTCTCTCTCTCTCTCTCTGGTAACAGAGGGTTTCGACGCTCAAGATGAAGGCTTTTAGCATCTAAAGAAAAGTAGAGCAGAATGTCGTGCTGTGCCGAAGTGCGGCAGGGGTGGATGTAACATTTCCCAATTGGGGGGGGAGGCAGGAGAAAATGGCATGGGGGCGGCTTAAGCCGCACCAATACCATTTTCAGTTACAGGGCTTTTGTTAAAGTAAAGCATCAATAGTAACATCAGTTTTTATTGAAGTTGCAACAGACACGCAGCATGCATAAAGGTCTGACTCAGAGAGTTTTCTGTTTTCAATGATGAAATGCTGTTAGTGGTGACACAGCTGTAGTTAGTTAGTAGCAGTAGCAGTGGTTCAAATCATTTAAATATAAGCACTTTAATTTGAAATATCTTGGGTTGTTTTGCATGCCATCACGTTTGGTGGGGCAGTCAGGGCATTTAGGGGGGCATTGCAATGCCCCCACCATGCCCATGCCTAGATCCGCCCCTGAATTGCGGCAGATGTTGCAGAGTAGACCTCACATGTCATACACTATACTATGCACTATGCGTCCATTGTGTGAGAGAGAGAGAGAGAGAGAGAGAGAGAGAGAGAGAGAGACAGAGAGAGAGACAGAGAAAGACAGAGAGAGACAGAGAGAGACAGAGCAGTCATGCAGACTTAAGGTCTTGAGTCAGTGCATTTACCGGCTGCACAATGGCCAGAGGCGGTTGCGTGGCAACCGCTGTTCACCACCGCCGACAAAGTTAGGAAAGGTGTTGTTTGGATTAGAGTCCAGGGCTTGACACTAACACTTGCCCGCTTGCCTGGGGCAAGTAAAAAAAAATGGTGGGGCAAGTGAAGACTGCTACCTGGTTACCCGACCGGGCAAGTGTGCAACATAGTGCGTTATAACACAACACAAGATAAATTTGTCTTGAAGGCAGTCATTACACGCTGCCTCTGTGTCTTTCCCTGCTTTCTAGCTGTCCACAATTCCAGGCTGGATTTGGGAAACAAAACAGGCAAATTAACACATCAAAATGACCATTAATCTTCTACAGTGTAGACCTGGGCTAATTAAGATGATGAATTAAGATGATGAATCTGGTCAACCAACTTAACTGGGGACCACCTGGAACCTGGGGGGCAAGTGACCATGACCTGAGGGCAAGTAGAACCTGACTTGCACTTGCCCGATGGGCAAGTGCCTCGGAGACCTTAGTGTCAACCCCTACTGTAATAGGAGGGAGTAGCAACAGTCCTGTTGAATCCCAATGCAATGCTAGGGCTGAAAAGAGACGCCTGCTGTCTGTAAAACAATTACAGAAAGCAAAAGATGGCTGTTAATTGTTTTACATTCCTTGCTTTTTTTTTTAGTTTTAGGGATTTTAGCTATGGGAGGGGGAATTCTTACGTGGTCTTAAATACATATTTGTTTATACGATTTTAAAGCAATTTTTTTTAGTGTATACACTACAGTCCTAATAAACCCCAGGAAATTATAACTGGCCACGGTCCTGAATGCAGGGCTGGATTTAGCCAGCCCTAGGGTTGGCAACTCCAAAGTATTTAATTTTTTAACAACGGTTTTCAATCTTTTTTGACACCAGCGCCCACTATTTATTCGCCCCACAGACAGCAAAACTAAGGATTTCTTTTGCTTTTGACCACAATTCCAGGCTGGATTTAGGAAACAAAACAGACAAACATACAGATCAAAATGACCATTAATCTTCTACATTCTCTAGTGGTGTAGACTTGGGCTGATTGAGATGATGATTATGTTAACTGTTGAGAGTGCAAAAGCCAACTTTCCTCCATTTAGGCTGGGGACCTCCTGGAACTCTCTGAAGGACCACTGGTGGTCCCCGGACCACTGATTGAAAACCAATTGTAACACCTGTGTCGTATGGTAGGATAGACAGTTACCAAATTACAGTTAGGGGTTAGATGGTGTTGGACTAGTTAGGTTCGTCTACTGGAGCCAGAGGGGTAAGTAATGAGATTAAAGGCAAGTCGTTGAGCTCAAATACTTTTTTTATATAATTTGAATTAGAAATAGGGAAATAGTAAAAAATAATAAACACGATGCGCACAAACATACAGTTGACAATGAACAATAAATGAAATGGTACCTTCTTACGGTTTAAACCTTTAGGCCTTTAGATCTGAGGTTATGAAACCTGTAGCTTTTTAGTTAGTTGGGTGCACCCTGTTACTGACTGAATACCGTATGCAACCGTAGTCACAGTATTTAAACCAGTACAGTTAGTTTCAAATTCCAGAATTTCACAGTTACTCTTTTTCAGATTTGGATCCAAAATAAAACACTTGTACAATAAACCGGACAAATAAACAAAACCTTCACAATAAAACTGTTCACACCACCTGGTGGCTATAGAAATAGTCCCAGAGACACAACGTGTCTACACCTTAGTGTATGCGTACTAGTGTTACGGCCTGCACCGCTCCTTGCAGGGCAGAGGTGTGAGAGTTAAGTCTTTATTGTCCAGCTCTGCACTGTATTTCACAGGGCAGAGGTGTAGGTGTATATAAGCGTATGACAATGTCCCTTTCTAATTGTGTGTGTTCCTATGTCTGTGTGTATCACCGCCCAATACTGCGTGACAGTTTCCTACCACACCAAGGTGAAACACTACGGCTCTGGGTCTCTCCAAAGAGATGTCACTCTGGGTTCTTCCGTTCAGGGGTAGCTCGCCATCTTGGGCCGGCCAGAGCCGGGCTGAATCGAACCAAACCAAAAACCTGACCTGCATAAAGCAAGGCCAGAGGCATCTCTGTGTTAATGCCTAAAACATAACTTTTTCTAAGCATAATACTGTATACGGTTTACTTCAAATACTTATTTGAAATAAACATTCTCAACCTTTAAATTACAGAATAATTTCAATTACAATTCGACAGTACTCCAAATAAAACAAAATAAAATAATACTCTTCTCACCGATGGTGGGTGGAGTCTCTAACTCAAATAGCAGCAACAGCAGGGTCCAGCAAGTGTGAGTGAAACACTATAAATAAAATAACACTGTTTGAGTACATATTCTTTTTTTAACAAAAAGAAATAATCATGCACTGTAGTGCAAAAACGTTTTTAGTTGAACTCAAATAGCAGCAACAGCAGGGTCCAGCAAGTGTGAGTGAAACACTTAACAAATGGCACACATACCGTTTTCAGTGTCTCCACACCGATGCTAGCAGGGCCGGGTAGAAAACGCAACCGATTGCTCGCTCCAGGTTCTGCACAACTATTTCGGACGAGTTAACAACTAGTTAAACAGCTAGTTAACAACTACTCGCACACAAAACAACGTCTGTTTCCCCGCGGTTGACTTTTCGTTTTGCTTTGTTTTGTTTTTGTTAGTTAGCTCGCCTTCTTTTGACCACACTTTCTTAGTCGTTTTCCACTCTCCTTTTTTTCTCTGTGCAACTCTCTGTGTTCTCCTCACTCTGCTTACTTGCTCTCTCCCTCTCTCTCTCTCTCTGATTAGGGGAGTCGTTTCACCTGCTGTCCTGCACACACAGGCAGCAGGCTCAATTGGCGATTGTTTAGACAAGTACAGGCAATGTCTCTCAACCAATCAGGCTGTGACCTAGTTATTGTTTGCATGCACTGATGTGGGAGTTGTTCTGTGTAGAGGTTTAAAGGAATACTCCGCCTAATACTGTCTATTTCAACCCACTTTCTGGACCTGGGTTACACCCTCCCCTCTTGAAGGTAGGCCCGTCCCGGGACACTTGACATGAGAAGACCAGGCACTGGGATAGAGGGAGTAGAGTGCATTTGCGCGATAGGTCCTTGAGAATCACCTCCATTTAGAGAATTTGAGAAGGCAGAGGTAAGGCCTTGGAACAGGGATTGGATCACCGTGACTAAGGGATGACCCAATTCAGCATAGCGAAGCCTATCTGGTTCCTGTCTCTGCCTGAGAGAACGGCGGATTGGTTCCTCAGCTTCAGGAATTGGCTCCTTTGTAATCACTGTCTCTGGTGAGTTTGTTACCATTTCTTGTTGGTTAGTCACAACCTCATCTCCTGAGGTGGTTTGGTTTGTAGGGTCTGGCACACTAGCCATTACAGTGATTTGCTCATCCACGTTGCAGGAAACTTCCTCAGAAGGTTTGTCTTCAACTGCTTCTCTGTTGCGTGAGTGAGCGTCAGATTCAGGTGAAGTAGGTTCAGGTAAGTCTCCATCTTCAATTTGTATGTCATCTTCAGGTATTTGTTCTTCAGCTTCTTCAGGTATTTGTTCTTCATCATCCGGTAAGTGTTTGTCTCTTTCAGGTAAGTTTGCGTCATTTTCAGGTAGGTTGGTGTCACTTTCAGGTAGGTTGGTGTCATTTTCAGGTAGGTTGTCGTCACTTTCAGGTAGGTTGTCCGTGCTTCTTTCCATTTCCTCTTCAACATCCATTGGAGCACTTCCTGGTACAGCAACAACTGATTCTTCAGGCAGCTCAACATCAGGCGATGAAGGGACATCATGCCTTGGGTCATGGTGAACCTCAGCAGTGGTTATACCAGGAAGCTGGCTCAACTGGCGTGTTTCACGTACTTGAGTGAATTTAGCAGGTTCAAACAACATTGACATAGTCGGGGATAGGTCATCATCACTTTGAGATAGTATCTCATCGTCATCAGTAGCGACACCAGGATTTTGGCGTGTACGTGGCCTTCTGACAGTTTTGGCTGGTGCTGGTTTCAGCGCTTTGTCAGGCTCAGTTATTGGCAGAAAACCACAGGGCAGCAGGAGGTCCCGGTGTAGTGTGCGAATTGGACCATCCTTCGCTTCAGGCTTTACTGTATACACCGGAAGTTCACCTGCTCGCTTGAGCACTGTGTAGATGTCGGGCTCCCACTTGTCAGCTAGTTTGTGTTTCCCACGAAGGCGAACATTTCTCACTAGGACACGATCTCCGACATCCAACGTAGACTCAGTGACCCTTTTGTCAAACCTTTGTTTATTTCGCTCTGCTACCTTGGAAGCACTTTGAGTTGCAAGCTTATAGCTCTCCTCCAAGTGACTTTTCAGGTCCTGCACATACTTGGAGTGTGATACAGGTGGTTTGTTGATTGGTAGCCCGAACGCTAAATCCACAGGTAGCCTTGGTTGTCGGCCAAACATGAGCTCATATGGCGTGAACCCAGTGACCTCATTCTTCGTGCAATTATAGGCATGTACAAGTGGCTTGACGAAGTCACGCCAGTGCACTTTGTCTTCTACCTCAAGGGTACCTAGCATTTGTAGAAGAGTTCTGTTGAAACGTTCAACTGGATTACCCCTCGGGTGGTAAGGAGTAGTTCTACTCTTGCGGATACCAGCAACTGCACAAAGCTCTTGGATGGTTGATGACTCAAAGTCTCGGCCCTGGTCACTATGGAGCCGTTCTGGAAAGCCATAATGAATTATGAAATTGTCCCACAGACATTTGGCTACTGTACGCGCTTTTTGATTTGGAGTGGGGATCGCCACGGCGTATTTAGTAAAATGATCTGTGATGACAAGTATGTCCTTCGTGTTGCTTCTGTCAGGCTCCAGAGAAAGAAAATCCATGCAGACTAGTTCTAGGGGCCTGCTAGTCTTTATGGACACTAGAGGGGCAGCTTTCTCCGGAAGTGACTTTCTTCGCACACAGCGATTGCATGTTTTGACCTTCTCTTCAACTGATGCGGACATCTTAGGCCAATAAAACCTGGATCGCGCCAAGTCAAGGGTGCGCTCGACACCCATATGACCCATATCGTCATGCAGACCTTTCAGCACCACTTCTCTTAACTCCTCCGGGAGTACTAGTTGGTAGTTGATGTCTCCTTGGTCTTGCCTCCTCCTATACAGGACTCCATTCTTCAGTTCCAACTTATTCCATTCCCTGAGCAGCAGGGCTACTTCAGGAAGTTCTTTCCGAAGAGTAGGAGGTGGCTTCTCGCCTGACACCATCTGGTTGAGGACATGTTTGATGATGGGATCGGCTTCCTGTTTCTCCTGTAGATCTTTCTCTGAGAAGTGGGGAATGACAGGAAGACCGTGGTCATCTTCCAGCTGGAACGTGTCAGGTATGGAATCTGAGTGAATGGCCAAGGACTCGACCAACGTAGTCGAAGGCTGAGAGGTGACACAATCATAGTCAGAGAAGTGTACTGTATGTCTTTGACAGATGGCTTGAATTACATCTTCACCAATGCCTTCTGAACTGTCAGCATCCGCTGAGTGATGGACTGCAAATTGCCGTATTCTCTCACGCTCTTTCCGCGAGGTGATGTCATCATTAAGTCCACCATGTGGGCGTCTTGACAGAGCGTCGGCGTCAATGTTCTGCTTGCCAGCCCGATACTGCAGCTTGAAGTTGTATGTAGACAGGGCGGACAGCCATCGGTAGCTGGTGGCATCAAGTTTGGCGGACGTTAAGACGTAGGTCAATGGGTTACTGTCTGTGATTGCGGTGAATTCTGCTCCATAAAGGTAGTCGTTGAATTTCTCAGTGACTGCCCATTTCAGGGCTAGAAATTCGATTTTATGGGCAGGATATCTTGCTTCACTTTGCGATAACCCTCTGCTTGCATAAGCGATTACCCTCTTGCTTCCATCCTGCTCCTGGTAAAGGGCAGCCCCCAAACCGGTGGTGCTCGCATCTGTATGGAGGATGTAAGGCAGTTTAGGGTTAGCAAAGCCCAAGACTGGGCAGACGTAAGCTTCTCAATGATTGTTTCAAAGGCTTGCTGACAGGATGGTAACCATCGACTCCCAAAAGGCTCTTTGGGGTTGTGGTATGACTCACAGGTGTTCTTTTTCTTGTTTCCCTTACGGAGCGGGGATAACCAGATGTGAGGGAATTGAGTGGCTTGACTATTTGGGAGTAGCCTTCGATGAACCTCCTATAATATCCGGCGAAGCCTAAGAATGAGCGGAGCTCTTTCAGAGTTTTTGGGATTGGCCAAGTCTTTAACGCTTTGAGTTTCTCAGGATCAGTCTCAACACCGTGCTCGGAGACAATGTGACCTAAGTACCGCACGGACTTCTGAAAGAATTTGCACTTTTCTGGCGATAGCTTGAGCCCATATTCTTTGAGACGGTCCAAGACTCTCAACAGTCGGCGCTCATGCTCTTCAATGGTGTCCGAGAAGATGATTAAATCGTCTATAAAGACAAGAACCTCTTTGAGATTTAGATCTCCCATGCACCGTTCCATAAGGCGCTGGAATGTGCTCGGCGCATTTGTGACACCTTGGGGCATTCTGTTGAACTCCCAGAAACCTAAGGGGCACACGAAAGCCGTCTTCTGTTTATCAGACTCCTCCATCTCAATTTGGTAGTAGCCTGATTTAAGGTCTAGGACCGAGAACCACTTGGAACCAGTTAAGACAGAAAAGCTTTCTTCCAGATTTGGCAGTGCGTAGGCGTCCTTAATAGTCTGGGAATTGAGCTTCCTGTAATCGATGCAGAGACGTACAGAGTTGTCGCGCTTGCGGACGACCACTATAGGCGATGAGAAGGGGCTTTCAGACTCACGAATGATGCCAGATTCTAAAAGCTCTTGCAAGTGCTTGCGAACTGCATCAACATCATGAGGGTGGATGGGTCTCGCCCGTTGCTTGAAGGGAGTTGCATCACTGAGGCTGATATGATGCTTGACTTTACTGGTGTGACCGAAGTCAAGGTCGTGATGTGCAAATACTTCAGGCCTGGCGAGAAGACTTTGCTTTATTCGCTCCTTCCATTCTGCCGATAGCGGAGAGTTGCCGAAGTCAAAGCTTAACTCTGAGCTGGAAGTTGTCTCTTGCGAACTACTAGTGTCATTAGGGGAGGTGACACGGCACTCTTTCAGGATCACCTGTTGAACAGCATTGATCTCAGCCAAGACAGTCTTTGGTGGGATGGTTATGTCGTGGTGGGTTTCATTTCTCAATACAATTGGCAACTTGCCAGATTGTTTGGAGGGTAGTGATATCAGAGAACTAGCCACTAGCAAACCACCAGGTAAGGATGTCGACAAGGGTTCGACGACTGCCCATTTTTCAGTGAGTGGACCACTCACATGGACCAGTCCCTCGAGGACTACTGCATGGCCTGCTGGAATGACTTCGGGTGTTTTGCTTGAGAGTTTCACCCAACCAAAGTTACCATCAGTGGCTTTTCTTTGTCTGAGCTCCAGGGTTTTCAGCACTGCCTGATAACCATAGGGTATTGGCTGGTATTTGCCATTGCCCTCTTCAGCATACTCAGAGTATAGACATCTAGTGTATTGGTGCCGATCAGGACTTGTTCTTGAGCGTCAGCACGCAGGTCAGGAACTATTAATGCTAGCGTTGGCACTTCAATTTCAGTTCCGATGAACTCTTTGGGAAAGGATATGCTCATCTCGACGTACCCAAAGTAGGGAACTTCCTGGCCGTTGGCCCCTTCAACTTGCAGTAAGTTCTCAATGGGGTGAATGGTGAGACTGTTCAAGTGAGCGTCATAAAATGAACGTGGGATGGTGGTAACCTGTGAACCAGTGTCTAGGAGGCAATTGACTTCCTCCCCAGCAATGGACACTAGCGCTGTACACTTGGCTCCCACCAATCCTTTCGGCAGTCTCCCTTTCAGTTGTTTCGTGTTGGCTTGCTTACTTGAGACACGCTTGGTTGTAGTGGGACATTGCTGTTCCTCAGTTCCAGTTCGCCCCGCAACAGGAACCGCTCCTAGTTTAACTCCTCACTGTCAGGGTTCTGAGCTTCCCACTGGAGTTGTTTCTCTCTCAGCTCCTTTTTCTTTGCTGCAACCAGTGTGGGATTGGCTTCGTTGGTGCAGGAAGATTTTATGTGTCCGTCCTCACCACACTGGAAGCAGTACCAGGGGCGAGGTTTTCTGACAGGATTGTTGCCGGGTTAGACTGATTCACACCAGTCTGTTTGGCAGGTTTCTTTTTGGTTTCAGCAGCAGCTTCCTTGGGGCGTGCTGCCTTGCCTTTAGGTTGGGTCGGTGTCTTAAGGTTAGCAAGCTGGGCTTTGAGCTCAGTAATTTCCTTCTTAAGCTGGTCTGTTTCAGTTGTGGTCTCAGGTGCAGAGCATGCACTCTGGAGATGAGACAGAACTCGCTGCTTGGGAACAGGGCAACTCCCTTGTTTGGTAGAACCAAAATGTTGCTTCATTCTTGAAATCTTGGCAGCCTGTTTTTCTTCTTCTGTCCTGATTAGGACCAGAAGTTCAGCGAAGGAAGGTGGAATAACCTTGTGCTCCAGTTGAAGGTCAGTAATGAGGGAGTTGTCCCAACACCCACGACAAAACTGCTTCAACAGCTGTCTGTCAAACTCAGTGGGTGATACGCCTCCTCGCCTCATGGCGGCACTCAATGCCACCTGCAGTCTTTGAAGGTAGGTGGATGGCTTTTCACCAGCAGGAGTATCTTGCATTGTCGTCATGAACTTTGCGAATAGTTCGTCTCCATCCTCCACTGTACCATAAGCTGAGTCAAGGAGTTCCACATACACTGTGGGTGAAGACTGGAGACTTAGGTGCTTAATGATATCAGCAGCAGGTGAGAGAAGACTGTCAAGAATTTTCCTTGTTCGGTTTAGATCAGAAATAGCAGGGTCATTCAGGATGAGATCTACGCTGGTGCGCCATGTCTCATAGTCCACTTCGTTATTTGGGCGTGGACATTTTCCAGAGAACGTTCTCAGGCGTAATGGTGCATAGCTGCGTGATGCAGCATCCTCGGTTTTCACAATGTGCTCCACTACCATTTTTTGGACAGCGGGTGGAGTTATGTCACTGTCTATCAATAGTGGGTGTCGGCTGATTTCACGGGGTACAGGGGGGTGAACATCGGGCAGGTTTTTGAGTTCAGTGTGTAGGTCGATAATATCACCTGTGGGGACTTGAGCTGGCTGGGCCAGGAAGGGATTTTGGCTTACAGCAGGGTTTTTTGGTGTCACCTGTTCACCAGATGTTTGAATTGGGCTTTCTTTATTTACAGCAGCCTCAGCTACTGAAGGAGAAGACGGTGACTGGAGCTTTAATAACTCTCCCCGAAGAACATCCTGTAAGGACATTCCACTCAATTTGGCAATGTTTTTCAATTCTTCCAGATAACACTGGGTGGCGGTGTTACTGGCAGTAGGAGTGTACACACTGTCAAGGGCTTTCACCTGAAAGGTGACTTCAGTTTGGGTGGGGCTCTTGTAGTTGAGTGGCAACACTGGTCTTAGTGCCTCCAGTGAAGTGCCATTAGTGAATTCAACAATTGCGTTTTTGTGAAATTCGGAGTTGGGGCTGTCTATTTTTAGGACTCTTTCAATTGACCCGTAGGTCTTTAGGTGCATTTCAATCTCATTGTCTACTTCGGTTTGTGTAAGGCCACTTATTATGACAGCATTTGGGATTTTGACTGACTCGTGTTTAACAATTTCCATTTTTGATGTTCTCTTTTTTTTCCTATTTCAGAAGTTATTTGTTCAAAACGCGATCTGCGATCATTAAATACCCACTCAGCTCCTGGCTAGCTCGCCACGAATTGGCCTCATGTAACACCTGTGTCGTATGGTAGGATAGACAGTTACCAAATTACAGTTAGGGGTTAGATGGTGTTGGACTAGTTAGGTTCGTCTACTGGAGCCAGAGGGGTAAGTAATGAGATTAAAGGCAAGTCGTTGAGCTCAAATACTTTTTTTATATAATTTGAATTAGAAATAGGGAAATAGTAAAAAATAATAAACACGATGCGCACAAACATACAGTTGACAATGAACAATAAATGAAATGGTACCTTCTTACGGTTTAAACCTTTAGGCCTTTAGATCTGAGGTTATGAAACCTGTAGCTTTTTAGTTAGTTGGGTGCACCCTGTTACTGACTGAATACCGTATGCAACCGTAGTCACAGTATTTAAACCAGTACAGTTAGTTTCAAATTCCAGAATTTCACAGTTACTCTTTTTCAGATTTGAATCCAAAATAAAACACTTGTACAATAAACCGGACAAATAAACAAAACCTTCACAATAAAACTGTTCACACCACCTGGTGGCTATAGAAATAGTCCCAGAGACACAACGTGTCTACACCTTAGTGTATGCGTACTAGTGTTACGGCCTGCACCGCTCCTTGCAGGGCAGAGGTGTGAGAGTTAAGTCTTTATTGTCCAGCTCTGCACTGTATTTCACAGGGCAGAGGTGTAGGTGTATATAAGCGTATGACAATGTCCCTTTCTAATTGTGTGTGTTCCTATGTCTGTGTGTATCACCGCCCAATACTGCGTGACAGTTTCCTACCACACCAAGGTGAAACACTACGGCTCTGGGTCTCTCCAAAGAGATGTCACTCTGGGTTCTTCCGTTCAGGGGTAGCTCGCCATCTTGGGCCGGCCAGAGCCGGGCTGAATCGAACCAAACCAAAAACCTGACCTGCATAAAGCAAGGCCAGAGGCATCTCTGTGTTAATGCCTAAAACATAACTTTTTCTAAGCATAATACTGTATACGGTTTACTTCAAATACTTATTTGAAATAAACATTCTCAACCTTTAAATTACAGAATAATTTCAATTACAATTCGACAGTACTCCAAATAAAACAAAATAAAATAATACTCTTCTCACCGATGGTGGGTGGAGTCTCTAACTCAAATAGCAGCAACAGCAGGGTCCAGCAAGTGTGAGTGAAACACTATAAATAAAATAACACTGTTTGAGTACATATTCTTTTTTTAACAAAAAGAAATAATCATGCACTGTAGTGCAAAAACGTTTTTAGTTGAACTCAAATAGCAGCAACAGCAGGGTCCAGCAAGTGTGAGTGAAACACTTAACAAATGGCACACATACCGTTTTCAGTGTCTCCACACCGATGCTAGCAGGGCCGGGTAGAAAACGCAACCGATTGCTCGCTCCAGGTTCTGCACAACTATTTCGGACGAGTTAACAACTAGTTAAACAGCTAGTTAACAACTACTCGCACACAAAACAACGTCTGTTTCCCCGCGGTTGACTTTTCGTTTTGCTTTGTTTTGTTTTTGTTAATTAGCTCGCCTTCTTTTGACCACACTTTCTTAGTCGTTTACCACTCTGCAACTCTCTGTGTTCTCCTCACTCTGCTTACTTGCTCTCTCCCTCTCTCTCTCTCTCTGATTAGGGGAGTCGTTTCACCTGCTGTCCTGCACACACAGGCAGCAGGCTCAATTGGCGATTGTTTAGACAAGTACAGGCAATGTCTCTCAACCAATCAGGCTGTGACCTATTTATTGTTTGCATGCACTGATGTGGGAGTTGTTCTGAGTAGAGGTTTAAAGGAATACTCCACCTAATACTGTCTATTTTAACTTTCTGGACCTGGGTTAAAACCAATGATATTACCTTTCATTGGGTGGGCAATGGGCATACAGGATGCACGTTTGGGTGGGCTCTGCCCATGCACCCCTGCCCCCCTGCCCCTGGCAGTTTGTCACGTTGAGTAGATCATTTTGTGGACCAGATGTAATTTCTCCCATCATCTTTTACTTTGTGTAATGACCTAAAACATGAACCTTGGTTAAGGAAAAAAAAGTTGTCCTTTAGAAGGTGATGTATGGCGTACAAGCGCCGCTGCCAGCGGACATGCTGCCGTGTTGATGACAGCGGCGGAGGAGAGAGACCTGCAGGGGCGGATCTAGGCATGGGCATGGGGGGGCAATGCCCCCCCCCCCCCCCCTAAATACCCATGGACACCCATGGACATGGCATGGACAACAACCCAAGATATTATAAGCTTATATTTGCTTATATTTAAAATGATGTTAAACACTACTACTTTCTACTAACTAACTACAATTTTGGCACCGCTAAACCAACAGCATTTCATCATTGAAAACAGACCTTTAGCTTTATGCATGCTGCGTGTCTGTTGCAAATTCAACAGCAACTGATGTTATTATTGATGCTTTACTTGACTAATAAAAGTCCTATAACTGAAAATGGTATGGGTGCGACTTTCACCCATACCATTAGCGCCCCTGTCGCTTTTGCGTCACCCGTGGCGCAAAGCGACAGGGGCGATGAAGCCACCCCCATACCTTTTTCTCTTGCCCCACCAACATGTTCTCCCCCCCCAGATGGGACATGTTACATCCGCCCCTGGAGACCTGCCGGCTGTGAGGGAAGTAGTCAATCTGTTGTTGTTGTTGTTGTTGTGCATGATGATGAAAAAAGCATCTCATCCCACCTATCACTCTGATGTCCTTGGCCAGTGTAGCGACGGTACAATCAGTTCCAGGTGAGGACTCAGTGCTGTCGCTCCATAGAGGGCACAGAGAGTCACTGATATGGATGATAGTCTGTCTATCTGTCTAGTGCACTACCTGGTTTTCAACTAAGTCTTGCAGGAAAGATCAAACTGCTGATCTTGTACATCAGGGGTGCTTGCCCAACCTTTTTTGACCCAAGATCTACTTTTCAGCAGCCAACCCCTCCGGGATCTACCAGTCCAATATCAACATTTCAGTCAAATCAACATTTCAAACCACACGCATCGTTGCCAGCCTGCAGTACTTCATGTCCATATAAACATAAAGTACAACAGACTTGTCATAAATAGGCCTACAACAGTACAACATAAGTACAACAGACTTGGACAAACACTGCCATTGCAAATGCAATCATAATAAGAACAGTCCAGAATAGTCCATTGTAAGTTGCAGAACAGTCCATTACATGTTGCTGAACAATACTGTTGACATAATTCACAGACAGCAGACAACAATCCTCCAAATGAGCCGCTTTGTAGACAGACACGCACACGCACGCACGCACACACACACACACACACACACACACACACACACACACACACACACACACACACACACACACACACACACACACACACACACACGAAAATCGCTCTTTTTTTCTTTTCCACCCAATATCCTCCCCCCCCACATCTCCCGAGATCTACTTGTGACTAGGCCGAGATCTACTGGTAGATCCCAATCTACCGGTTGGGCTCCCCTGTTGTACATGAACTTGAGCCTGGGGGGTGGGTGGACCGATGCCAGGCCCCATGCAGTGGTCCCGAGTGTAGAGATTTCTGGACAATAGATTGCTGATGTTTTGACAAATACTTCACACGTCAAAAGGTGTGAAAATTGTTCACTCAAATTTTGGGAAAAAAAAATAAATCAATAAAGGGAAACTCCACCCATTTTCAATATTTTACTATGTCATTGATGTACCTTCAAGGTGTTGTGTGGACATGATAAAAAAAAAAGTTCCCCCATTCTGTGTTCCCAAGAAATGGAGGTCTGAAGAAAGCCACTAACATGGTGAAACATCTTGATGACATCATTAAGATGTGTTTTCACCATGTTAATGGATTTCTTTAGACACTTATTTTTTATGAGAGCGTTCTCATAAAATAAAAAAATGAAAATGGGTGGAATTACCCTTTAACTATGATTAACGTTTATATTTGAGAACATTATACAGTGTGACATGATGAGAGCTTGAAGATGCAGCAAGACTATATGGATATGTTTGTTTAGAGCACCTTTTTTGTTCGAAAGCAAAGTCTATTCATTAACGTTTGTTTAGGGCACTAAATGATGCTGTGCATGTGGCCAATATGAACACATGTTGTGACTGGTTTTGTTTCATGCAATAACGCACTGCATTCATGTCTCGTTGTGTGGCAGACAGTGAATCTGCATTGAATGAATGAATGAATTCCCCTGTGACGTAAGGTGGTGGCAACCACAGTGGGCACTGCCTCTCACTACCCTTGTTTAACCATTTAACAAAATGCTCTAAAAAATAATGGACCGGTTTAAATCGGGGCGACGCATTGACATTGTGCGGCTGCAGAATGGCAGATAGTATAGGCTACGTGACGACGGCCGATGTCTGCACGTAAAGGACTATAGAATGGAAATACCTATAGCACTATCTATCTATAGCACTGACTAGCACATACCTCTAGGAAGTGTTTCCATTGCTCAGCTCTATGTTTCCTCACCTCCACAAGCCCTGTGGCCAGAGCAGCCCTGGGGAATCAATTTATCCAGTAAGGGCCTGTCTCCAGGGGCTGCTTGAGCGCGCAGATAACAAACTGATTGGCAGGCAGCACCTCCATACCTACAGCTACAGGGATCGAAGTGCAGCTCCGCATTGTATGGCTGCGACGACACGGCACTATGCGGGTGTGTGTGTGTCTGTCTGTGCACAAGCACACATAATATTACTCTGGCACAGAGACAGTGTTGCCAACGTGAAGCATTTGTCGATATATATCGAGCTTTTTTCCAGACCCCCCCTATATAGCGCCGAAATTAGTGAAAAACTCCTGGCGGAAAATCTAGTGCTTTTTTGCTGGTGAGTTGGGGTGAAATTGGTTGACAGGTATCCACAGATAAAACCCTTGTTTTTCACCATTTTTTCCTCCTATGATATTCCTCCTTCCTTCCTAGAAATGACCTTTGGTAACCAAATGGACCGTTATAGATCTCTAACTCTTGAGATCTATGAGATCTATGGGAGATAAATTACTGTATATTCAAACATCCGAATTAGCTAATTTATAAAATGTAGAATAATTTCTACTTTGATCAACGTTTTGCCAGTTATCTCTGATGTAACTCTTTGAGAGCGTAAAAATTAAACCTGGACTCTGGACTCAAATGGACTCTTGCAGGTCCATTTGGTTTCATTTTACCCTCTCATGAGTTGAAAAAAAATATATATAATATATTCATCATGTTAATTAGGCCAAGTCTACACAGCTAGAGAATGTGGAAGATTAATGGACATTTTGATCTGTATGTTTATAGCATCTAGTATTCTAGTGCATTCTAGTGCATTTTGTTTTTTTGGCAGTTGGCAACACTGAGAAGTAGACAGCGACTGTGAGGAGTTAGGATGGATGGTATGATATAAGGGGGAGAGAAAAATCCCTTTTCTCTGATGAACTCTGGGAGAACAGTGGGTATTAACGCTCCAACCCAGAGCCCCCACCCTTCATCTCAGGAGGATACTGGAAATAAACCTGCTGGACTGGACATGGTGGGTTTACCCACACTGCTCTGTCTCAGCGAAAAAAAAAAAAAAAAAACGCTGGCAGCAGGCCAGCCTCAACCCCAGGAGGCAACTGGCCTTTATCAGAGGAACCTAACCTAAGCCCTGAGGGGGGATCCGATTCCTCTTTACCTACAGAATGTATTGCATTAAAGTCACCCCGAAACACGGAAATCTACTGAATGTGAAGGAGAAACTCCACTCCATATTTGTACGTGCCTGACCCAGAGGCTCAATATGGCACTTTGTCACACGGAAACGACAGATGACACTAGTTCAGTGGTCCGGGACCACGAGTAGGTCCTTGAGAGGGTTCCGGGTGGTCGCCAGCTACACAGAGAGTTGGTTGACCAGATGTAAATCTTTGAGAGGGTAAAAATGAAAACAAATAGACCCTTGCGGTCTCTCAAGAGTTAAAATATCCATCCTCTGAATGTAGAAGATTAATGATAATTTTGATCTGCATATTTGCCTGTTTTATTTCCAAAATCCAGCCTGAGATTGTGGACAAAAGAAATCTTTAGTTTTGGGATCTGCGGGGCTAAGATGTCCTCAGATGGTGGTCCATACGTGGCTCAAAGGTTGAATAAATAGTGGGCTCTGGTATCAAAATGGCTGAAAACCACTGCACTAGCTGGTAATGCACACGTGCATGAGAACGTGCCGACACACACACACACCCACGCATGCACAAACACACACGCACAACAACAACAGCGACAACAACAACAACAACAAATAAACTCCTGTTGGTCTCTTTGTTAACTTTGCTAACTCCACTCGCGTTCCCTCTAGCCATAAAAAAAAAGAAAAGTGTGAGATGATCAAAGTGCAGTCATTAAAGGAATAACGCGCAGGCTGAACATCAATAAATGCCCACAAGGCTCTCAGTTCAGGTCAATCATTGCAGCCGGTTAACGGTCTCCAAACAACGGGGCAAATTCATCATCGGTCCTAATCACATTGGGCCAGTCCACACTGCGCCTCAGAACAATATCTGCTAACGACATTAGCCAGGCGACTAGTAATATGATGTGATTTCCTCCCGTCAGACAGAGGCGCTGATCGATGGCGGGGACGAGTGGAGCATAATTTGAGGAAGCCCCGTGTTTTCCGGTATGCGAACACACGACACACTGTTATTGTCGAAGCAGGGCCGGATCCAGAGGGTGGGGGCAGGGGTGGGCAGAGCAAACCACCCAAATGTGCATTCTGCCCACCCAAAGAAAGGTTAATATCAGTGGTTTTCATCCAGTGGTCCGGGGATCACCAGTGGTCCCTGAGAGGATTCCAGGTGGTCCCCAGGCTAAATGGTGGAAAGTTGGTTAACCAGATGTAACTTTTTTGAGAGCGTGAAAATGAAACCAAATGGACCCTTGCGGGTCCATTTGGTTTCATTTTTACACTCTGAAGAGTTAAAATATTCATCATGTAAATTAGCCCAAGTTTACACAACTAGAGATTGTAGAAGATTAATGGTCATTTTGATCTGTATGATTTGACTTTTTTGTTTTGTTTCCCCAAATCCAGCCTGGAACTGTGGACAAAAGCAAAAGAAATCTTTAGTTTTGGGCTCTGTGGGGCTAAAATGTCCTCAAATGGTGGTCCTCCGTGGCTCAAATGCCGAATAAATAGTGGGCCCTGGTATCAAGACTTTGGAGTTGCCCACCCTGCCATTCTTAATTAAAGGCTTTTATGTGTGCCCTATAGTCCGGGTAATCTGTAATCTGACGTACGACAGATAGGGGGCGCTGAAAGGAGAAAACCATGACTACTTAGGAGAACATTTGTATGCTTTGTAGTCCATGTTTGCCTATAGTGGCGCCAGTGCAAGGTTGTGTATCTTCGTACGTAGTGTATCTTTGATGTGAGCTCACAAGTAGCACAAAAGCACCGTGCGATAGTGAACAAGGAAGGAAGCGCTTGAGACAGCAACACTCTGAGTCCCTCCTCACCATGCCGCCCCTGGCAGGAGAGAGTTTTTAATGTCATTTCTTGTGCCTTTTATTATTGGTGTCCTCAGTTTGCTTTGCAGGAAGTGAGACGGAATGTGTTTTTTGTGCGAATGGAGGGAGAGGGGAGGGGAAAAACGCTATGCTGGGGGTCAACAGACTCAATTAACCCTAGAGAGGACTGAAGAAAAGAATCATACAGAAATAGATGGAAACAGTGACACACACACACACACACACACACACACACACACACACGCACACACACACACACACACACACACACACACACACACACGTGTGTGTGTCAATGTGTTTCACCAACAACCAGGCAGCTTTGGGGTAGCGTGGCACATTGTAAATACCTCATTATGTAATGATATGACTTTCATTTCCGTAACAAAGCATAATGTAATGTATTACTTATATAATATAAACGATTCGAGGCGATGCTATTACAGTTTCTAATGTCAATGTATTACTGCTGCTATACTACCTAAATGTTTTATGCTTCTCTGGCCAATGTATGCACACCAGCAGGCAGTGGATGTCAACCTTTTTGTTACCAGGGCCCACTATTTATTCAGAGTTTGAGCCGTGGACCACTATTTGAGGACATTTTAGCCCCACATACCCCAAAACTAAAGATTTCTTCTGCTTTTGTCCGCAATGCCAGGCTGGATTTGGGAAACAAAAGAGGCAAAATCAAAATATGACCATTAATCTTCTACCTTCTCTAGTTGTGTAGGCTAATTCACATGATGAATATTTTAACTCTTGAGAGCGTAAACATGAAACATGGTTTCAAGGCCGGATTGCATGGGGAGGGCTTAGTGAAGGGCTACCTGTATGCCCATTTCCTACTCCAGAAAATCGGAGTAGCCAATGCGTGCTGCCATACACTTACTGTACATATTATTTATGGCTAGACGAGAGCCTTGTTTCTCCTAATCTAGAGAACAACTCTTTTCCCTTTCATTTGGAATATTAATGTGACTGTAGAGGCTTTAGGTGTGACATTATGAGGTAAAAATGGAACTATGCCTCCCAGGCATAGTTGCATGGAATTATGCCTCCTATTTTCTTGGAGGAATTGGAACGGGACATACATTTTAGAGTAAAATCTGCCATGTCTGCTGGCACTCTATAGAATGAGCTCCTATTTTGAAATAAATCCTAGCACTCATTGTGTTAGTACAGTGGTTTTCAACCAGTGGTCCGGGGACCACCAGTGGCCCCTGAAAGGGTTCCAGTTGGTCCCCAGCTAAGTTGGACAACCAGATGAAAATTTGTTTACTCCAAATGTAACTCTTGAGAGCATAAAAATGAAACCAAATGGACCCTTGTGGGTCTTCATCTCAAGAGTTGCGATATTCAAGTCCACACAATTAGAGAATGTAGAAGAATGATCATTTTGATTTAGGCTAATCTATGTTTGCAAAAATGAAGCCTGGAATTGTGAACAAAACCAAAAGAAATCTTTAGTTTTGGGTCTGTGGGGTGAAAACGTCATCAAATGGTGGTTTGTGGCTCAAATGCTGATTAAATAGTAGGCCCTAGTATCAGAAAGATTGAAAACATGTTTTAGTGTGAAGTACACATGATATGAACATTCACTGTGCATCATTGTATACCACACGCCAGCTTCTTGTTTATGCCCCAAAGCCATTGTTGTAGTGGGACTTTTAGAAGTGGGGGGACGCCTCTTAAAGGGGAATTCCACCCATTTTCTTTTTTGATGTCATCAAGATGTATTTCACCATGCTAATGATTTTTTTCAGACCTCCATTTCTAGTAAAGACAGAATGGGGGAGCTTTTTTACCATGTAAAAACATTTCTAACGTATATTAATGACAGTAACATATTGAAAATGAGTGGAATTCCCCTTTAAGACACATGCATGCACACTTGCATTTGCGTGCACCTGTGCAACACATACAGACACGCTATTTAAACAAGTATAGCATATTGAGAAAGATTGTTTACAATGCCTAATTGTATCCATAAAAGTAAATGACAAAACAAAAAAACATAGGTCTACTTTTGCCCCAAAAATATTTTAGATGTGGGAAGTGGGATGACGCCGTCCCCCCGCGTCCCCCCTCCACTACACCTGCCCAAAACGACTGGACATTTAGATGACCGTTAGGCGTACACACGCATTGTGTGGATTCTCAATGTATAAATACTAAGGCTGTTGAAAATAGTTAATTAATGGGATTAAATTAATTTTGTTGATTAATCTGATTAAAATTTTTAACGCAATTAACTCATGTGCACGCTGACTCAACCCACTGAGCATTTTCTCATTGAAAGAAATGGGCACAGCAGGGTATTACGGAGACATATAGCTGTGTGTCTTCCTGTAACCAGAGCCATAGAATATAGCTGGAGGATCTACAAGCATTGAGGGCTTGTAGATCACCTATTTTGATCAATATTTTAAAGTTAAATGGTTATGTTTTCAGTAGATTCTGTTTCTTTTTTAAATGTTGAAATCCTGTACAGGAAAACATGGCATATTTTGGACATAGTTCGAATGGTGATTAATCATGATTAAATTAATTTTTAAGCTGTGATTAATTTGATTAAAATTTTTAATCGATTGACAGCCCTAATAAATACCTAAATTACGATCAACATGCACTGTTGCATTTTGTCTATTATAGTGTTGCTGCATGCAGTTGTTTGTGCCTCATCGTGACATTAACATTTAGGTGATAACATGTCATTTTGACACTAACAATATTAATGTGTCTTAATTAAATTCAGGCTGCCCTCTTCCTTTTGGTATCATGATTAAATAATTATGTTTGTGCTTCATTGGTGTTTTGCTGAGTAATTCAGTATAACCAATTAATTGTCATTATGTCAAAATGACTACCACTTGTCTTTTGGTATTATGATTCAATATTCTTGGGCTTAATTTTAGGGTGTTTTTTGCTAAATTAATTTAGCATACCCATTACCAAAATTGCTTGGCATTATATCAAAATGAAAGTGTGCTCAACAATGAATAATACACTTGATATTCTGTAGTTGTCACACAAGATCGCCTCACAACACTGTCATACACTATGACAAAGTGTAAAATACACAATTATGTGGTTGGAAACTAATATATATATATATATACAGTATATGTTACGTATCTCTACGTATCTCCCTGACAACACCAGAACACACATAAACCCTCAACATGGAGCTGGGATCTATCCAGAGCCATAGTCGCAAGGCAGCATGTAATTAGTGTTTGAAGACGTGTTAAGTGTTTAAAAACATCATCAACGAAACTGCATCCAAGGCTGTGTGATGATAAACATTCCACGTAGCTTTGCAATTCAATCAGGATAATTGTACAATGAGTTGCGTTTTGTCTGGGTTGCATAAGACATTGTTGAAAACAGGGGGCGGATCTAGGCATGGACAGGGGGGGGGGGGATGCCCCCCTAAATGCCCTGACTGCCCCACCAAACCCGATGGCATGCAAAACAACCGAAGATATTTCAAATTAAAGTGCTTATATTTAAAATTATTTGAAACACTACTACTGCTACTAACTAACTACTACTAACTACAGCTGTGTCACCATCAAACTAACAGCATTTCATCATTGAAAACAGAAAACTCTCTGAGTCAGACCTTTAGCTTTATGCATGCTGCGTGTCTGTTGCAACTTCAACAACAACAACTGATGTTATTACTGATGCTTTACTTGACTAATATACTGTTAGTCCTGTAACTGAAAATGGTATGGGGGCGGCTTCATCGCCCGTGGCGCGATGAAGCCACCCCCATACCATTTTCTCCTGCCCCCTCCCCCCAATTGGGAAAGGTTACATCCGCCCCTGCTTGGAAAAACCCACAGGTCAATCGGAGGTTGTAAGTCGTCCAAGCGAGCGACAACGAAATCCAAGAAAATGTTGCCTCTAAGTATGTACTTTCTGCTAAGAAATTCTGACATGCAGTGTTGGATGTATAAGCGGATTACTGCGCCATTTGCATATCATTTGAAAGTGTGATGAACATCACCATTGATTTGCACTCTGCATCTGATCTCAGCACGGCCCCAATGTAAAAGCATGGCCTGGTGCTTCTAATAAAATTTAAAGATATTCTAGTACATGATTTGAGGTTGGGATGGGGGGGTAAGCAGTCTGCGGTGAATAGTTAATTAAGCGTATCATGTTTAGAGAGGATATGGCGGGTTTCAGCTTTCTGGGACCAGCCAGCCGTTGATTTTTATTTCTTTTTTTTTGGTCTTCTATTTTTAAGCCATTCTGTACTGACGACAAATGTAGGTCCCGAATGGAGGACTAAATTGTCTCTGAACTAAAATATTTTATCTGGAACTAAAATATTGTCCCCGGAACTAAAATGCACTGCATATAGTCTAGATTATGTCCCTAAAATTAAATTGTTGTCCTGCAATTTGTGGTCTCTGGAATTTAGTCTGTGCTTGTATTTAGTCCTAGAACTAAAATCTTGTGTGTTCCAAAACTAAAACAATTCTCCTTGGAAAACTAAAACAAATAACATTTTTTCCCTGTAAAAGCCATGATAAAACAAATAAAATAGACACAAGCTCATAACACCAAACAAATAAAATAGCCACAAACACCTAAGCACACACAATACACAAAGTGGGTTTGCAACACTGTCTTTATTTATTAAATTTCCCTGCCTTAACACGGTGTGTCACTGCCTGCCAACACAGCAGCACCAGCACCAGCAGCAGCAGCAGCAGCAGCAGCACACAGCAGCAGACAGTGTGTGTGTCACAGAAGTAGACACTCTGTGCCAAACTGCAGCTGCCAAAAGATCTGCTCACTCCACACACACACACACACACACACACACACACACACACACACACACACACACACACACACACACACACACACACACACACACACACACACCACACACACTGTCAGCTAAGCAGTGGTCCCCACTGGATCCCTCCCTCTCCTCCCAGGTCTCCTCCTCTCCTCCCCTGCTCCTCTTACTACCGACCCCCAGCCCGCCCAGGGCCGGTTCTAGGTGGAAAGCAATATAGTCACTTTATAGGGGCCACAACCAGTAAGGGGGGAACATCACACACAGAGAGAAGACTTAAAGGGAATAAAGGCAGCTTCAGTGCGTACAAACACTGTTTGTAAACAGATCTGACACTTCAAAGTAAAATACCCTCCATTTCCGTTTCAGTGCACTTTTAATCGCACATACACACGCACACACGCACGCCCGTGCACACACACACGCCCGTGCACACACACCCACGCCCATGTACACACTGCTAAATGGTACTTACCTAAATGTGTCCACAGACAGGAATCAATCCACAGAGCAGAGACAGGAGGACATGGAAGAGAAAGAAAACAAAAAGAAAAAACATTTGATTAGTTGGTTGGGAAAAAAACATTGTTTATAGGAGGGGATAAAACGCACAGCGTGTACAGTGTTGTAACACCACAGTGGGAGATGAGAAGCACTTCAGTTTTAACTTTTTAACATTATGTTTCATTGATCATAAGTATTTCCCATTAATAGAGGCAGCTTTAGTGTGTACAAACACTGTGTTTGTAAACAGATTTGTTTACTAACTCCACCTCACCTCCACTCTATTGGCTCATTATGAATCTGCTGGAGACTGCTGTGCTGTGATTGGCTAGAATGCCGCCTCACTCCACACAACCTCCCTCCCCTCTCGCATTAGCACCGCCTTTCCTGACCCTGCCAAATGTTTTGTTTTCACGATTTGTTCCCGACAACAAAGTTGAGAAGGTTCCAGGTGGTCCTCAGGCTAAATGATGGAAAGTTTTGTTAATGGAAAGTTTTGTTAATCAGATGTAACTCTTTGAGAACGTAAACATGAAACCAAATGGACCCTTGCGGTCTGTTTAGTCTAGTTACATGTTTACACTCTCAAGAGTTAAAATATTCATCATCTGAATTAGCCCCAAGTCTACACAAACTAGAGAATGTAGAAGATTAATGGTCATTTTGTATGTTTGACTGTTTGGTTTACCAAATCCAGCCTGGAATTGTGGACAAAAAATAAAAAATAAATAAATAATTCTCTGTATGGGTGAAAATGTCCTCAAATGGTGCTCCGTGGCTCAAATGCTGAACAAATATATGGGCCCTCGTAACAAAAAGGTTGAAAACCCCTGTCCTAGATCTGGCACTGCCAGATCTAGGACAGATCTAGGACAGGGGTCCTAGGACAGGGGTCCTAGATTGCGGGTCCTAGACCCGCAAGGGTCCATTTGGTTTCATTTTTACGTTCTCAAGAGTTACATCTGGTTAACCAACTTAACTGGGGACCACCTGGAACCCTCTCAGGGTCCACTGGTGGTCCCCGGACCACCTGTTGAAAACCCCTGGTTTAAAGCACCCAAGTAGGAAGTAAACTTAAATGCAAAATTTACAATATATTTTTGGGGGGCAAATGACCATGACCTGAGGGCAAGTAGAACCTGACTTGCCCTTGCCCGATGGGCAAGTGCCTCGGAGACCTTAGTGTCAACCCCTGGGATGGGGCCAAATCATTCTGCGACCACAACCACTGGTCGCGACCGTTTGCTGCCATTTGAAACTGTTCCCTGTAAAATCTGACCCACCCTTTCTTTTCCCCTCACTGTATATCTTTCGTTTCTCTTCTACTATATACTATATGATGATTTCCTGTTCTCTGGCAGTCAGTCAATCAATCCCTCAATACTACCACTGCAAAGTCAGTGAATACACTTGCCACGTAATACCTGGTAGTTTTCATGAAAAAACTTGGTAATTATATGCCTGAGTATGTATCTGCACATTACCACGTAATTACCAGGTAAATAATGGGTAAATACTTAAGTAGCTGGAAATTGCACAGTAGTACATGGTAGTTGTCAGGGAAAGTACTCATTACTAATTACTTAGTATTTACTATGATATATTCCTGGTTGTTACCATGTAATTACCAAGTAATACCAGACAATTACCTAGTATTACCATATTGAGCGAGTTCTCAAAGCCCATACACACCCACACACATACACACACATACGTAACACACGTGCAAATAGAACAGCTATAGGGTGAAAGAGGAATTTGTGCCAGGATAAAGCAGCGTCATCTGACAATGAAAAACAAAATAAATCGTGTTTTTATGTCTGGACGCACACCATTATCTGTGGCTCTGTGCAATTACCACGTCACATACTTATCCACCAAAAATAGAAACAGGCACATTAGCCTCTGAAAATGCTGACAGGGCCCTCGAAAACACCCCATGTGTGGTGTTACTTCAATCTTCAGCCTTTGTCGGAGGCCTTGATTACGTCGGAGCGGCGCAGTGTTGCCAACTTGGCGCATTTGTCACTATATTTAGATTTTTTTTCCAGATCCTCCCTCTAGCGCCAAAATTAGTGGGAAAAACTCCTGGCGGAAAATCTAGTGCTTTTTCGCTGGGGATTTGGGGGTGAAATTGGTTGACAGGCGACAGAGAAAACCAATGTTTTCCCACTATTCTTACTCCTATAATAGTCCTCCTTCCTTCCTAGAAAGGACCATTGGTAACCAAATGGACCCTTTATAGATAATGTGTAAAATGTGGTCCTCTCCTCCGTGGCTAAAATGCAGAATAAATAGTGGGCCCTGGTATGAAAACGGTTGAAAACACACTGCTCTAGCACATTCTAGTGCATCTAGTGCTGACAGGGCCCTTGAAAAACCCAGTGTGTTACTGCAATCTTCCAGCCTTTGTCGGACGCCTCCGATTTTGTCGGAAGCAGCGCGACACGGTGCGAGGAACTTTCCCCCCGTGGCTTTGTCTGTCCGAACATGGCGACTCGCGGATGGCAGCGCCACGCTGGTTCTGCGAGCGTCGCCCGGCCCCAGTGGCCCCGGCGTCCGACCGATGTCACTCTGACAGCCTCCGATCAATCACACAACCTCATTACCGGTCGCACCTCGTTCTGCTCGGCGGCACGGCGGGGTGCAGGGTGGTGGGGTGCAGGGTGGACCCTCACAGTCACCTTGGGAAACAGAACAACCTTTATATGCAGATTATTAACAGGACAGAACCTGCTGCTCTGGTTGGCTGTTATTGTGGCTGGTGGCACATGCAGACGGCCAGATTCAATAGCGACCAATAACCAGGTTGCAACCTGGTCGCAACTAGGTTCTTACTAGTCGCAAACCACATTCTTATTAGTCCAAACGTGATTTTGGTAACAACTAGTTCCTTATGGTCGAGACTGGTAAGCAACTACAACGTAGTTGCAACCTAGTCGCGACTAGTTTCTTATGGTTGGAACTGGTAAGTAACTAGTTGCAACCTGATCGCAACTACTTTATAGTTGCAATATACACTAACAGGGCCTTACCCTAACCAAACCCTTACCCTAACTAGCCTCGATCTCCAGGCTTACATCTGCACTGTGAAATGAAAGCCTGGACCCAGGGTACTCCAGAAAGACTATCTAAAGGTGGGACTTCTGGTTTGTTAACTTCCCCTGGAAGTTGCTGGAAGTTGCCATCTTTCAGCCCATCGCGGTGCTCCCAAAAATGTATACCCCGCGGGAAACATTTAATTTCTCCCTTTGTGCTCGCAAAGCTGTTCTAAAGGTTTAAAAGATGGAACCCTGTGCACTTTGCACACTTCTATAACTGCTTTGTTCGTTGAAATATTTTTTTTTCTTCTGAAAATAAAAGTGAACAAATGAAGACGCTATTGAGGACTGAAAGGGTTGTTTCTCTGGGGACTGTAAATACAGCAACTTCCACAACTACTGTTAGCAACTTCCGCACCTACCACTGATAGTCTCAAAATTGCACCTACCCCCACGCCAAGGTTGTACCCTAACCCTTGGAACTAGTTGCAACCGGGTCGTGTCCAGGTTGTGACTAGCAGCAACTAGTCACGACCAGAAGATAGGTTGCAACCTGGTAGTAAACAAGCAACTTCCCTCGACTTGGTTGTCGGTCGCTTCTGGATCTCACCCTTCCTGGCTGCTGGGAGATGAGGCAAAAATAAACTCACACACGAGAGGCTGGTGGAACTACAGCGTTAAGAACATCAACCTCAAGTCATTTACTATAGCGTGGGAGGCATGGCGGCATGGCACGGTTGATATTACTCAGTGGTTGAGCCGCTGAGTAATCGTCCTGGCTGGGAGGTTAGTAGCCAAAAAGGACCGTTGGCATCATCTCTAGGCTAATCCAGTGTTTGTTTCTGCTCCAGAGAGCTGTCAGTTTTACGCTACACTGCTGGCTGGGCTGGCTGGGCTGGCAGCTAGCAGACAGTGTTGCCAACTGCCAAAATCCAAAATGGAGTAGTGGCACTAGAATGCGCTAGAGCAGTGGTTTTCAACTATTTTCATACCAGGGCCCACTATTTATTCTGCATTTTAGCCACGGATGAGGACCACCGTTTGATGTTGAGTTTAGTCTCTCGGACTAATTTAGTAGAAATAACTGGCAAAAGATTTATTAAAAAAAAAAAAAAAAAAAATTCTTATTTCTATATATATATATATATATATATATTCTACATTTAATAAATGTGTAGATTTTTGAAAATTGGGCAATTCAGATGTTTAAAATATAATTTAACTCTTGAGAGCGTAAAATGAATTTTATAGTCTCAAGAGTCCTCAAGAGTTACAGATCTATGAGGGTCCATTTGGTTACCAATGGTCCTTTTTTTAAGAAGGAAGGAGGACTCTACCATAGGAGGAAAAAATGAGGCAAAAAAAAAAGATTTTCTGCCAGGAGTTTTTTTTTCACTAATTTTGGCACTATAGGGCGGG
>CM076971.1:9935418-9946927 GCA_039105355.1 Benthosema pterotum | reverse complement strand
CACACACAACACACACGCGTGTGTGCATACACAGAGACACACACAAGACTCAAGATGAGACGTGGGGGGGTGCTTGCATGTTTGGAGAGATTAGAGTAGTCTATTAGGAGAGCAATATGTGCCGTGGCCAGGGGCGGATCTAGGCATGGGCATGGGGGGGGCAATGCCCCCTAAATGCCCAGTCTGCCCCACCAAACATGATGGCATGCAAAACAATCCAAGATATGTCAAATTAAAGTGCTTATATTTAAAATGATTTGAAACACTACTACTGCTACTAACTAACTACAGCTGTGTCACCACTAAACCAACAGCATTTCATCATTTGAAACAGAAAACTCTCTGAGTCAGACCTTTAGCTTTATGCATGCTGCGTGTCTGTTGCAACTTCAACAACTGATGTTATTATTGATGGTTAATTCCCAAATAAATGTCCTGTAACCAAAAATGGTATGGGTGCCACTTCCCCATATACCATTTTTGGTATGGGTGCGATTTTGGTATGGTATGGGCGATTTTTGGTATGGGTGCGACTTTGGTATGGGTGCGACTCCCCATACCATTTTTGGTATGGGTGCGACTTCATCGACTTCATGGGTGCGACTTCATGGTATGGGTGTGCGACTTCAGCATACCATTTTTCTCCTGCCCCCCCAATTGGGAAATGTTATATCCGCCCCTGGCCGGGCTACAATGGGGACAGCGAACGGTTGTGTATGTGTGTGTGTGTGTGTGTGTGTGTGTGTGTGTGTGTGTGTGTGTGTGTGTGTGCGTGCGGGTTTGCGTCCATGTTTGCGCCCGTGTTTGCGTGTGTGCGGTCAATATTTGTAGGAGCGCACACAAGGCTTACGGAAACAGAACTCCCATGTAAGGTAGGCATTATTCAAATGAGTTGCGGAGGAGGAGGTGATGCGCATGTTGTGCTGCTGCTGCATAAATATGGCCTGTAATAATGCAACACAGGGTGACAGTCCTGAGAGAGAGAGAGGCGGATGTAACCTTTCTCAATTGGGGGGGCAGGCGAAAATGGTCGCACCCGTACCATTTTCGTTACATGACTTTTATTAGGCAAGTAAAGCATCGACAATAACACCAGTTGTTGTTGAAGTTGCAACAGACACGCAGCATGCATGAAGCTAAAGGTCTGACTCAGAGAGTTTTCTGTTTTCAACGATGAAATGCTGTCGGTTTAGTGGTGACACAGCTGTAGTTAGTTAGTAGCAGCAGTAGTAGTGGTTCAAATCATTTTTTAAATAAAAGCACTTTAATTTGAAATAGATTGGGTTGTTTTGCATGGCATCGTGTTTGGTGGGGCAGACTGGGCATTTAGGGGGGCATTGCACCACCACCCATGCCCATGCCTATAGATCCGCCCCGGATAGAGAGAGCGCTCATAGTGCTGACAGCAGGCAGACCGCAGAGCTTTAGTGCTGCTCTCGCTGTGCTGCTTCTTCTGTGACCAGATACAACCATTAAGAGTCCTCTCGCAAAAAAAACAACAACAGTAACACGCGCAGCAATCAATGTTAGGTTTGGTTTCTTCCGGCTCGCCAAGTGAAGTCAGCAATAGCGGTCTGTCCCTAGGAAACACACATGCAACACAGCACACAGAAAGTGGAAAGTGCTGTTGCGGACACTCAGCTGACCAGCCCCGTTCAGCGTTAGTGGGCCTACTGATGTCTAGCTACCCTCCCACAGTGGCGTTTCTAAGCAAGATTTTCCCTGGATTACCAACAGGGAAAATCTAATGCTAAGTAATGCTGTGCCTGTCATACCCATAGAGCAGGGGTCAGCAACCTGCGGCTCAGGAGCCGCATGCGGCTCTAGAACACAGCCCTGGTGGCTCCCTTCACAATTTTCCCTTCACAATTTTAATGATTTTTCTTTTATGACCTTTTTTCTGAGAGTGTACAAATGGAACCAAATGGACCCGCCAGGGTCCATTTGGTTCACATTTGTACACTCTCAGAAAAAAAATGAAAATGGGTGGAATTCCCTGTTAAGGGCTTATTATTAGGCTTACATTTTTTGCGGCTCCAGACAGATTTAGAATTTAATTTTTGGTCAAAAATGGCATCTTTCAACATCTTGGGTTGCCGACCCCTGCCATAGAGCAATAAAATATAGAGTCGTAACCAGAGTGATAGCCCCGCCCTCTTGCCGTTCAATTCAATACAAGTTGCTCCGTGGCATTTTGAAGCACTTGGAAGACCGCCAGAAGTGCGCCTATTTCCCAAAATGTGGTGGTCAAATGCGAAAGTATTTCCTCCATGAACGCGCCCAGAGCAAGGGATTATGGGAACGGAAAGGTTTCATGAACAAGTGCTGCCGAGAACGAGCAAAGGAACAAAAGCTAAACAGCATCAAAAAAACAAGCTTGTGAATTTGTGGTGAGCTTATTATCACATAATACATCCGTTGTGTTTTGAAAGGTAGTATATGACGTGAGGACCGGTGGTTCATCCAGAAAACAACTTAAACACAAACTGCCCTGTGCGCGTGCACAAAGCAAACCAGCGTGCGTGCTCTCGGGGCCCTCTGCATGAATGCTTCAAGCCTGGAGGCGCCGTTGGTGGATGTGGTCACACCTATGACAGGCACAGCAAAATGGCGCCTCCCCAAATGATAAAATTATGAACTATTCACACGTGTTTTAAATGTTCAATTCTAGTTATAGAGGACAAGTATAATGCATTTATCGATATGAGGCTTATTAGCCTGGGATGCTTTTAAAGGTAGGGGAAGTGATTTGAAATTCATGGTGTAGTACAGCCTGGTGCACTAGGGGCCCCCAAAAGTAGCTACACTATGTGAACCTGTTGCTCTCTCCTGATTGGAGGAGAATTGTGGTGACCTGGGGAACTTTTATTAGCTCCTCTGCTAACGTGGGGAGGGGGAGGGGGAAACTCCATATGTGTTTTTCCACACCTTATAAATAGAGCATTTTAACAGAAGAAAAATATTTTTTTGGGTGATATCTGAAAAGTGAAATCACTTCCCCTACCTTTAAAGCATGTCTGGTGGTCGCCCCGGTGCCCCCCCACCCCCCACCCCCCCCCCCCCCCCCCCCCCCCCCCCCTTACCTAACTGCCTAGTCTGCCTAATGGCAAAAACACCCCTGCACTGGAGACAATGGAGAAATCAATGTGTATGGTCCAATACAACCATAGCCCTTCTCATGTATGTATAAGGCTACGCACTGTTTGTGCGTGTGGGTGCGTGCGTGTGCGTGGGTTGGGTGTGCTGGGGGTGGTTGGAGGGTAGGGTAGGGTAGGGTAGGGGGGGTGGATTTCATAGAGAAATGAGAAGCCGTGAGCGTCATAAATAAAGCATTGGAGACATTACGGTTATGCGGAGTGAGAGAAATAATGAGAAAAAGCAGCGAGCGGGCGACCGAGAGGCCAGGCGGCATCATTTCTCCGAGACAGAGTACTGATGTAATTTACTCTGCATCAATATTTCACCCATACCGGATGGAAGGGTGGGGGGAGGGGGGGGGGGGGGGGGGTGGAGGGGAGGGAGGGCGAAGAGAGGAGAGAACTCGTTAGAACACAAACATCAGCATTCAGTGATGGGCAAGTTACACCGGGAAAATGTAGTATAAGCAACTCTACTTGTTACTTTCGAAAAAAATGTAGCTAAGCTAGTACACTATAAGCAAGGGGAGCCCAACCAGTAGATCGGGATCTACCGGTAGATCTCGGCGTGATCTTGGGAGATGTGGGGCAGGGGGGGAATGGGGTGGAAAGAAAAAAGAGCGATTTTCGTCTGTGTGTGATGCATTTGCAATGGCAGTGTTTGTCCATGTCTGTTGTACTTATGTTGTACTGTTGTAGGCCTATTTATGACAAGTCTGTTGTACTTTATGCTTATATGGACAATACATAAAGTAAAGTGTTAAAACAAAGTAGTGTTGTGTTGTTGTGAAGTTACTGTAGGCTGGCAACGATGCGTGTGGTTTGAAATGTTGATATTGGACTGGTAGATCCCAGAAGGGTTGGCTGCTGAAAAGTAGATCTTGGGTCAAAAAAGGTTGGGCACCCCTGCTATAAGCTATCCCCAGAAAAAAGTACACTACAAGCTACACGACAAAAGTAGCTTGATACACTTGCAACACTACATGTACTGTATATAAATATGCATCTCAACTTAATGTACACGTTTCTAAATGATAATAATAATTAAAACATATAAATACAAATAATAATAATCTAGCGGCGGGTTTGAACATAGGATGGTGGCACGTCTAAGTTTTTGGATGCATATTAGAGGTTTTCTACCCTTTGCGATGTATATTACAGGTTTTCTTCTAGGTTTTCTTTCTAAAAAGGGCAGAATTTGAAAATGTGTGAGGGGAAAATGTAGTAATCTTCTTTCATTGTTAATCGAAGCAAGTAGTGTAGCTTCACTACGAGCTATTCCCAGAACAAATGTAGTAAGCTACACTACAAGCTACGGGAAAATGTAGTTTAGCTAACAAGTAGCTTGTATTGCCCATCACTGGCAGCATTGACGAAACATAGGCACAGTGGCCTGAGGGGTTAGTAGTCCAGTAGGCTGTAACCGCAAAGGTTGCATTCAGTGGATAGTAAGTGTATTCAAACACCGGGGTGCATAGTTCCCCGATCCGTGTGCCGGTTGTGCCTCGCATGGTTTCCACTGCTATCACTTTACGTATGAATGTATGTGGGGGAATGTGATGAAAAATCCATGTAAAGCAATGGTTTTCAATCAGTGGCCCGGGGACCACCAGTGGTCCTTAAAAGAGGGTTCCAGGTGGTCCTCAGCTAAGTTGGTTAACCAGATCAAAAGTTGGTTAACCAGATGTAACTCTTGAGAGCTCTCAAGAGTTAAAATATGCATCATGTGATTTAGCCCAAGTCTACACAACTAGAGAATGTAGAAGATTAATGCTCATTTTGATCTGTATGTTTGACTGTTTTGCTTCCCAAATCCAGCCTGGAATTGTGGACAAAAGCAAAAGAAAACCACTGCCTTAATCCATCATGATTACGTCATCATACATTTCAGAGATCCGGCACTTAAAAAAAGGGGTTTCAAACGTGAAAAAAGGCCTAAAAGCCCCACAAAATCCTGAAGACTGGAAGTGTTTTTTTTTTTTTTTTTTTTTTTTTTCTCATTTGAACTGATGTCTTTAAACGACCCACTAAGACATCCTCAGGACTGAAATCTGTCCCAGGACAGAACTTTAAGCCCTGCACGTAGGTATACGTAATCCTCAAGTTCGGCACAAGAATGGTTAAAACCCCCAGGCCTAAATCAACCCTCAGACTAAACTGAATCTTTTTATCTTGAGAACAGTACCAACGCGCGCGCACGCACGCACGCACGCACGCACGCACGCACGCACGCACGCACGCACGCACGCACGCACGCACGCACGCACGCACGCACGCACGCACGCACACACACACACACACACACACACACACAACACACACACACACACACACACACACACACACACACACACACACACACACACACACACACAGCTAATTAGGCCATCACATGATTGTGATAATGACCAACATCCCAGCAGGCCTTAAAGGGGAACTCCACCCATTTTCAATGTTTTTTTCTGAGAGCGTACAAATGGGGGTTCATTGGTTGCATGTGTACGCTATTTTGAAACACTACTGAAAATGGTAACACTACTGAAAATGAAGCGCCCCCCTTACCCTTATTTTCTTATCCCCCCCCCTATGCCACCCCCCAATTGGATAATGTTGCATCCGCCCCTGCCGTGGAATATACTCATTGTAATTCTAATGACTATTTTTTCCCCCTCCACTTCCGCTGCTTGACCTCATGCTTCTGTGTTATGAATGAGTGCTGACGCTGCTTCTGAAAACATGCTATTCATCCAGTTCCTTTCTCTTCCAGGAGGTCGCGAGGAGGTCGCGATTTTGGAATCCCACGCCAGCTCTCGAACCCCCCCCCCCCCCCCCCCCCCCCCCGATGAGTAAGACCGAAACGTCTGTGCTGCTCTTAACAGATACTTGATTTAGGAAACAAAGTATAGTCGTAATTTAATAAAGTACAAACGCCTCAAAATACTAAGTACTGTTTTTTTTTTTTTCCGCGCTGATGATAAAAAAGTTCCCCCAATTCTGTATTTCTAAAATGGAGGTCTGGAAAAAAAAAAAATAATAACATGGTGAAATACATCTGATGACATCATCAAGGTGTATTTCACGTTTCATGTTAATTATTTTTCTTTCAGACCCCATTTTTCCTGAGAGGGTACAAATGGAACCAAATGGACCCGCTAGGGTCCATTTGTACGCCTGTAGGTTATTTCATGTAATTTTTGTGACATTACAATGTTTGTTTTCCTCATGTTCAAGGGGCAAAGATAAAATATTCTCTGATCTCTCCATTCTAAAACAGAAATCTTTGTATTACATGTGGATGTAAAATGGCCATTTGGTCCAAAATGTATATCTCAAACTTGTATAAAACTCTAGTACACCTGGCATTAGAATTGCTTCGAGTTTACTTCGTTTCCACGTGTGGTTGTCTAAAGAATAATAGGTGAAGATACTATTATACTTTCGTGGGCCTATTAAGAACATGCATGTGTTTACAATAAATGGCTAAGAAAAAGTTTTACATGGTGGTGTAACAGATTGTAGACATAACTGCTTCGAACTTCGAAATCTATATTGTTTCATTGTTGAAAAAATCTATTAAAATGAAGACCATAATATGAAAATGTGGTACATCTTTGGCCTATATATTGTTAAATGACTGGTGTCTTTTTTAGTATTGGCTTTTCTGCACAACATTCCCAATGGACAATATTCCAAGAAAAGTTCGGACAGTTTTCCGAAAATAAATTTCCCGAATGGACAATATTCCTAACGACAATATCCCCAAAATGATAACATTGTGCAATTTGTGTCGGTATGTCGCCTGCGCGGTTTCATTAAGAGCGCACTGTTGTTCAAATAAAAAAACTTTGCCTCCTGTCCCCCTGTGTTTTCAGGAATGAAATTAATCAAGGTACAATATGTCTCAGCACCCACAGCACGCCTATCGGGAATCGAACCCAGGACCTTTTAGCTGTGAGTCAAAGATGTGGGCTGTGAGTCAAGGGTGTGAGCAGATACAACTATTTGCGTATACTGGCTAAACAGCGCCACAATGACAAATCAGGACACTGTGGGTACTGCAGCTGAAAGAGCTCTAACAGGCAAAACAGCAATGACTACCACTGGGTATATCTGAAACAGCTTGAGGCAGGAAACCATGAGAAATGCTAAGCTGAGAAGTATTTGGTCTCAGGCCCTGACCCTGTCCCTCAACTAACTCCCAGAGGCTGTGCTGGCCCTCCTGCCTCTTAAACACACATATAGTGACTTTTAGACTATATAGCCGTCAGTGTTGTACACTGTGTACATGGTACAATAGCTCTGGTCCATAGCTCTAATGCCTTCCGTACTCTTCTCTGCCTGCGCTCACATGACAAGCGAAGCAGTGTTTTGTCTGTAATAAATGAATGATTTTGCTACTCACCAATCCAAAGGCAGCTTCTGCATTTAGAAAGGCTACTTTCTTTAGTCACGCACTCTGAGCATGTACACAATAGCGCTTTTTGGTTGGACGAAAAAACACTTTGTTACTCCACTGCCTCCCCTACAGATAGTGTCAGGAGAAGACCCCGAAGACGAGATATTTCCTTACTAAAAAAGTATAACTCTATTGTAAACCATGAGCTCCAATTATTATCCTCTCCTCTCCTCCATTCATAATCAAGTTCTCTCGTGAAAAAAAAACGGAACTCAGTGGCCCACGAGTGTACACTAGGCCCGTAAAAAAATATAATTAATAGCTCTCATGGTCATCTAAAGGTCCCTCTTCTGAGCCAAGAGTTTGCCGTCACGCGGCACAGCCTGTCCCACTGCATTTACAGTACTTCATAGAGACACTTTTCACTGAGACACCTTTCTTCAGGAAATCATTACTATTGAGTGTGTGTTGTGCGTGCATGCGTGCGTGCGTGCGTGTGTGCGTGTGTGTGTGTGTGTGCGCGCGTGCATGTACGTGTGTGCAGCTTATGCAGTGGCGTTTATAAGCAATTTGGAGCCCCAGGCACGATTTTCCCTGGGTCATACCTATGACAGGCACCGTAAAATGGCGCCCTCGAGGGATAAAATGATGAACTACTTTTAAACTAAAGAACATGCGTCTTTTAAATGTTCAATTCTAGTTATAGAGGACAGGTATAATGTGTTTATCCATATGATGCTTTTTAATGTGGGATCCTTTTAAAGCATGCCTGGTCATCCCAGGCAACTGCCTAACGGCAAAAACACCCCTGAACTTATGAAAGCTTGCATCATTGCTTGCGTGAGCGAGGAGGAGCAAACCCCTCCAGATGCAACCGAATCACTAATAACCAGTCAGAACAATACGATCACCGTTGCAATAAATCAACTGTGGCAAATGGCTTTCGCACATAGCATTATGAGTCACTGGATATCAATGCCCCACACTGTATGGTAAGCATGCATACAGTGCGTCATGTGCGTTAACGTGTCGTGACACACTCGTCTAATTGGACCATACCAATTTGTTGCATGTCAAACTAATGCACTCCCTATAGCGAGCGCGCATAGGCCTCAGGCTCCAACGCGTCAATAGCCTCTAATAGCCTAGAGACTCACATCAACACGCTCCGCTCTGCAGCTGGAATCAGCAAACAATACAACTCTATCAAACAGGGGCGGATCTAGGCATGGGCAATTGCCCAGTCTGCCCCACCAAACACGATGGCATGCAAAACAACCCAAGATATTAAAGTGTAGATATTTAAAAGGATTTGAAACACTACTACTGCTACTAACTAACTACAGTTGTGGCACCACTAAACCAACAGCATTTCATCACTGAAAACAGAAAACTCTCTGAGTCAGACCTTTAGCTTCATGCATGCTGCGTGTCTGTTGCAACTTCAACGACGACTGATGTTATTGTTGATGCTTTACTTGACTAATAAAAGTCCTGTAACCGAAAATGGTATGGGGGCAACTTCATCGCCCATGGTGCTTCGATGAAGTCACACCCCACCCCCACCCCATCATTTTCTCCTGCCCCCCCAATTGGGAAATGTTACATCCACCCCTGCTATCAAAAGGGCTGTGGCTATATGTCAAAGTAGGGGCAGAATGGATCTCATTTGTGCCTTATATCACTTGTTTTTCTTCTCACAAACGTACTGGTAAGGAATGAAACAAAGATAACTTGACGATATGCTCACCCAAAAGAGGGACCTGAGGTTGGGAGGAGGCTCCTATTGAAGTGAATGATGACATCATGAGGCCATGAGAACAAAATTTAAAACAAAAACAGAGAGACAAAACTCACAAAAAACACAAAACGCATGTCCACAATTTGACTGATTACAGCCTATATAATAACGAGGATAAATTATTGTATAATTGCGAGAGTACTGATTTGATACGTTGGCAATTAAAGATATGATTGAGGGACCGTAACAAATGATAATGTAATCATTTTCCAGTTAAGTAAGTTTGGGTCGAAATGTATAACGTCTCATCAAGAAATGGGGTGGAATTTTGCTTGAAAATGAGTCCCATTTAGAGAGATATGTTCTTGCATTTTGACCCCACGTCATTATGATTTACATTATGATTTGTCAGTGAGATTGAGGAGATTATATTTAGGAATTGAGGAATTATAATTCTGGAGTTTCGGTCGTTTTTTTACCATTCATTATGGCATTTACATGCAGCGATGGGTCATCCGGTACGCTGTGGAATCGTCAATCATAACGACACAACGCTATGATCGTTTCGTGGATTGACATGCATCACTGTGTCCGGTGTTTCCAACCGTGTGTAGTCCTCGATTCCGATTTCTCGTGAACATTCTCCAATAACATCAATGAATTACAGCAATGGAACGGGCTCTAGGGCTTTCCAAACGTCATTCGCAGGCGTTATCGATGAAACTAATTGAAGGGATTGTAAAATTCAAGTAATTCTGTAATTTTTAGGTTTTCCGAGCTCAACACATTCAGTAGATTTTCTGTGGTCTGGAGTTTTCTGGCTCAAACGAGATTTTTCTTGCTGAATGTGAGGCCACATTGGACCCTTAAATGGTTACATAACACCCACAAAGGGTCACTCGTAAGGACACTTTGAGACCCTGGTGTCAGTGTTGCCAACTTGGCGCATTTGTCACTATATTTAGATTTTTTTCCAGACCCCCCCTAGCGCCAAAATTAGTGAAAAACTCCTGGCGGAAAATCTAGTGCTTTTTTACTGGTGAGTTGGGGCGAAATTGATGAAGATAAAACCCTAATTTTCACCATTTTTCCTCATATGATAGTGGTTTTCAACCAGTGGTCCCCAGGCTAAATGATGGACAGCTGGTTGACCAGAAGTAACTCTTTGAGAGCGTAAAAATGAAACCAAATGGACCCTTGCGGGTCCATTTGGTTTAATTGTTACACCCTCAAAAGTTAAAATATTCATCAGGTGAATTAGCCCAACTTAGTCTACACAACTAGAGAATGTAGAAGATTAATGGTCATTTTGATCTGTATGTTCCAGGCGAGCATCTACTGCATTGTAGTGCATTTTGGAAGTGCCACTACAGTAGTGCATTTTGAATTTTGGCAGTTGGCAACACTGACTGGTGTAGCATCAGTACCATGACTCGGTTTGACCACAACGGAACAGAGCCACGTCATTAGTATCATCTGTAAGACCCGTAAAGGACATATACAGTAGGGAAGTTGGACAGGTTCTTTCCAAAATGGCGTGCATATACAGTATATGCTGCACATAGCCCATTCCTCTACCGACTACATTATAACTGAAGCATATTGGACATGTAATGGATGATGTGGCGTTGGGGTTGGTTCATCCAATCAATCATTCGTTCGTTCGTTCGTTCATTCCGGACGAGACTCAATTAGTCCCGCCCACCTCCACACAACTTAACAGAGAGACAGTCACTGATTGGACGCCTCGGGGGATGACATGGCTGATGATGGACAGCACTGCAGCATGCGATAGGTTGAACAGCCTCCTTCTCTCTCTCCGTGGACAGAACTGACCGCACAAGGACTCCTGCTGCACGTTCTTGTACACGCTGGCATGTTGTTTTCTAAGCAGTCTTTAGCGTTACTTTATCCACACAAATGGTTACATTTGTGCTCTCTCAGAGATAAATTGGAGAAAGACTTTTGGTCATTTTGGTTAAAAATCCCATTGTGTGGATGGATGAAAGATTTATTCAGGGGGTTAGGAAAATATCCCATGGGTCCTCATCAGCCAATCACACACTACGAGGTCAGTACAAGTGGCCAAACGGAAGAGGAGAAGAGGAAGGAGGAACGGTTCAACACTTCATTCATTCATTTCGGCACGATGGCACAGATCAGCTGGGTCTGGGGCATCGGCGAGGGGGGATTAGCCCCTGTGGCAGATGGCGGGGCGGGAGGGAGGGAGGG
>CM076971.1:9922918-9932918 GCA_039105355.1 Benthosema pterotum | reverse complement strand
TTATACTAAATGTTTATTATATTAAATATTTGTATAGTAATAGTTTCTGTTATTTTCCCACCACTGGAGGCCGCATATATCGGTATCGGTTGATATCGGTTGATATCGGTATCGGGAATTAGAAGTTGGATAATATCGGAATATCGGATATCGGTAAAAAAAGTCAATATCGGGCATGTCTACTTACAATCTTTCCACTGAAAATGACGGAGCGGCGCCGTCTCTGCCGACCATGAGCATTGTGAAGCGCCGCTGAGCGAGGCGCTAGCCGAGCGAATCGCCGCGCTGAGCATCGCGATGGTCGGCAGAGCCGACTCAGCCGCGTCCGAGTTGCGATGTGTTAGGGACAGAATAGTAAATATTATAAAACCCAAACTGCCCCACCCCCAACTAGCCACTTCCGTGTTTGTGGAAAAACACGCCCAAGTACATATTCACAGATTTTTGCTTTAACTCGCAGTGTATGCACGCAATTCGTAGGTGGCATTCCGTGGATACTGTAGTCAGTGGCGTGCACAAAGAGTTTCAAGGGCAGGTGCTCAAATGTAACCAGGAGGGCACTCTAGCCGGAAAATTGAGTTTTGGGGGGTTAAAAACGCATAGAAAACAGCATTTCAGCATCTTTTTGCTCTTTTAAAAAGGGCATGTTGGTCCAGAGAGGGCCACTAGGGGGTGCTCAAACCCCCTTGACGTCTATGTATGCACGCCTATGAGTGTAGTACTATCTGTGAGACTGCACTGCATTACAACACTAGCATGCCTGACCGTTTGTTTTAACTCCTTGGTCCCAAAACCAGCCTGGAATTGTGGATGCAAAATAAATCTTTAGTTTTGGAGTCTGTGGGGCTAAAAATGTCATCAACTGGTGGTCTGTGGCTCAAATCCTAAATAAATAGTAGGCCCTGGTATCAGAAAGGTTGAAAACCACTGTCACGTCACAAAGTCAGTCCAATGCTGGGTCTTCCTCTTCTACCTACATCGACCTCTAATGGCCAATGCAGGCCTGAAGCAGAACAGATTACAAAGTGCATTGGAGTTGGAGTCGGCTTCTTCTTTACGGTGACAAACGAGTTTTTTTGCCAAGCACATCGGAGTGCTCAGGAAGTGCTACGCGAAACGCTAGTCCATTAAACATTTAACCCTTTGTGTCCTGAACGCGTTTTGGTGTTTTATCTGTTGAAAAATAGCAGATCAACAAGCTCATGTCGCGCCACCGAGTGGCGCGACATGAGCTTGTTGTTCTGCTATTTTTGAAAAATTGTGAAAATGTGCTGCAAATCTCTGAATACATTATTTTGGAAGCAAACATTTTATCTCAATTTTTCGCTTCTGGGGAACCCTGAGAACAACATGTTTTCAGATGGGGGGTCTGCAGCCAAATATGGATAATTCTGGGGGTCCTTGGCTAGAAATATGTTAGCATCACTGACACAGGAGCACAGGTTTTTCAGAAAAACTAGAATAAAGTGTCAGAAATTATAGAATCTTGTGTCAAAAAGTAGAGCATCAGAAACTATCATTTAGTGTCAATAACTAGAATCTTATGTCGGAAACTACAGTAGAATCTAGCGTCAAAAGCTAGAATGTTGCTGCAGCTATAATCTGGTGTCAGGAACTACTGTATAATCTGGTGTCAGGAACTACTGTATAATCTGGTGTCAGGAACTTGAATCGAGGGTCAGGACACAATGGGTAAAGGGAATAGTGCTGACTAATGGAGCGCGTCGGGAGCAAGTGCAGCAGCAGTGGAGAAAGTTCCGCGTGGCGCCGCCAATGTCTGCCGTCTGGGCTGCTTTGATTTCGTGCGGCCCTGGTTGCTCACTGCGCGCGCGCGTGTGTGTGTGTGTGTGTGTGTGTGTGTGTGTGTGTGTGTGTGTGTGTGTGCTAGGGCATTAACCAAACATGTTTTTTGCTAGTCGAATCGAATACTTTGGTAGTCGAATAATTGTCGACTAGTCTATAGTGAATATACATATTTGTTTTTTTAGCCAATAAAATGTGTGATTCTGGACTTACCATTGAAAAAATACACTACAGTTACATTATGACATGAAAAATGAGCAATCAACCTACAATTACTACCAACACCAAAGCACACATCCACAATGCCTGCTGCAGAAAATTGAAAAATATACATCAAAAAATATTATTACCGAATAACGAATAGTGAATTAATAGTCGAATAGTGTTTTGCTAGTCGAATAATCGACTAGTCGAATATTTAGTTAATACCCTAGTGTGTGCGTGTGTGTGTGTGTGTGCGTGTGTGCGCGCGCGTGTGTGTGTGTGTGTGTTCGTGTGTGTGCGTGTGTGTGTGTGTGTGTGTGTCTTACTCATGGCCATGGGTATCTCGGTGGGTCTGTCCACCACAGACGGGCGTTTCAGCGCGGGTTTGAGAGGCTTCTGGAGAGAGGGACGAGTGGGACTGAAAGACGACTCCTCTGTGGAGATCTACACACACACACACACACACGCACGCACGCACACGCGCACACACACACACACATACAGCATTTAGTGGTATGAGACAACATTTCCGTTTACAGGCAGAGTTGGAAACAGTCCAGTGGAAGCAAGATAGAGGTTCAATGGGAAGTCAGAATATCCCTTGAATTCAGGGGCGGGACTAGGCATGGGCATGGGGGGGGGGGGGCAACGCCCGCCTAAATGCCCAGTCTGCCCCACCAAACACGATGGCATGCAAAACAACCCGAGATATTTCAAATGAAAGTGCTTCTAATTAAAATGATTTGAAACACTACTACTGCTACTAACTACAGCTGTCAGCTACATCACTACACCAACAGCATTTCATCATTGAAAACAGAAAACTCTCTGAGTCAGACCTTTAGCTTTATGCATGCTGCGTGTCTGTTGGAACTTCACCAACAACTGCTGTTATTATTGATGCATACTTGCCTAATATAAGTCCTGTAACTGAAATATAAGTCCTGTAACTGTCGCTTTGCGCCACGGGCCCATATTTTGGCCCACTGTGGATTTGAGTTTGAAACCCTGATCTAATCACAATTGAGATCACAGCTGTGCAAGCACAAGAAACATATCTGACACACACGTACTGTAGCGTGTTCTGTTCTCCGTTACATATGATACGTTACATAGCTATGTAAATACAAACGGAAATCCTCTGAAGTAACGGTGTTAGCCTCTCTCTCTCTCTCTCTCTCTCTCACTGTCTGTGTCTCTGTGTCTCTGTGTATCTCTCTCTCTCTCTCTCTCTCTCTCTCTCTCTCTCTCTCTCTCTCTCACCGTCTCTGTCTCTCTGTCTCTCTCTGTCTCTCTCTCTCTCTCACACACACACACACACACACCCCCCCCCACACACACACACACACACACACACACGCACACGCACACGCACACCTTCTCAGAAATGCAGCCGAATGCTCAAAGGACGGACATGTTCGACGTTTCTTTCTTTGAAATATTACGTCTCTCCCCTCTACTTTCACTTTCCGAGGCAGTACGTACGCCGTTGAAAAGAAATGTCTGGCAGCTTTGAGGCCCGGGATGGATGGATGGGGGATGGAGGCCGATAAATGGAAGAAGGGGAATGAAAGTGTAACGGAGAGAGAGAGAGAGAGAGCAGGGGCAGATCTAGGCATGGGGGGTTTGCAATGCCCCCCTAAATACCCAGTCTGCCACAATTGCATGCAAAACAACCCAGGATATTTCAAATTAAAGTGCTTATAATTAAAATGATTTGAAACACTACTACTGCTACTGACTAACTACAGCTGTGTCACCACTAAACCAACAGCATTTCATCATTGAAAACAGAAAACTCTCTGAGTCAGACCTTTAGCTTTATGCATGCTGCGTGTCTGTTGCAACTTCAACAACAACTGATGTTATTATTGATGCTTTACTTGACTAATAAAAATCCTCTAACAGAAAATGTTATAGGTGCGGCTTCTTTATCCCCCCCCCCAATTGGGAAATGTTACATCCGCCCCTGGGAGAGAGAGAGAAGAGAGAAGAAAAAAGAAAGAACTTGGAAATTGAAAAGTTGAATGAAAAATGAGAGCTGAATGAGGAGAGACCCAGAGAGAAAGACAGTGTGTGATGAATAGCTGAGTATCAGTGACATGAGGCCTTCAGGGTCTAACTGCAGGGGAAACCACTAGAGTAACTCTCTCCCAAGTATTCCACACGACGGGTGTGTTCCTGGGCTTGGCGTGGCTGGCTGTGTTCAGAATGGGGATTTCTGTACCTTTTCTATCTCTCCCTGTACCCAACTGTTCACTGTACAGTGGTAAGCACTTGAGATTGTCACTGTTAACACTTGGCTGCTGATGGGGCACCATGGTGGTACCACTGCCCTGGAATGGTAACGCTTTTCACACTTCATTTAAAGGTAGGGTAAGTGATTTGAAATTCATGGTGTAGTACCAGCCTGGTGCACTAGGGGCGCCCAACAGTAGCTACACTATGTGAACCTGCTGCTCCATCCTGATTGGAGGAGAATTCACCCTCCACCTGGGGAACTTTTATTAGCTCCTCTGCTAACGTGGGGGAGGGGGAAAACTCCATATATGGTCTGCAAACCTTATAATAGAGCATTTTAACAGAAAAAAATGTTTTTGGGTGATATCTGACAAAAGTGAAATCACTTCCCCTACCTTTAAAAGGTGTACTATTATAACAATGGTTATAAAAGTACACCTCTGTCTATTAGGAACCGCTAACCAAGTAGTAGGACATGTAAATGTGTTTTTAACCTGTTAATCTCCTGGTGACACCATGGAACTTTTCTGGTACCACATTCCTGCGGTTACCATTTCATTGCCGTGGTGGAACCACCACTGACAATCTCAAGTGTTTACCACTGTAAGCCAGGGGTTTTCAACCTCTTTGACACCAGGGACTTATTCAGCATTTGAGCCACGGACCATCATTTAATGACATTTTAGCCCCAAAGACCTAACGTAGTGCGTGGAAGGAACACGTTATTCCAACCAGTACCTGTCCCCTCCATCAGATGCCCCGGCTGGCCAGGGGGAGGCAGTCTAGAGCCCAGGATTACTGCATGTTTTTTGTGATGGTATCTACCCTAGGGGACACGGGGAGAACATGCAAACTCCACACAGAAAGGCCCTTTCACCAACCCCACCTCGGGTATGGGCACTGATGACACGGAGGAGCAGACACGCCGCCAGCACCCACAGCAGCGCCCCTAGCAGGAATCGAACCCAGGACCTTCTAGCTGTGAGGCGACAGCACTAACCACTGTTCCACCGTGCCCCCTCATTTTAACATTTGTAACCATTAGGATTTTGCATGCTAATGGTGACCGCTTGGAGTCCACGCAATGACAAGAGAGGGATCCCTGGTATAGCTAACTCCACGTTCTCCCTAACAACAACAACAACAACAACAACAACAACAATAGCAGCAGCAGTAACATGACCTCCAGGGGCGGATGTAACATGTCCCATTTGGGGGGGGCAAGAGAACATGTTGGAGGGGCAGGAGAAAATGGTATGGGTGCGGCTTCATCGCCCGTGTCGCTTCGCGCCACGGGCGATGAAGCCGCACCCATACCATTTTCAGTTACAGGACTTTTTTTTTGTCAAGTAAAGCATCAATAATAATTGCTGTTGAAGTTGCATTAGACACGCAGCATGCATAAAGCTAAAGGTCTGACTCAGAGAGTTTTCTGTTTGCAATGATGAAATGCTGTTGGTTTAGTGGTGCCAAAATTGTAGTTAGTATAAGGTTTCAAATCATTTTAATTATAAGCAGTTTAATTTGAAATACATTTGAAATTTGGGTCGTTTGCATGCCATCATGTTTGGTGGGGCAGTCAGGTCATTTGGGGGGGCATTGGCCCCCCCATGCCCATGCCTAGATCCGCCCCTGATGACCTCACGTCTGAGGACAAAGCATGGGAGAAACACCAATGACATCATCAGAGTGCTGGCTGGACTTTTCCCAATGCTCCACCGGGAAGCTCGGACCTTATACGGCTATAATGCTCCTCACTCAGGGCAGGAAGTGGAGATCGATAACCCGCTGGCTCATGTTCCACACATTCAGGCTATTAAGTCGCGATACAGTCTGAGAAAATGGGAGAGACTTGAGGCTCGTTTCAACGTAGGCCTACTGACACAATACGTTTCATCATGTTGAGACTATGACTCCCGTTTGCAAGTTATTTAAACCAGTATTACCAATGGACGGACGGACGGACGGACGTGTTCTGCAGGTTTTTGTAAAAAACAAAAAAAAAAAAACGCAGCCTTTGTCATGCTACCCTTTAAATTTGACTGATTAGTGACACACTGCCAGTTTTACTTGTTTTTTTTTAAAATATTTTTTCCCACGATTTTGTAGCCCATTTTTTCACCCAGTGCCAATTCCTAATGTGATCCTGGGCTCTACACACCCTCCACCAACCTGGGGAGGCAGCGGACTGGCCTCATGCTTCCTTCAATGCATGAGGAGTCCAAGCTGCCTTCTTTTCACCTGACAGGGGTGAGTTTCCCTGGTTGGACGTAGCGCGTGGAAGGAACACGTTATTCCAACCAGTTCCTGTCCCCTCCATCAGGTGCCCCGGCTGGCCAGGGGGAGGCAGTTTAGAGTCCAGGATTACTGCATGTTTTTGTGAGGGTATCTACCCTAGGGGACACAGGGGGAGAACATGCAAACTCCACACAGAAAGTCCCTTTCGCCAACCCCGCCTCGGGTATGGGCACTGATGACGTGGAGGAGCAGACACGCCGCCAGCACCCACAGCAGCGCCCTAGCGGGAATCGAACCCAGGACCTTCTAGCTGTGAGGCGACAGCACTAACCACTGTTCCACCGTGCCCCCTTACTTGCTGTTTTTTTACACGCTGGAATCGCCGGTTTCTGTAGAGAATAACACACTGTCTGTGTTGACATTTAGAGCTTTGAAACAGACAAATTACTGTAATCTCCTCACGGTGCACGTAACAGGGTTTGTTCGCGGTACTCTTGACATTACAGCCAACCTATTTTAACAAAGCATGCCCAGAGCTTATTTGACATTTGAGGAAGGCAGTTTATCAGTATAGGATAAGAAAGCTTCAACTCACTTACCCACTATTCTATACTAGTCTGGTGCAACACCGTCAAACTATTCAGACCATGGGCTCCATTTACATTACCGCTAAAGCCCTTATCCCTTAACTTCTTTGCCTTTTTAAATTATTAAAACAACATTTTTCAATGGTTTAAATGGCCAGTTTAAATGCTCACAACGTGTCAATAGATTGGCATGTTGAACTATTCCAAAAGTTTTTCAAAATAGTAAAAAAAAAATGATAAGGGGTTTAGGATAAGGGCTTTAGATGAGAGCTCTCAGGAGTTAAGTTGGGGATAACACCCGACAAACCGGTGATTTGTTTCCTAATAACTGACCGAGGCGCAGCCGAGGTCAGTTAGTTAGGAAACAAATCACCGGTTCGAAGGGTGTTATCCCGCTTATTGCATGGCTTACGTCAGTGGTTTTCAACCAGTGGTCCGAGGACCACCAGTGGTCCTTGAGAGGGTGACGGCAACGGCATGTAAACAACCAAATACGTAGCTAACCAAATGGACCCGCTAACGGCGTGCTGGAACTAAATGCGGAAGCGCACCGCGGATTGATATGAACACAGCTGTTTGGACCTTGATTATGCAGCGGTCCAATATAGAGCGGAGCGGTGATTATAGTGTAATATGTCACCGCTCACATGACCAGAACGCTGGCTTCTGATTGGAGCATTCATTCAAGCCATGTAATAAAGCTCTATAAGGGTTGCTTTGGGTTACCAACTATCCATCATTTAGCCTGGGGGACCACCTGAAATCCTAGTGGGGACCACTGGTTGAAAACCAACAGAATAAAAGGGGTGTGGCCTGACCTGGAAGCGGACCTCCTGGTTGGTGGAGGTCCTCTGGCTGCCGCTGTCGTCTCCGTCGTCGCTGGACACCACCGACAGGCGCTCCACGGACATGCGCTTCTTGTCCTGGCTGGCGCGCTCGCGGATGTACTGGAGGCGGCGCGGGCGGCCCAGCTGCTGCGACAGCAGAGACTGCAGCTGAGCGCGCTCGATGGAACCCAGCAGGATCATGGACTCTGGAACACAGTAGGTGGTACATGAGTCATTCCATGGAAACGGTACCATTTGGACTTCTTTTTTTCTGAATTTTTGACCAAAAGGTTTTACTTTTCTGAATAGCACACACTATTAACACATCTTTAGCTATAAGAAAAACATAATTTCCCATCTCAGGCATTCAATATATATATATTTTTATATATCTTTTAACATGTTAATTGATAACGGAGTTGAGCCAATTAAGTTCATAACGGAGTTGTGATTTTTGTACTAAAGATAGTCACTACTCTAACTGAGTTGAGTAAGAAGAGAAGACTTGGCATGCCTGAGGTTACAGAATCAGATATATTGTTGGAATAACAAACATAATCTTTATAACTAATTGTTTTATATCATTAATTCATGTAACAGAGTTGAGCTGTTATGATTTACGACCACATGTGAGAGTACAAAATGCCTCTAAAACGGTGTAAAATGAGGTTTTAAATTGCAACTTTCTGTAGCATGTTGGTCAGAAGAGTTGTAGAATACTACTTCCTATTGTTGATGTCACTAAAGGGCCAGTTAATTGTTGTAGATTGTTGAAGAATGACTAGTGTAACGGAGTTGAGTGCAACTGAGGGACACAGCTATATAATGCCATTTAAATGATTAATCATCTATTTATTCAAAAACTAAACATGTCCATCAATAAAGTACAGATAGATATATATTTTGGATGTTTGTTGATGTTTAATAGTCATATGTCAAGTCCACTTTCATCGAAGGCCACTGGGGACATGGAAAAATGGACAAAATAGGGGGTGTCTACTGAAAGAAAGCAAGATAATTTCTGATATGAAGATAAAATCCATGTAATGTTTACACAATATTAAAGGGAACATTTCAATTGATTGAAAAATCTTTTAAAAATATTTTTCAGTGACTCCATCAATAAAATACAGCCAAAACGGTCAGAGGGACTGCAAATGGTACCGTTTCCGTGGAATGACTCACATACACACGGAGATGTACTTGTATGTAGACTTGTAGGAGTTCAGTTGACATGTATTGCATTTATTCGAATGCCCCCTTCCATAGTTAACCCTTCAAGGCCCTGGCTTATTTATATGTGAAAAAAAAAATGTTTTCAACCTTACTACTAGGTTGTACTACCATGATCTATTAAGAAAAGCATTAAAAAAAGATTTTATTTACGCTAATTAATTAATTATAATGAATTAAAAAAAAAACATTTTGGGGGAATATCTTAATATAATGAATGTACATGTTCTAGACCAGGGGAGCCCAACCAGTAGATCGGGATCTACCAGTAGATCTTGGCCTGATCATGAGTGGATCTTGGGAGATGTGGGGAGGAAAGAAAAAAAATGAGGTGGAAATGAAAAAAGAGCAATATTTTTGTGTGTATGTGTGTGTGTGCGTGTCTGTCTGTCTACGAAGCGGCTCATTTGGAGGATTGTTGTCTGCTGTCTGTGAATTATGCCAACAGTATTGTTCAACGTGTAATGGACTGTTCTGCAACTTATAATGGACTATTCTGGACTGTTCTTATGATTGCATTTGCAATGGCAGTGTTTGACCAAGTCTGTTGTACTTATGTTGTACTGTTGTAGGCCTATTTATGACAAGTCCGTTGTACTTTATGCTTATATGGACATAAAGTAAAGTGGTAAAACAAAGTAGTGTTGTGTTGTTGTGAAGTTACTGCAGGCTGGCAACGATGCGTGTGGTTTGAAATGTTGATATTGGACTGGTAGATCCCGGAGGGGTTGGCTGCTGAAAAGTAGATCTTCTGTCAAAAAAGGTTGGGTACCCTGTTCTAGACATTCTAATAATCACAAAAAAATATTTATTGCAGTCATTTTACATACTTTTATTAGGGGTCAAGGCAAGGTTTTGTTTCCAAAA
>CM076971.1:9889147-9917418 GCA_039105355.1 Benthosema pterotum | reverse complement strand
AGGTTGTGTAGGTATGGCTTACACCACCGCAAGGTCAATATCTGCCCCCCCATCCCACCCCCCAACCTCATGACAAGCCTCTGTGATCTCCAACTAAACTGACACATTTTTGATGGGATGATTTTTGAGAAACCACCATCAAAGCCCCGGGGGCTCGGGTTAATGGAACACGGGGGAAATACAATCCAGTGTCAAATAGAACAGAGACGGAGGTATAAAAGGAGGAGGAGGAGGAGAAAAAAGAAAAAGAAAAAAGCCTAAACCCTCCTGGGGTCGCACACAGACTGCTGTGAGCACTCTAAAGTGAAAATAACTCATACAGTATGAGGGATCTGTAAAAAGCGTGACTTCACACAAACAAAACACTGAGTGTTCGTTCCGCGACCGGACGGGACCCTCGCGGGTCCGTTTGGTACACCGTGTAGGGCTAAATGTGCCCCCGGTGTTCTCCTGGTGTCTTTACACGAGGCACGAGGATCGAGGCCTTCGGAGAAGGGATGTATGAACGAGGCTTGTTCCCAGGGGCGGATCTATCTAGGCATGGGCATGCCGGGGGGGGGGGCCCTAAATGCCCTGACTGCCCCACCAAACACGATGGCATGCAAAACAAACAACCCAAGATATTTCAAATTAAAGTGCTTTTATTTAAAATGATGTGAAACACTACTACTGCTACTAACTAACTACAGCTGTGGCACCACTAAACCAACAGCATTTCATCATTGAAAACAGATTACTCTCTGAGTCAGACCTTTAGCTTTATGCATGCTGCGTGTCTGTTGCAACTTCAACAACAAATGATGTTGTTATTGATGCTTTACTTGAATAATAAAAGTCATGTAACCGAAAATGGTATGGGTGCAGCTTCATCGCTTCATCGATGAAGCCACACCCATACCATTTTCTCCTGCCCCCCAATTGGGAAATGTTACATCCACCCCTTCTTGTTCCTGCACGTGTCGATTCCTCGTAACCTCGTCTTTTCCCGGGCCCAACAACAGTATGTGATGATGGTGAAAAGGTCACAATGTCGACACCTACTTTCCCCCCCATAGACCTTTAAGAAAGCTGTGAGTTGAAGGCAAGAAAACCTCGGGGAGAGAGAGAGTGGGGGTAGGAGAGTCAGCGCAGGCACATGTGAGATTCCATTAGTGGCCAAAAGCTGCACTCCTATGATGTCACTGCTATCTCAGTCTAATGAGGTGCTATCTAAACTACCTAGGAGGATACTGAGTCTAAAGCGGTGTGTTTTCAGACTGCGGCAGACGGTAGGGAGTCAGTCTGTGGTTCTGATTGGTTCTGATGGAAAGTGCATTCCATAGTTTTGGGAGCCAGGAGGGAGAAGAGCTTGGGGCGGGTGGAGCGTTGGCCAGGTTTTTTTTTAGCAGGGGTACTGCCAGCTTCCCTGTGTTGGCTGATCGGAGTGCACGGGAGGGCTTGTAGGGTGCTATGAGACCAGTAAGATATGGTATAGTCAAACATTTGGTTGCTTTGAATGCAAGTGTGAGAGTTTTGAACTCTGTGTGTGCAGGGACCATAAGCCAGTGGAGGGAGAGGAGAAGCGGAGTGACGTGAGAATTTGGGCTGGTGCATATGCTGGTAGACCAGTAAGGAGGGAGTTACAGTACAGTAGTCCAGTTTTGAAATGACTGTTGTCTGAATAAATACAGTATGCCGTCTGGTATTGCATGATAGCGAAAAAGACGTTGGCCTCACTACCTGCTTACATCATATACCTTAGCTCAAGAAGAGGACACAGCTGACAGTGTTTCTTTTATCTGCATGTGGAAGCTAAGGTGTGTCCATACCCAGAGAGAGAAGGAGAGAGGCTATGAGCACACTTACAAAGCGTGAACTTGAAAAAAAAAAACACTCACACTCTGTTCACGTTTGTTTTTTTTTTTAGCTGGTAGTGGATAAGAAATAAGCTCCACCCAAGCTTGAGAATACCGTCAGCTTTCCCGGAAACATTCAAGCTGAGCTACAATTTGAAGTCCCATTGGACGACCAGTAAAAAAAGTGACACACACTGAGCACAAGCGTTCTTTTTAAGTTAATGCTTTGCAAGTGTGCCCACAGCCAGAGAGAGAGAGAGAGAGAGGGATGGATGGAGGGAGAGGGAATTAGCCGAAACATCGGTGGAACGGAACGCTCTCCCCGATGCTCCGTCTTAATTACCGCCTCGCTAGCCATGCAAATCCGATTGGCCGTTTATGCCAGGAAATTCATAACCACAGTGCGATATTAATTACTCCTGGTAGGATTCGTGCTATATTTGATATGCACGGCGCATCGGCGGCCATTACAGGGCCTTGTGTTTCAGTCGTTGGAGGGCCTGCATGGCGTGTCAGCGGTAATCAAATCTAAACGTTGACAACAACGCGTTGGACGATCAATATGGGATGAGAGAGATCCTTTGATGGGCGGGGGGGGGGGGGGGGGGGGATTTTAATCTCTTCTCTCTCGTGTGTGTGTCTCTTAATTTCTGTCAAAATCCTGTTAGTATGCCTCGTACGCAAACTATTCATTTGTTTCCCGAGCGTTGCTCATTGCATTTTCTCATTTATATCATGTCTGTTATGTTTCGCTGTTTGTAAAAAGCTATTAGATTAAGTGGAGTCAAAATGCAATTACAGCGTAATGCGGTGTAATTTGGTGCGTGTGTGTCCGTGTGATTGTGCGTGTATGCGTGCGAGGGAGAGGGGGCGCATGTTTGTCAGTGAGTTGAGTGAGCGCAGTGTGTGTTAGTAGTGTCCGTTTGTGTGTCCGTGTGTGTCCGTGTGTGTGTGTGTAGTGTGTGTGTGTGTGTGTGTGGTGTGTGTGTGTGTGTGTGTGTGTGTGTGTGTGTGTGTGTGTGTGTGTGTGTGTGTGAATGTGATTGAACGGTTTAAACAAGAAAATTGAATGTGATCGAATAGTTTCAAAATACAAAATTATTAAACATTCATAGAATAGGGTACTTCAAATTGTATTCTTTTTTTTCATACACTTAAGCAGTTTCCACCCAATGTTATTTGGAGAGTGCATTATAGGACAGGCTGGTTCATTCTTCCATCAGTCTGAGACGACAATATAATAGAAAGGATCTGTAGGATTAACACATGTCAGGAGAGGATGAGAACCTGTGTGCCAAACAATAAGATCAGGGGCGGATATAACATTTCCCAATTGGAGGGCAGGAGAAAATGGTAGGGGGGGCATTTTTTCAGTTATCAGTCTGACTCAGAGAGTTTTCTGTTTTCAATGATGAAATGCTGTTGGTTTAGTGGCGCCACTAAAGTGTTTCAAATCATTTTAATCATAAGCACTTTAATTTGAAATATCTTTGAAATTTGGGTGTTCGAATGCCATCATGTTTGGTGGGGCAGACTGGGCATTTAGGGGGGCATTGCCCCCCCATGCCCATGCCTAGATCCGCCCCTGAATAAGATAAGAATGAAGCCCTGCAAAGACAATGGAGAGAAACAGAGAGAAGAGTCGGGTGACCAGATGTCCCTCTTTGCGTGGGACAGTCCCTCATTTCCAAAACCTTTCAGGTCCCACAAATTGAGACCCTGTCTGTCCCACATTGTGTCCCACATTGTGACAGTGTCCAAAGGCCTGCATATTTGGCTTCCTGTTGTCTTGTCTTTTCCTGCTATAGATGTTGTTTTGAGTCTGTTAAAATCCCCCTAGTGCCACTATATTTCCACACAGAGAGGCCACATTGCATGTACTGTCGTATTAAAAAGACCTGACGAGCTATTTTTGTTATTTGAACTGAAGTCCTGATTATCTTTTTTTTGGGAATATGACATCAAACGTGACTTAAACGTTTGCTAACTGCATTGGCAAAGCATTTCCCCACTTGTCCCACACATGTAATTAGCTTAGATCAGTTTAGATCTGGTCACCCAGAGAAGGGAGGGAGGGGAGGGAGAGAGGAGAGAGAGAGAGAGAGAGAGAGAGAGAGAGAGAGAGAGAGAGAGAGAGAGAGAGAGAGAGAGAGAGAGAGAGAGACTGAGGAGAGAGGAGAGAGGAGAGAGAGAGAGAGAGAGACGAGACGAGAGAGAGAGAGAGAGAAGAGAGAGGAGAGGGAGAGGGAGAGAGGGAGAGAGAGAGAGAGGCCTAGAGATTGATGTATGGAGCAAGACTGACCTCTAGTGGCGGAGTAAAATTGCATTCTCCACAAAGACAATGGCCATTTTATTATTTTAATACTTTATTTAGTCAAAAATATCAGATCTAGAAGCTCATGGAAAATGAAAAAAAAAAATGGCGTGCTGTGAGCTATTTCTTTTAAATTAAAATGTGTGACTATATATATTATTTAAAGCAAACAATTCCTTAATCCAATTTCAACCATTTCAAATCCTTCAGGATTTAGACAGACATTTGTCAGACTTTAACCATCCTGCCCTTCACCAGATGGTAAATACTAATGTTCTGTTAAACACATTTAAATGTATTGTTTTCCACATTTTTCAGTTGAAAACAAAATAAAAATCCACAGTTTGCCTGTGGATTTCCCTCTGCAGGGGTAGGGGCAGGGAGGGACTCATTTGTGTAAAAAGAACATTCAATGTCTCCATTTTTTAGGATATTCCCTTTGAAACAAAAAACACTGTCTTATATCCAGTCCAATATATACAGGTACAGGTCTTAAAGGGGAATTCCACCCATTTCCAAAATTTTCCTGAGAGGATACAAATGTCCATTTCTAGGAAATACAGAATTGGGGGAACTTTTTTTAATATCATGTCCACACAACATCTCTAAGGTATATTAATGTCATATTTAAACGTTGAAAATGGGTGGAGTTCCTCTTTAAGTGGTTCAATTATGGACCCCATGAGTCAGAGAGGTGAACATTAGATCACCACAGCAGGCCACAGGGTTAAAAAGATGATAGTAAAATGAAAGACACAAAGTGCCAATTAGTGGGGCAGAGGAACAACACTCTGTCCTTTTACTAAACCTAATCAATCAGCACACACACACACACACACACACACACACACACACACACACACACACACCACACACACACACACACACACACACACACACACACACACACCATGATGTCACAGTGCTTAGCGCCGTGGGTCAGAGAGGGAGAGGCACATGATTCAGTCCTGCTAATAACATAGTTACAATGCACATGATTTAATGACCTCAGAACTGACCTTGGATATGGATATGAGAGAGAGAGAGAGAGAGAGAGAGAGAGAGAGAGAGAGAGAATGAGGTGATTCTAGACGAATTGAGCAGAATTCCAAAGTATAGGCTTCTTTTATATGACATAAAGAATATGTCTGCAGTTTTTTCCACAAAATATGTCACTCCCACTCAGTGTTGTAGTGGTACTTTTAGAAGTGGGGGAACGCCTCTTAAAGGGGAATTCCACCCATTTTTTTTTCTGAGAGTGTACAAATGTGAACCAAATGGACCAACTCATTAACATGGTGAAACACATCTTGATGATGTCATCAAGATGTACCGTATTTCACCATGATGATTTTTTTTCCAGACCTTCATTTCTAGGAAACACAGAATGGGGGAACTTTTTTTTTATCACGTCCACATAACACGTGCATGCATATTTGCATTTGCATGCGCATTTGCGTGCACCTGCGCAGCACACACAGACACGCTATTAAAACAAGTATCGCATATTGAGAAAGATTGTTTACAATGCCTAATTAATTGTATTCATAAAAGTAAATGACAAGACAAAAAGCATAGGCCTACTTTTGCCCCAAAAATATTTTAGATGTGAGAAGTGGGAGGACGCCGTCCCCCCGTGCCCCAACTCCACTACACCCCTGCTCCCACTGCACTAGAACCAGTAGAACACAAACCCACTACACCCCTGCTCCCACTGCACTAGAACCAGTAGAACACAAACCCAAACCACCCCTGCTCCCACTGCACTAGAACCAGTAGAACACAAACCCACTACACCCCTGCTCCCACTGCACTAGAACCAGTAGAACACAAACCCAAACCACACCTCCTCTGCATCACTTTATTTTGCTCATACCTTTAGTTGCTCATATCCCACTGGTTTTCAACCTTTTTGACACCAGGGACCACCATTTATTCAGCATTTGTGCCACGGACCACCATTTGATGACATTTTAGCCCCAAAGACCCAAAACTGAAGAATTATTTTAGTTTTGTTCACAATTCCAGGCTGGATTTTTGCAAACAAAACAGTGTCAACTTCTTAATTAAATAGTGCTAATTCAGATGATGAATATTTTAACTCTTGAGAGTGTGAAAATGAAACCAAATGGACCGCAAGGGTCCATTTGGTTCATTTTTACATTCTCAAAGAGTTACATCTGGTTAACAACTTTCCATCATTTAGCCTGGGACCACCTGGAACCCTCTCAGGGACCACTGGTGGTCCCCGGACCACCTGTTGAAAACCACTGTCATATCCGATCATATTGGCATCAGCAAACATGCCAGTCTAGCCTTGATCAGGCAGGTGTAAAGGGTCGACACTGTGGCAGTTAAATATAATATTGGGGCATGTGGAGTTTGCTTTAGAGTTTCCCAAATTGCATGTGCACATTTTGAATGAGGAGAATCAGGAAAGCTAACAAAATAATTGCTGATAATTCTCACCCCGCAAACCACCTATTCAATCTCCTACCATCAGGCAGGAGGTACAGAAGTATTAATTGCTCAACATCTCGCTTCAGAGATATTACTTACCCTGTAGCCATTAGACACTTGAACCTGTCTCGCTAGTTTACAGTTGTAACGATGCATGTATGTAACAATATGCAATGCATATAGCACTTTAAAAAAAAACATATGTAATTTCTATGCTGCTGGTCTTTGCACTGTAATGTCTTCTTGTTGTCTTTTGTTTATATGTTGTCTGTGCATGTTGAGCATGAACCGAGACAAATTCCTATCAACTTCTGTTGAGAGTGTAAAAATGAAACCAAATGGACCCGTAAGGGTCCATTTGGTTTCATTTTTACACTCTCAAGAGTTAAAATATTCATCATCTGAATTAGCACCACTTAATTAAGAAGTTTACACTGTTTTGTTGGCGAAATACAGCCTGGAATTGTGGACAAAATCAAAAGAATTCTTTAATTTTAGGTCTTTGGTGTGAAAATGTCATCAAATGGTGGTCCGTGGCTCAAATGCTTAATAAATAGTGGTCCCTGAGATGAAAAAGGTTGAAAACCCCTGCTCTAGCTCTGTGAAGACTAGGATTATCTTGACCAGGGTTAAAGTTAATCTAGTTTACAGTGTTGGATTATGTGTGCAGAAAAGGGTAAGAATGGTGTATTGTGTAAACCACAGCATCCTGGCCGAACGGCGATATGACTAGACTTTGACGTGACCTCATCTCATCTCGGAGCTACAGAATGAGCGTGAAGGATTGAGGGAACGTATCAGAGCTATCAAATACCATGCCAATAAAGCCTGTTGAATTGAATGTAATGGAATTGAAGGGAACAGAGAGAGAGAGAGAGAGAGAGAGAGAGAGAGAAAGGAAGGAGGGAGGGAGAGGGATTGAGCAGACCCATATCACCCCAAGTCGTATAAATAGCATGGATCGACACACCGCCGTTCATAGAGCAAAGCCTCAATCATAATCCACAGTGAAGTGAGTCGCGGTGAAAGGGTTTCACCGTGGGGTCGTTTTTTAAGGGTTATACATGGCGTCAATCACCACAGTGATCAGCTATCACTATCATAACCAACAGATGGCCTACAATTCTTGGCACAATGCTTTCAGGAGACACGCCGACAGCACCCACAGCAGCGCCCCTAGCGGGAATCAGACCCAGTCGACCTTCTAGCTGTGAGGTGACTGCACTAACCACTGTGCCCCGAAACAGTCTCATTTCAGTATAGCTATGAATGGAAACGTTGGTCATATACGTAGGTTAACTAAAGGAAGTGGATCTGTGGTATTTATGATTTTCTGGGAAAATCTTGCCTAGGGTTCCAAATTGCTTAGAAACGCCACTGGAGAAGAGAGTGAGAGGGGGAGAAAGAAAGAGAGAGAGAGAGAGAGAGAGAGAGAGAGAGAGAGAGAGAGAGAGAGAGAGAGAGAGATGAGAGAGAGAGAGAGAGAGAGAGAGAGAGAGAGAGAGAGAGGAGAGAGAGAGAGAGAGAGAGAGAGAGAGAGAAAGAGAGAGAGAGAGAGAGAGAGAGAGAGAGAGAGAGAGAGAGAGGCAGACAAAGGTGACAGGCAGAGTTTTGCTCTCTCCATGCGTGTCTGCTGCTTACCCATTCATCCCCAACCCAACCCCTCTCCTCTCCTCTCGGTTTGACTCCGTTCTCCTTTAAATGCTTGGGTTGATATTTTTTTTTTCAGACGGGCACCCAGAATGCCACCTCCAGCTGTCAGCAGTCCAAGCATGTCAGGAGGACCCCACTAGGGACCGCCCGCAGGTCTGGCTACGCTCATTAATAGCACCGGGGTGCCACCAGCACCCCCCGCAGCAAACAGAGTGCAATGACTGAAAACACACTGTCACAAACCTACTCTTGATTTGAGGCCACTGGTAGGAATAGCAGCGGAGCCGTGACGTTACAGCGACCGACAAACTAACCTTTTTTTCTAGACGTGTTCACTTCACGTGTACAAACGACCTGGTGCTGTCAAAGCTGTGTTCTCCACACACGCACACATACACACACAGTTAGTGCTGTCGCCTCACAGCTAGAAGGTCCTTGGTTCGATTCCCCGCTAGGGGCGTCGCTGTGGGTGCTGGCGGAGGTGTCTCCTCCTCAGAGCCCATACCCGAGGCGGGGTCGGTGAGAGGGCCTTTGTGTGTAGTTTTTATATACCCTCACATTATCCCCCCATGTCCCCATATTTGGTAGATACCCTCACAAAAACATAGACAAAAACACAAAAAACAATTCTTGGCTCTAAACTGCCTCCCCCTGGCCGGGGCGCCTGATGGAGGGGACAGGAACTGGCTGGAATAACCACGTTCCTGGCTGGAATAACGTGTTCCTTCCACGCGCTACGTCCAACCAGGGAAACTCCCACCTGTCAGGCTCAAAACCTGACGGATTTTCAAACAGATTGGTTTATAAACTTTGGTTGGTTTATAAATCTTCGTTGCAGATTTGCTTATTTGCTCAATTATGTATTTTTCCTATAAACATCATAAATGCTCATGTGTATGTGGACGTCTCTTGACATTTACAACAAACCAATCCGTTTGAAAAATCGGTTGAAAGTTGAGCAAGTTATCGTCATTTAAAAAGTATATGCTCATAGACACAACGTTATGGTATACCTCCGTAAGATGGCCGCCATGTAACGACGCCACTCCCCATTGGCCAGCAGCGTGGGCGAGCCATCTAGCTTTCATATACAGTATATACTGTATATCAGGGGTTTTCAACAGGTGGTCCGGGGACCACCAGTGGTCCTTGAGAGGGTTCCAGGTGGTCCCCAGCTAAGTTGGTTAACCAGATATAACTCTTGAGAACGTAAAAATGAAACCAAATGGACCCTTGCGGGTCCATTTGGTTTCATTTTTGCACTCTCAAGAGTTAAAATTCATCATCTTAATTAGCCTCAAGTCTACACAACTAGAAGATTAATGGTCATTTTGATCTGTATGTTAATTTGACTGTTTTGTTTCCCAAATCCAGCCTGGAATTGTGGACAAAAGCAAAATAAATCTTTAGTTTTGGGGTCTGTGGGGCTAAAATATCCTCAAATGGCGGTCCGTGGCTCAAATCCTGAATAAATGGTGGTCCCTGAGATGAAAAAGGTTGAAAACCCCTGCTGTATATCTATGGTAACATGAACCTTCACCAAAACGAAAAAAAAAAAAAAAAAAAAACACGCACACACACCACCTCATCTCCTCCTCCTCTGCGACCTCTCGCAGGGGGTTTGTCTCTCTGCCTCGGCTAATCAAGCGCTGGCGCGCGCATACGCGGCGGCACAAACCATTCACAGGGCTAGCATGTGGTGATAGCGCCGGCGATACGTCCAGCTGGCACCAGACTGCTAGAAACTGAGAGAACGGAGCAGATGCCACTCATTTTCAGGCCTGGCCCAAAGTGACCCCCCGGAAAATTCAGCTGCGCCGCCGGGCCAATCATACCAACATCTCATCAAGCTATAAGCTACAGAACCGACTGGGGCGGATTTAACATTTCCCAATTGGGGGGGCAGGAGAAAATGGTATGGGGGGCGGCTTCATCGCCCGTGTCGCTTCGCACCACGAACGATGAAGCCGCACCCCTACCATTTTCAGTTAAGACTTTTATTAGGCAAGTAAAGCATCAAAAATAACATCAGTTGTTGTTGAAGTTGCAACAGACACGCAGCATGCATAAAGCTAAAGGTCTGACTCGGAGAGTTTTCTGTTTTCAATGATGAAATGCTGTTGGTTTAGTGGTAACACAGCTCTAGTTAGTTAGTTAGTTAGTTAGTATAGCAGTAGTAGTGTTTCAAATCATTTAAGCACTTTAATTTGAAATATCTTGGGTTGTTTTGCATGCCACCGTGTTTGGTGGGGCAGTCTGGGCATTTAGGGGGGCATTGCCCCCCCATGCCTAGATCCGCCCCTGAGCTAAACTAATGTTCTACTATAGCCAAACAAAAGCACAACTGGGATCTTAGGTGATTTTAGGGTCATAGATATGTAACTCTTGAGAGCTTAAAATGAAACGGGTCCATTTGGTTTCATTTTACACTCTCAACAGTTAAATTATATTTAAACACCTGAATTCCGTATTTGTCAGGAATCTACACAATTAGAGAATGTAGAAGAATTGTTATTTTGACCAACATTTTGGCCAGTTTCTCTTCTTTCTTGGACCCTTTTTTGGTCCAAGAGACTAGACTCAACATCAACTATAGTGGTCCTCCGTGGCTAAAATGCAAATATCTGGGCCTGGTATAAGCAACTAAATATGCTACAACTAAAGTACTTGTTTTTCTAGACACTGTGATTTATTTACTCATTTTGGAACATAGCCTATATAGCCAAGTATTCATTACAAAGCATGAATGGAATGAAATAAATATCAATATGTATAAATGAGTATGAAGTTACGAATGAATGAGGTTGACATCCCCCCCCCCCCTATAAATTGCATAACCTTTTATTTTTACCACCGTGGGGCAATTAAGTGCGCCATGGCACCACTCTAAAATCACCAATGACAGGGAGCCTTGGAAAACCTTCAACCAGTGTCGTTTCTAAGCAATTTGGAGCCCTAGGCAAGATTTCCCCCCCGTAAGGTGGGGCTCCAGGGAAAATCTCCTGTAAAGTGGCACCCTCCAAGCGATAAAATGATGAACTATTTTTAAACTAAATAACATACAGGTGTGTGTTTTAAATGTTCAATTCTAGTTATAGAGGATAAGTATAATGTATTGGATAATTTATCCATATGAGGCTTATTAGCCTGGGATGCTTTTAAAGCATGTCTGGTGGTCGCCCCTCCTCCCCTCGTGGCCTTCAACAAACGTCCCCTCTCTCTCTCTCTCTCTCTCTCTCTGCATCGTGGAAAAAGTCATTTTTCTTTACCTTCTCTCTCTCTCTGTTGCCTTAGTTCCATCTTTTATTCGCCTCCTTTTTGTCTTTCTGCATTCATTGTTCTGGTATTCTCTTTCTTTTATCTAGTATCAATTGCACCCTCTCTCATGCAAAAGAAAACCCTCTCAATTCAATATCTCTCCTCCTGGCCCAACACCAAGCCCTGCTGCCTGCATGCCTGCCATGCGCCCTTGTGTGTGTGTGGGACTGTGTGTGTGGGACTGTGTGTGTGTGTGTGGACTGTGTGTGTGTGCTTGTTATGTGTTTGTGTGCGTGCAGTGTGTGCATGTGACTGCGTGTGGTTGCAAGCCGATGCACTGTATGACATATTGAGGTAATAAAAAGGGCCTCCTCGGGGACCGGTGTGGCCCACTAATTAAACACCTCCTATCCGACCTTATTGCAGGCGCCAGTTGCCATAGAATCCAACTACTTCTATCTGTGCTCCCACCTCCCCGTCAAACCGCATTTGCCCACTGATTCATAGGAAGGGAGCGAGGAGAGGAGACGAGGGGAGGAGGGGGAGAGGATTTGCAAGGTCATTACCTTGAAACGCCCAACCAAGCCTAAAATAATGTCCGGCTCTCGCAGAAAATGTGTGCCGAGTTCCAGATGAAGAAGAAATAAGAGACACTCGCATAGCACCACCCACAAGTTGTGATGGGGATTAGAATTAGGAAGATTTAACGATCTAGAAAAACTATTTAGTGTGTGGACTTTACAGTGCCAAGCAATTTGGTACGGGCAGTGTTTTTAGTAGTAAAACTCCAGGAAAAAAACAATTTCACAGTAGCTGCTGAGACGGATTAACCACTTAACATTTGGGCCTGTTATAGCCTTGCATTTCTAAAAGAAGAAAATTGAAAATAGGGCTTAATGTTTTTGTGAGCTCTCAAAATCAATGTCACAGTAGCATAGCTGCTATATGGGACAGTGAATGTAGAGGCTTTTCCATGATGACAATAAACAATGCAGTTCTTCCTGTGGTTAAAGAATTATTTTTTTTCCAGCAACGCTCATGTTTTAAGTTGTTATTACAGAAAGTAAAAGATTTTTTTTTTTTTTTTTTTTTTTAACATTCCTTGCTTTCTTTCGGGATTTTAGCTATGGGAGGGGGCATTCGAACTTGGTCTAAGCATTTTTTTTATCCACTAGAGTCCTATAATAATTTATAAACCCCAGGAAATTATAACTATAAGTTTACAGAATCTACTGAATGTGAAGGAGGCAGCACACTACTATGTACTGCAGGACTGTAGTAGATAATAAAAAAGAAACAACTTTAAAATGTTGTAAACAAATATGAATTTAGGACCGTGTTCGAAAGCCTCCGCCCCCGCCCCTGTCAGAAAGAACTAAAATCGCTAAAATTAAAGAAAGCAGCAAAAACAAAAAAAAAAACAAAACAAACAAAAACAAAGTTGTACTTTAAGGTATCACTGTCTTTCTTCCAAGGAACAAAGACAACACAGGAGAGACGAGGGATGCTTGGTTATTCCCTCAGATCAAAACAAAGCCGCACCAGGGAAAGCAAATTTGTCTTTGCATAAGTCTTCTCCTCTCTGCTCAGATGGAATCAAAAGAAACAGCCGTGGGCGAGGGAAAGGTCCTGTAGACCTTCCTTTTTTCCTTCCTTCCTGGACAACTTAAGTCCCAAAACCTGTTCCATTCTAGGGAGCAATCTGTAGTTCAATCTGTAGTTCAATCTGTAGTTCCTTAGTGTTGGCTCCTGTGTGAATTGTAGTGATCAGACACAGCTATAGGCTGTGTACTCAAATGGCAGTATAAAAACATTACACGATGTAAAGCAAAACAACCTATACCAGAGGTGCCCACACTTTTTTGACCAGCTCAACAAGATCTACACGTCAAAAATGTGATTATTCCATTAGTGAAAATCCATGTCAAGGCCCCCTAGAAAGTTTGAGCTTTGAAATAGTGGTGATGGTGTTACTTACTGTTATAGTATTTATGAATAATGCACTGATGAAAAATCGAGGAGGACAATTGGAAGGTTTTCCTGTACATGCTATTACTGACATTTGAAAACAGTATTTGAGGTTTGAGTTGACAGTTTGTGACTAAACTTGTGTGAGTTTAGTTTCTTGCACCCAAAACTAAGAACTTTCACATTTTTTGTCCACAATTGGGAAAGAAAACTGGCAAAACGTTGGTCAAAATAACAATTATTCTCCATTTTCTAATTGTGTGGACTCTTGAAAATTACGTAATTCAGATGTTTAAATATAATTTAACTCTTGAGAGTGTAAAATGGACCCGTAAGGGTCCATTTGGTTTCATTTTAACGCTCTCAAGAGTTACAGATCTATAAGGGTCCAAGTGCTGGGGGGACTGTCATGTGATCTACCTGCATGGTCTGTGTGATCTACTGGTAGATCATGATCTACCTTTTGGGCAGCCCTGGCCTATACCATCAACGTTTACTGAATTTTTTTCAGAAAGTTTTTTCAAGGTAATAGATGCATTAACCAGTAGTGTGTAGAGTGTTTGTAAACAGATTTGTTTAAATAGCGGTGATTGGTGTGAACGCTGCCTCATTCCACACAACCACCCTCCTCCTCCGCCTCACAAAGTGGCACTGCCTTCCCTGAGCCTGACAGTACGTTTTAACGGCAGGTGATGGATAAAAAACGTCACCCGAATATCAGCGACGCAGGGGGAGTCAGGGCTGGTTCCAGGCTAGAATACCTCTCCAAATCCACACATTTCAGTTGTGCTTGTGGATGTGTGCGCGCGTGCGTGCATGTGTGAATGCGTGTGTCTGTGTGTGCGTGTATGCCCCTGCCAGCGTGGGGTCATGACTGTTGAATGAAGGCGTCCTCTGACACAGCCCTTATAGTGGGTGTGTGTGGGGGGGTGTGGGTCAACGTGACAGACAGCTCAGCACCTGTCAGCTGCCCAGTACCAGTCATCAGTCACCGCCTCCATATGCTGCCCATTAAAGTGTGGACGTGTGCATGGGCACCTGGCTGGCAGCGTGTCCATACATCTAGAGTGACCCAAACCCCCCAACCCCCCTCCTCCACATCTGTTGACAAAGCCTTAATCACATACAGCAGCATGGAGAGACAGAGAGAGAGAGGGAAATAGAGGCAGGGCCGGATTTAGCCAGCCCTACTACGGTGGGCTGGAATGATGGCAGATGGGCAACTCCGATGATGATATGATATGATATATTACTTTATTGTCAGTTTGCACTGAAATTTGTTTTGCGACACAGCTGCCTTGTATGCAACATACACACATTTGACAAGACACACACACAGGAACAGAAAGGAAAAACAGTTACATACATAAGAAACATATAAGGGTATAGAGCAGAGTTCTGGACAAAAGTGTGATGGACAAAAGACAGTTTCAGTCTGACCTTATTGTATGCTGGAACAGCATATCTCCTTCCTGAAGGCAGTAACCTACTGTATACTCTCCATACAAAACATGGAAGTGATATTCCTTGATAACCGAAGGATGCTGTTAAGGAATATCACTTCCAATCCTTGCCATGTTTTGTATGGTTTTTCATATGAAGCAGTGGTTCTCAATCTTTTTGACACCAGGGCCCAATTATTATATACTTGAGCCACGGAGGATCACTATTTGATGACATCTTAGCCCCACAGACAGACCCCAAAACTAAAGATTTATTTTGCTTTTGTCCACAATACCAGGCTGGATTTGGGGAAACAAAACAGTCACACATACAGATCAAAATGATCATTAATCTTCTACATTCTCTAGTTGTGTAGGCTTGGGATAATTCGCATGTTGAATATTTTAACTCTTGAGAGTGTAAACATTTTTACGCTCTGGTTAACCAACTTTTTAGCCTGAGGACCACCTGGAACTCTCTTTCATTGGGTGGGCAGGATGCATGTTTGGATGGGCTCTGCCCACCCCTGCCCCCTCTAGATCCGGCCCTAGAGAGAGAGAGAGAGAGGGAGAGGGAGAGGTAAAGAGAGAGAGAGAACAAATAGAGCAGAAAATAAAGGACAAATCTCTCACTTCACCAAAGAGATTGCTTTTACCTCGAATGTGATATATATATTCAGTACCTGCGCATGCGTGCAACCCTTCACCGATCACGATCATGTGTATGCATAAGCGTGCGTGCGTGCGTGCGTGCGTGCGTGCGTGCGTGCGTGGGTGCAGGGCTCCAGAGGGCATTCTCTTCAAACGGACAGGATTCAAAGAGCAGAGCAGGTTTTCAAAAGCAGACGCCACACTGAGGCTGGTCCAGTTTGAACTCTGCTGGGAAGTATTACATGACTGTACTCCAATACTGTGTCAGGGAGGTGATTCTGTATAATCTGTATTTTACTTTACCAAATACTCCTTCATCTGTTCCACTACATCTCAGAGACAAATATAGTATTCTTATTTATTTATTTTACTCTGGTACAATCTTTTGAAATTAGTTACTTTTGAGTACATTTTTGCTAGTTGCAGGCAAGATTAGAAGCTCAAAGTTGAAGGATGAGGGAGATTCTAGATTTGGACAGAAACACATTCTGGGTGAAGAAGAAAAGACAGAAGCAAATAAAGTGAGAGAGTGAGCGAGAGAGAGGCTCAGCCACACAACAGTTATGAATGAATGAATAGACTTTAGCATACTAAATCTCGCCTCTAGTTCATTTTCAATGGAACCGGCATTTTGTGCGGTAAATCAAGCATTTCACACAAGCGTTTCACAAAACTGGAATGTTTATGTACACGTTTTTTTTTTTTTTTTTTTTTTTTTTTTTCTGTAAATGTATCAACCCACATACTGTAGAACTGAATTAAGTCATGGCATAGAAAACATGACTGTCATTATCATGACAGTCATGTGTCAGGGCTATACAAATCTCTGGTATTTACATGACTTGGGGTGAGTTTGGGTTGGAGAGGGAGAGAGAGAGACAGAGACAGAGAGACAGAGAGAGAGAGAAAGTACCTGAGCCTGGGGCACTGCCACCCATCACCAACCCTTTCTTCAGGAGACCAGAAAGGTAAAAGAAAGGAAAGAAAAGAACGAAAGAAAAGATTTTCCCCTTTCTCCCGTCCACACACCTATGGGAGCGGCTAGCTGGCGGTGTCCCACATACATACCAGGGGCGGATCTAGGCATGGGCATGGGGGAGGGGCAATGCCCCCCTAAATGCCCAGTCTGCCCCACCAAACATGATGGCATGCAAAACAACCCAAGATATTTCAAATTAAAGTGCTTCTATTTAAAATGATATGAAACACTACTGACTTCTACTAACTAACTACAGCTGTGTCACCACTAAACCAACAGCATTTCATCATTGAAAACAGAAAACTCTCTGAGTCAGACCTTTAGCTTTATGCATGTTGCAACTTCAACAACAACTGATATTATTGATGCTTTACTATGCTTTACTTGATGCTTTAATAAAAGTCCTGTAACCGAAAATGGTACGGGTGCAACTTCATCGCCCGTGTGATGAAGCCGCCCCCGTACCATTTTCTCCTGCCCCCCCAAATGGGAAATGTTATATCCGCCCCTGATACACACACACCCACCCCGCAACCACCCACCCCACCTGCCCGGGTACTAGTCTGACCCGTAGTGCTGCTCCGAGTGATGGCTAGTGAATTAACGTGTCAGTGACCCACTTGCCCCTGCCATCACCGGGCTTACACACACACACACACACACACACACACACACACACACACACACACACACACACACACACTCTACACATAATAAACACACTCCATCACCCGCTGCAGCAGCCCCGCTCCAAACGCCGCCCAAAGAGAGCATATTAATTATAGATGTACGTGAAATTACTTTCATTACCTCCCCTCGCTCGCTGGACGGGACAGAAAGCAGGAGTGATGGATGGAAAGGGGTTTTCACTCCCCTCCGTCCTCCCCCTCCCCTCTCCACCTCCCCCATCATCCCTCCATCCCACTCCCCTAAAGTAGTCGGTGCTCCGTAACTTACTTTTCCTCCTCGCCTTCATCGGCAATTTTTTGCTCTTTAATTTCACAGTTCACACTTCCTCTCCCTCCTCCTCTCCCTCGCTTACACAGTGCTGTAATAGTAAGTGCTTGTAAGTACTCTATTTAAAGGGCAACTTTATTATTTTTTTTCTTCAACTAAGGTTCATGTTTTAGGTTGTTATTAGAGTAAGTAAAAGATGGGTTTTAATTGCTTTGATCACATTCCTTGCTTTCTTTAGTTATAGAGGTTTTAGCCATGGGAGGAGGCATTTGAACATGAATACATATTTGCCCTGAATACATATTTGAATACATATTTGTTTATGAAATTTTAAAGCGATTTATTCTTTTATTATCTACTACAGTCCTAATAAATTCCCAGGGAATCATATCTGGCCACAAACGATCTACCGAAAGTGACAAACTTATTTTGCTGCTTCAAAATAAAGTTTTCAAATGGGGAAAGCAGTGGCGTAGACAAATATATACGGAATCCTCGTGTTCGGCATGAAAGCAGTTAAGTGGTGAAGACTTATCACAAGATGAAGGTTCCATGGTGGCATTTTCCAAACAGGACACCTGTCTGTCTGTCTGTCTGTCTGTCTGTCCAGCTGTAGGCTCATGATCCGCCCATGAAGGCCTAGTGGCCTGGATGCAGGTGTAAAGAGCTGTGAGGCTACAAGGCTGCTCTTCATCCTTCAATCTTCAATTAGATCATGAGACTTATGTGAAAACCAATTTTGTCCCGAGGAGAGAAAAAAAAAAGCCACAGAATCACCAAGAAAAGCATCAGGTCACTACAGAGATCATCCTCCGTGGAGCGAAACCCCCACCCACCCCACCCCCCCAAATTTAATTTCATGTGATTTAATGAAAAAGGTCATACAATCAATGGTGGGAAAAGTACTTCATTTTTACTCACGTAAAAGTACTTAATACTGCAATTTAGAAGTACTTTGTTACTATGGAATGTACAGCATTGAGTAAAAGTAAAGTAATTTTTTGAAGCCATAAAATGCCATGGCGGCTGGTGTGGACAAACATGGCCTAAGTGCACATCTGGTAATGTTACGGCCATTTAAAGTAAACTAAACAGTCATTACAGAAAAGTTTCAATTTTGACCCTAAAACAAGTAACGATAATGCTCATCGACTCCATTCTATGCTACTCAGGACACTGGAATACAGCCAGGACAATGCTGAAAATAGGCGTTGTGGACAATGAGTCGCGATCAATATGAGAAAATTGTTTTGCTGTGAAAAACAACAGCATACTAGCCATTGTGAACTTAAAGAATGCTCGTCATGTGGCAGTCTGTTAAAACTGTGAAAGTGTAACAGTTTAATGCTGTGAAGGTTTTTTTTTTTTAAATAGAAAGAGACCTCATGGGTGAAAGTGTCTTAGTGATGGACTAGAAGCCTAATGATCAGACTCTGGGTGTACAGAAAATCCATGGTTAAGTCCTGTTCCTCCAACAGTTCAATGCCGGAGCAGTCTGACATTTCCAAGGCCAGAATAAACAAGAGCAAGTCAAAAGCACCAGCAGAACACCTGCTGAGGGCACAAAGGTGTCTTGGAATTTGAGCATTCAATCTCTGCGCTGAGAAGTCTAGACTACAAATACCATGGGTTTTCTCTCAACATGCGCCTCTTAAGACACCCTTAAAAGAAGTGTTCACTTGTATCAATAGCATTCTGATGAAATACTCCAAACTAAAAAGCACTAAAATACAAATCAAGGTTAGAACAGGAAAGCTTTCTGGGCTGATGGAGCTTTAAATGGATAGTTCAGATTTATTTATTTTTTATTTTTTCAAAGTTAAGTTGAATGAAATTCTTGCCATTAATATAGTGGTGTCAACTGTATTAATTGATGTCCGTCATCAATTATAAGACATAGAGAAAACGAACGCTCTGCAAGCTCATGACTGGCTGTTACGGCCCTATGTGGACATAAGATGGAGTGTAAATGGTGCATTTATATAGCACCATTATCCAAGGCGCTTTAAATAGCTTGTGCATCGCATTCACCCATTCACACACACATTCATACACTGGTGGCAGTGGAAACCATGCAAGGCACAACCAGCACACCAGGAGCAATTAGTGGTTCAGTGTCTTGCTCAAGGACACAGCCGGAGCCCAGAATCGAACCGGCAACCTTGCGGTTACTATCCGGTGACTGTACCCCTGAGCCACTGCCGCCCCTAGTCTGTCTAATACACAGGGGCGGATCTAGGCATGGGGGGGCAATGCCCCCCTAAATACCCAGTCTGCCCCCCCAAACACGATGCCATGCAAAACAACCCAATATATTTCAAATTAAAGTGCTTATATTTAAAATGATTTGAAACACTACTACTGCTACTAACTAACTACAGCTGTGTCACCACTAAACCAACAGCATTTCATCATTGAAAATAGAAAACTCTCTGAGTCAGTCCTTTAGCTTTGTGCATGCTGCGTGTCTGTTGCAACTTCAACAACAACTGAAGTTATTGATGCTTTACTTGACTAATAATAGTCCTACCGAAAATAGTATGGGGCGATGAAGCCGCCCCGATAACATTTTCTCTTGCCCCTCCAACATGTTCCCCCCCCCCCCCCCCCCCCACCCACACACACACACACCAAATGGGACATGTTACGTCCGCCCCTGGTCTAAGGCTGCGTTCACATCTAGGAAATCGAAAGTCTAATGAGGCGGCCATCTTGAAACCATTCCAGTCATTCCCTATGGGGATGACGTCATTTCCGGTTTCTTTAAGGGCCTGCATGAAACCAAACTACATGAAACCAGTTGTAGGCAAGTCGGACTACAGAGTCCATGACAACCCAAAAAGGGTTGGGCAAACAGCCAACCAGTAGTAGAAAAGTCGCATCTTTGATGTCATTAGGCAGGGTTTATGTTGTAGTCTTTTTAGACTCTAGTCTTCACTCTTTATTGACTGCTGTCAAAGAACAGCTTATTCTCATCTATTAAACAGAAATGATTTTCATTTAAAGTATGACATATTCAGGCCCTCTCCATTAAGTAAGTCAACAGGATAATATAAACCCTGCACAACAGAAAAATAAAACTTTAGAATTCAAGGTGCATATACAAAAATATTAACTTTTGACATTCTAAATTTCCAGTAGTAACCTACCCAATGAAACGCTCGCATTGTACAAGCCTTGATCACTTCACACAACAATCAGTGATAGTCTAGTGGTTAAGACATTGGTCTTGCAACATGGCAGCCTGGGTTCAATTCCTCTTTAAGGAATTAACTTTTTGAACAAAGTTGCCGGTAAACAACTGTTGCTAACTAATGTGTCCAGTCACATTTTTTTCAATTTGTTGTAGTTGTACTTGAATTGTACTGTAATTCTCCAAGCTTTTATCACTTTTGTTGTAGCAGTCCAACTTGACATGTAGGCTACTGTAGGGAGTTCATATTTCATTTATTCATTCACTATTGTATGGACCTGGAGCAAAACCCCCCCCCCCCCCCCCCCTCTCCCCCCTAGGATAATTTCTTAAAAATATGTTCCTTCTTCTTTACAACACAAGTGGACAAAGAGAACTACAAGGCAAACATGTGGGTCTGTTTTCCTCATTTCCTGCCTTGCCCACAACATGCCAAAGCATTGTGGAAATGGTTGCACGGACCCATGAAACCCATGCTACCACTGGTTTTCTAGGATTTCAAGGATTTCAACTGTGGGAACGCACACTAATACATTGTCAGTGTCTTGCAGTGCTGATGGTGGGAGTGTCCGGAGTGCATGGGAGGAGTGGCTGGAGATTGACACACCTGATTGATTGATATATTTTATTAGTCAATAGAATGTGAGAACAGTACAAGGTACAGTCAAAACATAGTATTGATCCAAAAGGAAAACACCGAATAAAGACCTTGGGGTCTTATTTCCGTTCGGGTCCCATGTATACAATACCAGAAAAGAAAAAGTGAGGACAATGATGAAAGGACAATAGATGAAATCAACACGTAAAAACGACAGGTATAAAGACAAAATGTACAAAGATATGTGTGTACAGGTTAGGATATGCAGTATATACAATGATAAAACAGGTTGAAAGCAACTAAAATAAGATTGTAAAGGAGGTGAAAAAAGGGGGGGGGGGGGTGGTAATAGGTTTCATGGGGCCAGTTTTGGATTGCAGCTAGCCGTAGGTGCTCTTTAAGACCGTTTTGAAGGAGTCAAGGGACTTGCATGTTTTCATGCCTGTTGGTAGGGCGTTCCACATTTTGGTGGCGTAGAAGCGAAATGAGTTTAGACCTTTGTTTGAACAGAAACTGGGCTGCACATGGTTTGTTGAGCTCCCTCTCTGTTGTGGGAGTGGACTTCGTTAACATTTAGAAAGTAGTTAGATAAGTACATGGGGATATTGGTACTGTATCGAATCTTGTGTACCTGACCCATGGCAATATACTGCACTCTGTCGTCAACCCTGAGCCAGCCCAGTCTGTCAAAGTGCGCAGGGGTGAGATGGGTTCGGGGTGTGAGGCCAAGTAGCAGCCTGACCAGTTTGTTTTGTGAGGTCTGTAGCCTTGTTTTCAAGGCCTTTGAGGTGCTGTGGTACCAGGAGGTGCAGGCATAGTCGAAGAAGCCCTGTATGAGGGCTCCTGTTAGGGTCTTTAAGGTGGTTTTATTAACCAGAGAGGAGACCCTGTATAGGAACCTGGTTCTCTGATTGACCTTTTTGATTACATTGGTGGCCATCTTGTCACCGGAAAGATTTGCCTCCAGGATCGACCCTAGGTAGGTAACATCGTCTTTCCGTGTGATAATGGAGTCACCCACTTTGATCGTGAATCCATCCGCTTTACTGAGGTTACTATTTGATCCAAATAGTATGGATTCAGTTTTCCCCAAATGTAGGGATAGCTTGTTGTCAGCGAGCCAGGTGCAGATCTTGCCAAGTTCGGAGCTAAGGGCCTTTTCAACTTGCGACTTGTTTTTGCCCGAGACCAGAAGTGCTGAGTCGTCAGCGAACAAAAACAAGTTGCAGTCACAGGCTGAAGACATGTCGTTTACATAAATTAGGAACAGTAAGGGCCCTAGTATGCTTCCTTGAGGAACGCCGCATTGGACTGGGAGGGGAGGGGACAGTGTATCGTTAATCTCTACCATCTGTTCTCTCCCCTCCAGGTAGGACTGTATCCACTTCATTGAAGTGCTGTCAAAGCCAATTGCTTTAAGTTTGTAAAGTAGTACAGAGTGGTTCACAGTATCGAAGGCCTTTTGGAGGTCCAGCATGACCATGCCGCAGTATTTACCCGCGTCAACCTCCTGTTTAATGTGGTCGCTTAGGTATAGCAGGCACCTGGGCCTTGTTAAGCAGACAGGATATAATAAGGGAGAGGCCTGCCAGGTAACCTTCTTTCACCATTGTCCAAGCACCACAAGCTACAGACTCCACATGTTATCACATCAGTCAGACTTGTATGTTTATATAGCCGTAACACAACTCTAGATTCTTTTATAATTAGGATTAATCTACAGTTGTAAATTCGGTCCCTCGACTCCCCCATAACAACAATAACAATTTTCATTTGCTTGTATTAAACAATGTTAAACTTACCAATATTGCAGCTGCATGGAAAAGTTGAATTATCCTCTATCTGCAAGGCATTTGTTTGATAAAAAAAAATCCACCATAGTCATGTTATGAGCTACTTTCTGCATTTTTTTTCTGCAGGTGATTCTTTTTCTAAGTAGGCTATTGGAGTTTGGAAGTGCTCATCATTAGTCACGGAACGGCCCTGTGTACCACCTGTTCAGAATTTGCACATAATGCAGGAGGCATCAGCCCAACCCGTTAATACAAACAAGTGCCTCCCAAGTGCAGGACTTTTATTTACTGACAGAAAGCTCATAACATGTCTGTGGATTTGTATCAAATGGGGCGGCTGTGGCTCAGGAGGTAGAGCAGGTCGGCCAATGATCCAGTGGTCGGCAGTTCGATTCCCGGCTCCTCCTGTCTACATGCCGAAGTGTCCTTGGGCAAGACACTGAACCCCGCCTTGCCTCCAGTGGTTGCCACTGCTGGTGTATGAATGTGGGAAGTGAGGACGCTGGCGTTGACTGTTCGCCGCTCTACTTCCCAATGTATGAATGAATGGACCATTGTAAGCGCTTTGAGTATACACACTGTGCATAGAAAAGCGCTATAAAAATGCAGTCCATTATTATTAAATGCTTTTGCAGATAGAGGATAATTCAACCTTTCCATACAGCTACAACCTCACAATGTGTCGCTGTGAGCTTGTAGATCAGCTATTCTCATTGGTGCTTGATTTCATACACCTGCGGCCACTTGTTTCTCTTGCAAATCTGGCAACAAATTACTAAGATAACAGGAACTTCTGCACACGCAAAGTGGGGGTGGATGTAACATTTCCCAATGGGGGGGGGGGGGACAGAAGAAAATGGTGAAGCCTCCCCCATAACATTTTCAGTAGTGTTTCAAACACTGTTAAATATAAGCACTGAAATATCTTGGGTTGTTTTGCATGCCATCATGTTTGGTGGGGCAGGCTGGGCATTTAGGGGGCATTGCCCCCCCCACCCCCCCCATGCCTATGCCTAGATCCGCCCCTGACGCAAAGACTTTTGCGTAGTAGGTTGTATAGGAGAGTTGTGGATAGATCTGCAATCTGTTGCCACATGGCGCCACCGCCATATACCGAGGAATAGGCCTATAACTTTGGCAGCTTTACTTTGGCAGCTTCTGCTTGTCCCCGCCGCGCTCCTCCTCCTCCTCCTCCTCCTCCTCCTCCTCCTCCTCCTCCTCCTCCTCCTGGCCCTATCTAATCTGTTTCTCCTGCTACATCCCGTTCAATCTCTGCCTCTGATAGATGTCGCTGCTCTCTGAGCCCTCCGGGATCGCGGCCGCCCGCCTGCCTGCCTGCCCGCCTCCGCCTGTCTCCCCGACGCTCCTCCTGTGTGCAGGACCGCTCCGGATTCATCAGACCTCTCCGCTATTGTAAACAACGGAGATGTGAACTACATCTGTGATCCAAAAAAAAGGTCATGGAAAAAAAGAGACGCATGCTCAACTCATCAGACCGCTGTCCTCGCATTCGTGTTTTTTTTTTTTTTACTTTATACCACTAGTGGTATTAAAAAGACAGATCTACAAGCTCACACACCGTGTCGTTGTGCTGTGACACGTTGAGATTGTAGGTGGCATGCAGAAACGGCAAGATAAATGGTTTTCCATAACACAGTGTTATTCTAAAGCATTATTAGTCAGGCTACGTATTATCCCTGGACACAAACACAATATGTTCACACCAGGGGCGGATGAAACATGTCCCATTTGGGAGGGGGGCAAGAGTACATGTTTAGGCTGACCATACGTCCGTATTTCCCAGGACATGTCCGTATTTCCGTCCTGTCCTGGGTGTCCTGGTTTATTTTTAGAAAATGAGGAAATGTCCTGGTTTTTGTAAAATTACTTTCATTCAGTTCTTTTCCGACACGTCTTTGCTTACATCGGACCAGTAAATCGACAGGCACTAGGACACTGCGCACGATGATCTCAGCCCTGAGCAGAGTCAGTGCAGGCAGCCTTCGTCAATCAGTTAGTAGACACTAGACAGCGTGGTTGTCAGTCTCCACCATCATGCCCAAGCGCAAGTGCACGTTTACAGAAAAAATTCCCTGTATTCAGACCGGGGCGAGACAAAAGTGAAGCACTGTGCACTGTTTGCAAAGCAGGCACGTATGTCTCGCTCTGCAGTGGTGGGTGCAGTGCAAGGGACCTAAAATCCCACATTGACACAGAAAAACACAAAAAAGCTGTTCGAGGCGATAGTAGCGCCTGTTCGATATCTGAATATTTTGTGAAACCAGGGAAAGATGATGCAGTGAATTAGATATATTAGATATATTAGAAATAATTTGTAATTGAAGTTATTTTTGTGCGTGACTTTTACTTAGGGGAAAAAAGGTTTCCCCCCCCCCCCCCCCCCCAAGGTGTCCTGGTTTTCCCCTTTGAGAATATGGTCACCCTATACATGTTGGAAGCCACCCCCATACCATTTTCAGTTACAGGACTTGTATTAGGCAAGTATAAAGCATTAATAATAACATCAGTTGTTGTTGAAGTTGCAACAGACATGCAGCATGCATAAAGTTAAAGGTCTGACTCAGAGAGTTTTCTGTTTTCAATGATGGAATGCTGTTGGTTTAGTGGTGACACAGCTGTAGTTAGTTAGTAGCAGTAGTAGTGTTTCAGGTCATTTTAAATCTGAGCACTTCAATTTGAAACATCTTGGGTTGTTTTACATGCCATCATGTTTGGTGGGGCAGTCAGGGCATTTAGGGGGGCATTGCCTCCCATGCCCATGCCTAGATCCCATGCCAAGATCCGCCCCTATCTGCAATTGTGATTTTATGAAGTGACATGCGCACACATGCACGGACACATAGATATACACACACATACAGAGATACGAAACTTATGAGTGCTTACTCTTATGCTAAACTGATTATAATGCATTACAGCAGTGGTCTCGACCATTTTGATCCCAGGGCCAACTATTTCTTCTTTTTGCTTTTGAGGCACGGACCACCATTTGATGACATTTTAGCGCCGCAGACCCCAAAACTAAAGATTTATTTTGCTTTTGTCCACAATACCAGGCTGGAGTTGTGTGGACTCTAGGGGCCAATTCAGATGATGAATATCGTAACTCTTGTTTGTGTAAACATGAAACGTTCCATTTGTACGCTCTCAAAGAGTTACCTCTAGTTAACCAACTTTCCATTATTTAGGCTGGGGACCACCTGGAACCCTCTCAAGGACCACTGTTTGTCCCTGGACCACTGGTTGAAAACCCCTGCATTACAGGTATGTTTCTAAAGCGTTTTAGACATTGGATTCTCATAAAGCAGGGATTTTCAACCTTTTTGACACCAGGGACCACCATTTATTCAGCATTTGAGCCATGGACCACCATTTGATGACATTTTAGCCCCAAAGACCGAAAACTAAAGAATTATTTGGTTTTGTTGACAATTCCAGGCTGGATTTTGCTAACAAAACAGTGTAGACCTTTCAATTAAATAGGGCTAATTCAGATGAAAATGTGAAAATGAAAATGAAACCAAATGAAAATGAAACCAAATGGAACCACAAGGGTCCACTTGGTTTCATTTTTACATTCTCAAGAGTTACATCTGGTTAACCAACTTTCCATCATTTAGCCTGGGGACCACCTGGAACCCTCTCAAGGACCACTGGTGGTCCCCGGACCACCTGTTGAAAACCCCTGTCATAAAGTGTTATTGATATGACTGTGGTCGGTGTTTGGTCTGATCATGTTTTGACAAGGATTGATGTCCAATTACGTTTCCACACTTCCATGTGCTGCCAACTCTTAACGAGAGCTGACAGCTAACTGAGGACTGTCAATTAGTGTTGCTAAATTGGTCATGTATTTTAATTAAGGTGTTCCACATTAGGTGGAGCCACTTCACTTTATTTCACTGCGACAAGCATTGGCATTTTCCTGCAGTTTTGCGTTTGCGCCTTAATTAATTGTAGTCGTCACTTGAGTAATATGAATATTTATGTATTTTGGTGTCAAGAGGGAAACCAGGGCAAAGGTGAACTAAACGGCAAATCCTTACTTCTATAAAGCCAGTGGAAAATATTTATTAATTTAATCCTCGTTTGAGAAATTTGGATGGCAATTGTTTGGTAAAGTGCAAACCACATGTGCAAGTGTTTGACGGAGAAATCAGGTTGGCTAGGAGCCTCTCCCCACAGGTAGGTGGGGCATATGACGTTTGAAATGCAGCCGAGGATTCTAATTGGTCTATGGTAGTTCACCATAGACCAGGGGTGCCCAAAAGGTAGATCATGAACTACCAATTATAGGTGTATAGTCGCCTGAAAATTGCCATTCGAGCCTCGGACAGCAATTTCAGGCCGAGCTTCGAACCTTCGCTAAAAAAAAAAACAATATGCTGCGCCCCCCCCCCCCCCACCCCCCCCCCAACCCCCCCCCCCCCCCCCCCCCCCCCCCCCCCGCGGCGCGCGTCTACTAACTCTTAAAATCGTGGATGTTGCCATCGGTAGATAAGTTTTCTACTGCCCTGAGATGTGATTGACATCTGTGAATACACCAGTCATGACACCGCTGTCCTTTCTCTCCTTTCTGATGAGACCGATCCGACAGCCACGGGTAACACGCTGTTTTGATTGCCAAAACATGCCGTCCATCGGCTCGTTTAATTATTTGTTTGCTGTGAACGACTACGTGTCTATTGTATATATAGTGTAAACTGCCTGCTTCTGCTGGACAGCTAACCATAAAACCAACATTTCAAAGGCTTGTTAATTATTTGTTTGCTATGAACGACTACGTGTCTATTGTATATAATTGTCTTCACTCGATGTCGCACATTTACTAGATGGGGGGGAAAAGTTAAATAAATAAATAAATGCGAATGGTTCGGGATCATTAATATTCGTTCGCGTGGCGACCTTAATTGTATCCATAAAAGTGAATGACAAGACAAAAAACATACGGTAGGTCTAACTTTTGCCCCAAAAATATTCTAGATGAGAAGTGGGGGGGATGCCGGGGGGTAGCGTCCCCCCCACTTCTCATCTAGAATATTTTTGGGGCACACTACACCCCTGCGTGTGGACCGCATGCAGCTCAGAGCACTATCATGGTTAACCCGCTCCTTGCTTCATTAGGTGCTCAAGACACTGACATTTTCAA
>CM076971.1:9841038-9888647 GCA_039105355.1 Benthosema pterotum | reverse complement strand
TGGCGCAGTCCATTCATTCCCTTTTTACCAGTGGGTTTTCAACCTTTTTTTTCTACAGGGCCCACCATTTATTCAGAATTTGAGCCACAGACCACCATTTTAGCTCCATAGACCCCAAAGCTAAAGATTTTCCTTTACTGGTGCAACAATTCCAGGCTGAATTTCAGAGAAAAACAAAACAGTGAAAGATACAGATCAAAATGACCATTAATCTTCCACATTCTCTAGCAGTGTAGACTTGGGCTAATTCACATGATGAATATTTTTAACTCTTGAGAATGTCATATACTTTTTTGGATTGTAAACCCCGTTTCAATACATGTCTGTGTATGTTTCTACTTGCGACCGTGACGGCCGTGACGGCCGTCGCAGCGGGTTTTTTTCTAAACGTTTGTGACCATTTGATGTGGCTCTTTGCCGTTTAATACAGTGAAAAACGTGGCTCTTAGTCTGCGACCTTGCACCCCGGTTGGCCCCCCATGCCTAGTGAGGTTTTGAAGAAAAGAAAATTGAAAGAGCCTGTCAGTTACAGTATCTTAATATGTACTGAGAAGTCTACAAGACCCAAATAACAAAACAAATAAAGTCATTGGATCCACTGGAACACAAGGTTCGTTTGACCATTTTTCTGAAAACTGAAGGCTTGTGGAGTCCCTGTAGAACATCAAAATTTCAAATTAAAGTGCTTCCAGTATATTTTAAATGATTTGAAACACTACTACTTCTACTAACTAACTACAGTTGTGTCACCACTAAACCAACAGCATTTCATCACTGAAAACAGAAAACTCTCTGAGTCAGACCTTTAGCTTTATGCATGCTGCGTGTCTTTTGCAACTTCAACAAACAACTGATGTTATTATTGATCCTTTACTTGACTAATAAAAGTCCTGCAAACGAAAATGGTATGGGTGCCACTTATGGAAAATGGTATGGTTGCGGCTGGTTAAGCCGCCCCCATTTTCGCCTGCCCCCCAATTGGGAAATTACTGTATACTGCATATCCCGGCCTGTGTCTGACTACAGCGTGGTACTTTGGAGCCCCCTGTAGAAGTGTCCGTGGGCGCTAACGACGTGTGTGTGTGTGTGGGTGGCTCCGGTCGGTGGCATTATGTAGAGTAATGTGGGATGGAGTGGAATGCTTTATCTAAGGCTCTTTTATTCTCTGTGGCATAATAGCAGAGCGGCACAGTGTTCTATCATCTTCACCCTGTCAACACAAAGACAAAGAGCTGCCTGCAAGCAAGCAGAGCTGAGCAGGGTCAGAGGTGCATGGCACACACACACACACACACACACACACACACACACACACACACACACAACACACACACACACCACACACACACACACACAACACCCACACACACAAAACCCCACCACACACACACACACTACACACACACACACCACACTCACACAACCTGGCCATCAGGGGACGATGCCACAAGCCTGGCCTGTCTGGCTGGCTGCTGGGTTTTGCCCCTTGGCTTTGATCTTCAGGCCTGGCTACTCATAATGGCCACTGTGGTGGCCTACTGCCCTGGTTCCCCCCCCCTACAAACTTACCCCCCCCCCCCCCCCCCCCCCCCCCACCCCCCCCCCCCACCCACCCCCCCTACCCCCCCCCCCCCCCCCCCCCCCCCCCCCCCCCCCACCCCACACACACACTCACACGGGCGGATGTAACCTTTCCCAATATGGGGGCAGGGAGACAATGATATGGGTTGTTGGCTTCGATGGAATCTGGCACCCATACCATCCCACATGGAAAGAAAATATATGTACATATATGCTAATATATGCACCATATATGCATCATATACAGTATGTTGCATGTATATATACATATATGTGCATATATGTGGATATATAGGACATATGTGTCATATACTGTAAAACCATATATACAAGTATATGTTCATATACTGTACCTGTATGTAGGGGGGCAATTTCATATATGTGGCATATATTAAAACATATAGGTTCATATGTAGAGGGGCAATTTCATATATCGTCACCTTCTTAAAATAATCGCCTAAGTCATTTTTTGGGCATTTTTTTGCGATTTATATGTGTATATATATATATATATATATATATATATATTTATATTTATTATATATTTATATATATATATATTATTTATATATATTATATATATATATATATGTATATTATACAGTATATTATTCTGTAGTATAATATACAGCATATCGCAAAAAATGGCCCAAAAAAAATGACTTAGGCGATTTTTTAGAAGGTGACGATATGTAGGGTGGCAATACATATATATTTTTTCCATGTGGGATTTTCGATTACAGGGCTTATATTAGGCGAGTAAAGCATCAATAATAACATCAGTTGTTGTTGAAGTTGCAACAGACACGCAGCATGCATAAAGCTAAAGGTCTGACTCAGAGAGTTTTCTGTTTTCAACGATGAAATGCTGTTGGTTTAGTGGTGACAGAACTGTAGTTAGTTAGTGACAGTAGTAGTGTTTCAAATCATTTAAAAAAAATATAAGCAGTTTAACTTGAAAAATCTTTGAAATTTGGGTTGTTTTGCATGCCATCATGTTTGGTGGTGGGGCAGTCAGGGCGTTTAGGGGGGCATTGCCCCCCCCGCCCCCTCCATGCCCATGCCTAGATCCGCCCCTGCACACACACTCGAGCTCATCCTGCCCCTCTCTGTACACAGTGGTGGTCTGTCGTCCCTTCTCACCTCTCACCTTGGCACCCCCTCCTCATCGTGTCACAGTACCCCCTACCCAATCCCCCCTGTCCCCCATCTCTCACCGAGGAGGAGGTGGTGGGTGGGGAGGGAGGGGGGTGGGGATGGGGGGGTACATGAGAAGCACACAGGCCTTGAGCAAACGGGGCAAAGGGGAGAGGGTGACAGGTCGTATGGGTGAAGAGACCTTTACAGGCTGTGCTGAGTTTATTTGAGTTACTGCAGTAGTAGTAAGTCTACTTAAAGGGGAACTCCACCCATTTTCAACATTCTAATATGTCATTAATATACCCTAGAGGTGCTGGGTGGACATGATAAAAAAGTTCCCCCATTCTGTGTTTTCCTCCAAGAAATGGAGGTCTGAAGAAAACCACTAACATGGTGAAACGTCTTGATGACGTCATCACAATGCATTTCCACCATGTTAATGGATTTCTTTAGACGCTTCTTTTTTTTTTCTGAGAGCGTACAAATGGAACCAAATGAACCCGTTAGGGTTCATTTGGTTGCATTTGTACACTCTCAGAAAAAATGGGCGGAATTCCCCTTTAAACACAAGGTACTGGATTTTCATTTGGATAAAACTGTGTTAAATACCCCATTGGCCTGAATATAACAGAAATATCCTTTAAAAAATGAGTGCAATAATCAAGCTGAGAAAAATAAGTTGTGGATCAGCATTTTTGGCATCATCATTCAATGACAAATATACAATACCGGTATTTGTAAGCTGAAGAAAAAAAAGTCAATTTGGTAACATGATTGATGTGCAAATCAAACTTTAATTCAGAATGATGATGATGTGTTTGTCTATTAGGAGTCATTTTAGAATACTAATATCGAAAAAGTAATACTATTATATGACTTATTACTTGAGTCAACGATTAATGTTACATATGACCATTGCGTTCCCAAGTCCCCCCTCCCTCCTGCAAAAGAATAGAGATGTACAACACAACACATTGTACTGTACGTCATGTATGCAGAATGCTAGCCTGATTGTCAAACTCTGAGCCATGGCCCAGCAGAGTGGGCGGGGCCCAACGGAGTAGATGGGGTCTGTGGGCTGAACCCAGGCTAGCAAAATGCTGTGGTGGATTAGTTTAATTAGGTTTGATTGTGGTGGATTGTTTGCATCTATCTGTTGACAGCTTGTAAATCTGTTCTATTTACACATCATGCAATAACAAGCTCATTTGTAATAAGTAATGAGGTGTGTTTTGGCTGAGTAACATTAGATATTACCCATTTTGGCAGAGTAATATATGGAAAAGGTAACACTATTGCAGTAACATACAATACAGTATGTAGTTCGTTACTGCACAACACTGGACATCATTAATGTTGAATTGTATGATTGTTTTAAAAGTAAAAACCATAACATGAAGCCTCCCTCACCATGCCATCCCCCTTGCAGGACAGCAACGGTTATATATTCTTAAAGTGAAAAAAGCTTTGGTTTGGATGACCCGGAGGTGTGGTGCCTGCCGATGGGGGATCTTCTATTTGCTTTAGTTGCATAATTTATGAAGGGCGGCCGACACTGTGCTGCTTTGCTGCCGGCTGCCCTGACCCCAGTATGTCCAGAGGTACAGATACAGAGACCACAACATGGCGGAGAGGCCAGGACAGCACATAAGAGCGTGTCCATGGAGGAAACCATGCCCTGCTCTGGTGTCACGTTTATATCAGGGCCGGATGTAACATTTCCCAATTGGGGTGGCAGGAGAAAATGGTATGGGGCGACTTCATCGCCCGTGGCGCGAAGCGACACGGGCGATGAAGTGAAGGCGCACCCATACCATTTTCGGGTTACAGGACTTATATTAGTCAAGTAAAGCGTCAATAATAACATCAGTTGTTGTTGAAGTTGCAACAGACATGCAGAATGCATAAAGCTAAAGGTCTGACTCAGAGAGTTTTCTGTTTTCAATGATGAAATGCTGTTGGTTTAGTGGTGACACAGCTGTAGTTAGTTAGTAAAGCAGTAGTAGTGTGTTTCACATCATTTTAAATATAAGCACTTTAATTTGAAATTGCTTGGGTTGTTTTGCATGCCATCATGTTTGGTGGGGCAGACTGTGCATTTAGGGGGGCATTGCCCCCCCCCCCCCCATGCCCATGCCTAGATCCGCCCCTGTGTCATGTTTATATTAGCCAGCAGGCCATGGGGGTGACAGAGGTAGCCAGCGCTAAACCACAGCTTTAAAATACACTGTGTGTGTGTGTGTGTGTGTGTGTGTGTGTGTGTGTGTGTGTGTGTGTGTGTGTGTGTGTGTGTGGTGTGTGTGTGTGTGTGTGTGTGTGTGTGTGTGTGTGTGTGTGTGTGCATGAAACACAGCCGACGCAGCACAATACAGGGATTAGGGATTAGATACAGAGCCACTTATGTTTTTTTTTTTTTTTTTTAAGGGATCAAGCAGTCCACGAAGTGGACTTGATCCCTTCTTGTTTTTGTCTCATTCTCTCCTTCCGCCAGAAATAGCTGTTCTGGCTGAACCGTGCAGTCGGTTTTCGCGAAAATTGGTAATCTGGTAGAGGGTGATGCCAAACGGTGATGATGCGAAGCCTGTGACCACTGGTCAAATGGTGGCGCTATAGCACTCAACTGAAATTGAAACTTTAAAACTCATAACACTCATAACTCATGAACTGCTCGACTCTCAGAAATGTAACTTATATTTCACTTATGCGTCTGCTTATGTCAAACAAACTTTTGTATTCTGACTTTTCACTCTGACCTTTAGATGAACCGCCATCTTGAATTATATGTTAAAACAGTTTAAAATGTCTCTTCTCCTACAATCTTTGATCAAAATGCATAACAATGACCTACACATGAACTTTTGAAGCCATACAAACATGAAATGGGTGTGTGAATTTTGTTTTCAGTGTGAAAAAATGATGTTTTTACGAGCCAATGAAAATTGCTTGTTTGTGTGAAATTCTTCTATTATCCCTAATCTACACATGCAAAGTAATCTGTTCATGAGATTTTACAGTTTGGTAGAGGGGGATGCCAAATAGCACTAAAACCAGTCTTGCTCCAATCGCTCAAATGGGGCGCTATAGCATTTCTTTGAAACTGAAACATTTGAACAAGCATAACTCGGGCTTCGTTTGGCTTAAAATCATGGGACTTGTTTCTACATGTTCTTGATTCATGTGGAACACATCTGTAATTTCGACTGGTAAGCTCCACCCCCAGAGTGTCTGCCATTTTAAGCAGTTTGAAAAATGCTCATGCCTGATTTTTCTGGCTGGATTTTTGATTTGCACAACAAGTGTGGTTTTGTTGTACAAACCGGCTTGCATTTTTTTTTGTACACACCATCACTGTGTTTGTGTGTGTGGACGTAAAGTACTTCTGTGGCCTGCCACACCAAGGACAGCCATTGTCAGTGTGTTAATCTTTGATCAAAATACATAACAATGACCTACACTGACATGACAGGACTGCCACTGACAGTGACCCAGACTGACCTGAAATACTGGGGGTAAAATTTGACCGACAGGGAGGGGGCAACACCAATTGGCCAGACCTGATAGGGGAAAGTTAGGCAGAGACTGGGGTAATGGGGACTTAGAAGACTAACGATGGAAGGGAAGGATTTAATCATCAAATTTGTGATTTTACCACTGCTTTTATCTGTCTCCTCAGTTTTTATGCCACCTCGGCGAGTGATCCAGGGCCTGGAGCGTGCATTTTTTTATTTCCTTGTGTGTGGGGTCGAAGTGGTGAGAGGCTGAGGCGGGAGGTGATGAAGAAGCCGAAGGAGAAGGGGGGGAAGGGTGTTCCAGACCTGTTTTTTTTTTTTGGCAGCCTTTACACCACACTGCACATCACACACGCTACAGCCCATCCAGAAACAACAAGACAACCGCTATGGCCAGATTCTGGATGGGGTCTTACCTCACGCACCTCAAGCTTTTACCAACAGACCTTCGATTTCCAGTGTCTTTTAACCTGCCACCTGCCTACGCTGCATAAAAAGTTTATATGGCATTTTAACCTCGAGCAGGATGTGGATGTTTTTAACTGATCACCGCTCTCTTCTCTCTCTTGTGCAAGAGCGGGAAGCAGTGAGCCCAGTGTAAAATTGAAACAATTGAAATGAATGAAAATGATCAATGAATGAAATGACTTGATCTTGATCACATCAAGTTATTTCGTCATGATTATAGTTGATTTAATTTAATTATATTCCTCTGGTTGTACAACAATGGGAACTGATGTGATGTAGACACACACACACACACCAGAGATGGAGCACTCATTGGAGCTGCATGGTGCTTGCTATACAAGCAGGTGTACAAACCGTTTTGTACAACGCTATGTACAAACCATAAGTGGGTGTGGCAACCCACTCAGACATATGACAGTTCTCATTCACTCCACTCCCATCTTCACCCTCTGTGGCAAGATGGCCGAAATGTTTGATTATTTGATGTATTTGATTTTGAGTTATTTACAATTGTTTTGAGTTATATTTGTTTTCATTATGTGGTTTGAATTGGCATTTATGTTTGAAAAGATACTTTTAGTTAAATAATTTTGTTTACATGATTGGTCAAGCTAAAAAGTTTGTTTTAAGTTAAGAGAAATGAATTCATGAATTGATTTGAAGATACTTAAGATGAGTAAAACATTAAGTAGGCCTACTAAAGATTAAAAGCATGCTAAAATTGAAACAATTGAAATGAATGAAAATGATCAATGAATGAAATGACTTGATCTTGATCACATCAAGTTATTTCGTCATGATTATAGATTTAATTAATTTAATTATATTCCTCTGGTTGTACAAACAATGGGAACTGATGTAGACACACACACACACCAGAGATGGAGCACTCATTGGAGCTGCATGGTGCTTGCTATACAAGCAGGTGTGTACAAACCGTCTTGTACAACGCTATGTACAAAGGTGTAGTTGCCAACGGGGGTCGGTAGTTGGAGGGAATGAGGGCGCCTGCTGCTGAAGCCCATACTGCACCGCAGTGTGCAGTATGGGCCATACTTCACCGCAGTGTGCAGTATGGGCCATACTGCACCGCAGTGTGCAGTATGGGCCATACTGCACCGCAGTGTGCAGTATGGGCCATACTGCACCGCAGTGTGCAGTATGGGGGGGGCCATACTGCACCGCAGTGTGCAGTATGTAGCAGTCATGGGGGGGGGGGGTGCAGTACATGGGGGCAGGGGCAGGGGGGCATACTGCACCGCAGTGTGCAGTATGGGGGGGAGCTGCCGGGGGCAAGCGACAACGGCAACCACACCTTTGCAATTTTTAAATTGCGAATATTCTAGTTTCCATTTGTCACTTTGACCACTAAGCTCCACCTTGGACTGCTGAATTGTGCATATTGTTCATATTGCTTACTGCTTGGTGGCGTGTTGTTGGGTTGTTTCATTGATGACAACAACTAAGCAATTCATTGTGCCTGGATAGCTCAGTCGGTAGGGTGCCTGACTTCGGAACACAAGATTGAGGGTTCAAGTCCCACTGCTGACAATACAAAGTCTGAGTCTCCAAAAACCCCTGCTTTGTTTCCACAATCACATGATGTATTTCTTCCATGTTTCTATGGCTTTATTTGTGCATATTTAAGGAGCGGTAGTGGCTCAGAGGGTAGAGTAGAGTAACCGGATGGTAACCACAAGGTTGCCGGTTCGATCCCGGGCTCCTGCAGAGTTAGTGTCGATGTGTCCCTGTCCCACTGCCATCAGTGTATGAATGTGTGTGTGAATGGGTGGTGAATGTGATGCACAATCTATGTAAAGCGCCTTGGATAAAGGCGCTATATAAATGCACCATTTACCAAGCAGTCCACTGAATGTGTGTGTTGTTCCCAGTACGTCTTGTGTCTGTTGGGTAGCCTCATTGGTAGAGCGCATGACTTGGAAATGAGAGTTCCTGGGTTCAAATCCCGGCACGGACACCTAGTAATATGAGTCAATCATGCACAATCTCATGTGGTCTTCTTACATCTAAGTTCATGGTTCTATGTGTAACCCAGGGTAAAACTCAATGTAATGGTGGTTGTCACCATTCGGCCATGTTGTGTTTTGTCACTATTCGGCCATGTTGTCACTAATGACAGTTCACAGCTCAGTTCACCACTCACTCACAGCTCACCAATCATTTACTCATTCACCAAATCAGTGGCCTTGTGGGTTAGAGTGTGTCGCCCTGAGACTGGGAGGCCGGGGTTCGATTCCCGGCCGGGTCATACCAAAGGCTCTAAAAACGGGATCCAATGCCTCCCTGCTTGGCACTCAGCATTTGGATTGGGGGTAAGACCCTGTGTCATACTAGCGTCATGTCCAGAGGGTGTACTTGTACATCAAGCTGCCTCATGCTACAGAAAAACAGGAGATAGGCACCTGCCCTATGGGCCTCATGGCTGGGCAAGGCTGTTTGACTGTCACTATTCGGCCATGTTGTCACTAATGACAGTTCATAGCTCAGTTCACCACTCACTCACAGCTCACCAATCATTCACTCAGTCACACCAGATTACAATGTGAGTCAGTCTCACACATAATTACCTGATGTATTTTTGAAGTTCAGGCTCCATGTTTCTATGGCTTATTTGTTGTCGTATTGTTCTTACTCCTTATTGCATGCTTGCTTGATCCCGTTTTATTGCTTGCAGCTATATATGTTTTTTTTTTTTTTTTTTACATATACCGGTAGTTTAGGGGATGGAACAATATAGTAACTGCATTGAAAACTGGATTATTAGTTTCAAGAATTGAAGAAGTATTGAAGTTAAGGAAATAGCCCACATTGGACTATGTATCATATCGTTTTGCGATGCAAATAATCGGTATTGAATTGTTTTTGCAGATAATCGTATTTCATTAATACATTAAATTTTGTAGTGATTTAAAAAAAATGTTTTAAGTACTTTCAAGGCAATGTCAAATGTTATTTTGAATAGTTACTATAACAATTTCAAATCATTGAATCGGATCGGATCACCAGAATGACCGATATCTTCTGCTCTGGTTTTGGTGAATATTAACTAGTTCCAGTCATTTTGTGGAGGTCACTGGGGCAACACAGTAAAAGTAAATGAATCCACACAACTAACGGAATTTGTATTGTTGAATTATTTCTAAAAATTTAACAACACAACCTTTGTTCATTTTTGACCCCCCTATTACATGGAATTACTTCATGGGCATGATGTATGGATATAATAGTTCCCTGTGATAGAGGGGTGGTGAAAAATGAAGGATGTCCTATTATTTCAAAAATGTGTGTCAACAATGTTAAATTAAGTTCATTTTTGGACGCATTTACTTCCACTAACTTGACCCCAGTGACCTCCAAAAAAGAGCAGAACTAACTTACTATTTCACCAACATCAGAGCAGAACTCCCACCACAGGACTCTGGACATCAATTAATACACACATTAATACAGTTGACACGGGTCCCTATATTAATGGCATGGTATTTCATACAGCAGCTGAAATATGCCCTTTAAAGTGGTTCTAAATGAACTCTTGTTTCTAGCAGATCTCCAGCTCTGCTTGCTGACTCATCCAACCATTTGCACCTCTTGCCTCTCGTCTCACCTTTACCAGTGAAGTGTCACAGATGACCTCTGTTTGACATGACAAGCTGCATACTCTCACCCTCCCTCCAATCCTGGATGTGTTGCTTTGACCCCACACTGAAACCATGTCACTGTATTATGCATACCATAATAGACATACAGTATATAAAGGCTAGATAGATGGCTCAAGGTGGAGTCTCTGATGTAGTTCCCCCGGCATATCTTGCATAGGTCAATCAGTCAATACTACTACAGTATACTCTATGGCAGCTCAAACAAAAATAGTCATAACTTGCTCAAATCTTGACAGATGTAAAAGCGTATTGGTTTCATAAACATTATCAACATGGCTAGGATTTATGACACATGTGCTTAATGTTATATATATATATATATATATATATATATATATATATATATATATATATATATATATATATATATATATATATATATTTATATATATATATATATATATATATATTCATATTAAAGGTAATAGAGGCAACTAGTGTGTACAAACACATTTTTTTAAAAACAGAATCTAACTCCACCTCACAAAGTGGCATCGCCTATCCTGAGCCCGACAGATGTTTTGCTTTCATGATTTTTTGACAACAATAAATTTTTGGACCGTCTGCAGGACGAAGCAAGTGTCTGTCTGCAGGGAAACAGCTGCAGCATCGAAGTAGAAGCAACGTAGAGGGGGGAAAAAAGACAAGAAATATAGCTATATATCTACTTTGATGTTTAGCTAAAAAGTTGCCTCCATTACATTTAAGGCACACATGTATGCAGACATCTGCATGACGTTTGTAACAAACCAAAGCGCTTGAAAATCGGTTTAAAACTGAACATGTTATGATTATTTAAAAAGTTCATGTCCAGAGACACCATATGAGTGTGAGTGAGCTGACTGAATCAAGATGGCCGCCGCGTAACGATTTCTGATTGGCCTACACGTCTCCAGGAGAAAACAGTATGCAGCTAGTACAGACAGACAGCGATCTGACATAAGTCAACTGGATGTCCTAATAATGTAATTAACCACCGTGACCTTTCCCAATAAGACATTGTATAGCTTAATCACAGCCTCTATGCACCACTAATAAGAATGCAATAGGGTCAGCGAACGTGTGCACGCCAGGGGCGGATCGAGAGGTCATGGGCATGGGCATCGGAGGGGGGGGGGCAATGCCCCCCTAAACACTCAGTGCCCCCCCCCCCCCCCCCCCCCCCCCCCCCCCCAAAACACGATGCCATGCAAAACAGCCCAAGATATTTTAAATTAAAGTGCTTATATTTAAAATGACTTGAAACACTACTACTGCTACTAACTAACTACAGCTGTGGCACCACTAAACCAACAGCATTTCATCATTGAAAACAGAAAACTCTCTGAGTCAGACCTTTAGCTTTATGCATGCTGCATGTCTGTTGCAACTTCAACAACAACTGATGTTATTTTTGATGCTTTACTTGACTAATAAAAGTCCTGTAACCGAAAATGGTATGGGTGCGGCTGAAGCCGCGCCTATACCATTTTCAGTTACAGGACGTTCTCTTGCCCCCCGAAATGGGACTTTTTACAACCGCCCCTGATGTGCGCGCATGCCCGCATGCCCGCACACACACACACACACACACACACACACACACACACACACACACACACACACACACACACACACACACACACCCACACACACACACACACACACACACACACACACACACACACACACACACACACACACACACACACACACACATGTAATCATTATGGATTATCCGGCATCCTTCTCTGGACCTGATCTGGAGCGGTTCTCCTCCTCAGGTCCAGGTATATAAAGCCATTAATCCCACTGCTGACACTGACATTTATCCGTCAGTAGTTTTCTCCGCCTGCCAAACATTTTTCACACTGTTAGCATGTTTCCTGATGACAGCCAGCGCACAGGAAAAACCCTTTCTGTGGGCTGATACAGACCTCGCCCCCCCCACCACCCTGCAGGACGCTTCGCCAAGCAACAAACGCGATTAGATCACCACCGAGATGATACGCCAAGGACGGAGGGGTATGGGGAGACGGGGAGAGGGAGAGGAGGGGCAGTGGTGTGCCTTTTATTCTGCAAATATTTTGCTCCACTACAATAGACCTTTAGATAAGCCCTGCAGTATTGTCCACCCTAGGACCCTTTCCCAGCCGGGCTCATTCATTCCAAAGCAAATATCATGGACTTTATACAATAAATAGTTAAATACTGGTTCATTTTTGGAACCAGATCTTCAAAATCTCTTCCAAATCTATCAACAAGGCATGTCCTACGCAGCGGAAAATTGTGTGTGACATTTTTTTTTTTTTTAACAATGTTTCATCATATAGGAAAGCTATTGGTGGAGAGGTTTGTCTATCACATGTTTTAGCTGTGATTGAACTATAGCAGTTTGGGGAGGGGCTTACCTAAAGGTCTATTATATAAAAACTTACTATAGTTACACTGACTTTTCCCCTGACGGGGGGGGTTTCCCTGGTTGGACAAACCTGTCCCCTCCATCAGGCACCCTGGCTGGCCAGGGGGAGGCAGTTTAGAGCCCAGGATTACTGCCTGTTTTTGTGAGGGTATCTACCCTAAGGGACACAGGGAGAACATGCAAACTCCACAAAGAAAGGCCCTTTCACCAACCGCACCTCGGGTATGGACATCAATGACGCGGAGGAGGAGACATGCCACCAGCACCCGCAACGGCGTCGCTAGCGGGAATCAAACCCAGGACCTACAATGCAGCATTGATGTACTGTCACAAAAGATGTTTGGGCTTTTGCTATTCATGCTCCTAAACTGTGAAATACACTACCGGAATTTATCGCCTCACCGACTCCCTGCCACTTTTTAAAACTTAAAAAAAAAACCTACCTGTTTCAGAAAGCTTTCTCATAATTAATTTCACCGTTGTCTTAATTTTCTTCGCTTCTTTACTTGGTTGAGTGCTTTTTGTCCCTACTTGTTTCACCATTAATTTACCATTAATTATGCTGTTTCCTACTATGTTTTTATTTTTCTTAATGTTTCTTGATGTTTGTTTCATTCCAGTTGTACAGCACTTTGTGGCATAGGCCTAGAAAAGTGCTATATAAATATATAAAAAGTTATTATTATTACTTGAACTTGGTTAGCATTACATTGTTTATGCTTCTACTACTGGACAAGGGGAGAGCTGAGAGACCAGAGGGGTTCGAGGGGAGACCAGAGGGGAGAAGAACGGCCGGCACAGTGGTGCGGTGCGATCCCAGCCCGGAGTCCAGACACATTATTATGGCAGCCGTCCCAGTCTCCTGCCTATCTCCCGCCCAATCAAATATTCTATTACATTATTCTCCGATTTCGTCCCCCTATCTGTCCGCAGGTGCCTGGGGGGTCCGCGCCGGCACCGCCAGCCAGCCCAGGGAATGCTTCCTCTGCAGCCATCTGTGGCTGATATAGCAGGACATATTGGAAATCAAAGCAAAAAGAACGGGGAGGATATTATTATAGTGCAAAGAGTTCCCTCTGGGCTCTGGATACAGGGGAGTCTGTGAGGAAACTACTGTATATGTACGTGTCGGTATCAGGGCAAGTATCATGGTCAGTATTGGTCGATGTCATGGTCAGTATCGTGGTCAGTATCGTCGAATATCATGGTCAGCATCGGTCAATATCATGGTCGTTATCGTGGTCAGTGGTGGCCTAAGGGTTGGAGGAGTGGTTAGAGGGAGATCCAATGGCAATTCCGGCAGGCATTGGCACATTTAGGGAGGTGCCAGGGAGGCACATCAGGGGGGACACAACCTTGGTCGCAACCGATTCCAATCTGCCAGGGGTTTAGGTTATGTTTAGGGCAGTTTAGTTTAGTTTTTACTGAGGTTAAGTTTAGGGCTACGGTTAAAGTTAGGTTTAATTGCGACCGAGGAAAAAAGGTTGCGACCAACCCTGGCGATTGGTCGCCAGGGTTCCCGACCTATAAGCATTGGTCGGGGCTGATTAAACTTAAAGCATAGGTCACGGTTGCAAGATGATTCTATTGTCATGCCTCAAACTCTACAGATCCCCTTCTAACCACTCCTCTGACCGCTAGGCCACCACTGACCACGACACCGACCATGATACTGTCCATGATATTGACCAATACTGGCCAGGGTACCCAAATGTATCGTATTAGTAGGGGTATTGCCAATTATTCGGAAAGGTCACGGCGGTGGTTAATTACATTATTAGAACATCGAATCGTCTCCTATCAAATCGCTGTCTGTACTTTTCTCCATATCGTTTTCTCCTGGAGCCACGCCGGCCAATCAGAAAGTGCCTGAACAGAGGAAAGTCACTGAGCAACAGCAGCTGCGACATCGAAGACGAAAAAAAAAAAAAAGAAAAGAAAGAAACGTCAAAAGAGAAAAAAGTGACAGCTTAGAATTCAGCCCAACCTGCTCCCTCCCCACTCAACCGAGACAGGTGTCCAAGAAGCTCCGTTCGTCAGTAGGGACAAGCCTGAGCCAATCACATCCCTCCAAATTAAGCAGACAGTTTTACCCGGCGCTCCCCAGCGGGCGGACAGGTAATTTGCAAAGCGGGTCCCAAAGCGAACCCCCCGCCTGGCAGGCAGCCTGCCCTGGGACAGCACAGGCAGCCTGCCCTGGGACAGTACGGAGGCACAGAGGGATGGCTCAGAGTTCAGGATATAAAAACCCAACGCATACCAAGTGTGCATTTTATAAACCTGTTAATTAGCCCCTGTACGGCAGGAGGAAGGGTCTGTAATGGGAGCAGGTGCCGGCAAAACTCGTGCAGAATCGCGGCTTGTGAAAGTTTGGACAAAGTAGCCAGTGACTTGGCAGAAAAACGGTCATACATCACACACAGGTATCAATCCTGAGTGTTCATTGAACTCTGCAGGCCTCTTTTGTTCTTCACCTTGCAGGTGTGTCACCACCATTCACTGTGAGTTAAAGGTAATAGGGGCAACTTTTTAGCCAAAAATCAAAATAGATTAGTCAGTATAGACAGTATATGCTATAATTATTTTTGGCCTTTCCCCCCTCAATGTTGCTTCTACTTTGATGCCTCAGTTGTTTCCCTGCAGACAGACACTTTGGTGTCAACTTTAGTGAGGCAACACTGTGTGATAAGGAAAGCGTGTGACGCCGGGCGTTATTGCGCGGCATCCAGTGTTGTTTATTGTGTTGTTCAAAGCTCAATCCAGTGAGATTTTTCCACTCTACGTGATTCAAAACAAACAACATGGCGGCACCTACGATGTGGGTGATTTTATAGTTGTCTCGTGCACCGTTGCCATGGTTACCCGGCATAAAACACCTGCCATTAATTGACGGGCGATTCCCTTTATGTCGGCACTGCAGAGAGAATCAAGAATCGCTGTGATAATGCGGGCATTTTTCGTTGCCGTCTGGAAAGCCCTTAACTCCACCTCATCTCCACTCTTTTGGCTACTTTGTGAATCTGCTGGAGACTGCTGTGCTGTGATGGGCTAAAACACTGCCTCACCCTACACATCTCCCTCAAAAATTAGCACTGCCTTTTCCCAGCCTGATGAATGTTTTGTTTTCATGATGTGTTGACAACAACACAGTTCCGGACCGTCTGCACGATGAAGCAAGTGTTTGTATGCAGTGAAAGTGAGCTGCAGCATCAGTAGAAGCAACGTACCGTAGAGGGGGAAAGGCAAAAATCCCTATAGCTATATATCTATTTTGATTTTTGCCTAAAACCTTGCCTCTATTACCTTTAAGTTACAAAAATCTGAACTACCCCTTTAAGTGAGAAGACACTCTGAACATGGTTCAATATCAAGTGGGGGGGGGGGGGGGGGGGGGTGAGGGGGGGGTGAGGGGGGGGGGGGGGGGGGGGTGGGGGCGAACCGAGCCGGTTCAACCCTGGTGGCAAAAGGGTCCTGAGAGTTCAATGCACACTCAGGTTTTTATTATGCAGGGCATGGCACCTCCACATACAGTAAAGCCTGTGTTCTGTTAGCTACTGTAGCGCTGCCTGATTGTCATTCTGCCGCCTCAGCAGCACAGCAGCACCCCGTGAGGAGGGGAAGTATTTCAGGGGTACGCGGCAGCCTGGCGGTGTATACCCACCGTGCAGCGGCATGCCGTGTGTGTGAGGGAGTGGCAGTCAGACCTGCGTGCGGCTTTAGATGAGGTGCTAATTGAGGAGGCGATGCACGGCGCTGCACCGCCTGCATGGCGTGCTGCTCCTCGGGGTGAAAGCGATCGCTACAAAGAGCTGATGCAGGAGGAGGCTTCCTGCTAAGGCCAAGGAGGAGACGAAGACGTGAGGCGCTCTGGTTCAGCCCCCATCTCCCCCAACATAAAGGATGCTAAAGAATGAGCACTCTCTCGGCAGGACCCTGGATAGAGTACAAGCACATTTAGACGATGATCTTCATTTAAAATCTGTTCCGTCTGCTCATGCAGACAGTGTTCAAGTTGAGAGCTTGATTATCACACTCGAGTTGAGCTTCCGGAAGCTTTAGTCTGATATTGTCCGCTGTTCAAGCGATTTCAAGGGGTAGGGGTTAGGATGCTGATGTCAAACATACGGCCCGCGGGCCGGATGCGGCCCGCGCAATGATTTAATCCGGCCCCAGGCTTGTAGAGCAAAAATGTCTGAGTCTATCAAAAAAAGTAAGTCTCTAGCACGTTCCTATCAAAAGTTATGGTCGTTTAAAGAAATGCTTCTGAGTTCTCTTCTCTGAGCACTAGTCCGGTAGCTTCACAGCTGAGAGTACTTAATTGATTGGAATGTTGACTCGCAGAGAGTGGGGGGTGTACTGGCGCTGCAAAGTGAGAACTATACTTCAGCAGTAACCTGACTCCGCCAGATGGGGCAGCAGAGAGAGGAGTATTTCCCTCCTCCTCTCTCTGCTGCCCCATCTGGCGGAGTCAGGTTACTTCACCAGTATAAGGGTCTATAACTGAGGGATCATTCAGATCACAGCTTGGCTATTTAAATATAAATACGGGTAATAATAATAATCTAATTCAGAGTTTAAAAAATATAGTGTATTTAAGAAGCATTAGTTATTGTTATTCATCATTATTTTTTTAATGTTCAATGATCCATCACTTCAATAAAAAGCAGGTCTGCATAATTCCATGGGTTGTGTAGCCATTTCCAAATTTCAGCTAAGACACTATTTGAAATTTTTTGTATTTTTGAATGGTTAATTGGCGCACTGTAAATAAAAATAGCATCTCCCATAGCAAATGTCTTAATCTAGGCTACAAGTATAAAACCAATAATGAAAGTCATTAATAACTATTAATAGCTATTCTTAATAATAAACTTGATTGTGTGATATACTGTAGCGGAGAAATTACGGCTGTGTACGTAAACATGCGTGTGAATGCTTGCAGTCTGTGACTGGTCTGTGACTGGCACCGCGGCGCGACTGGCACCGCGGCGCGACTGGCACCGCGGTGCTCCGGCCCCCATGAAGTCACATTAAGTCCAATGCGGCCCCCACCCCAAAATGAGTTTGACACCCCTGGGTTAGGATGTAGCTAATGGCCTAGCCTGTTTGCTAACTAAACAAACCCAGCCGACGAGCGCTACTAACATGTGTACAAAAGCAGTAAAAGATGTCAGATGATGATGTTTATATACGAGCTGGCGCTTCTTTAAAAAACTATTTATCGTCCGTGATTCACCGCAGTCACGGCTGCCATGTTTGTTGTTTACATTAGTGGCCACCAAACTTGTGTATTTAGAGACATAGAAAGTATTTACTTCTGTAAAGCCGGAAGCAGTAAATCATAGTGGAGGTAAAAGGGAAAAAGAGAGATATACAAAGAGGGGAAAGAGGGTGGGAAATACAGTTACATTAAATACATCAGACTCCCACCCATGGAAGAGGTCTCTGCCAAAGGCACTGATAAAATTCACACACTGCTGCATATAAACCACTGTTTTCTAAACCTGTGCCATTTCGTTTATATTCAGCCGGCTGCATTATCCACCCACCCCTGCAAAAACACCAAACTGTGCAGTCCGTCCGTCAGTCAGTTCCAACCTACGGGGGCGTGCGACTCGATCTGCCAGCCGTCGTTGAACGGCGGCGGTGCCCACCAATTCAGATGTCTGCCCGGCGATTGGGGCTGTCAGGTTGGGGCCCCGGCCTGGGGAAATCAGAGCAAAGCATGAGGACTTCTCCCCGAGTCGAGTCATCAATCACCTGCCTGTAAGCCACGGCGCGGCGGGCGCGGCGGGCGCGGCGGAAGCCAATCCGCCCAGGCCTCGGGCCCCAGAATTCATCAGAAAGGACAGGGCCTGACACCGAGAAAAATGAGCTCAACCCCCCTGCACGTCAGGGCGGATCGCAGCCCAATGTCACTGACTCACTCAACACATGAGAGACGGAGAAGGAGGGTTGCAGGGTTTGATTTGAGCGCATCTGTATGTTGTGTCGGTAATACCGAACGTCACTCCTGCTAGCGCTGGTGATTTTAGGGGGCGTGCCAGGGCAGTGCCAGGGGGGTGCCTCCCTAGGCACAAAAAAGTTGGGAAATTGTTTTTGCCAGTTGTAACTTAATTCAATTGTAACTTCACACTATATTGTAACTGGCCACAAATGATCTAGTGAATGTGACACACTGCCATATTGAGCCTCTCGGTCAGGCAGGTGTGTCAGGACTAGGAGTGGTGTGCTGCCTCCCAGATCATTCACTCATTTATACAAATTTATATTTTCCATTCCATCCATGCTCTGTAATGAATTACCTGACATGAAACACAAAAAACACACACACACACCACACACACACACACACACACACACACACACACACACACACACACACCACACACACACACACACACACACACACACACACACACACACACACACACCTGCTGATTGGCTATAGCATGTTCCAAAACATGTAAATTATTTGCCAAGTGTCTAGACAAACAAGTACTTATCTAGTATATTGTAGTTGTTTGTATTCTATAGCAGTGGTTTTCAACTATTTATGCTGCCTTTTCAGCCACAGAGTACCACAATTTGATGTTTAGTCTCTCAGACCCAAAACTAAGGATTTTCAAGTTTCTTCCCCACAATTTAGGAGATAAACTGGTTGGTCAAAATAACAATTCTTGAAAATTCAGATTTAGTTTACATATAATTTAACCCCAACTTAAATATAATTTAAAATGAAACCAAATGGACCCTTGTGGGTCCATTTCATTTTACACTCTCAAGAGTTACAGATCTACAAGGGTCAATTTGGTTGGATCAACTGTCCATCATTTAGCTGTGTTTATGGAACCACAAACAAGTAAACAAGTATCCTAGGCTCTTCCTGCTGGAAGAGCCTAAAATCGCCTAAAATCGCCTGTGCCTACTCTAGTTTGCTGTAATAATGAAGAGTTGAGCAAAACGATTACTGCGGACGTTACGTTATAGCACGTGTACAGCTTGTACGATTCTCTTTCACCATCTCTCTCTCTCGCTCACGTTCACACGCACACTCACACGCACAAGCTATAGTGAATCCATGCTGAGGGGATGAAGGGGAGAGTCATCAGGCCGAAAATGATTAATGCCCCTTTTTTGTCCAACCCTGGCATCTGGAGCACATCTGCCCCGCAGGGACCAGGACAGATATGGTACCCACCCCGCTTCAGGGATTAATCCATTCGGTACTAAAAACGCATTTTATTGTTCTGACCATTATAATATACTTTAGATATCGAAAAATATCAGATCTACAAGCTCATAGCGCGCCACCGAGTGGCGCGCTATGAGCTTGTAGGTCTGATATTTCTGAAAAATCGTGAAAATGTGGTGCAAATTGCTTCTGGGCGGGATCCCTATAAAACATGTTTTCAGATAGGGGCCCGCAGCCAAACATATAGATAATTCCTGGTGGTCCTTGGCATGGATTATGTTGAGCGTCACTGACACGGGAACATACATTTTTCAGAAAAAAATAGAATCTAGCCCCACAAACTAGATTCTAGGGTCAGAAACTAGAATATAGTGCCAAAAACTGGAATCTAGTGCTGGAAACTAGAATCTAGCGTCAGCAAATAGAATTTAGCATCAAAAACTAGATTATAGTGTCAGAAACTGGAATCCACCGTCAGAAACTAGAAACTATAATCTAGTGTTAAAAACTATAATGCAGCATCAAAAACTAGGATCTATTGTCAGAAATCATGTGAGAAACTGGAATCTAGTGTCAGAAATTATAAACTCATGTTAGAAACTTGGAATCTCGTGTCAGAAATTATGTCATGTCAGAAACTGGAATCTAGTGATAGAAATTATAATCTCATGTCACAAACTGTAATCTAGTGTCAGAAATTATAATCTCATGTCAAAAACTGGAATCTCGTGTCAGAAATTATGATCTCATGTCAGAAACTGGAATCTAGTGTCAGAAATTTTAAACTCATGTCACAAACTGTAATCTAGTGTCAGAAATTATAATCTCATGTCAAAAACTGTAATCTACTGTCAAAACAGAATGGGTTAAGCTGCCCTTGGCCATCTCTCCTGGGGGTGCAGGCAGGGGGGATTCCTTCCCCCTAACCACTGCCAGCCCCGCCACAAAGCCCCCCCCCCCTGGGTGGCACAGTCTGAGCCCACCTTGGAGATCAGCCCATTAAGCCTTAGTGTCCTGAACACGTTTTGGTGTTTTATCTGTTGAAAAATAGCAGATCAACAAGCTCATGTCGCGCACCGAGAGTGGCGCGAAATGAGCTTGTTGTTCTTGCTATTTTGAAAAATTGTGAAAATGTGCTGCAAATCTCTGAATACCGTATTTTCCGGACTATAAGGGCACACTTAAAAGCCTTTAATTTTCTCAAAAATCCACAGTGCGCCTTATATATGGATTGTTTGACTGCAGGTGCTTCTATTCTATGTTAACTGTAGTAGCTTCTATTCTCTGCGCCTTATAATCCAGTGCGCCTTATATATGAAAACAGTTTTACAAGGTGCGCCTTTTAATCCGGTGCGCCTTATAGTCCGGTGCGCCATAGGCGGGAAGAAGGAAAATACGGTACATTTTTTTGGAAGCAAACTTTTTATCTCAATTTTTCGCTTCTGGGGAACCCGAGAACAACATGTTTTCAGATGGCGGTCTGCAGCCAAATATGGATAATTCTGGTGGTCCTTGGCTAGAAATATGTTAAGCATCACTGACACAGGAGCACAGATTTTTCAGAAAAAAAATAGAATCTAGTGTCAGAAACTATAGATTCTAGTGTCAAAAACTCGATTCTAGCGTCAGAAAGTAGATTCTAGTGTCAAAAAGGAGATCCTAGCATCAGAAACTATCATTTAGTGTCAATAACTAGAATCTAGTGTCGGAAACTACTGTAGAATCTAGCGTCAAAAGCTAGAATGTTGCTGCTGCTATAATCTGGTGTCAGGAACTACTGTATAATCTGGTGTCAGAAACTCGAATCGAGGGTCACGACACAATGGGTTAAGCCGGACGGATATTTATGATGTGGAAATGGCCTGCTATTTATTCAACGCACAGAGGATGGTGGGCATGATTCATCATCATACCCCCCTCTCTCTCCATCTCCCTCTTCACCCAAACTCTTTCCCTATTCCACCCATTTACCCTCTTCTTTATTCCTTCCACTATTCGTACCCCCACCCCCCACCCCTCGTCTTTTTCCTCAAAATATTCTCTCTTTGCAGAATTTCTGTCAACTCATGAACATGAAAAGCGTCCAAGCAGGCTCATGCCAAATGCATGAATGAACAATCAAGATTCAAAACGGCTTTCTACTGTCCATTAAAAGTTAACAATTTCAAATATATTTCAAAGTTTGCACAAAATATTGGAATTTCTTTTGCAGGGTTTCAGAATCCTTCCCCCCCCCCCAAAAAAGTGATTTCTTTGACACCTCTCTCTCCTCTTCCAAACTTCAGTCATCTATCTCCATGCATGCAACCTCCTTCCTTCTCTCAAACCCTGACAGCTGATCCACAATGCCTCGGCACACCTGCCGAGACACGCCCGGCCTCCAACACATGCCTAAATCTTGTGGCGTCTCCCTTCCACACACTTAGATCGTCTGTTCTTCAGGGGCGGATGCAACATGTCCGATTTGGGGGGGGTAAAATGGTATGGGTGCGGATTCATCACCGTGTCGCTTCGCGCCACGGGCGATGAAGCCGCACCCATACCATTTTCGGTTACAGGACTTTTATTAGTCAAGTAAAGCATCAATAATAACATCAGTTGTTGTTGAAGTTGCAACAGACATGCATCATGCATAAACCTAAAGGTCTGACTCAGAGAGTTTTCTGTTTTCAATGATGAAATGCTGTTGGTTTAGTGGTGACACAACTATAGTTAGTTAGTAGCAGTAGTAGTGTTTCAAATCATTTTAACTATAAGCACTTTAATTTGAAATATCTTGGGTTGTTTTGCATGGCATCGTGTTTGGGGGGGCAGACTGGGTATTTAAGGGGGCATTGCCCCCGCCTCATGCCCATGCCTAGATCCGCCCCTGCTGTTCTTACCCTTACATATGTGACAGCATGACCTGCAATGCTCCCAAGTCCAAGCGGAGTTAAGTTTGACGGCAACTTTTGATTTAGTTTAGATTCCGGTACTGTATGGTCTCTTGAACATTTAATTTACTGTTCACTGTTGACCGGTTATCTGATTTGTCCAGGGGTTGGGGGAACATCTGGTTTGTGCAGGCTATAACAGCTTGGCTGACAAATCATTCATGACAATGGACACAATTATTTGGGGTTGAACAAATAATTAAAAAGAAAAAAAAAAAAAAGGCGACTGCAGGGTACTGACTGACTGACTTATTTCTAAATAATAATTTGTTTGGACCAAAACAGGTGCCAGGAGCCAGGTTGGCTTCGCCCAAGCCTTAAAAGGATCCCTGCCTAATAAGACAAAATATGCCTTAAAACACTATACTTGCCTTATATCACTAAAACATGCAGATAAAAAACACCTTCAATACTTTATTTCTTTCATAAATAGAGAATCTTTGACTGAATAGGAGGTGTTTTTATTTGTTTATTTTAGCTATATAGGGAAAGTATAATGTTTTAAGCAATGTTTATGTTATTAGACAGGGATCCTTTTAAATAGAGATTTCTTATAGTACGTTTTATCAGTGGGCGATGGACAAACGGCATCGGCCGACATCCATTATTTGTCTATGAGAGGTGCCGATTCGGGCAATAGCAGCAGAGCGGGCGACATCAGCCGACGTGGGCAGGCGAGGTCGGACGAAAAGATAATTGCTGAGCTTTCGTCGGCCGATATCGAAAATGTCGGCCGACGTTGTTTGTCCATCGCCCGCTGTTAAAACGTACAGTTAGAGATGCTTACAGAGACCTCTTAATTACCTCACCATTACGTCATCACCTATACTGGCCTATTGGAGTAGTTTTAGGGAACACCGATCGCTTAACTTGTGCTCGCTTACTCACTCAAGTAATGACAACCCCTGATGTCAAATTCATTTTTCACGAACGACAATTTCAAAGAATGGCAAATTCTCTCCCAGTGCCCCCAGTGCCACGGGACTTGTCCTTGTGGGTGAGTGGCGTGGAGAGGAACGTGACCTTGCTATGTGACAGGTTGAGATGCCCACAGGCCAGCTGATCCACACACTCTATTATTGGCCAGAGGATGGTGGAGTGGAACCAATTTCCTGGTTGGAGGGTTGGGTCAGGGAAAAGCTGCATGGGACTTGATGAAGTGTTGCCAACTGCCAAAATCCAAAATGCACTAGTGGCACTAGAATGTGCTAGATCAGGGGTGGGCAATTATTTTTCCCAAGGGGCCAAATGAGATACATAAAATATTGTGGAGGGACAAGACTAAAGGAAGAACTAAAGTCTGCGTGATATTAATTTAATTTCAAGATAAGTAAGACCAACCATTTTGACACCAGGGCCCTCAATCTATTCAGTATTTGAGCCACGGACCACCATTTGATGACATTTTAGCCCCACAGACCCCAAAACTAAAGAATTCTTTTGCTTTTGTCCACAATTCCAGGCTGGATTTCACAAAAAAAACAAGCAAACATAGATAAAAATGACCATTCTTTTACATTGTCTGGCTAATTCAGATGATGGATATTTTAACTCTTGAGAGTGTAAACATGAAACCAAATGGACATGCAAGGGTCCATTTGGTTTCATGCAAGACTTTCGGTTCATGCCCTCTACACAGCTCAAGTGTTTTTTTTTCCCCCAATTTGACGTCATTGGAGGTTTTAAAGTTCTTTATTATCGAACTATCTCAGAAGAGTCAATGTGTGACTTTGTAGAATGTTACTGAACAGTTTATAAACAGCCTGACAGTTCATTTGTATTGGATAAACGGACGCTGCAGAGCTTAAGTGGTTGTTAAATAGGTCGCACAGATTGAATCATTAGGACTTTGGCTGTGTGTGTGTGTGTGTGTGTGTGTGTGTCTAGGACGGAGGGTGTGTGAGAGCGTGGGACAGGCTTTACCTCCGTGGCTGAATGAACTACCATGATGCTCCGTTTTAAAGTCCCTCTGTATGCGGATACGGTTTTCACATATCGATACGGGAAAGACACGTCTTGCATAATTCGTTTAGCTATAAGAGTTGAAGATTATGCTTGTTCCCAGCTGGCACACAACGTCAATTGACGTTGATTTTTGGTTGGATTTAGGGTCTGACGTCGGACAACCAAAACCCAACGTTGGAACAACGTCAAATTCCAACGTCAAATTGACGTGTTAATCTAACGTCAACTGACGTTGATATTTAGTTGGATTTACGTTGTGTTGGTAAGTAACCAAAATCCAACGTCTGTTAGACGTATTTATCGCAACGTCACATTGACGTAGAATAGTGATATACTGTTGTCGGGGTTTTGACCAAACCTCAATGTCTGTCTAACGTCAAATCCCAACGTCAAATTGATGTGTTAATCTAACGTCAACTGACGTTGATATTTAGTTGGATTTACGTTGTGTTGGAAAGTAACCAAAATCCAATGTCTGTTAGACGTATTTATCGCAACATCACGTTGACATAGAATACTGATATGCTGTTGTCGGGTTTTGACAAAAACTCAATGTCTGTCCAATGTTATAATTCCAACGTCAAATTGACGTGTTAATCTAACGTCAACTGATGTTGATATTTAGTTGGATTCACGTTGTGTTGGTAAGTAACCAAAATCCAACGTCTGTTAGACGTATTTATCGCAACGTCACATTGGCATAGAATACTGATATGCTGTTGTCGGGGTTTTGACCAAAACTCAATGTCTGTCCAACGTTATAATGCCAACGTCACCACAGCGTTTAACCCTAACATCATTAGACGTTGATATTTAGTTGGATTTACGTTGGGTTGGTAAGTAACCAAAATCCAACGTCTGTTAGACGTATTCATCGCAACGTCACATTGACATAGAATACTGATATGCTGTTGTCGGGGTTTTGACCAAAACTCAATGTCAGTCCAACGTTATAATGCCAACGTCACCACAGCGTTTAACCCTAACATCATTAGACGTTGATATTTAGTTGGATTTACGTTGTGTTGCTAAGTAACCAAAATCCAACGTCTGTTAGACGTCTTCTTCGCAACGTCACATTGACGTAGTATACTGATATACTGTTGCCAGGGTTTTGACCAAACCTCAATGTCTGTCTAACGTCAAATTCCAACGTCAAATTGACGTGTTAATGTAACGTCAACTGATGTTGATATTTAGTTGGATTTACGTTGTGTTGGTAAGTAACCAAAATCCAACGTCTGTTAGACATATTTATCGCAATGTCACATTGACGTAGAATACTGATATGCTGTTGTCGGGGTTTTGACAAAAACTCAATGTCTGTCTAACGTCAAATTCCAACGTCTAATTGACGTGTTAATGTAACGTCAACTTGATCTTGATATTTAGTTGGATTTACGTTGGGTTGGTAAGTAACCAAAACCCAACGTCTGTTAGACGTATGTATCGCAACGTCACATTGACGTGCAATACTGATATGCTGTTGGCGGGGTTTTGACCAGACCTTAATGTCTGTCTAACATTATAATGCCAAAATCAGCACAATGTTTAAGCCTAACATCATTAGACGTTGATATTTGGTTGGATTTACGTTGTGTTGGTAAGTAACCAAAATCCAACGTCTGTTAGACGTATTTATCGCAACGCCACATTGACGTGCAATACTGATATGCTGTTGGCGGGGTTTTGACCAGACCTTAATGTCTGTCTAACATTATAATGCCAAAATCAGCACAATGTTTAAGCCTAACATCATTAGACGTTGATATTTGGTTGGATTTACGTTGTGTTGGTAAGTAACCAAAATCCAACAAATAATAATAATAATAATAATAATAATAACTTAAATTTATATAGCGCCTTTCATGAACCCAAGGACGCTTTACAATGAGTCAATGACAATTGGCAACTATATGCCATATGCCAGAGTTCCACAGGGTGGGGGCTGCAACACTGAACGCTCTGTCCCCAAAGGTTCGCTTGCATGGCTGCCTTTGGGACAGAGAGGAGGTCCAAGTTGGTGGACCGCAGGTTCCGTGTCACAGGAGCTTTGTGGAGGAGGTCTGAGAGATACTGAGGAGCCAGAGCGTTTTGACATTTGTAGGTTAGAAGAAGAAGTTTATAGTTAATTCGGAACTTGACAGGGAGCCAGTGCAGTTGTTTCAGAGTGGGGGTGATGTGTTGCCAACGCTTGATGTGGGTGAGAACTCTGGCAGCTGAGTTCTGGACATACTGCAGCCTGTCCAGGTACTTGTTGAGGGTCCCAAACAGGACTCCATTGCAGTAGTCCAGGCGGGATGTGACAAATGCATGGATGAGCATTTCTGCCACGGAGTCGGAGAGTGATGGGCGAAGTCTGGAGATGTTCTTGAGATGGTAGAAGGCTGATTTGGTTATGGATTTGATGTGTGACTGATAGGATAAATCCAACGTCTGTTCAATGTATTAATGCAAACATCAAATTGACATAGAATACTGATATGTTGTTGTCAGGATTTTGACCAAACCACAATGTCTGTCTAACGTTATCATGCCAACGTCCATACAACAATACAAAGTTTATTTGCCCGTGTGCATTAGGCAAGGCACCATTTATCAATTGTATCTAGCAATCTAGCATAGATGTTGTCAGAGATCAGCCAGCTGCATCTCAAAGGTGTGAGACGGACAGTGGGGTCAACTCTAATCATCAATGATTTGTTCTTAATTTGCTTTAGGATAAAAGGAAAGGGAAACCTTCCTCCCACAAGTGAAATTCAGTTCCAGCTGCAGCTGATGGCTGTTCAAATAATTAAGCTGGATGCTTGGGGTGTAAGTGCCTTGCTCAGTGTGTGTCTAAAGCCACACCGCAGGGCCAAGATGTTTTTTTGGCGTTGACCCTGTGATATGATATGTCTTGTTGAACGTTGATGCACATTTACCCACGTTGACCTTGTGATTCAACACATAGAATTCAATGGACCAAACCACACCATAGGGTCACCATGAAACTCCTTGCAACCATTTTGACACAAGGAGCTCCAAGAGGACCTTTGATGGTTTGGCCTTAAAAAGTATCCACTCTGAGTAGGTCTGAGCTAGGCCAAACGTATCAATGAGTTATATGGTCTGTTACTCATACCTGTGGATTTTAGAGGAGATACTTGTTGCAGCCTGGTATGGCTTGCCCACAACCAGGTGGCTGGGACACATAACTCACTAGGCCTTTTTCTAACCATCACCCAACATAGCTGAGCAGCCCAGAAAGGGAATTTTTTGAACAACAATTTTTGAGAAAATTCCAGGGCAGGCTAGTCCCAGGCAAACAAATAAAATCTGTACCAGACAGATGATGGCCTTGCTGGTGTATGACTCCCAGCTTGATTTCTGCCTCCAGCCCTGTACCAACACATCGTGCTGCACCTTGTGAGGCTGTGAGCTATAATATTATATGCATTGTGCATCATTAGATTGTATAACTAAAGGACGCATGTTACACTTTGAAACAGGCATGGGTTTGAGAAGCTGTAAAGATGTATAGGCTATATGTGGCAACCATATCACACAATTTCTCTTATTGACCACTGCAGATTTATAGGAAAAATGTTTAGCCTGTCTTTGCAAACAACGCTACGGGTGGAAACAATGTAGCCAGTGTGTGATGAGATATCATTGTGTCATCAATCTCTGTGGCTAAACTTTCACATACTGCCCCTCATTGAGAGGCCGCGAGCTACAAACTATGAAACTATGAGTCTTATGCCATAATGTTACATAACATATAGGCCATTTACAGGGTTTTCTTATTATAGGATGCCTAATGTATTACAATGTAATTAATGCATACATTATATATTGTAAAATGTATTATATATTGGAAACCTTTTTACTATTGTAAGTCACTCTGGATTAAGAGTGTCTGCTAAATGCCAAAATTGCAGGCAGGCAGGCAGGCAGGCAGGCAGGCAGGCAGGCAGGCAGGCAGGCAGGCAGGCAGGCAGGCAGACAGACAGACAGACAGACAGACAGACAGACAGACAGACAGACAGACAGACAGACAGACAGATAGATAGAGGGGTGGATCTAGGCATGGACATGGGGAGGCAATGCCCCCCTAAATACCCAGTCTGCCCCCCCTCCCCCAAACACGATGGCATGCAAAACAACCCAAGATATTTCAAATTAAAGTGCTTATGTTTAAAATGATGTGAAACACTACTACTGCTACTAACTACAGCTGTGTCACCACTAAACCAACAGCATTTCATCATTGAAAACAGAAAACTCTCTGAGTCAGATCTTTAGCTTCATGCATGTTGCGTGTCTGTTGCAACTTCAAACTGATGTTATTATTGATGCTTTACTTGACTAATAAAAGTCCTGTGACCGAAAATGGTATGGGTGTGATTTCATCGCCCGTGGCGCAAAGCGACACAGGCGATGAAGCCGCCCCCATACCATTTTCTCTTGCCCCTCCAACATGTTCTCTTGCTGCCCCCAAATGGGACATGTTACATCCACCCCTGGATAGATAGATAGATAGATAGATAGATAGATAGATAGATAGATAGATAGATAGATAGATAGATAGATAGATAGATAGATAGATAGATAGATAGATAGATAGGTGGATCTAGGCATGGACATGGGGAGGCAATGCCCCCCTAAATACCCAGTCTGCCCCCCCCCCCCAAACACGATGGCATGCAAAACAACCCAAGATATTTCAAATTAAAGTGCTTATATTTAAAATGATTTGAAACACTACTACTACTGCTACTAACTACAATTTTGGCACCACTACACCAACAGCATTTCATCATTGAAAACAGAAAACTCTCTGAGTCAGACCTTTAGCTTTATGCATGCTGCGTGTCTGTTGCAACTTCAACAACAACTGATGTTATTATTGATGCTTTACTTGACTAATAAAAGTCCTGTAACTGAAAATGGTATGGGGCGGCCCATACCATTTTCTCTTGCCCCTCCAACATGTTTTCTTGTCCCCCCAAATGGGACATGTTACATCCACCCCTGGATGGATAGATAGATAGATAGATAGATAGATAGATAGATAGATAGATAGATAGATAGATAGATAGATAGATAGATAGATAGATAGATAGATAGATAGATAGATAGATAGATAGATAGATAGATAGGTAGCTGTCATTTTTAAAAGTTTACACCGGTCCCTTTTATGGATGCAGGCTAATAAGATCCCTCAAAGTTCCAATTTAACATGATTGCTCTATTACAATATTATTCCAATTTATATTCAATACTTAAATGTTAGGTGCGTGTGTGTGCGCGCACGTGCATGCGCACGTGCATGCGCACGCGCACGTGCACGTTCAAACCCCGCCACTCTGATTGGCTGAGGAGTGCATCCTCCACCAATGAAGAGGCAGCATTTGAAATCAAAAGTGAAACTTAACCGACAGCTTGCATTGTGCTGCTGTGTTGAAATCAAAAGTGAAACTTAACCGAAGGCTTGCATTGTGCTGCTGCTGCTGCCATGGAATATACCGTCGCGTCGCCTTCAGCCTTCCGTTTTCAGCAACATCTACAACGAGGGTGTATACAGAAAAGGTAAGATTCTCTGTTGTGTTTAATTGTAGTCCATTTGGTTTCATTTTTATGCTCTCATCATGTGAATTAGCCCAAGTCTACACAACTATAGAATGTAGAAGATAATGGTGATCATGATGATTTTCTATGTTTGACTGTTTTGTCTCTGAAATCTAGCCTCGTATACAAAAGCAAAAGAAATCTTTAGTTTTGCGACTGTGGCTAAAATGTAATCAAATGGTGCCTCAAATGCTGAATAAATAGTGGGCCCTGCTATGAAAAAGGTAGCTAGTAGTAGTTATACAACAGGGGTTTTCAACAGGTGGTATGGGGACCACCAGTGGTCCCTGAGAGGGTTCCAGGTGGTCCCCAGGCTAAATGATGTTGAGAGTTGGTTAACCAGATGTAACTCTTTGAGAGTCGAAACCAAATGGACCCATTTGGTTTCATGTTTACATGCTGTGTGGCTAAAATATCAAATGGTGGTCCGTGGCTCAAATGCTGAATAAATAGTGGGCCCTGGTATGCAAAAGGTTGAAAACCACTAGCTAGTGCTAGTTACAACAGGGGTTTTCAACAGGTGGTGCGGGAACCACCAGTGGTCCCTGAGAGGGGGTTCCAGGTGGTCCCCAGGCTAAATGGAGAGTTGGTTAACCAGTTGTAACTCTTTGAGAGTGTAGGCCTAAACATGGGACCAAATGGACCCAGGTCCATTTTGTTTCGTGGCTCAAATTTTCAATAGTGGACCCTGGGGTGCTGTAATGAACTGAATTGTCTGATGGGCGATTTGTACTGTCTGCTTGCAGTCAAACAGGAGCCAAAATGCATTATGTAAATATACCTTATTACATTAGAACTTGGCAATATCTGACATGTGAACCAATGTTCCCTAAAACACTTGATTTTATTTTTTAATGGAAAAAAGAGTGGGAAAAGTGGAAAATTAGCATGTCCGATTTAGTTTTTTGGTCTGGGTGGGGGGTTTATTTCATGCTAGGTACCAACTTCCAATACAAAATATCTCTCAAATGACCCAATGCACCATCCCTGAAATGGGCGTCATCATTTTTCAAAGTTTTTATTTTTAGGCCATTTATCCCCATACCCTATGAGAGCTGGTATGAGAAATGTTGAAAACCACTGGTTTTGAGGGTTCACCAAGTGAACCCTCATTGTGTTAGACCTGTGGTTCTCAAAGTGTGTCTCTGGACCCCCAGGATCCTTGAGGGCCCAGGGGGTCAGCAATGAAATGATAATTTAGAAACAAATGGACCATTTCTAGTTCTGTAACTCTGGGAATATGTAAATAATTCAAATCGACCCTTACAGGTCCATCTTCCTGTAAACACTATGACATTGTTTTTCCAATATAAATCAAGGGTCTCAGAAATATTAACGCCATTAAATGGAGGTCCATATACTAATGCATGTCAAACTCGGAACTGGTGAAATTAAAATGCTTGAGAATCTCTTATGGGGGGTCCAGGTCCTTGTTGTACTGTATATTTAATGGGGGTCTGCAAGGCTAATTGGTGCCAATTTGGTGGTCCTTGACATGAAAAACAAAAAACTGCCCACAGATATTTGGGTAATTGGAATAAAAAATGGAACCAGTGATATTAGCTGTTTTAATAGTGGAATAACACTGTAGGTTATTCCAGTAGTTGCATCTTTTTGTTTGCTGTTTGCATATTGATGGCCTGCTATAGTCCATCCACAAAGGCAAAAGGCAAAAACACTATTTGTTTAGTTTTCTTACAAATGTTACATTTTTTTTCCTATGAAGAAAATAAATGGGGGATTCTGGAATCCTCCAATCCCACATCACCGTGGAGCTACAGTACAGAACATATACGTCCACCACATATACTGTACCTATCAACTTTGTAGTTTAAGGATCAACAATGTTATTGTAACATGCTGTCGACTAAATTCTTAATTTGTTTTGACCATGCGTGTCAACTAATTTCTTAATATTAGAATAATATTCTAGTCGACAGCATGGTAAAAACAAATTCTGTTTATGGGGGATTCTTATATATTATATGTATAAACTTTCCTGTTAAACTGTCATCTGTCTCCTCTCCATTCCCTCTCTGTAGTACTATCATTGATTTTGGTCCACTGTACGTCGTACCGTATAATTAAAAGTATGTTAGTGAAATATGTTTTGTAACCGGAACTTCCCATATCCCTGCAGGTTGCTGCTGTCTTGCATAGAGTTGCACAGCCCTGCCCACTCATGACATCGCCCTGGTTCCAGAAACAGATTCCCCATTCATTTCTCATAGACTTTTCGAAAATGATTCATATAAAGACTACCCCACGGACAAAGCCAACCCGGGTCGTCACAAATCATGATGACACACATTCTTTTGGGACAATCAAATAATTTCTAAGATGAAAAAACGAAACAAAATGTGTTGTATCCTGCCATTTTCTGCTTCTTGCTAAATAGATATTGCATGATAATATTGTGTTTGTTGTCATGATTTGTCACAACCCGAGTTGGCTTTGTTCAAGGCGCAATCGTGTTTTTATTAACCATTTTCAAAAAGTCTATGAGGAAAATGAATGAGGACTCCATTTCTGGAACCAATTGCGACATAATGAAAGGGGTGGGGCTGTGCAGCTCTATTTGAGGGACCAAGAAGGACGTGCTGACCAAAACAGGTATATTTCAACATAATATGGATTAACCATTGTCATTGTTTCAGTAAACTTACTGTTCTGGGTGAACCAGTGTTGTTCTTGTTGGCTATCTTTAAATTTAGACCCAGTCTTAGTCCAGTTATTAATGTTTTTGTAATGTTTAGTAACATTTGTATTTAGTCATGTTTATAGTTGACTAAAAGTACAAAAAAAGTCTCAATCTTAACCTCTAAATTTATTTGTGTAGTTTTGGTCAACAAAAACTGTTTTGTCTAGTTTTTGGTACTTTTTTGGGCACTTTCTAAAATATCTCACATTTTCTGGCATCCTTTTGATGAAAAACACAATTTTAAGGAATACATTCCGGTATGGAACATGTTTTAAATTAATCTGCAAATGTTTTGGAGTCATAACAAGTCTCAGAAATATTGATGATTTTTATAATTTATTGTGAGCATATAGAATGGATCATATATGGTGGAAGTCATTTAGAAAACAAAGCGACTTGTCTTCACTATAGTCTACTACAACTCTAGTCCACTCGTCCCTCCCTTGCATTTTTATTTGTTTGACGTAATTGTCATTATATTTAGTCCTAGTTTTAGTCGTAAGCCATTTACCATGAAAGGGAGTGGGTTTTTGCTCATTTGCCACTGCTTCAGGGTTGTGCCATGAAGCGAAAACACATTTGTAACTTGCAAGGATCTTTAATTACAATCATCAATTGTTTCAGAATACACATATCCTTCCCCCACAACATATAGTCCCATTAACACAATTATTGCAGCCACATTCACAACACAACTCCAGCTCATCCAACTCTTCTTCATTGTGAGACATTGATCTGCGTTTAATTTGCATCACAACGCATCCACATATTTTGCAGTTTTTATTTAGTTTTCCTTGGTGGAAAAAAGGTAGCTGACGGACATGTTTTAGTTTACAGTCGACTAGAACAATAAGGTGAACTGCTAGTTTTTTCTTTTGATTTCTATGAATAGTGACTTGGTCTTTTTCTCTCTTTCAGACCCAGGGCAGGTTAAAGAGCTTCACACTGTTTGCCCGGAGAGAGACATCGCAAGCAGGACATCTGTACCAGCAGGAGCAGTTTCCTGACAGCTAGTGGCTTCTGCATTTCATCTAACCAAGGCATGGAATCACTGTTTGACTAACAAAAGTGCAGTGTGTGAACACAGTCGTCATGAAAAGGTCCCAGAAGAAAAGGCGATCAACGGAATTTGAAGTATGTTTTTTTTTTCTAACTTATGATCTGATCTCTACCCCTCTAAAAAGACGAGAGATTTAAAGACTTCATTCCTTCCCTCTATCTTTAATGTGATTCACAGTGTTACATCACAGGTTTCTTTGAAGCAGCTGAATATCTGGATATTTTGATCTTCTATGGACATGTGTTCTGTTGCAATATTAGAACGGTGTTCTATAATCACTTCTTAAAGGAGAATTCCACACTCATCCGTCTACCTTGATTGCTGTGACATCATATATATTACACTTGTTTTTCGTCATAGATGCCCCATTTTCTACATTTTCCGCTTGAGGTCCCCATCCCCATCCCACAGTTTGCATTAGTGCAGGTTGTCTTTATTCTATTGGGGCATTTTAGTAGCTCCAAACTATTTTTTTCCACACACCATATTTCAATAGTATACTGATGCTCATGCATGAGTTTTACGTCACTTTGGGGAAGCCTTTACTTGCAATCCCAGAGATAATCTATTCCTCATCCTCTCCTCCCCTCCCTTCTTCCACTCTCCTCTCCAATCACTCTGTTTGAAACTTGTCTCACGGGTACCACCTGTTTTTTTTTTTAACATCATGTAGTGTCCCAATTATCTTGTAGTGTATGGATTGATGTGAGTGATGAGTGATCTGCGAAAAGAAATAAGTTTGGAGCTACTAAAATACCTGCATTAGAATAAAGACAACCTACAGCAATACAAACTCCAATAGAGGGAGGGGGCCTCAGGGTGTAGAAAATGACAGAAATCAAGGGCATTATGTATCATGTCACAGGAATCAAGGTAGATGGATGCCCAATGTGTTTTGGTGTGGAATTCTCCTTTAAGTTAAGCCATTTTCATTCTGTTGATGGGATCAATAGAACAGCTTGATCATGGAGACTTGCTCTTACATTGATCATCATGGTGTACCAAAATGCAAATGTTCACGGTCTTATTCACCTGGCAAATCTTTCAGGTCCTTTGAATATGCCATGTTTTTGTTTTGGCTCTATTCCAGTAGTAATCATTGATGTTTGTTAGAGTTGGCTTCTCTAGTTCTTTACAGAACTAGAGATATGGTTGCAACTAGCCTGACCTTAGTCTGAATTGTCATTTCGTTTCACTTCATTATTCAGACTGAAGTCCCTCTCTACCGCAGCAGTTTATGGGATGGGCATTATCAAAGTGACAGTCTTCACGGTGATTGGTTCATACCAAACCATAAGAATATTGGGAAAGCAGATAATGTTGTCATTATTCTGCCGTTTATAAAACCTAAAACCTGACGCTTCCTTAAAGAATAATGAAGTGAAATGAAGTGAGTGACAAGGCTGTTGGCCAATCAGGTGCTTTGCTCGGATTTTCAACCGGCACAAAAGGCCCCAAAGGCAGGGAAGCCAGTCCTTGAATCACAAGCTAGTATTTTTAAGGTGCTGACTCAGGGCTGAGCCAGGCTAGGCCACAACCCCCTTTTTCTGAACAAACTCTAGCTGTGGTTGCTGTTGGAATATAGAGAAGTATTTTTTTTTTTTTACTTGTTTTAGGTTGTTACTGTTAAACATAAATGCAGTTATCTATTCAGATATCCCTAATTAGGTCATTTTGGGGTTGTTGGTATGGCTTTGTATTTTAATCTTCATAGCCTCAGAAATATTGGCCAGAGATAATAATCCTCGACCTTAAATGTGGACAAAGTGGTCAGGTGGTTAAATGTTGTACAGGCAGATTAGGGGAAACCAAAAGGCAGAAACACGAAATGACATGCTTTTGAGCGTCCTTATACATGTTTATCTAGTCTATAGTGTAGCAATTATAGTGTTTGATAGTAGCAGGTATCTCTCAGGTAACACAAATGTATGTCACCCTGCAAGAGAAATCTTTACTAAAGAACTGGAGAGATATGGAGACCCTGTTACCGAACAAACACTGGTAAAGATTGCTGTCTGGATATACCATGTACTGTATGTAGTGGGCAGTTGAAATGTATTTCAACATTAATTTAATATGTTTTTGCCATAGTGTTTTAGGGATCTCATGTTCTTTAATGAGCTGGAGACAAATTCTTATTGAGAAAACACACAATGCCTATAATTATAAAGTAACTATTAAATGGACCAAATCACACCAAAGGCTCACCAGGCAACTACTAAGGAGAGAGCCTTTGGTTTGATTTGGTCTATTTAATTCCATGCATTGAATCACTTGACGTGTGTCACCACGGGCATGCTTATTTTGCAAAGGGATATTTCACTTTTAACAAAATATAATTTTAATGCCACCTCAGTCTAATGTTAATAGAAAAGATTATACTGTAAGTTGCATGATTCAGTGGATTTTCATTTAATTATTTCAGTTATTCCTAATAATTACTTCAAAATAAAGGAAATTGATTAATGACAAAACACACTTGGGTATTTTTTATGAATCTCTCATTGTCACTCAAAATTGAGTTTTGTATACTGAAGACACTTAAATATATATTGTTTCAGAGTAAACATACAAATTAGCCTCAGTCCTAAATGGGTTAAAGAGAAAATGCTTTGTTTGTTATTTGTTAAGGTTCTGTAAACGTATGTCTGCATGTATGAAATATATTTAATTTGTTAAAATGGTACTGTAAAGTGTAAAAATGTAATGTTTTAAACATTTAGAGAATTGTAATTACTTACACTTAAATTATTAAAGTGTCCCTTTTAGGTGTAAGTGCTTTGGGCGAGAACAGGACCAGCTGGCCTTAAAGGGGAATTCCACCCATTTTCATGTCATTAATGTCATACCTTCATTTCATGTCATACCTTCGAGGTGTTGGGTGGACATGATAAAAAAAGGTTCCCCCATTCTGTGTCCCCAAGAAATGGAGGTCTGAAGAAAACCACTAATATGGTGAAACATCTTGATGATGTCATCAAGAAGGTTCACCCTGTTAGTGGTTTTATTTTCACCATGATTTCGTTACACCCTAACGGGTTCATTTGGTTCCATTTGTACACTCTCAGAAAAAAAAAAAAATGAAAATGGGTGGAATTCCCCTTTAATGGCCAAACAGTGGTCCAGCCAAGCCGTGGTCCTTACTCCAAGTGGGCCAGACATAGGGGCCAGTTGTGGACGCACTGTTCTGGCCCAACACTGGAACGGAACAGTTTTCCGCAGCTGGCACATGTCCAGTCCTTTTTAGCAAAGTTTTGGTTTAAGACCTTTTGTTTTATAGCAAAGATGTGGAGGGGGGAACTTTTGCCGTGAGAATGTTCAGCCTACTATATGTTTTATGTTATGTTTTTCTATACTGCAATTTAATAAAGAGAGTGACAGATTGACAGATTTTGGACATTATGTCAACCTAATTTAGGGTTTTGACCACAATGCTATTTCTTACTGCCACATAACGGATTATGATGCCTTGCCAATGTTGGAATATATGATTTTCAGTTTAACCAATTGTCAGATTTTGACCTCAAACCAATCTTGGTTTCAATGAGATTGACTTTTTCAGCTAAAAGTATATAATGTTGGAAGTCAAACCTATAATCAACGTCTACGTAAAAACATCACAGGTTGACATCAAATTAACGTTGGGTTATGATGTCAGTCCAATGTTAGATTAAGACGTCAATCAAATTTTCATTCAACTAAAATACAACTAATATACAACGTTGGAAGTCTACCCAATAATCAACGTCTACATAACATCATAGATTGACGTCAAACCAACGTTGGATTATGATGTCAATACAACGTTAGATTATGACGTCAATCAAACTTTAATTCTCAACTAAAATCCAACTAAAATCCAACGTTGGAAGTCTACCCAATAATCAACGTCTATGTAACATCATAGATTGACGCCAAACCAACGTTGGATTATGACGTCAATCAAACTTTCATTTACAACTAGAATACAACTAAAATCCAACGTTGGAAGTCTACCCAATAATCAACGTCTACATAACATCATAGATTGACGCCAAACCAACGTTGTATTATGACGTCAATCAAACTTTCATTTACAACTAGAATACAACTAAAATCCAACGTTGGAAGTCTACCCAATAATCAACGTCTACATAACATCATAGATTGACGCCAAATCAACGTTGGATTATGATGTCAATACAACGTTAGGTTATGACGTCAATCAAACTTTCATTTCCAACTAAAATACAACTAAAATCCAACGTTGGAAGTCTACCCAATAATCAACGTCTATATAACATCATAGATTGACGTCAAACCAACGTTGGATTATGATGTCAATACAACGTTAGATTATGACGTCAATCAAACTTTCATATTCAACCAAAACCCAACCGTCATCCAACGTTAGAGTACAACGTTATCCTAACGTTGTGTAGACGTCTTGTGCCAGCTGGGTTGTGTGTGTGTGTGTGTGTGTGTGTGTGTGTGTGTGGGTGTGGGTGTGGGTGTGTGTGTGTAATGTGTATGTGCGCGAGTGCGTGTGTGGCAGTTGCTACAGCCTTTGTTGTGATGGCCTCCAAAGTCTAGTATGAGAAAACAGGCTTGAAAAGTTCACTTCTGTGAACTTTTCACCTAAAGCTACATGTTTAAAGGTAGGGTAAGTGATTTGAAATTCATGGTGTAGTACCAGCCCGGTGCACTAGGGGCGCCCAAGAGTAGCTACACTACGTGAACCTGCTGCTCGATCCTGATTGGAGGAGAATTCACCCTCCACCTGGGGAACTTTTATTAGCTCCTCTGCTAACGTGGGGGAGGGGGAAACTCCATATATGGTCTGCACACCTTATAATAAAGCATTTTAACAGTTTTTTTTTGGGTGATATCTGACAAAAGTGAAATCACTTCCCCTACCTTTAAGTATTTATTTCATACTTACATGTCTTCTGTGGACTCTAACATTGCACCTATAGCTACACGTTGAAGCATTTATTTCATGTTTACATGAAATAAGTTCAGCTGCCAGGGGTTGACACTAAGGTCTCCGAGGCACTTGCCCATCGGGCAAGTGCAAGTCCGGTTCTACTTGCCCTCAGGTCATGGTCACATTGCCCCCAAAATATATTGTAGATTTTGCATTTAAGTTTGCTTTCTACTTGGGTGATTTAAACATTTCCTTTCGCAGTCAAAGACTATGTTTTTATTTAAGTCACAATCAGCTACAGTAAATATTCAACTTGTAAATCAGTGGTTCCCATAGTTTGGTCACAGACTCGGGGGTCCATGAAGCCAGCAAAATGATAGTTTAGATGATGATAGAACCAAATGGACCTGGGAGAGAGATAGGAGATATGGGTAGAAAGCAGCGAAAGACGCAGAGACAGAGCGCAATGACGACCTTTAAGACAAATACTGTATATCTCATGTTTTGTTATAGCGAACTAAGTCGCACACTTGCCCAATCGGGCAACCAGGTAGCAGTCTTCACTTGCCCTACCATTTTTTTTACTTGTCCCGGGCAAGCGGGCAAGTATTAGTGTCAAGCCCTGAGCTGATATATATTTCAGACATGCTCTAGTATGTGAAGAATCTGACTGCGCTATTAAACTCATTTCGCATAAAAAATAAAACAAAATCAGTTTTTCTCCTCTCAGTTAGTCTTTCCCCAATGACTGAGTTAGAATTGGTCACATTTCCCCCTCTGAATATACTGTAATGTGTTGGTACAGCAACCAGATCCACACAGGCATGGCTGGATGAATGAATGTGGGCTGCAGTGCAACTGGAACAACCCAGCATGGATATAATACTACTAACAATCAATTCACCTGCAAGAAAATAAACATCACGTCTAACAGGAGGCAAATAATGGACATCGTCATCCTCCTCCTCCTCCTCATCATCATAGCCGCCGATCAATACCTGGGTCTCTATGAACAGATATAAATAGATAAATAGATAGAAACATAATGCATAACCCTGAGCCCACAGGATATGCAGGACACCAATAACACATCGATATGCAGGACACCACATCATCAGCTCCATGACCACTTTGCAGGGTATTATTTAGCATGCGCGTGCAGGCCGCGCACGCAACCACACCCCACTGCGCGCACACACGCAGTAAACAATGGTAAACGCATGCAAGTACACACGCATTCACAGTCACGCATATGATGGGCCTAACCCCTAATCTTAAAGGACAACTTTAGTTTTTTTCAACCAAGGTTCATGTAAAAGCTGGGCGTTAATTTTTCTACATTCCTTGCTTTCTATTCATAGTTTTAGGGATTTTAGCTATGGGGGGGGGCATTCGAACATGGTCCTAAATACAAATTTGTTTACAAAATTTTAAAGCAATTTCCTTTTTTTCCTCATCTACTACAGCCCTAATAAATCCCAGGAAATTATAACTGGCCACAGAAGTTCTCACAATGTACTCAATGTGAAGGAGGCAGCACTCTTTTACTTTCTCTAATAACATCCTTCTTGTATTTTGTTCCTGCTTTTATTTCACCCGCACGCACACATGCATGCTGGCCCAATGGAACTTTTTTGTGCCTGATTTATTAACCTCGCTCTCATCTTTCTCTCTCACACACACACACACACACACACACACACACACACACACACACACACACCCCCATCGGAAGCAATCTGCCATCTTTAGAGTGGCGTGTCGCCTGCAGGGAGCTATATAAGAGAAAAGACAGGAGCGTGCCGTGCAGCAACACGGCGTGCAAGTGGACGGACGGAAGGCGTGCGTGTGTGCGTGGGGACGGACGGAAGGCGTGCTGGAGGAGGAAGAGGAGGCAGTGCAGCGCAGCGCGGCGCAGTGAGGAGGGTCTGACAGAGGATCAATAGTGGTGTTTTGTGGCAGAGAGTCCCAGAGGATCAGGCAGAGCAGAGTGTATGAAACGCTGAAGGTCCTCCACTGAACATTCCCACTGTGTTTAGCCCCCGAGCCAAGGTTAAACCCTGCACAAAGCACCGCCGAAACCTCAGCATGCCTCCCCTCAGGCTGTATACGCACGCATGCACGCACATACGCGCGGTAGTCCTTTGTTCCTTCTGAACCACTGTGTGGTAACCGTGTGTGTGTGTGTGTGTGTGTGTGTGTGTGTGTGTGTGTGTGTGTGTGTGTGTGTGTGTGCGTGTGCTTTCTTTCCACATAGTGACAGGTGAGTTGTCCAATAATACTGTAACAGAGATGTTGTGGGAGATGAAATACAAGAAAACTCTAGTACAAATGGGGATTTTAATGTGGTCATCACAGTCAGCTATACTAGAATGGTCTGTGGTTAGCACACACACACACACACACACACACACACACACACACACACACACACACACACACACACACACACACACACACACACACACACACACACACACACACACACACACACACACACACACACACACACACACACACACACACACACACACACACACACACACACACACACACACACACACAACAAAACAAAAAAATAATTTTCGCATAACGATATCCACTTGTGTAGCATGTATACGGGTATACAAGGGAATCCACCATCCACAAATGTATCCAGGGCCGGATCTAGGCATGGGGGGGCAATGCCCCCCTAAATGCCCAGACTGCCCCAACAAACATGATGGCATTGCAACTGTCTTCAACAACAACTGATGTTATTACTGATGCTTTACTTGCTTTACCTAATACTTGCTTTCCCTAATAAAGGTCATGTAACCGAAAATGGTATGGGAGCGATGAAGACACCCTCATATCACCCCCCCCACCCCCCACACCCCCAATTGGGAAATGTTACATTCAGGCCTGAATCATAACAATGTTGCCTTTTAATACCTCTTTATATAGACCTGCGCAGTGACGTCACCAGCCCTGTTCCACTAGTGGATTCCTCATTCATTTCCCTCATAGACTTTTCGAAAATGGTTAATAAAAACACGATTGCGCCGCGGCCAAAGCCAACTCGGGTCGTGACAAATCATGACAACAAACACAATATCACAATTAGGAAGAAGTACAAAACGGCATGATACAAGACTTTTTGTTTCGTTTTTCATCTTAGAAATGATTTGATTGTCCTAAAAGTATGTGTGTGTCATCATGATTCGTCACGACTCGAGTTGGCTTTGTCCGCTGCGTAATCGTCTTTATATAAATTATTTTCGAAAAGTCTATGAGAAAAATGAATGGGGAATCCATTTCTGGAACAGGGGTGACGTCACTGCACACAGTGCGCAGGTCTATACTCCGTACAATTAAGGCGTGATGGATTGACAACCATATATGGTGTCATGACAGTGAGTCAGTGATGTACTGACACGTTTTGCAGGTCTTCATAGTAAACCTCAAACACATGGTTACGATAACAGCACAACAACCTGCGTTGTTTTGTGGATCAGCAGCTACATTTATTCCTGCTATTTGTCATAAAACAAAGCATATAATAATAGGATTTAAGTGGCGATTAAAGGAGACTTAACACAACATTATGCTAATTAACTGTAGATGGATTGTGACCTAAGTTTAGACATTTGTAATCAGACGTCCCCACAGACAGATGGTATTATGGTATTCTGGCTGCAAAGTTAAAACATTTCATTTGGCACTGCCTGTATAATGGTGAGCAGGGGCGGATGTAACAGTTACCAATTGGGGGGGCAGGAGAAAATGGTATGGGGGCGGCTTCATCGCTCGTGGCGCGAAGCGACACGGGCGATGAAGCCGCCCCCATACCATTTTTGGTTACAAGACTTTTGTTAGGCAATTATAAGCACCAATAATAACATCAGCTGTTGTTGAAGTTGCAACAGACACACAGCATGCATGAAGCTAAAGGTCTGACTCAGAGAGTTTTCTGTTTTCAATGATGAAATGCTGTTGGTTTAGTGGTGACACAGCTGTAGTTAGTTAGTAGCAGTAGTAGTGTTTCAAATCTTTTTTAATATAAGCACTTTAATTTGAAATATGTTGGGTTGTTTTGCATGCCATCGTGTTTGATGGGGCAGACTGGGCATTTAGGGGGGCATTGCCCCCCATTCCCATGCCTAGATCCGCCCCTGATGGTGAGCCAAAGCAGCGTATAAGCACAGTGATTCATGGAGACAGGTTAATTCCCATGGCATGCCCTCCTTATTGCTTTTTACTAACACTAAACAGCCCCGCAGAGAGAGAGGCAATAACTATGAGGCCATAACACGCTAAATCATACACTAATAGCAGTGGGCGCGCTGAATGCATTATACTGAACCCACACAACAGAAATAATACATTAGTTCACTGCTCTCAACAAAGTTAGACGCTCAACAAATCTCAGAGACAATTGTTTTTTTTTTTGTGCAAATACAAATAAATTGGGGGAAAAAAAACGAGTGAGGCGCAAGCCGAGCGAAATGCCACGCTGAGAGTTGAGAAGGTTGGTAGAACTGACTCAGCCGTGTCCGAGTTACGACACTTATGTACAGGATAAATAAATATAAGTATTATAAAAACCCGTTAAAAATATCATTGGACAGAAATCTAGTGAGAGTGGGTGGTACTAGTGGGATCAATAAATCAGTCCTGCGCAGGTGTCTACTGCAGGGAGGAACTCCTTATATGGTCATCACACTATAAAATGTATAACAGGGCTTGACACTAACACTTGCCCGCTTGCCCGGGGCAAGTAAAAAACAAATGGTGGGGCAAGTGAAGACTGCTACCTGGTTGCCCGATCGGGCAAGTGTGCAACTTAGTGCACTATAACACAACACAAGATAAATTTGTCTTGAAGGCAGTCATTGCACTCTGCCTCTGTGCCTTTCACTGCTTTCTAGCTATCCACAATTCCAGGCTGGATTTGGGAAACAAAACAGGCAAATTAATACATCAAAATGACCATTAATCTTCTACAGTGTAGACTTGGGCTAATTAAGACGATGAATTTTAACTCTTGAGAGCGTTAACGCTAACGTTCTCAAGAGATACATCTGGTTAGCCAACTTAACTGGGGACCACCTGGAACCTGGGGGGCAAGTGACCATGACCTGAGGGCAAGTAGAACCTGACTTGCACTTGCCCGATGGGCAAGTGCCTCAGAGACCTTAGTGTCAACCCCTGTATAAGTATGAAATGATGCCTTAAAAGTGAATGAGTCCCTCCCCAATCCAGCCTTGTCCAATGAGCATGTTAGAAGGGCAGAGCTTGAGCATTTGCTAAAGTATGTGGATTGCCATTGGACAGTGAGGAAACCCCACCCCAAAGGGTGTGGTTTTGAGAAGGGCACATTCCACCCATTTAACATATTTTCAAAGAGCCTTAACGGGTCCACGTGGTTCGTGATTTGTACAACTTCTAAAACAAAACATCATTAACATGGTGGAACACAACTTGATGATGTCATCAAGTCGTGTTTCCTCCATTTCTAGGAAACAGAATGGGGGGGGGGGTTATCATGTCCCCACAACGTCTGTAAGGTATATTGATGACAGTAAAATGTTGAAAATGGGTGTAATTCCCCTTTAAAAACAGCAAAAGGGATTGCCGTCATGTAGTGGATAAAGCTATACATAGCGTGTGGCGTTCTCACTGTAAAGAGATGGGACTCCACACACGTGGAGGTGTCTGTGGTTCCACCCTACCAGGACCATAACTCGCTGTGGCGCGCCCCGACGGGCCGTCATCACCACACAGGACCCAACGAATACTAATTAGTCAGCCGCCACTTGAATTATTCATGCATCTTAATTATAGGAGAGAGAGAGAGAGAGAGAGAGAGAGAGAGAGAGAGAGAGAGAGAGAGAGAGAGAGAGAGAGAGAGAGAGAGAGAGAGAGAGAGACAGAGAGAGAGAGAGAGAGAGAGAGAGAGAGAGAGAGAGAGGAATTAGAATTAGGCTTTAGAATTAGAGCAATCATGCATTCGTCTTTCACAGGGGTTTTCAACAGGTGGTCTGGGGACCATCAGTGGTCCCTGAGAGTATTCCAAGTGGTCCTCAGCTAAATGATGAGGTTAACCAGATGTAACTCTTTGAGAGCATAAAAATGATGTTTGCATTCTCAATATTCATCATCTGAATTAGCCTGCATGTCTGCACAACTGCACAACTAGAGAATGTAGAAGATTAAAAATGGTCATTTTGATCTGTATCTTTGACTGATTTGTTTCCCAGCCTGTAATTGTGGACAAAAGCAAAATAAAAATGTCATCAAATTCTGAATAAATAGTGGGCCCTGGCATCAAAATGGTTGAAAACCACTGCTTTAGAATTTCACACTAAACGTTTACAACATTTGTCCGGATTCACTGGATAACATGCTATTGTTTTGACCTCCCACTGGTCCAAAAAGACTAACCCTCACCCTCGACATAACAGCAAGCACGCCGTCACAGCATGCGCGCAGTTCTTAAAACACGGCGACCAAGGGGCAGCGCTGATTTTCAAAATGGGACTATGGCGACTTTGGATCCATGGCTAGTCCCCATTCAGGTATCACTCATGGCTGCGGAAAGATATTGTGCTGCAAAATGTGCACATGCCTCATGAACGCACGATCAGCCAGCCCCCGTTGCTACGTTGTAGCAAGTGAAGTTCAAATTCAACTTAGTAACTCTGGCAAGGATCCTATCCTATCCTATGAAGGTCTGTAGACATTTCTAATTGGCCTCTGAAAAATGAACAATAGTTTAGGCTCGTTGGAACAACATCCAATCCGAAACAACAGTGCTACGCAACAGGGGACGTCAGGGAAATCCGAGTCAATCATGCACTGGCCAGACTCATTTGCCCAGTGAGATAATGTTGCAACGACAAATGGAGTGTAGAAGCCAGGCTACATTTCCATGCATTTTCACAAAGAAAAGTGACAGTAACAGAAATGTGAAGTCAGAAATCCCAGCACCACTACTGTCTTCAGCCATGGTATCAGGTATCTCTTGAAACTTTTTTTTCTCGCTGCAGTGATTAATAGCTCCAGCCAAACTCTCCACACACGGACAGAGTAGACATGACAAACATACAAACGCTGATGTCCTGCTGTTGGGGTTCACTAATGAGCTAATGTGCTGCAGCAATGCTACAGGTGCTAAAACAGAACCAGCCATCCATGCAGCGGCTTAGCTGTTATACTCCTCCATATTCCCCTCTATTGGGCCCAGCCAGGTGCTGAATGCAGGCCAGTTAAAGTAATATCCATCTGCTTCAACTTAGCAGGGAAATTAGGCACTCAATGTAGCGTATTTGTTCAAGTAATTGGAAAGTAATTAATAACTGCAATAAGGTGTGTAAAAAAGCCACACTGCGTCGGTGAACCACTCAGTGGGAAATGTGCTGTAGCCTGTATAAATATGCCACGAGTTTGTCCGAGAATATACTGTATTTATTAAAGTTTAAATCCTCGGACAGCATCAACCGAACATGGAACCTCTGAGCTGAGTTCAGCCCAGTTGTTGGACCACTATATACATACATGCACTATCAACCTGAGCATGTGTCTAAAGGCCCTGATACACTAGCAATAGTTTTTGATCAATATCAACTAACAATGTCAACATCAACGGGCAACATGATGAGACACATGGCAACAGGCAACACCTCCCATTAAAAGGGGAATTCCACCTGTTTTCTTTTTTTTTCTTGAGTGCACAAATGTTTACCGGCTCCATTTGGTTCCATTTGTACACTCTCAGGGCTTTTAGCACTTTTGTAGCATTCCTTCTGTGCCGCCCTCGTTATGAAGTGTATAATTTGCCAGTGAGCATAAACCCCTTCCCTTCATCAACACTCTGAAGTTGTTCTCTCTTTATGCGCAAATTTATAATAATGAAACAAAGGGTGAAACTGAAAGCAGACAGAAAACACTAAACTATGCTTACTGCAAGGTGTAAACATATATGTTTACACCTTGCAGTAAGCATAGTATGTATGTATGTATATATATATATATATATATATATATATATATATATATATATATATATATATATATATATATATATATATATATATATATACAGTAATATATGACTGCCAAACTGCACATGTAAAGTAGATGGCACTGTAGTGTGATTACCGGTAATTGTTAATTTGATGTTGCATTACAAGAATCACTTCAACCATTAATTCAACAATGAAATACCTTTAAAGTAATCTGTACTCTATTAAGGATTACATAACAGGCCTCTAAATCAAACTTCACAAGTGACTTCCAATACAAAACAATAATTAGCTCCCAGCATAGACTACAACGAGATATGACAGTAGTAGTACATACCAATGTTCATGTAGAGAAAGTATAAGAACGGATGACTGCAGATACTTCAGAGAGAACTTCTAGTCTGCATGTGTCTAGAATTGTTTGATAGGAAACTCAAGAGCACTTCCTGGT
>CM076971.1:9823538-9836038 GCA_039105355.1 Benthosema pterotum | reverse complement strand
CAATTGAACAAGCACTCAGGTAAAGTAGGAGACTATAATGTGTAAAGGTCAACAGTATTGTATAGATCAGTGGTTTTCAACCTTTTTCATATCAGGGCCCAACATTTATTCAGCATTTGAGCCACGGACCACCATTTGAGGACATTTTATCCCCACAGGCCCCAAAACTAAAGATTTAGTTTGCTTCTGTCCGTCACCATTAATCTTCTAGTTGTGTAGACTTGGCATAATTCACATGATGAATATTTTAACTCTTGAGAGTGTAAAAATGAAACCAAATGGACCCGCCAGGGTCCATTTGGTTTCATTTTTACGTTCTCAAGTGTTACATCTGGTTAAACAACTTAGCTGGGGACCACCTGGAACCCTCTCAGGGACCACTGGTTTAAAACCACTGGTAAAGATGATGTCATGGTGTCAAAGATAAGAAAGAAGGAAGCAAAGCTGTTGAGCTGCCTTGTCCGTGTCTACTTCATTTCATACAACATTTTCCTTGTAGCAATGTTAGGGTCCATACTGTATATACACCACAATTTAGTATAAAAAGGTGGCAATTGAAGCTATACAGTCTATACAGTATATACATAGCAAATTTAGTTTGATTATGATAGCGCAAGAGGACGGTGATGCCTACTGCAGCGGGAGTGAATTCATCATAAAGTTAGTTTGCACTACAGTACGTACTTTGTCACTAAAAACTATGAGCTACGACCTTGGACATCAGCGCCGCTGCCACTCTTATTTCTTTTAGACCTAACAGTAATTTCTTTACTTCCTTTGTCTTATGCACCCTAAGGTCATTGTGTATATACATAATTCTTTGCCAAGGTTCTGTGCAAAGCACATTGAATTGCCCTGTTGAAATGTGCTATAACCAACTTCCTCCTCGCCTCGCTTTCCGAATCCACGGAGTGTCACAAAATACAAAGATCAAAGATGATGCGATTCAATAGGATTTTTTTTTACCTCTATGTGTCCTACAGTATCACACCAACTAATCCACGCAGCCCCCCCCGTCCCCCGCCTGCAGCCATGTAGAAATGAACTCCAGGGTTCAATAATTGCCTTATTTCATGCTCTTCAGAAAGAAAAAAAAACTACCCCCGCTGATGGATTGGACAGAGGAATTTAAGGCTTGTTAGAGCGTGCCTCTTGGACGGTGAGATTGTTTAATTCAGAATAGAGCTATAGAGGTCACCAGCCAACGGTGCAGGCTGATTTACAGAAGCCAAATTAGTGGCGCTGCCTCATATAAATATAGATGAGCAGAGAGAGGCTCTCTGGAGGTCAGCCTGCACACTGCAGACATCATTTAACTGGACTAATACCTCAGGAGGCCAAAGGACACTGGCTTTTTTAAGGCCCTTTGGGCGGATTGCCCCTTTAATTAAACTGAATTATTATGCCCGGGGAGTATTATTTTTCACCTTCGGTGGCTCTCACTTTATTTGTCTGTGTAATTGTTCATCCTGCCCGCTGAAAGCTATACTGTTGTTGTTGTTGTTGTTTCCTGTTGTTTTTTATGCGGTCTCAGAATTGATGTCAAAGCCGTAATTGCCACTTTATGAAGCTGCCTTTTGTGCTTAAGCCATTCTGATCGGGTACGACTTTAGATGTTTCTTGCGCTATTGAAAAATATCAGACCTACAAGCTCATAGCGCGCCACTCGGTGGCGCGCTATGAGCTTTGTAGATCTGATATTTTTGAAATATCGTATTTTACAAGAACAAAAATGTTTGTTCCAGGAACTAAACTTTAGTTCCAGGGACAATTTGTTTTAGTTTGAGAGACTGCATTTTAGTTCCGGGACAAGATCTTAGTTCCAGAGACTAAATTAGTCCCAGAGACACAGATTTTGTTCCAGGGACAACATTTTAGTTTCGGGGACAAAAACCTTAGTTCCAGGGACAACATTTTTGTCCTCAATAGACCTTTAGTCTAAGCCCCGCCCTCTAGTCCACCCTAGGACACTTTTCAGCCTGGCTCATTCATTCCAATGTAAATATCATGGACTTTACACATTAAATACTGGTTCATTTTTGGAACCATGAAATCTCTTCCAAATCCATCAACAAGGCACACTGGCGTGCACAGAGAGTTTCAAGGGCAGGTGCTCAAATGTAAACAGGAGGGCACTCTAGCGGAAAATTGAGTTTTGGGGGGTTAAAACGCATAGAAAACAGCATTTCAGCATCTTTTTGCTCTTTTAAAAAGGGCATGTTGGTCCAGAGAGGGCCACTAGGGGGTGCTCAAACCCCCCTTGACGTCTATGTATGCACGTCTATGACAAGGCATGCCCTATATGCAATGGAAAAATGTGTGTGTGACATTTATTTTTTTTAAACAATGTTTTATCATATAGGAAAGCTATTGGTTTGCTTTTGTATTGCTATTGGTTATTGGTTTGTCTGTCACATGTTATGCTTAGCTGTGATTGGACCATAGCAGTTTGGGGAGGGGCTTACCTAAAGGTCTATCTGGCCTCAGTACAGATTAGACATGTAAAAAAAAATCGATTTTTGAATCGATGTATCGATCCAACAGCCGACAATACGATGTATCGATACGTCCGCAAGAGTATCGATTCATGTTTAAAAATAAATGAATAAAAATATCTGGTCTATTTTTATCCATTTGCTCCTGACGTAATTCAGACTAGGCCTAGGTGAAGTACAACTTTGCTGTTTCTAAAATAAAATATATAACGGTATTACAGCTTAAATTGATTTATTTCGAATTTGAAACATTGTCTAGTCTGTAAGGTAAAAAAGGGTAAAAAAAAATCGAAATCGAATCGAATCGTGGTGTATTCTTGAGTATCGGAAAAAAATCGAATCGTTGGGTCAGGAAATCGATACTGAATCGAATCGCCATGATGGGTGTGATTTACCTAAAGGTCTACCCCTAGTACAGATACAGAAAGGGTTAAGTGCGCGGCAACAAACAAAACGGTGGGCTGGTGAGAAAGTGTTCCTCTCAGACAGCAGGGTCACGGCCATCTCTCTCTGTGAGCTATTGGATATTTATTGAGTAATTTGGAGGTGACAACTACTAACATATTAGTTGATACGGAAGGCAGCGGTATAGTGGTATGAATCTATAACAGCCATTGTGTGCTTTCAGACCAGAGTTGTTTTAGTATTTATGAAGTATGACGTACGTGTGTGTGTGTGTGTGTGTGTGTGTGTGTGTGTGTGTGTGTGTGTGTGTGTGTGTGTGTGTGTGTGTGTGTGTGCACGTGTGCACGTGTGCATGTAGTGCATATGTTGGTTTAGACTATTAATTACAGTCCAACAACACCCTTTGTCCTAACATGCGTGGCCGTTTACAAATAGCCTCGACCTCCAGGCTTACAAAAAATGTTACGTTTATTGCACACTGGTGTGTTGTTTATCGGGCAAAAAACGGCATCCAAAATTTGGATAAAATTGACCCTGGTCCGAAAGCGCTTCATACGGATGCGTTATTCGACGGCAATGTGCAATCGTGTTTGACATAATGTTAATTGTTTGATTATTTGTTGCCTGCGCTCCGAATTTCGGCCCAAAAATGCACCGCTATGCAAAAGCTTTCATAGACTTATAATGAGGGAAATATTCTAATTTTGACTGTAACTGTGCATGCATTGCGTGCATGTGTGTGGTCTGTAACTTAAGGACTTCGATCTAAATTGCCCCGTCTGGATCTTAACAACAAATTGAGGGAAGAGAGGAGGAGAAGGCTGCTTTAGTCCATTTCATCCTGACGCCAGATTCTAGTTTCTTTCTGAAACTACATTCTATTTCTGACACTAGATTCAGACACTAAATTCTATTTCTTACTCTAGATTCCCCTGGAAACAAAGATTAGAATTAAAAAAAATGTTTGCTTCTGATTCAAAGATTTGTGCCACATTTGCACAATTTTTCAAAAATATCAGACCTACAAGCTCATAGCGCGCCACTCGGTGGCGCGCTATGAGCTTGTAGGTCTGATATTTTTCAATAGCTAACGTATAACAATGCTTAGACCATTAAATGCGTGCATATGTGTGTGTGGTGTTGTGTCATGCGTGTGTATATGCATTGGGACAGCGTGTGACCAGCCTCAGCATATGGCTCAGTGCATGCAGTCATACCTGTGTGAAGTATACTGCTGAGTGTGCGTCAGCGTGAAAGCACACGGAGGTGACGCCTGATTCACACTTATACACTGTATACCATATGTCACTGCTGAAAATAAACCTGCAAACCAAAGTTCCAATTTACAATGTAGGCATTTAGCAGATGCTCTTAATCCAGAGCGATTTACGTTAAGTAGAAACACTGCAATACATGACGCAGATTACAGTTCACAATTTAAGCAGAGTTTACGATACACTTTACAGTTTACAATGTAAGCACTAAAACATGCAATACATTAAGACATCCTATGTAAGTCACAGCTATCTCAGTCTAATCTAAACTAGGGTGGTATCGCCAATACTATGGGTTGGTATGCAATACAAGTGCTATGGGCTGAGATGGAGTCTGAAGATGTGTGTTTTCAGACTGCGGTGGAAGATAGTTCCAGACAGTTCCAAATATAGAGATTTCAAGATTCTACAATATACAATACAATAACTACAATACAATCTGTGTGTGTGTGTGTGTGTGTGTGTGTGTGTGTGTGTGTGTGTGTGTGTGTGTGTGTGTGTGTGTGTGTGTGTGTGTGTGTGTGTGTGTGTGTGTGCATGCGTGCGTGCGTGTGTGTGTGTGTGTGCGCACTGGCGTGCACAGAGAGTTTCAAGGGCAGGTGCTCAAATGTAACCAGGAGGGCAACCAGGAGGGCGGAAAATTGAGTTTTGGGGGGTTAAAAACGCATAGAAAACAGCATTTCAGCATCTTTTTGCTCTTTTAAAAAGGGCATGTTGGTCCAGAGAGGGCCACTAGGGGGTGCTCAAACCCCAATTGACGTCTATGTATGCACGTCTACGTGTGTGAGAGATCTACAAGCTCCAAATGAGCCATTTAATTGGCAGCACGCTTCAGGCTTGCAGGTGTGCTATTTTCTTTTTAATATTTTGTAACTTATTGTTTCATTGTCATTATCATCAGGGTAAAGATTAGGGATGGGCAAAAAATCTATAGGCCAATACTGTATATCGTAATTCTCAATGCCTTGTGATCAATATCAACGCTTCAAAATCAAATCAAATTACTCAAATTACTGATATTTATCTAAAATTGTTCATATCAGAAAGACTGGCTGACGATATCAGGCTGCATTGAAGTCATGGTCTACTCCATCGTCCATACTGTTTAAAATTGCTTTAAAAAGTTCTAGTTGACTGAACTTGTCATGGTCCATATACTTTGGAATTGTTTTAAAATGTTCTAGTTTAATAAAAGCAGAGTAATTGTTGGGAAACATTGCAATGTATCAATATATCACACCGGATCTCAGCATAATTAAGACATGCAATATAAATTGATTTGGAAGCCTAAATATAGATATTCTATCGTATGGTGAAGTGAATCGTCCCACCCCGAAAGATATAGATTTATGGATAACATCAAAACCTCAGTTTTATTGGAAGACAACCCGACACAAAACAGAATATAAATGTCAAGCACGGAGGGCTGGCCGTGCAGGAGGTTGTGTTGGGTTCAGTGTCTCTGCTGTGTGTGTGTGTGTGTGTGGGGGGGGGGGGTGCGTGTGTGTGTGTGTCAGGGGCGGATCTAGGCATGGGCATGGGGGGCAATGCCCCCCTAAATACCCAGTATGCCCCCCAAACACGATGGCATGCAAAACAACCCAAGATATTTCAAATTAAAGTGCTTCTATTTAAAATGATGTGAAACACTACTACTGCTACTAAACTAACTACAGCTGTGTCACCACTAAACCAACAGCATTTCATCATTGAAAACAGCAAACTCTCTGAGTCAGACCTTCAGCTTTATGCATGCTGCGTGTCTGTTGCAATTTCAACAACAACTGATGTTACTATTGATGCTTTACTTGACTAATACAAGTCCTGTAACTGAAAATGGTGTGGGTGCGACTTATTCGCCCGTGGTGCGAAGCGACACGGGCGATGAAGCCGCCCCCATACCATTTTCTCTTGCCCCTCCAACATGTTCTCTCCCCCCCCCCCCCCAAATGGGACATGTTTTATCCTCCCCTGGTGTGTGTGTGTGTGAGAGAGAGAGTTTGGCCTTGCCTCTGTGAGATGGTCCGAAAAATCCATTTCCTCTCTCTCCCCATACATGGGTGTCAGCTGGTCTGTAATTGAAGGACTTAGAATCGATCTAAATTGCCTTGTCTGGATCTTAACAAGAAATTGAGGGAAGAGAGGAGAAGGCTGCTTTAAAATAAAATAAAAAGTTGCAATAAAGAGACACATGCACTTCTTGAATCTGGCTATTTCTTCACAATGACACCATCTCTCCTTTCTCCGTTTCCCTCCACATGGCCTTCTATCAGAATCAATAGAATTCACTTGGCAGTTTTATGATGGTCTCACAATGTTTACTAAAAAACCTTATCGACCGACGAGACAATACCCAGATGCTGTCGATGTGTAGTACAACTAGCAGAAAGTTCTTTTTACATTTTATTTTATCGGCCCATTCTCGCACACATTTGGCCCAGACCAGCTCACCACAACAGATACAGCAGATACCCTCAGTCTGTCAGCACACACCCAAACAAACAATAATAATAATAATGGATTCCATTTTCATAGCGCTTTTCTATGCACTATGTGTATACTCAAAGCGCTTACAATGGTCCATTCATTCATACATTGGGAAGTAGAACGGCGAACAGTCAACGCCAGCGTCTCCACTTCCCACATTCACACACCAATGGTGCCAACCACTGGAGGCAAGCTGGGGTTCAGTATCTTGCCCAAGGACACTTCGACATGTAGACAGGAGGAGCCGGGATTCGAACCGCTGACCATTGGATCATTGGCCGACCTGCTCTACCTCCTGAGCCATAATACCACCATTTTTACATAACATAAATGATACAAACCAACAGACACCTACACAACCCTTTGTTGCTCTCATCAGAATGATGACAGAATCTACCTCTCTGGATCACTGAATCCACATTTCTGAACCGCTGGCATAATAACTCCTCTACTGCAGTATATTCCACACCTCCTTTACAGTTTACACGTACCTAGCCTAGCAAGCCTGCCTCACCTCACTAGCTCTGTACACCATCAGCTAGCAGTGAAAAGAAAGAAAGAAAGAAAGAAAGAAAGAAAGAAAGAAAGAAAGAAAGAAAGAAAGAAAGAAAGAAAGAAAGAAAGAAAGAAAGAAAGAAAGAAAGAAAGAAAGAAAGAAAGAAAGAAAGCTAATACTCATGACACGAGTTATAAAGGACTCTTACTCACGTCATCATTACGTCGCCATCACGAAAGTGGCCAATCGGAGTGCCAAGGGACCACCCGTCGAACTTCGAACACAGAACAACGAACACTGCACACCGATCACCTTGGAAACAAAGAAATAAAGACAATTAACATATACTGTGTAGAGAACTCCACCCATTTTCAACATTTTAATGTCATTAATATACCTTAGAGATAGTGTGGACATTCCCCCAATTCTGTATTTCCTAAAAATGGAGGTCTGAAAAAATCATTAACATGGTGAAATACATCTGATGACATCACCAAGATGTTAATCACCATGTTAATGATTTTTTTTTCAGACCCCTTTTTTCTGAAAGGGCACAAAAGGAACCAAATGGACCCGCTAGGTCCATTTGGTTCACATTTGTATCCTGTCAGGAAAATTTTGAAAATTCCTTTTTAATTCCTGATACCAATTATCAACCCATACCGATATATGCAGGCTTTTGTGGTGAATAACGGGAGCATTCAGTGATTTTTTTTCTGTAAATGGTGTTTTACGAATTAAAAAAAAAACTCAAATAGCCATAATTTTTATAATATTTTCCCAATACCCATATTTTCAGATATTGATTTTTAACTCTTTATCGGCCGCTAATATCTGCATGGCCGATATATATCTGCCCATCCCTAATATACTGTATAATCACCTGTTCTCTTTTCAAATATTTGTACATTTTTGTGTGTGTTCCGTGGGGATGGTAATAATAAACTTCGACAATTAGTTGCTGAGACGTTTTGTTGTGAGACACCTGTGATCCCGTAATCTTCAGAGTGGCACCAGGAGATCAGGCTTCAATATGGATGGAATCCACCCCTAGGATGACGGTAATTAAAAGCTCGTTTGGTATGACCCAAACAGCAGCAGAGAGGCAACAGAATGCGTCTCTAAATTGCCTGATAATTAGGCGACCAGAGCTGTCCCGGTGCAGCGGCACGGCAGGTGTTCCAACAGGCCTGCAGAGAGACTCCCAACCAGGACCAAACTATTCAGCACCTCGACAGGTGGTGAAGATTAGCTCCAAACTTTACAGGTGTTCATTGACAAAAAAAATGACTTTTTCCCACTGACTCAGTGTTTATCAACCTTTTTTTTAATAAATAATAACAAATCTTTATTGTCCACCGGAGTGGAAATTCGTCTTCGGCTCACAAATACATATAAGACATTAAAAGTACAGTAACAGACAATGAGCAAGGCTTGACACTAACACTTGCCCGGGGCAAGTAAAAAAAATGGTGGGGCAAGTGAAGACTGCTACCTGGTTGCCCGATCGGGCAAGTGTGCAACTTGTGTGCACTATAACACAACACAAGATAAATTTGTCTTGAAGGCAGTCATTGCACTCTGCCTCTGTGTCTTTCCCTGCTTTCTAGCTGTCCACAATTCCAGGCTGGATTTGGGAAACAAAACAGGCAAATTAACATACACATCAAAATGACCTAATCTTCTACATTCTCTAGTTGTGTAGACCTGGGCTAAATGATGAATTTTAACTCTTGAGAGTGTAAAAATGAAACCAAATGGACCCGAAAGGGTCCATTTGGTTTCATTTTTACGTTCTCAAGAGTTACATCTGGTTAACCAACTTAACTGGAGACCACCTGGAACCCTCTCAGGGACCACTGGTGGTCCCCGGACCACCTGTTGAAAACCCCTGGTTTAAAGCACCCAAGTAGGAAGTAAACTTAAATGCAAAATTTACAATATATTTTTGGGGGGCAAGTGACCATGACCTGAGGGCAAGTAGAACCTGACTTGCACTTGCCCAATGGGCAAGTGCCTCGGAGACCTTAGTCAACCCCTGGTGAAGATCACAAACATGGGTAAATGAGACACTGACACTAAGATACACCAAAGATAAAAAACCTGTTCATGATGACCAAGAATAAAAGGCTACACCAGTAATAGATTCCATCAACACCAAACAGTAAAAAGCCTGTTTCATGATCACCACCATCATCATCACAACCATAACCAACACCATTGTCATGCAGTGCATTATTCTGTCGTATTGAGAATGCTGACTGCTCTTTTCATATACCAGGGCTCACCATTTATTCACATTTTGAACTCCACAGACCCCAAAACTAAAGATTTCTATTGTTTTTGTCCACAATTCCAGGCTGGATTTTGGAGAAAAGAAAAAACAGGCAAACTAGAAATACAGCTCAAAATGATCATTAATCTTCTACATTTTCTAGTTGTGTAGACTTGGGCTAATTTAGATTATGGATATTTTAACTCTAGATCGCATAAACATGAATCGAAATGGACCCTTAAGGGTCCATTTCGATTCATTTTTTTACACTCAATATTCATCATGTCATTTTTATCTGTATGTTTGATTGTTTTGTTTCCGGGCTAAAATGGCTAAAATGTCTTGGTGGTCCGTGGCTCAAATGCTGAATAAATAGTGGTCCCTGGTATCAAAAAGGTTGAAAACCACTGCCTTACAGTAGTGTACAGTAGTGGATACAACTTCCACTAAACATTGGGCAACTACAAAGCAAACTCCACATGACCCAACTTTTTATTTAATGGCCATAGTGTCAAACCGGTATCCCTGATCTGTGGTTAGACTGCATGGTATATTGCAAATATATGACCTGAGATACCAATAGGACAAAATAGGGCCGGTCCGATACCTTCCCCGATAGCGATAACAGCATCGGGAAATCTACCTATTGAAAACCACTGCCTTACAGTACACCAGAGTTTATTTTGAATCTCCAAACTTCACCTTTTTAAGTTCATTCACATTTTAAACTAAAATAACACAAAGTATACTTCTGTATGCTACTGTATACTCAGCAATGACTTAATGCCAACGTTTCCGGAGCGGTGCCATGCCAGTCACTGTGTGTGTGGGGCATGTGTGTGCATGCGTGTGTGGGTGGTGTGCTGTGCGTGTGTGGGTGGTGTACGTGCGTGCGTGGTGTGCAGTGTACGTGCGTGCGTGGGTGGTGTGCGTGTGTGGTGGTGTGCGTGCGTGGGTGGTGTACGTGCGTGCGTGGGTGGTGTGCGTGTGTGGGTGGTGTACGTGCGTGCGTGGGTGGTGTGTGTGCACGTGTTTCATGTTCAGTGTTGGGAGGGGACTGTGTTTCAGGGTGAAGGTGACTTTGACAGTTAATAGTGATAACCGTGGGCTTTCGCTACCCCCCACCCCCTCCCCCTCCCCCTCCTCTTCCTCACGCTCGGTGTGAATATATGAAACCGCGTGTCGACTACCATCGCCATCAAATCAGTCTGTCTGCATAGTTTTGCTCTGTGTGTGTGTGTGTGTGTGTGTGTGTGTGTGTGTGTGTGTGTGTGTGTGTGTGTGTGTGTGTGTGTGTGTGTGTGTGTGTGTGTGTGTGTGTGTGTGTGTGTGTGTGTGTGTGAACGTGGGAGTGTCAAGCACCCAAGAAAAGTGGCCTGTCACCTGTGATTTTGTCACCGTGATAATAATAAAGCAAAACAGTTATGGTAGATAAAGAACATGAAGTACATGCACACACACACGCTCACACACACACACACACACACACACTCGCACACGCACACACACACACACACACACACACACACACACACACACACACACACACACACACAGACTGAGTAAACAATGTGATGATGTTTGACATGTACGGCTGTGCAGATCTCCCCTGCGGCTTAGATGTTTTGATGTTAGGACTTTGAGCAATCAGTTTGTGTGTGTGTAGGTGTGTTTGGTGTGTGTATGTGTGCATGTGACAGAGCGTGCATGCTGATCTAATTGACGTATGCAGTGTGCAAGCAAGCGTGTGTGTGTGTGTGTGTGTGTGGTGTGTGTGTGTGTGTGTGTGTGTGTGTGCCGCGCGCAGGGGCAGATCTAGGCATGTGCATGGGGGGGCAATGTCCCCCTAAATGCCCAGTCTGCCCCACCAAACATGATGGCATGCAAAACAACCCAAGATATTTCAAATTAAAGCGCTTATACTTAAAGTGATTTGAAACACTACTACTGCTACTAACTAACTACAGTTGTGGCACCACTAAACTAACAGCATTTCATCATTGAAAACAGAAAAGTCTCTGAGTCAGACCTTTAGCTTTATGCAGCTGTTGCAACTTCAACAACAACTGATGTTATTATTGATGCTTTACTTGACTAATAAAAGTCCTGTAACCGAAAATGGTGTGGGTGCGGCTTCATCGCCCGACACAGGCGATGAAGCCGCACCCATACCATTTTCTCCTGTCCCCCCAAATGGGAAATGTTAGATCCGCCCCTGTTGTGTGTGTGTGTGTGTGTGTGTGTGTGTGTGTGTTGTGTGTGTGTGTGTGTGTGTTGTGTGTGTGTGTGTGTGTGTGTGTGTGTGTGTGTGCTGTTTGAGCAGGGGAGGTTGTCTCGGGTTGTTTGCATCCACGGCTGCCCGTGAAGTTTCCTGTCTGAAAAGTGTAAATTCTTTTTAATCTCATTTTCTAGGCTTGGCATATTTACGCTGCAATTGGCTGCAATTAGCATGATGCAAATCACTTTTGACAATCTGATGACTAATCATAACTTTACGGTTGTTGGTGTAGTTTTGCTGAGCGTTGCGTTGTCCTAATACGCAATGCCTCTAGTATGAGAATTCACATGTTTTACAGACGTCCATGCTGGCAGCAGGACTGGAAAGGAGGTAAGTCATTTAAGTCACTTTCACAAAAAAAATAAAAAAAATAAATATATTTAATGACGTTTAGAGATTCAGAACACTTTCCTGGTTTTAGATATTTTAGAAGATGCTAGCAGTGAAACCACTGTTTTTTTAATGGTGAAATGCCCCTTGAAGTCATTTAAGTCAAGGAATTAAATCAAGGAGTCAAGCCGAGTTGGACAAAGCCGACTCGGGTCATGACAATTCATGACAACAGATCTCACAATCAAATAGGACAATCAAATAATTTGATATTGTGTGATAATATTGTGGTTGCTGTCAAGATTTCTAGGCTAGGCAATATAAGCTTCGCTTCAGGCCTAGACCTTTTTGGTGCTAGATTACCGCTTGCTTTATAAACCAGAGGCTTCGAAAATGGAATGTAACTGCAAAGCACCAAAATAAACCAAACCATTCATTCATTCATTCAAACCATTCATTC
>CM076971.1:9801038-9821038 GCA_039105355.1 Benthosema pterotum | reverse complement strand
ATCATCTGAATTAGCACTATTTAAGAAGTCTACAACATTTTGTTTGCAAAATCCAGCCTGGAATTGTGAATAAAACCAAAAGAATTCTTTAGTTTTAGGTCTTTGGGGTGAAAGTGTCATCAAATGGTGGTCCGTGGCTCGAATAAATGCTGAATAAATGGTGGTCCCTGGTGTCAAAAAGGTTGAAAACAAAACCCCTGCTATTAGAGCCGAGGATTCTTTGGGCCGAGCCTTCCTGTTACTGGTCATTTAGCTTAGATAAGGAACTAAACTGCACACACTCACTAGTGTAGAATGTCCCAAAAAAACGATCTTTCTGCTCTATTCTCTCACTCCACAGGACACTACAAGGATGTCTGTTGCAAAACCACTTGTTACGTTTCTTTTACTAATGCTTTTTTTCATTCATAAAAACACGATCGCATAATATTCGCATTTCACCGTCACCATTTCTTCAAACATTTCTGCCATTCCTAACATTCCATCCCAGCATTCCACAGGGTAGTTCTGGACTGGTCACATGACCGTTTTCTGACACTATGATTGGATGTCTGTCTTCTTCTGCTAGTAGTAAACAGGAACCTTCACAGAAACACTTCAAAATAAAACCTAAAACCCAGTAATTTAGAAACCCATATGAAATAATAATAATAATAAAAAAAACTTTACATAAAAAAACTCTTGAAAGTGGCACCTTTCATACAACCCTCAGAAGAGAATAAATTTAATATAAGATCCATACTATTTTTTGTAAAGTGAAACACATATAATTTTGTAATTCATAAGAATTATAAGAATGACATCCAAAACCGATTATAAGATCCATAGTAGGCCTATTTTTTTGTAAAGTGGCTTGTATGAACGGTGCCACTTTCAAGAGTTCGCATATGACGTTTTTTTTTTTTTTTTTTTCCATATGGGTAAAATAAACACAAAGGTAAAAACACATAAAATTCTAGGCTTTGTAAACACTTCTTTTAGGTAATCTAAAACATGTAGTGCAATTATACCCATTTCTTTTCACCATAAATATAACCCTATATGCAAGTCACAAAACAGTAACATTTCATACATATATACGCAACATATACACTTTATATGTTGCCTTTATTTTATAGTTCACAGTAACAAACCCGTGTCAAAATAAAAGCTTTTCTCTATTAAAGGGAATTCCACCCATTTTCAAAATTTTCCTGAGAGGATACAAATGTGAACCAATTCGACCCTAGCGGGTCCATTTGGTTCCATTTGTACCCTCTCAGGAAAAATGGGTCTGAATGAAAAATCATTAACATGGTAAAATACATGTTGATGATGTCATCAGTTGTATTTCACCATGTTAATGATTGTTTCAGACCTCCATTTTTAGGAAATACAGAATTTCATGTCATATTCACACATATCATGTTCACACAACATCTCTAAGGTATATTAATGATATATTAGAATGTTGAAAGTGGGTGGAGTTCCCTTTTAACCCAATAATAATAATGGGGTTACATCATTGAAATGAGTGACTGTCCCATGCACGCAATGAGTGACACCTGGTCCCCCTACCCAAAGCTGTCCTTTATGCAGGGTCTGGGGAGCCGTCGTTTGTTTGTTTTGGTCCGTCAAGTCTCTCAGTGACACATTTGTTCTCTGCCCGCCAGGGGCGGATCTAGGCATGGGCATGGGGGGGCAATGCCCCCCCTAAATACCCAGTCTGTCCCCCCAAACACGATGACATGCAAAACAACCCAAGATATTTCAAATTAAAGAAACACTACTACTGCTACTAACTAACTACAGCTGTGTCACCACTAAACCAACAGCATTTCATCATTGCAAACAGAAAACTCTCTGCGTCAGACCTTTAGCTTTATGCATGCTGCGTGGCTGTTGCAACTTCAACAACAACTGATGTTGTTATTGATGCTTTACTTGCGTAATAAAAGTCCTGTAAACGAAAATGGTATGGGTGCGGCGATGAAGCCGCCCCCATACCATTTTCTCTTGCCCCTCCAACATGTTCTCTTGACCCCCCCCCCCCCCCCCCCCCCCCCCCCCAATGGGACACATTTACATCCGCCCCTGCTGGCTGCAATGCTGTTGACATGCTGAGAACTCCCAACAGAGTCTTGTATAAGCTTTGTTCACCATGGCAGACTGACACTGCCAAAGTTCTTGTTCTTTTACAGTTCTATCAAGATGTCAAGACCGCTGGAGTTTGTAAGGATCTGTTCCAGAGCTTTTATAAGTTGTGTGTGAAGTTCCGGTCAGTGGTGACGTTCTATATTCTGTAAATCCTAAAGCGCAAATAAACAAAACAAAAAAAAAGAACACGGAAATTGATTCCATTCTTTAATCCATCTTTTGATCTGGGCATATTGTTTGTAGATTGTCGTTTCGTTGCATTTCATTTGGGACAGAATAGGCGTTATTTTTTTTGCCCACGTCAGATGGATTACATCTACGTAAACCTGGTGTTTGGTGCGAACACAATTAATATAATGTTTGTGTTATAAAGGGTTGAGCTTCAATCATAACCAAGACTTGTCATTTCTTTCTGGACTGGAAAGCAGTTTAGCTGCAGTACCACAATGCCCTGAGGTGGTGGGGGCGCTGATATGCATATTATTTTATAGGCCTATATGAGTTATTATAATAAGTATTTTACTAAAACCAGGGTTGCCTCCATCCCATGCCAGATTGGAACATCAACAATGTTGGAAATTGTAAACAAAATGGGAATGCAAATTTGGAACTGATGACTGAAGAGGAGGAATACGTAGGGTGTATTGATGACATCATCATGAGGCCAAAATCAAACAAGCTGTCCCTGAGAGCAATTTACATTAAAGCTCCTCTATGATATGAAAGACTGATTGTTCAAACTGGCTATTTGTGGGAATAGAAAACACACATGGGAGCGCCAAACACACACACACAGCACACACACGTACACACGCACGCACACGCACACACGCACACACACACACGCACACACACACACACACACACACACACACACACACACACACAGCACACATGCACGCACGCGCACACAATTTCATGTCTTCAAAGTGTGAGGCCCTTTCACTGGTAGGTCTGCACTTCTTTGCAAGACATGCAGGAGAACAAGGCAGGCCTTTCTACATTATTGTGCAGAGGTGGGCAATTATTTTTCCCAAGGGGCCAAATGAGATGCATGAAATATTGTGGGGGGCCAAGACTAAAGGCTGAACTAAAGTCTGTGTAATATTAATTTAATTTCAAGATAAAGGTAAACGTAAGACCAACCATTTTGACACCAGGGCCCTCTATTTATTCAGTATTTGAGCCACAGAGGACCACTATTTGATGACATTTTAGCTCCATAGACCCCAACACTAAAGATTTGTTTTCCTTTTGTCCCCAATTCCAGGCTGGATTTGGGAAAAAAGATTTGCGGTAATTAAAATGAATACTCTTAACTCTTGAGTGAAACTTTAACTCTTGAGTGAAACTCTCTCAAGGACCACTGGTGGTCCCCGGGCCGGTCAGAGTAAGCCCATGAGGAATTAAAATAAGTCTGCTACATGGCATCTCTCTCCCTGAATGGTTGTCTGGACTTATTGCTGCTGCTGCTGCTTTGTGTCCTCAGCCCTGCAGGTGACAGACTTGGACTGTGATGCAGAAGCAACAACAAACAAGCATAATATTCTGTTTGCCTTTATCAAGCATTCTGAATGCTGTAAACCAGTCTGTGACACGTATAAACAAACAACCATCCCACTGCACAACAGACAATATTGTTACAATGCACTGCTATCTGTGTATTTGTGGACAAACTCAAACATGATACCTCATATTTCTGTGAGCATGAACCATGGATGTGAAATGATGCTATTCTGAATTGATAGCTCTTTGTTGATGATCAGCTTGCCTGCTCTGCTCACTCTCTCTACAATACATGCTACTGAAGTCAGATATTATTGCAACTCACCGAGCAAGCTATGTCCTACAATGTCACATATGTAAATCTGCCTTGTTAGAGTTAAACAATATAGTTCTGTTGTGTCGGACATCATGACATCTCCTTCCGTGGGTAACATGATGAACCCAACATCAAAGCCAAAGTCCCTGACACTACTATGACTTAGACATATTGGCAGGAAGGGCGAAATCAACTTGCGACCCTGGCTGTTTTCTGTCGTGGCAGGTGCCTATCTTTTAGGGATATTGTGATTCATGTTTTTACAATCTATTACAGTCCTAATAAACCCCAGAATATTATAACTGACCACATAAGCTCACAGGATCTACTGAATGTGAGGGAGGCACCACACTGCACTGCACTTTACACACTCCATATTAATCACTTTAAAATGTCCTTACAAATATGTATTTAGAACCAATAGGGTTGTTAGTACATTGGACCAAACACATGCACTGTGAATACAGACGTCTCTACGTAAGCAAGACACACAAACAACATTATCGAGTGTGTGTGTAAATGCGTGTTTGTATGGGGGTGTCTACAGGCCTTTGAAGGAGCTGGGGGTACTCATTGTTCCCCCATTGCCCTCTGCCGACACACATAATAGAGCATTTTACAAAGAGCTGCGTTTTAAACAAGCTATGAATGGATGTAGGTAATATGCTCATCTAAAGCAGAGTGGGCCCCATGTTGATCTTTCACAGCCAACTCTCTCTCACTCCCCCTCTCTCTCTCCCTCTTTCTCAATGACGCACACACACGCATATGCACACACGCACGGCACACAGGGGTGGATGTAACATTTCCCAATTGGGGGGGCAGGCAGGAGAAAATGGTATGGGGGCGTCTTCATTGCCTGGGTCGCTTCGCGCCACGGGTGATGAAGTCGCACCCATACCATTTTCAGTTACAGGCTAGGACTATTATTAGGCAAGTAAAGCATCAATACTAACAGTTGTTATTGAAGTTGCAACAGAGATAAATGTCTGACTCAGAGAGTTTTCTGTTCAATGATGAAATGCTGTTGGTTTAGTGGTGACACAGCTGTAGAACTAGCAGTAGTAGTGTTTCGTTTCAGATCATTCTAAATATTAGCAATTTAATTTGAAATATCTTGGGTTGTTTTGCATGCCATCATGTTTGGTCGGGCAGCCAGGGCATTTTAGGGCCGGGGGGCATTGCCCCCCATGCCCTAGATCCGCCCCTGGCGGCACACACACTACACACACTCTCTGGGACACTCGCTGCCAGCCAGTGTGATTGCCTGTTAGGAAGTCTCAGGCAGAATCCACTTCAAGGGGTACTTTTTTTCCCTCCCTCTCCTCTCATTTTTTTCCCATCATGTATTTCTTTTCTTCTCGTTGCCAGGAACCATTTTGTTGGTCATGTCAGATATGGGGGATATTAATGAATGCACAATGACAGCCCATAGAGGAAGGGTGCAAGCCGACCCCGCTATCTATCCATGCCATGGCAAATTTACCCAACAAACGCCGGTCCCCTTTTTTTCCTTCCCTACATATATACACACTACGAAGGGAAAAGGGACGCCGCTGTGAAAACAAATAGGAGTGCGGGTCACAATCTCATCTCCACCGCGAGATTAAAAACTCATCTTTCAAAGCATCGTGCCGTTATTGGGGCTGATTCCCATGGGCTCCGCATGCAAATGGAGATGCGATTAGGTGCATGGGTGGCGTGTGTGTGTGTGTGTGTGTGTGTGTGTGTGTGTGTGTGTGTGAGAGAGAGAGAGAGACAGAGAGAGAGAGAAGGACACTGTGTCCCTCTGTCCAATTACCTCTGCCTGGATAACAGAAACAGAAAGAGAGAGAGAGAGGTGGTTGTGTAGGAAGTACTCATTAATGGATGGAGTTCTGTGCAGGGGCGGATCTAGGCATGGGCATGGGGGGGCAATGCCCCCCTAAATGCCCAGTCTGCCCATGCACCAGACATGATGGCATGTAAAACAACCTAAAAATTTTCAGATGCTTAGCCTATATTTAAAATGATTTGAAACACTACTACTGCTACTAACTATAACTACAGCTGTGTCACCACTAAACCACCAGCATTTCATCATTGAAAACATCATTGAAAACTCTCTGAGTCAGACCTTTAGCTTTATGCATGCTGCGTGTCTGTTGCAACTTCAACAACTGATGTTATTATTGATGCTTTACTTGACTAATAAAAGTCCTGTAACTGAAAATGGTATGGGTGCAGCTTCATTGCCAATGAAGTGGCAATGAAGTCGTCCCCATACCATTTTCTCCTGCCCCTCCATTTGGAAAATGTTACATCCGCCCCTGGTTCTGTGTGTGTTTGATACAGCATATGCACTCTATGTGTGCACGCACAGAAACACACACACACACACACACACACACACACACACACACACACACACACACACACACACACACACACACACACACACACACACACACACACACACACACACACACACACACACACACGCACACGCACACACACACACACACACAAATAGAGGGCAACATTAACCACAAAGACCACACTAACTCTGCAGTATAACAAGTTACTGTATGCTTACATTATAATATTGCTGCTTTTATCTCGATATATTTAAACTTTTTTTTAGTTCCCAGACATCCCATGAAAGTTTAAAGGTATAGTAAGTGATTTCACTTAATTCATATTCTCGTTTTTGTCTCTTTTTAGCTAACGGTAAATGGCATAGATCGTGCATCACATTCACCCATTCAAACACATATCGATGCACCTATGGGCAGTGGAAACCATGCAAGGTACCTACTATCACATCAGGAACAATTAGGGGTTCAGTGTCTTGCTCAAAGGACACTTCAACGGTGACTCAACGGGTTTGAACCGGCAACCTTACGGTTGCCAGCCTGCCTGAGCCACTGCCTAATCCTCCCTACTGATGTGGAACTTTGCAAGCACATTCCCCAATAGCCTCAGGGAAGAAACATCATTCTATATTTGTCTAATCGGCCTCAGGGTGGCGTTCTAACATGCAAATTTGCTCTTTGTCCTATATTGAACCTTAGCTCAGCAAAATTATTTCCCCATTGGATTATTTGCATCATTACGCAACTCCCCCAAATATACATGACACAACGTTGACTTTGCTCCACAATAAGCAATGACCTGGTGAAGAAACGTGCTCTGAGGAGCAGCACCATTTATCTTTTTGTTTCTCTCTATAGGTCGTCCTCAGACCAGCCTTCCATTGTTGTTTCCAGTCATCCTGGTTCTCCATACATCCGGCCAACAGGAGTGTTCTGCACTCCTGCATCTTTCTTAAGCACATCCACATCAGGGTTATAATAGTTAACTAAAACTAACTAAAAAATGAAAACAAAAACTTAAAAAACATTTGACTGAAACTAATAAAAACTAAAAATGAATGCAAAAAACGATAACTAAACTAGAACAGTAATGTGGGTTCAGAAAAAGAACTACAACTAACTGAAATTATAGTTGTAGTTCTTTTCCTGGGGGTTTTTAACTGTTTTTAACTGAAATTATAGTTGTAGTTCTTTTCCTGGGTTTTTTATTAACTGTTTTTAACTGAAATTATAGTTGTAGTTCTTTTCCTGGGTGTTTTTTTTTTTTTTTTTTTTTTTTTTTTTTATGAAGCTTTTAAATCCAAATGTTTTGGTGACCAGCATGAGGAGGAGATGCTTCTAGATCTTCTATCCACTACTGAGTTCAATAACATTGGGGGTAAAAATTGTGTTCTTGTGGCAGAGTGCAATCATCCAGTCTAGTCCAGACACTCAAAGCAAGGGTTGAATACCAACCGTTTCTTACTTTGGCACATTTTTAATCCTATACCTGACAACCAAAGCACAGCAAAAAATAAATGAAACTAAACTAAAAATAACTAAAACTAAATATTTTCACCAAAATAAAAACTAAATAAAAACTAGCAAACACACTCTAACTAAAACTAAACTAAAATGAAAAATCCATAACTATAATAACCCTGATCCACATATGTTAGTATCCTCATGACCGGTGTCCATGTGTTGGTTCCCAAAACACCTGTTTGCTGGCTGGCAGCTCTTGATGTCTTTGGCAGTGTCCTGCAAGTCACATTCTCCTGGCTGCTAGCTTGTCACTCGCCCTGAATATCACTAGAAACTTAGAAAGACTGAAAAAAGTGGCCAGAATTAGCATTTGCTTAAATTCATATTTAGATTTTTTTTCAGACAACCAAATTTTCTGAGATGATAGAATGATGATGGATGATGGATGGATGGATCTTTCTTTCTTTCTGTCTTTCAGTCTTTCTAGTTATATCCCAGCATACAGATTGTCATTTGTAACATGTGCTCTCTTGCTGATGTTGAACACTACACATAGCATTCTGGTGTAGCAGCCGTCTAGAGACTTCTGCAGGCTTGGCTTCAGGGTCAGTCATTATCATGTCAGTGTCATGGTCAGTATCATGTCGGTAAAAAATAAAATAACTCATCTTGGCAACCCCATTTTGTCACTGAACCACTGGTTGATGTTTCATCCTTAAATATGACAGTAAAATACGTTTTTCCATTTTCTCTCATATACCATATTCTCCCTGTAGGTCTTCCAAGTTACCCTTAGGCGTTTGGAAAGCACTGCTATAAATAAAAGATACAGATTACATACTGTATATACGATCATTCTGCTATACAGGAACTAATCAAAAATTGTCTCCTTCATTTTTTACCCTCAAGGCATTAATGCGTTTGTAGAGCCCTAATGTTTAATCAAAGGACGTCACATTAATGTATGTTTCCACATTAATGGTGATGTGTTCATGCAGGCAGGGGCGGATTTAGCATGTCCCATTTGGGGGGGCAATAGAACATGTTGGAGGGGCAAGAGAAAATGGAATGGGGACGGCTTCATCGTCTGTGTCGCGAAAGGCGATGAAGCCGCACCCATACCATTTTCGGTTACTGGACTTTTATTAGTCAAGTAAAGCATCAATAATAACATCAGTTGTTGTTGAAGTTGCAACAGACACTCAGCAGCAACAGCATGCATAAAGCTAAAGGTCTGACTCAGAGAGTTTTCTGTTTTCAATGATGAAATGCTGTTGGTTTAGTGGTGACACAGCTGTAGTTAGTTAGTAGCAGTAGTAGTGTGTCAAATCATTTTTAAATATAAGCACTTTAATTTGAAATATCTTGGGTTGTTTTGCATCGCATCGTGTTTGGGGGGGGGGGGGGGGGGGGGGGCAGACTGGGTATTTAGGGGGGCATTGCCCCCCCATGCCCATGCCTAGATCCGCCCCTGTATGCAGGCGTCAATAGATGGTTGAATGTTAGAGCTCTGCAATGAAACCAGAAACCACACGCACACACATCTCTGTGAAACATCCTCACACACACGTCCTCTAAACCCACGTGATGTAATATCCAAAACTTTAATGATTTTTTTTTGCAGTCATTAAAGCGAGGTGTCTGATGTTGTTTTAATGAAGGCTGTCGTGGCAGAGCAAGAGGCCAGCCGACCGCTATGAAAACTAACCAAGTTTAATTCATTCTGGGTGGGAACGCATCTTAGCCTTTTATATCTTTTTTTTTAACCATTTTAAACTTGAACTGTTGAAAAATATCAGATCTATAAGCTCATAGTGTGGCAGTGTGCCAAGCTTGTAGATCTGGTACTTTGTGGGGAAAAAATAAAAAAATACAGAATTAAAAAATACAGAGCGCAAGAAATACAAATTCTTGCGGTTCCGCAAATCCTTACTTGTAGATTGGTGGGCCCACAACCAAATACAGATAATTCTGTGGGTCCCTGAAAAAAGAGGTTGAGCAACCAGTGACAAAGAAGCCATGTGGTGTGTCTTGGGCATTTAAACCTGCATGGCGGCGCCCATCCCTCTCCGGGTTGGATGCAGTTTAACGTCATACCCAGGACAAAAGAAAAGATGGGAAGACAACATCGCTGAATGGACTCACTTGAAACTCACTGAGGCAATGAGAGCTGTGGAGGACAGAGAGGGATGGAGAGAGCTGGTCAACAGATCATCTGTGGTGCCCTAACGAGCCTCCGGGTTACGGGATAGGTGAGGTGAGGACAAAGAAGCCTTTTTTTTAACTATTGGTGCTTGATTACAAAATGATGACATCAGAATCAGAGGGACAGATCCTCTGGGGTTTGGGGTATATGCATTTTATGTACTATGTTTAATTGTGAGAAATGTATGGAAATGTAATGTATTGTAACTGTATATTCAGTGTAGAGGACCCAAGTGGAAATAAGCCTACGGACTTTTCTTGGTCATCCTTGAATCGCTGACTATAATGATTCCTATTATGTCTGCTTTTCTAAATAAAAGAAAGAAAGAAAAAAGAATTCCATTAGTCGCGACCGTTCCCTACTAACCCTAACCTTAACCCTGAGCCTAAACATACAACCACAGTAAAACCTATGCCCAAACCGGCCTAATAACCTTAACCCCCGAACCGTTATGCCGCCACGACGGGAGAGTGGACAGCCATCGTGACCGCTTGGCCCCTCCTGGTGGAATCGGTTTGGTTCTCAGGTCGAAATGGAATAAAAAAAAAGTTCCCCTCCTGCATTTGTATCCTCATTAACCTTAAATTATTCATCTACTAATACTCTTTAAACTGCAGCTTGATGTGGACAGCTCCTTTCATTCCACAGACACACACACACACCTCTACATCTCCCCTGATTCATCTCGTCTGCAGGTCTATTCCTCTGATTCCATCTCCATGTTCTGTCTTTAATGAGCTCTGGTATGTACACCAGCAAGGTCATCTCTCTGTGATATCATCATAAACACATTTCTACAGTTATTTTTGGTATTTAATTGGCGTGTGTTGGCTCACGTGCGTCGGTGTGTAGATTATACCTGCAGGCCAGGACAACGCTTGCATGTTGTGAAGCCAGAATGCTGTGCCGCAAAAATAATTTGAGAAACAAATTTGTGAGGACAAAATGTCACAGAGCCTAAAATGTCACAGAGCCTAAAAGAAAAAAGAATTAGAATGAGAAATTCAGAGATTATGTTCTCTTTAGCAGTCATTTTCATACTGTACAGTGGGCTACTGTACAGCATATTGTTTTTACCTCTTTTTACAGTAAACGTTTCTTAGGATGTTTTACTTTCTCCTAGAGCATTGTTTGTATTGAACAGTACACCTACTTTTGTTTGAACTGTCAGTTATGCGGCTTGTACCATTATACTTGTGCTTGTATACACACTGTATTGAAAAATATCGTTCTTTACTTCTTTACCAGAGTGAGTTACATTTACTTCCGTTTGCTTACTAATTATGATTAGCATTCTACATGTGTTGTATTATGTGTAGTTTAGAACTGCAGGTACTGCAGTACCTGTGTGTACTGTCATGCAACAGCAACATGCAACAATAGTCTATTCTACAATCTACTATTTTGGCTTTTAGGGTATTAAAAATAAATAAACAAAATGTTGACACCAACGCTATAGACACAGATGAGCAGAGTAATGTGTATTACTCCCCCTCCCACCCACAGATATACAACAAAATGTGTTTAGAGACAACTTGGTGTGTGTAGTGTAGGTCATGTGTGCAGAATGCTGTGGCGGATTAGGAACTACAAACTACTGCACATCTCTGTTGTTATCTGTTGATGATAGGCTTGTAAATCTGCTCTATTTTCACATCATGCAACATGTGCATCTGTAATAAGTAATGAGGCAAAGTAACAGTGTACACTAAAAGCCAAAAATGTAAAAGATTACAGTAATATGTACTTCATTACTGCCCAACACTGCACATGAGTGAAATATGATTTTATTTCATAAAGACATCAAGCGTGCATGCTTGAGTGCACATGGGCATCTTTGCACACACACACACGTCAGTACATGTATGCATGCATCAGTGTGTGTGCTTTTAATACATGTCATGCGTGAGTGCACGAGTCAATGCACATGTCTCCTGTGTGCTCTCTCTGCGCGTGCAGCATGCGGTCTGTGCCAGGGGCGGATCTAACATTTCCCAATTGGGGGGTGCAGGAGAAAATGGTATGGTTGCGGCTTACCATGAAGCCGCAACCATACCATTTTCCACACCATTTTTTGGGCAAGTAAAGCATCAGTAATAACATCAGTTGTTGTTGAAGTTTGCAACAGACTGTTTTCAATGATGAAATGCTGTTGGTTTAGTGGTGAGACGATTGTAGTAGCAGTAGTAGTGTTTCAAATACTTTTAAATATAAGCACTGAAATATCTTGGGTTGTTTTGCATGCCATCATGTTTGGTGGGGCAGACTGGGCATTTATGGGGGCATTGCCCCCCCATGCCCAATGCCTAGATCCACCCCTGGTCTGTGCATGTGTGTGCACACATAAGAAAACGGCCTTCTCCTCCGTGCGCGCTCATCGACCTGTATCATCATTAAGTCACACAGCTGTCACCGAGGTCAGTGAAAACAGACTCCCATCTACCCCCCCCCCCCCCACCACCCCACTCCCCATCTCCTACCAGAACACACATTACGCCCCCCACCCCCCCCCCCCCCCCCCACCCCCAGAGACTACACTTATACCTGTGCCAATATTATAGTCGATGCCCCCACTGTGGCCTGAGGGAGGGGATTAGGGCTTTTAATAAGGTATGTATATTTATATGATCTCCTCTCTGTCGATGGAACCATCTGGATCGATACGGAGATTAGTATTTCACACCGAATCGGATGACACCCTGAGGGCTGGTGGATGGAGAGAGGGGGGGGGGGGGGGGGGGGGGGGGGGGGGGGAGGGGGGGGGAGAGAGAGAGGAGAGGGAGGGAGAGAGAGAGAGAGAGAGAGAGAGAGAGAGAGAGAGAGAAGAGAGAGAGAGAGAGAGGGGGAGAGAGAGAGAGAGAGAGGGGGGGGGGGGGGGGAGAGCGAGAGAGGTCCACGCCGCTTCCCTCTCTCCCTCCCTCCCCCGCAGCAGCAGCAGGCATTTTGTTGAAGGAAGTTTGTATTACAGAGGAATATTTATATATATGGACTGTGTTGACTGAATATGATGAGGCTACTGCTGTATTAGATGAAGAATGGCAGCTGCGGGGGAGGATGGGTGGAGGGATGGATGGATGGATGGGTGGATGGATGGATGGATGGATGGATGGATGGCTATTGACCCTGAGGCAGTGCTGGATGCATTCATACTTTATTTATGAGCACATGGTCCATGGGTTTAGGAGTCACCTGCTCACTCTGCTCTGTCTGTGGCTTAACTTAATGGATATACCAGAGAGAGGTGGGATGGGGATGCAGAATCCCTCCAGCTTTGATTGCCGTTTCTTTCCTTTTTTCCCCCATCCTTTGACATAATTTACCCACCTGAGAGCCACAAATGCATGGAAATCTTTCCCTGGAAAATATGATGCCTATTTCTTGACCAAAAAAAAGAAAAAACCCTACAACTTACCAACTTACCGCATGAAATTAAAACTCACAGTGGGATATTGAAAAAAAATCCCCCTTGCTCTTTTTTTTTTTTTAGAATAAACATTCTATCTGTGGTGGACAAAATATCCAAAGTGCTGTTTTATGTGATTTAAATCACAGTCAAGAAGTACATGAGTTTAAAGCTCTTAAATGGATTGCATTTTTATAGCGCTTTTCCAAGTGCTCAAAGCGCTTTACAATGGTCCCTTCATTCATACATTGGGAAGTAGAGCGGCGAACAGTCAACGCCAGCGTCCTAAACTTCCCACATTCACACACCAATGGTGGCCAGCTCACACTGACCAACTCATTGGAGGCAACTTGGGGTTCAGTGTCTTGCCCAAGGACACTTCGACACATAGACAGGAGGAGCCGGGATTCGAACCGCCGACCCACGGGTCATTGGACGACCTGCTCTACCTCCTGAGCCACAGCCGCCCCATTCTATCTGTGGTGGACAAAATATCCAAAGTGCTGTTTTATGTGATTTAAATCACACTAAAGAAGTACATGAGTTTAAAGCTCTTAAAGGTAGGGTGAGTGGTTTGTCTTGAAGACTCAATTTCAGGTATCAAATTCGGGGTATGGTCTGATGATTGCCAAGTATTAGTGGTCTGATAAATGCCAGATTCTAACCACTACAGACCACTGGTTCTCAGAATGTCATTTCACCCATCTGTGGCCAAATATCCTTTTCTTTGTTTCAGCTCCAGAATAGAACAGATTTGTGTAAAGCTAAAACTCGAGAAAAGTGGTGTAACAATATTTTTTAACAGCAATATGTTACATGGCTGATCATTTATACAATACATGGATGATATCGGTTTGGTTCAGGCAATCCAATAATTCATTTACATAAATGGGTCCATTTAACCATATGGACCCTTACGATATTTGGCTTCATTTTATGCTCTCAAAGTTATATTTAAACATCTGAATTGCGTAATTTTCAAGAATCTATAATGGATTGCATTTTTTGCGCTTTCCTATGCACTACAAGTATACTCTACACGCTTAATGGTCCATTCATTCATACATTGGGAAGTAGAGCGGTGAACAGTCAACGCCAGCGTCTCCAATTCACACATTCACACACCAGTGGTGGCAACCACTGGAGGCAAGGTGGGGTTCAGTGTCTTGCCCAAGGACACTTTGACATGTAGACAGGAGGAGCCGGGATTCGAACCGCCGACCATTGGATCATTGGCCGACCTGCTCTACCTGCTGAGCCACAGCCGCAATTATAAAATGTAGAAGAATTGTTATTTTTGCCAGTTATCTTTCCTAAATTGTGGACAAAAACTTGATAATCCTTATGTTTTGGGTCAGGGAGACAGCTTCCCTTCCTGAAATCGCCAGGCCCATACTAGTATATTAATAAATGAACTGACTGCTAAAGACTCCCACTTGATTGGTTGTTCAAGGCTGGCATAACGTTGTGTAAAAAGTCAAAAGTGACGATCCCCGATAGTTCTGAATACATTCCAAAAAAACAAAACAAAACAAAACATGTTATTTATCGATAAAGCATCTCATTCTCACACTAACATATCAGAGCTAATGACAGGCCGGGCCGATGGGAACACAGCAGCAGCAGCAGCAGCAGCAGCAGCAGCAGCGCTGCAGACATTCATTACGTTTGGAAAAAAAATTGGCATCTGTGGGAAAAGGTTATCTGGAGGCCTGATGGCGTTGCTCCACCGTGGGATAACAAGTCGATGTTATCCCAGCAGTGGAGAGCGTTGCAGGGCAGCAGGCAGGGAACACAAAGTGCACACAGCTGCTCTTTAACATGCTGAAAAAACTCTTATCTCAATAATATATATTTTTTCTCTTCCTGAAGTAACGCCCTACTATACTATTTCCAACAAAGTCTACTCAACTGTATGTGAAGTGATTACAATTATCACATTACAGTACAGTGGTTTTCAACCTTTTTCATACCCAGGGCCCACTATTTATTCTGCGTTTGAGCCACAGACCACCATTTGCGGACATTTTAGCCTCCCAGACCAAAAACTAAAGATTTCTTTTGCTTTTGTTGACAATTCCAGGCTGGATTTCGGAGAAAACAAAACAGTCAAACAGAGATCAAAATTACCATTAATCTTCTACTGTACATTCTCTAATTGTGTAGACTTTGGGACTTTGGGATGGACCCCCAAGTGTCCATTTGGTTTCATTTTTACGCTCTCAAAGGGTTAGCCAACTTTCCATCATTTAGCCTGGGGACCACCTGGAACCCTCTCAAGGACCACTGGTTGAAAACCACTGCACTACAGTACAGTGTCGCCCAAAAGCATTGAAAGGAACAAAACCACAAGCACTGAAACACAAGCAACAAAGCAAAGTTGGTCGATCTGCTACCTTTACCATCACCCAGTGCCAATTCCTAATGTGATCCTGGGCTCTACACACCCTCCACCAACCTGGGGAGGCAGCGGACTGGCCTCATGCTTCCTTCAATGCATGAGAATGAGAGTCCAAGCTGCCTTCTTTTTACCTGTCAGGGGGGAGTTTCCCTGGTTGGACGTAGTGTGTGGAAGGAACACGTTATTCCAACCAGTTCCTGTCCCCTCCATCAGGCGCCCCGGCTGGCCAGGGGGAGGCAGTTTAGAGCCCAGGATTACAGCATGTTTTTGTGAGTGTATCAACCCCGCCTCGGGTATGGGTACTACTGATGACGTGGAGGAGGCGACACGCCGCCAGGACCTCACAGCGGCACCCCCACTAGCGTCATTTACAATGGGTTGATGGTGCGTGGCACCCATGGGCCCCATCGCCACTCTAGGGGGGGCCCCGGGGCCCAAACAGACTTTTTCCTTTTCCTTTTATTAAAAGGAGAAAGGAGAAATGCTGCTCGCGTGGGGCCCACGCGAGCAGCATACGGGAGATGAGTAATGTCACTTTACTTTCATCTAAAGTCTGGTGAACAGCAACCTTATTACAGTCAGACGTACAAAGACAACTAGTGTCAAAGCTGCGACATTGAGGCGTCAGAAACTAAGCGCTCGAAAGCTGTTTGTGCAGCATATTGTCCTTATTTATTGTCCCGATCCTCAACAGAAGTCTATGTAGAATGGCCGCCCTTGGACTGGCCACTTTAAGAGAACAGAGTTGTCGCTGCTGCTCGACTCTGTGCTTACCTTTTGAAAATCCGCCGAGATTCTTTTGAGATTTCAATCTAAAAACTCTCAGGCCATTCTCACCCGATTGCAATAATTCCAAGTGTGGTCCAAGTATATCCAAGTATATTTTCATTTGCTATATAGGTCATGCGTTTATAGTATGCGTTTATCACACAATAGGAGAGGGGAAATTTTCGCATTTTCTCCATGCACTCTCTCTGTGCCCCGTGCAGTGCGTAACTGGGGATTTCCCATTCTAATATGGAATACGACACAGCTGTGTATACTGAATTACATGATCTCAGTCTGCACAGTATAATCTATTTATATTATCTATTTATTACTATTACTATTTATTACTCTAAATATTATCAATTATATTTATAAAATATAATCTTAATATAATCAATTAAGCCACTGGAGCTATTTATAAGTCCTCAATATTAAATCACAAAGAGCTTATGCTTATCTTATGTATGTTTATCATACCTTTTAATTTAGCATTAAAACATAGGTGACAGGAACTGTAACCAAATAACAATCCTACTGACTACTGATTAAATAACAGCCACTGCAACTATGGTAGGATATGTTAATCAATAATCATGTGTGCATAGCCCTAAATGTTAATTTTAGTTTTTTTTCTAGGGTGGGATGTCTGTATTCATCTATCAATACATTTATACATCCATTCATCTTCATCTGCTTATCCATAGTCATGTGTTGGGGGCAACAGCTCCAGAGAGCTCCAGACACATAGCATGGTTGGCTGATTGGTGACTCTTGTTGTATTTTTTCTGGCTATTCAACATTATAATGTAATGTTTCTTGTTGATTTTTATTAGTCAAGGTGGGATAGGACGAGAATAGGCCGTAAAAGAGAGCCTTCCCAAACGATCCAAATTATCTGACAAACACCTATGTGTGCATGTGGGAGCGCACGCTGACAGGGCCCTTTTGATATCGGCACCCATGGCTGATGAACCCTAATGTCGCCACTGGGCACCCCTAGCGGGAATCGAACCCAGGACCTTCTAGTTGTGAGGCGACAGCACTAACCACTGTGCTACCGTGTTCCCAAAAAAGTAACACTTCTGGACATAAGAGCTTTCCAACCTGACATACAGCACATGATTTATTCTGCAAATGAACTCTCTCACCAGAAAAAAGCCAATGGCAGGACTGTACTTTTATGCTTGTAACATTTTCATTTTCTCTTATTTGTTTTCTCTTGTTTGTCAGTTTAATACCCTGGGGAGTATTAAACCGACTACAACACACATTGGTCTATTGTTTGGTCTGACATTTATTAATCTCTCAATTATTTACACAGCTGATACACTGTATCCAACATGAGCAATCAATATACATTCCATGATTACAAAATGTAATTACTATAACATGATTTGGAGTTCATAAAGTTTAAACAGATCTGTAATTAAATTGTTCTTCTGACTCTGAAGGCATTGGCGAGTGAAGTGAAGTTTACAAACCATGGTGGTGGTGTTGTTTTTCTTTCATTGAAATCAATAGGCACCAAGTTGTAGAGAGAGACAGAAGCACTTCATACACACACAGAAAAGTGGACTTATATGGATATTCACAGTGTCTTGATATTGGAAACTTCACACACATCTTGTAAGAGACGTATTAGATATAAGTTTATGAGCAGGGGAATATCATAGAGGTAAGACAACTCCCCTGTCTTCAGTCTATTTATGACAAACAGGATCAAAAGACTGTCAGTGATGTTTTAAATGGAGAGTGTGTTACTTCTGACCTCTGGCAGAAGGTACAAAAGCTACCAAAGTGCAAGTACGGAAGGTTTAAAAAGTCACTTGCATCAGCGTCAACCAAAAATATTGAACAAGGCTATGAAAAAGTAGTGAAAGGTTAAGTCATAACACTGTTGTACATCTCTGTAATGTTGTGTCGGTTATGTTTTTTGTTTGTTTGTCTTTGATGTTTTATGTATGGCTGTAGTAGGGCTGTAAGCACAAGATGCTTTCCATCATGGATAAAGTTTACCTTGACCCTGACCTCCCATGGTGCAAGGTGTCAAAAACTCCTCTTTTGTTGCAAGAAAAGTTGCATGAAAAACAAAAAACAAAAATGCAGCGACTAAAAAAAGTGAATTGATAGATGTGTTACTGCTAAAATTTGAAACATCTGAGAACAGAGAGGACAACATTTCCGTGGCTTCCATCCATGTGTGGTTGGCCCTATACTGTAGGTTAAAGATGGAGTATCATGATTTTTGTATTGTTTTTACCCCCAATCTTTAACAGGTGACAGAACTTCATTAGACCTCTTGGTGTGTTTTTTATGTGCAATGATGTCTTCCCTTTGTATTTAGGGTTTCTTCCTGGAGGCTGAAACCTTTCCGGTCAAATTTGCCAACGAAAAAAAGTAGTAATAGTAGTAGTGACATCACACTATCAGCTCCTCCCCTAACTCCTCCCCCTTTATCATACAACTAAAGCTGAGGGTGTGGCTTCAGTTCAGGTGGATCATCACCAGCCAGGCAAACCAGGCATAATGAACTACTGTACATTTTTTTGGGGAAAAAAAAATCCTACTCACATAACATTAATATCTGATGATATTAATTTTAGGGTGTAAAAAAAAAACATGGCATTCCATCTTTAAAGATTCAGGGCTAGGTTAGGGTGTCAGACTGTAGTGTGTCAGACTGTTAGGAAAAGATAATGCACCCGGTACCAAAGGGCTACACCGGGGTCTTCATGCAGTATCTTCCATATAAGCTGATTCAGTGACACCACCACATTCACACACACACGGCGCTCTCCATCAACACTGTCTACATCATAAACTCGACACCACGCCGTCATTAGCTTGGCTAAGTGCTAATCTTAATGATTTCACACTGATGGCTTGCCAAAAGGTCTCTCTCTCTCTGTCTCTCTCTCTCTCTCATGTGCACTTCCTTCGCGCCGTCGGTTAGGCTATTAATACAACGTTTAGTGAAAATGGGAGTGGAAATGGACCCATTAATTAACAGTCAATACACAAGACATAATTAGAGGCTGCAAATCCGCATCGAATCTGGCCGTGGCAAAATGGAATGCTGAACGACGAGGCGCCGCCGCCGCCGCCGGGCCTCTGGGTAATCTCACAGCACCGACAGACGACGACAAGAAAGAAAAAAGAAAAAAGAAAAAGAGCTTTAAGAAGGCAGAGTACTAGATAATGCGATTTCTATCATGCCATGCGAATATAAAACTGCAAAACAAAAACTGTTGATTGAATTAATCTGATTAATATGGACGTACCGCGATCACAGGAGAACATTGCTCCTGGGGCAGAAAAAAAGGCGCAGAAGTGATTATTTTTTTTAGGTTAAAACAAAACATTTTTTTTATTTTATTCATTTTATTTTTGAGGATCGCCCCATCTTTCCACTCCACCCCAGATGGCTTTCTTAACTTTATTTGCAG